>CAXAJV010000487.1:0-1200000 GCA_963969225.1 Xylocopa violacea
TTGGGTTAGGTTAGGTTATATTAGGATACTGATGTATATAAAGGTCCCACGGACACGTCGAGGCCAAGTCGCCGGGAATGTTGTCAAATATTACCGCCGAGATGATAGGTTGGGTTAGGTTAGGTTATATTACGTTATTGATGTATATAAAGGTGCCGCGAAGATGTAGAATCCAACTCGCCAGGAATGTCGTCAAATATTACCGCAGAGATGTCAGGTTGGGTTAGGTTAGGTTATATTACGTTTTGATGTATATAAAGGTCCCACGGAGACGTAGAGGCCAACTCGCCAGAAATGTTGTCAAATATTACAGCCGAGGTGATAGGTTGGGTTAGATTGTGTTATATTACGTTATTGACGTTCATAAAGGTCCCACGGAGTTGTAGAGGCCATCTCGCCAGGAATGTTGTCAAATATTATCGCCGAGATGATAGGTTGGGTTAGGTTAGGTTGTATTACGTTATTGATGTATATAAAGGTCCCACGGACACGTAGAAGCCAACTCGCAAGGAATGTTGTCAAATTTTACGACCGAGGTGATAGGTTGGGTTAGGTTAGGTTACATTACGTTATTGATGAATATAAAGGTCCCACGGAGACGCAGAGGCCAACTCGCCAGGAATGTTGACAAATATTATCGCCGAGATGATGGGTTGGGTTTGGTTAGGTTATATTAGGATACTGATGTATATAAAGGTCGCACGGACACGTAGAGACCAAGTCGCCAGGAATGTTGTCAAATATTACCGCCGAGATGTCAGGTTGGGTTAGGTTAGGTTATATTACGTTATTCATGTATATAAAGGTCCCACGGAGATGTAGAGTCCAACTCGCCAGGAATGTCGTCAAATATTACCGCCGAGATGTCAGGTTGGGTTAGGTTAGGTTATATTATGCTATTGATGTATATGAAGGTCCCACGTAGACGTAGAGGACAACCCGCCAGGAATGCTGTCAAATATTATCGCCGAGATGATAGGTTGGGTTAGGTTAGGTTGTATTACGTTATTGACGTACATAAAGAGCCCACGGAGACGTAGAGGCCAGCACGCCAGGAATGTTGTCAGATTTTACCGCCGAGATGATAGGTTGGGTTAGGTTAGGTTATATTACGTTATTGATGTATATAAAGGTCCCACGGAGATGTAGAGTCCAACTCGCCAGGAATGTCGTCAAATATTACCGCCGAGATGTCAGGTTGGGTTAGGTTAGGTTATATTACGTTATTGATGTATATGAAGGTCCCACGTAGACGTAGAGGACAACCCGCCAGGAATGCTGTCAAATATTATCGCCAAGATGATAGGTTGGGTTAGGTTACGTTACATTACGTTATTAATGTATATAAAGGTCCCACGGAGACGTAGATTCCAACTCGCCAGGAATGTTGTCAAATATTACCGCCGCGGTGATAGGTTGGGTTAGATTATGTTATATTACGTTATTGACGTACATAAAGGTCCCATGGAGTCGTAGAGGCCAGCTCGCCACGAATGCTGTCAAATATTACCGCCGAGATGTCAGGTTGGGTTAGGTTAGTTTATTTTACGTCATAGACGTATACAGTGTTCCCACCGAGAAGTAGGGGCCGACAAGCAAGGAATGCGGTTAAATGGTACCACGAGAGATTAGGTTGGGTTAGGTTAGGTTATATTAGGATACTGATGTATATAAAGGTCCCGCGGACACGTAGAGGCCAACTCGCAAGAAATGTTGTCAAATATTACCGCAGAGATGATAGGTTGGGTTAGATTAGGTTATATTACGTTTTTGACGTACATAAAGGTCCCACGGAGTCGTAGAGGCCACCTCGCCAGGTATGTTGTCAGATTTTACCGCCGAGATGTCAGGTTGTGTTAGGTTAGGTTATATTACGTTATTGATGTATATAAAGGTCCCACGGAGATGTAGAGTCCAACTCGCCAGGAATGTTGTCAAATATTACCGCCGATAAGTTAGGTTGGGTTAGGTTATGTTATATTACGTTATTGACGTACATAAAGATCCCACGGAGACGGAGAGGCCAGCACGCCAGGAATGCTGTCAAATATTTCCGCCGAGGTGTCAGGTTGTGTTAGGTTAGGTTATATTACGTTATTGATGTATATAAAGGTCTCACGGAGATGTAGAGTCCAACTCGCCAGGAATGTCGTCAAATATTACCGCCGAGATGTCAGGTTGGGTTAGGTTAGGTTATATTACGTTATTGATGTATATGAAGGTCCCACGTAGACGTAGAGGACAACCCGCCAGGAATGCTGTCAAATATTATCGCCGAGATGATAGGTTGGGTTAGGTTAGGTTGTATTACGTTATTGACGTACATAAAGAGCCCACGGAGACGTAGAGGCCAGCACGCCAGGAATGCTATCAAATATTACCGCCGAGATGTCAGGTTGGGTTAGGTTAGATTATATTACGTTATTGACGTACATAAAGGTCCCACGGAGTCGTAGAGGCCACCTCGCCAGGAATGTTGTCAGATTTTACCGCCGAGATGTCAGGTTGGGTTAGGTTAGGTTATATTACGCTATTGATGTATATGAAGGTCCTTAGTAGACGTAGAGGACAACCCGCCAGGAATGTTTGTCAAACATTATCGCCAAGATGATAGGTTGGGTTAGGTTACGTTACATTACGTTATTAATGTATATAAAGGTCCCACGGAGACGTAGATTCCAACTCGCCAGGAATGTTGTCAAATATTACCGCCGCGGTGATAGGTTGGGTTAGATTATGTTATATTACGTTATTGACGTACATAAAGGTCCCATGGAGTCGTAGAGGCCAGCTCGCCAGGAATGCTGTCAAATATTACCGCCGAGATGTCAGGTTGGGATAGGTTAGTTTATATTACGTCATAGACGTATACAGTGTTCCCACCGAGAAGTAGGGGCCGACAAGCAAGGAATGCGGTTAAATGGTACCACGAGAGATTAGGTTGGGTTAGGTTAGGTTATATTAGGATACTGATGTATATAAAGGTCCCACGGACACGTAGACGCCAACTCGCAAGGAATGTTGTCAAATTTTACCGCCGAGGTGATAGGTTGGGTTAGGTTAGGTCACGTTACGTTATTAATGTATATAAAGGTCCCACGGAGACGTAGATTCCAACTCGCCAGGAATGTTGTCAAATATTACCGCCGCGGTGATAGGTTGGGTTAGATTATGTTATATTACGTTATTGACGTACATAAAGGTCCCATGGAGTCGTAGAGGCCAGCTCGCCAGGAATGCTGTCAAATATTACCGCCGAGATGTCAGGTTGGGTTAGGTTAGGTTATATTACGTTATTGATGTATATAAAGGTCCCACGGACACGTAGAAGCCAACTCGCAAGGAATGTTGTCAAATTTTACGACCGAGGTGATAGGTTGGGTTAGGTTAGGTTACATTACGTTATTGATGTATATAAAGGTCCCACGGAGACGCAGAGGCCAACTCGCCAGGAATGTTGACAAATATTATCGCCGAGATGATGGGTTGGGTTTGGTTAGGTTATATTAGGATACTGATGTATATAAAGGTCGCACGGACACGTAGAGACCAAGTCGCCAGGAAGGTTGTCAAATATTACCGCCGAGATGTCAGGTTGGGTTAGGTTAGGTTATATTACGTTATTCATGTATATAAAGGTCCCACGGAGACGTAGAGGCCAACTCGCCAGGAATGTTGTCAAATATTACAGCCGAGATGTCAGGTCGGGTTAGGTTAGGTTATATTACGTTATTGATGTATATAAAGTTCCCACGGAGATGTAGAGTCCAACTCGCCAGGAATGTCGTCAAATATTACCGCCGAGATGTCAGGCTGGGTTAGGTTAGGTTATATTACGTTATTGATGTATATGAAGGTCCCACGTAGACGTAGAGGACAACCCGCCAGCAATGCTGTCAAATATTATCGCCGAGATGATAGGTTGGGTTAGGTTAGGTTGTATTACGTTATTGACGTACATAAAGAGCCCACGGAGACGTAGAGGCCAGCACGCCAGGAATGTTGTCAGATTTTACCGCCGAGATGATAGGTTGGGTTAGGTTAGGTTATATTACGTTATTGATGTATATAAAGGTCCCACGGAGATGTAGAGTCCAACTCGCCAGGAATGTCGTCAAATATTACCGCCGAGATGATAGGTTGGGTTAGGTTACGTTACATTACGTTATTAATGTATATAAAGGTCCCACGGAGACGTAGATTCCAACTCGCCAGGAATGTTGTCAAATATTACCGCCGCGGTGATAGGTTGGGTTAGATTATGTTATATTACGTTATTGACGTACATAAAGGTCCCATGGAGTCGTAGAGGCCAGCACGCCAGGAATGCTGTCAAATATTACCGCCGAGATGTCAGGTTGGGTTAGGTGAGTTTATATTACGTCATAGACGTATACAGTGTTCCCACCGAGAAGTAGGGGCCGACAAGCAAGGAATGCGGTTAAATGGTACCACGAGAGGTTAGGTTGGGTTAGGTTAGGTTATATTAGGATACTGGTGTATATAAAGGTCCCGCGGACACGTAGAGGCCAACTCGCACGAAATGTTGTCAAATATTACCGCAGAGATGATAGGTTGGGTTAGATTAGGTTATATTACGTTATTGACGTACATAAAGGTCCCACGGAGTCGTAGAGGCCACCTCGCCAGGTATGTTGTCAGATTTTACCGCCGAGATGTCAGGTTGTGTTAGGTTAGGTTATATTACGTTATTGATGTATATAAAGGTCCCACGGAGATGTAGAGTCCAACTCGCCAGGAATGTTGTCAAATATTACCGCCGATAAGTTAGGTTGGGTTAGGTTATGTTATATTACGTTATTGACGTACATAAAGATCCCACGGAGACGGAGAGGCCAGCACGCCAGGAATGCTGTCAAATATTTCCACCGAGGTGTCAGGTTGGGTTAGGTTAGGTTATATTACGTTATTGATGTATATAAAGGTCCCACGGAGATGTAGAGTCCAACTCGCCAGCAATGTCGTCAAATATTACCGCCGAGATGTCAGGTTGGGTTAGGTTAGGTTATATTACGTCATAGACGTATACAGTGTTCCCACCGAGAAGTAGGGGCCGACAAGCAAGGAATGCGGTTAAATGGTACCACGGGAGATTAGGTTGGGTTAGGTTAGGTTATATTAGGATACTGATGTATATAAAGGTCCCACGGACACGTCGAGGCCAAGTCGCCGGGAATGTTGTCAAATATTACCGCCGAGGTAATAGGTTGGGTTATATTATGTTATATTACGTTATTGACGTACATAAAGGTCCCACGGAGTCGTAGAGGCCACCTCGCCAGGTATGTTGTCAGATTTTACCGCCGAGATGTCAGGTTGTGTTAGGTTAGGTTATATTACGTTATTGATGTATATAAAGGTCCCACGGAGATGTAGAGTCCAACTCGCCAGGAATGTTGTCAAATATTACCGCCGATAAGTTAGGTTGGGTTAGGTTATGTTATATTACGTTATTGACGTACATAAAGATCCCACGGAGACGGAGAGGCCAGCACGCCAGGAATGCTGTCAAATATTTCCGCCGAGGTGTCAGGTTGGGTTAGGTTAGGTTATATTACGTCATAGACGTGTACAGTGTTCCCACCGAGAAGTAGGGGCCGACAAGCAAGGAATGCGGTTAAATGGTACCACGGGAGATTAGGTTGGGTTAGGTTCGGTTATATTAGGATACTGATGTATATAAAGGTCCCACGGACACGTCGAGGCCAAGTCGCCGGGAATGTTGTCAAATATTACCGCCGAGGTGATAGGTTGGGTTAGGTTAGGTTATATTACGTTATTGATGTATATAAAGGTGCCGCGGAGATGTAGAATCCAACTCGCCAGGAATGTCGTCAAATATTACCGCAGAGATCTCAGGTTGGGTTAGGTTAGTTTATATTACGTTATTGATGTATATAAAGGTCCCACGGAGACGTAGAGGCCAACTCGCCAGGAATGTTGTCAAATATTGCAGCCGAGGTGATAGGTTGGGTTAGATTGTGTTATATTACGTTATTGACGTTCATAAAGGTCCCACGGAGTTGTAGAGGCCATCTCGCCAGGAATGTTGTCAAATATTATCGCCGAGATGATAGGTTGGGTTAGGTTAGGTTGTATTACGTTATTGATGTATATGAAGGTCCCACGTAGACGTAGAGGACAACCCGCCAGGAATGCTGTCAAATATTATCGCCGAGATGATAGGTTGGGTTAGGTTAGGTTGTATTACGTTATTGACGTACATAAATATCCCACGGAGACGTAGAGGCCAGCACGCCAGGAATGCTGTCAAATACTACCGCCGAGATGTCAGGTTGGGTTAGGTTAGGTTACATTACGTTATTGCTGTATACCAAGGTCCCACGTAGACGTAGAGGACAACTCGCCAGGAATGTTGTCAAATATTACCGCCGAGATGTCAGGTTGGGTTAGGTTAGGTTACATTACGTTACTGATGTATACGAAGGTCCCACGTAGACGAAGAGGACAACTCGCCAGGCATGTTGTCAAATATTACCGCCGATAAGTTAGGTTTAGTTAGGTTAGGTTATATTACGTTATTGACGTACATAAACATCCCACGGAGACGTAGAAGCCAGCTCGCCAGGAATGCTGTCAAATATTACCGCCGAGATGTCAGGTTGGGTTAGGTTAGGTTATATTACGTTATTGATGTATATAAAGGTCCCACGGAGATGTAGAGTCCCACTCGCCAGGAATGTTGTCAAATATTACCGCCGAGATGTCAGGTTGGGTTAGGTTAGGTTATATTACGTTATTGATGTATATGAAGGTCCCACGTAGACGTAGAGGACAACCCGCCAGGAATGCTGTCAAATATTATCGCCGAGATGATAGGTTGGGTTAGGTTAGGTTGTATTACGTTATTGACGTACATAAAGAGCCCACGGAGACGTAGAGGCCAGCACGCCAGGAATGCTATCAAATATTACCGCCGAGATGTCAGGTTGGGTTACGTTATGTTATATTACGTTATTGACGTACATAAAGGTCCCACGGAGTCGTAGAAGCCACCTCGCCAGGAATGTTGTCAGATTTTACCGCCGAGATGTCAGGTTGGGTTAGGTTAGGTTATATTACGCTATTGATGTATATGAAGGTCCTTAGTAGACGTAGAGGACAACCCGCCAGGAATGTTTGTCAAACATTATCGCCAAGATGATAGGTTGGGTTAGGTTAGGTTACATTACGTTATTAATGTATATAAAGGTCCCACGGAGACGTAGATTCCAACTCGCCAGGAATGTTGTCAAATATTACCGCCGCGGTGATAGGTTGGGTTAGATTATGTTATATTACGTTATTGACGTACATAAAGGTCCCATGGAGTCGTAGAGGCCAGCTCGCCAGGAATGCTGTCAAATATTACCGCCGAGATGTCAGGTTGGGTTAGGTTAGGTTATATTACGTTATTGATGTATATAAAGGTCCCACGGACACGTAGAAGCCAACTCGCAAGGAATGTTGTCAAATTTTACGACCGAGGTGATAGGTTGGGTTAGGTTAGGTTACATTACGTTATTGATGAATATAAAGGTCCCACGGAGACGCAGAGGCCAACTCGCCAGGAATGTTGACAAATATTATCGCCGAGATGATGGGTTGGGTTTGGTTAGGTTATATTAGGATACTGATGTATATAAAGGTCGCACGGACACGTAGAGACCAAGTCGCCAGGAATGTTGTCAAATATTACCGCCGAGATGTCAGGTTGGGTTAGGTTAGGTTATATTACCTTATTCATGTATATAAAGGTCCCACGGAGATGTAGAGTCCAACTCGCCAGGAATGTCGTCAAATATTACCGCCGAGATGTCAGGTTGGGTTAGGTTAGGTTATATTATGCTATTGATGTATATGAAGGTCCCACGTAGACGTAGAGGACAACCCGCCAGGAATGCTGTCAAATATTATCGCCGAGATGATAGGTTGGGTTAGGTTAGGTTGTATTACGTTATTGACGTACATAAAGAGCCCACGGAGACGTAGAGGCCAGCACGCCAGGAATGTTGTCAGATTTTACCGCCGAGATGATAGGTTGGGTTAGGTTAGGTTATATTACGTTATTGATGTATATAAAGGTCCCACGGAGATGTAGAGTCCAACTCGCCAGGAATGTCGTCAAATATTACCGCCGAGATGTCAGGTTGGGTTAGGTTAGGTTATATTACGTTATTGATGTATATGAAGGTCCCACGTAGACGTAGAGGACAACCCGCCAGGAATGCTGTCAAATATTATCGCCAAGATGATAGGTTGGGTTAGGTTACGTTACATTACGTTATTAATGTATATAAAGGTCCCACGGAGACGTAGATTCCAACTCGCCAGGAATGTTGTCAAATATTACCGCCGCGGTGATAGGTTGGGTTAGATTATGTTATATTACGTTATTGACGTACATAAAGGTCCCATGGAGTCGTAGAGGCCAGCTCGCCAGGAATGCTGTCAAATATTACCGCCGAGATGTCAGGTTGGGTTAGGTTAGTTTATTTTACGTCATAGACGTATACAGTGTTCCCACCGAGAAGTAGGAGCCGACAAGCAAGGAATGCGGTTAAATGGTACCACGAGAGATTAGGTTGGGTTAGGTTAGGTTATATTAGGATACTGATGTATATAAAGGTCCCGCGGACACGTAGAGGCCAACTCGCAAGAAATGTTGTCAAATATTACCGCAGAGATGATAGGTTGGGTTAGATTAGGTTATATTACGTTTTTGACGTACATAAAGGTCCCACGGAGTCGTAGAGGCCACCTCGCCAGGTATGTTGTCAGATTTTACCGCCGAGATGTCAGGTTGTGTTAGGTTAGTTTATATTACGTTATTGATGTATATAAAGGTCCCACGGAGATGTAGAGTCCAACTCGCCAGGAATGTTGTCAAATATTACCGCCGATAAGTTAGGTTGGGTTAGGTTATGTTATATTACGTTATTGACGTACATAAAGATCCCACGGAGACGGAGAGGCCAGCACGCCAGGAATGCTGTCAAATATTTCCGCCGAGGTGTCAGGTTGGGTTAGGTTAGGTTATATAACGTTATTGATGTATATAAAGGTCCCACGGAGATATAGAGTCCAACTCGCCAGGAATGTCGTCAAATATTACCGCCGAGATGTCAGGTTGGGTTAGGTTAGGTTATATTACGTCATAGACGTTTACAGTGTTCCCACCGAGAAGTAGGGGCCGACAAGCAAGGAATGCGGTTAAATGGTACCACGGGAGATTAGGTTGGGTTAGGTTAGGTTATATTAGGATACTGATGTATATAAAGGTCCCACGGACACGTCGAGGCCAAGTCGCCGGGAATGTTGTCAAATATTACCGCCGAGGTGATAGGTTGGGTTATATTATGTTATATTACGTTATTGACGTACATAAAGGTCCCACGGAGTCGTAGAGGCCAGCTCGCCAGGAATGTTGTCAAATATTACCGCCGAGATGAAAGGTTGGGTTAGGTTAGGTTATATTACGTTATTGATGTATATAAAGGTGCCGCGGAGATGTAGAATCCAACTCGCCAGGAATGTCGTCAAATATTACCGCAGAGATGTCAGGTTGGGTTAGGTTAGGTTATATTACGTTATTGATGTATATAAAGGTCCCACGGAGACGTAGAGGCCAACTCGCCAGGAATGTTGTCAAATATTACCGCCGAGATGTCAGGTTGGGTTAGGTTAGGTTATATTACGTTATTGATGTATATGAAGGTCCACGTAGACGTAGAGGACAACCCGCCAGGAATGCTGTCAAATATAATCGGCGAGATGATAGGTTGGGTTAGGTTAGGTTATATTACGTTATTGATGTATATAAAGGAACCACGGTGACGTAGAGTCCAACTCGGAAGGAATGTTGTCAAATTATACCGCCGAGATGTCAGGTTGGGTTAGGTTAGGTTATATTACGTCATAGACGTATACAGTGTTCCCACCTAGAAGTAGGGACCGACAAGCAAGGAATGCGGTTAAATGGTACCACGAGAGGTTAGGTTGGGTTAGGTTAGGTTATATTAGGATACTGATGTATATAAAGGTCCCACGGACACGTAGAGGCCAACTCGCAAATGTTGTCAAATATTACCGCAGAGATGATAGGTTGGGTTAGATTAGGTTATATTACGTTATTGACGTACATAAAGGTCCCACGGAGTCGTAGAGGCCACCTCGCCAGGTATGTTGTCAGATTTTACCGCCGAGATGTCAGGTTGGGTTAGGTTAGGTTATATTACGTTATTGATGTATATAAAGGTCCCACGGAGACGTAGCGGCCAACTCACCAGGAATGTTGTCAAATATTACCGCCGAGATGTCAGGTTCGGTTAGGTTAGGTTACATTACGTTATTGACGTACATAAAGATCCCACGGAGACGTAGAGGCCAGCACGCCAGGAATGCTGTCAAATATTACCGCCGAGATGTCAGGTTGGGTTAGGTTAGGTTATATTACGTTATTGATGTATATAAAGGTCCCACGGAGATGTAGAGTCCAACTCGCCAGGAATGTCGTCAAATATTACCGCCGAGATGTCAGGTTGGGTTAGGTTAGGTTATATTACGTTATTGATGTATATGAAGGTCCCACGTAGACGTAGAGGACAACCCGCCAGGAATGCTGTCAAATATTATCGCCGAGATGATAGGTTGGGTTAGGTTAGGTTGTATTACGTTATTGACGTACATAAAGAGCCCACGGAGACGTAGAGGCCAGCACGCCAGGAATGCTATCAAATATTACCGCCGAGATGTCAGGTTGGGTTACGTTATGTTATATTACGTTATTGACGTACATAAAGGTCCCACGGAGTCGTAGGGGCCACCTCGCCAGGAATGTTGTCAGATTTTACCGCCGAGATGTCAGGTTGGGTTAGGTTAGGTTATATTACGCTATTGATGTATATGAAGGTCCTTAGTAGACGTAGAGGACAACCCGCCAGGAATGTTTGTCAAACATTATCGCCAAGATGATAGGTTGGGTTAGGTTAGGTTACATTACGTTATTAATGTATATAAAGGTCCCACGGAGACGTAGATTCCAACTCGCCAGGAATGTTGTCAAATATTACCGCCGCGGTGATAGGTTGGGTTAGATTATGTTATATTACGTTATTGACGTACATAAAGGTCCCATGGAGTCGTAGAGGCCAGCTCGCCAGGAATGCTGTCAAATATTACCGCCGAGATGTCAGGTTGGGTTAGGTTAGTTTATTTTACGTCATAGACGTATACAGTGTTCCCACCGAGAAGTAGGGGCCGACAAGCAAGGAATGCGGTTAAATGGTACCACGAGAGATTAGGTTGGGTTAGGTTAGGTTATATTAGGATACTGATGTATATAAAGGTTCCACGGACACGTAGACGCCAACTCGCAAGGAATGTTGTCAAATTTTACCGCCGAGGTGATAGGTTGGGTTAGGTTAGGTCACATTACGTTATTAATGTATATAAAGGTCCCACGGAGACGTAGATTCCAACTCGCCAGGAATGTTGTCAAATATTACCGCCGCGGTGATAGGTTGGGTTAGATTATGTTATATTACGTTATTGACGTACATAAAGGTCCCATGGAGTCGTAGAGGCCAGCTCGCCAGGAATGCTGTCAAATATTACCGCCGAGATGTCAGGTTGGGTTAGGTTAGGTTATATTACGTTATTGATGTATATAAAGGTCCCACGGAGATGTAGAGTCCAACTCGCCAGGAATGTTGTCAAATATTACCGCCGATAAGTTAGGTTGGGTTAGGTTATGTTATATTACGTTATTGACGTACATAAAGATCCCACGGAGACGGAGAGGCCAGCACGCCAGGAATGCTGTCAAATATTTCCGCCGAGGTGTCAGGTTGGGTTAGGTTAGGTTATATTACGTCATAGACGTGTACAGTGTTCCCACCGAGAAGTAGGGGCCGACAAGCAAGGAATGCGGTTAAATGGTACCACGGGAGATTAGGTTGGGTTAGGTTCGGTTATATTAGGATACTGATGTATATAAAGGTCCCACGGACACGTCGAGGCCAAGTCGCCGGGAATGTTGTCAAATATTACCGCCGAGGTGATAGGTTGGGTTAGGTTAGGTTATATTACGTTATTGATGTATATAAAGGTGCCGCGGAGATGTAGAATCCAACTCGCCAGGAATGTCGTCAAATATTACCGCAGAGATGTCAGGTTGGGTTAGGTTAGTTTATATTACGTTATTGATGTATATAAAGGTCCCACGGAGACGTAGAGGCCAACTCGCCAGGAATGTTGTCAAATATTGCAGCCGAGGTGATAGGTTGGGTTAGATTGTGTTATATTACGTTATTGACGTTCATAAAGGTCCCACGGAGTTGTAGAGGCCATCTCGCCAGGAATGTTGTCAAATATTATCGCCGAGATGATAGGTTGGGTTAGGTTATGTTGTATTACGTTATTGATGTATATGAAGGTCCCACGTAGACGTAGAGGACAACCCGCCAGGAATGCTGTCAAATATTATCGCCGAGATGATAGGTTGGGTTAGGTTAGGTTGTATTACGTTATTGACGTACATAAATATCCCACGGAGACGTAGAGGCCAGCACGCCAGGAATGCTGTCAAATACTACCGCCGAGATGTCAGGTTGGGTTAGGTTAGGTTACATTACGTTATTGCTGTATACCAAGGTCCCACGTAGACGTAGAGGACAACTCGCCAGGAATGTTGTCAAATATTACCGCCGAGATGTCAGGTTGGGTTAGGTTAGGTTACATTACGTTACTGATGTATACGAAGGTCCCACGTAGACGAAGAGGACAACTCGCCAGGCATGTTGTCAAATATTACCGCCGATAAGTTAGGTTTAGTTAGGTTAGGTTATATTACGTTATTGACGTACATAAACATCCCACGGAGACGTAGAAGCCAGCTCGCCAGGAATGCTGTCAAATATTACCGCCGAGGTGTCAGGTTGGGTTAGGTTAGGTTATATTACGTTATTGATGTATATAAAGGTCCCACGGAGATGTAGAGTCCAACTCGCCAGGAATGTTGTCAAATATTACCGCCGAGATGTCAGGTTGGGTTAGGTTAGGTTATATTACGTTATTGATGTATATGAAGGTCCCACGTAGACGTAGAGGACAACCCGCCAGGAATGCTGTCAAATATTATCGCCGAGATGATAGGTTGGGTTAGGTTAGGTTGTATTACGTTATTGACGTACATAAAGAGCCCACGGAGACGTAGAGGCCAGCACGCCAGGAATGCTATCAAATATTACCGCCGAGATGTCAGGTTGGGTTACGTTATGTTATATTACGTTATTGACGTACATAAAGGTCCCACGGAGTCGTAGAAGCCACCTCGCCAGGAATGTTGTCAGATTTTACCGCCGAGATGTCAGGTTGGGTTAGGTTAGGTTATATTACGCTATTGATGTATATGAAGGTCCTTAGTAGACGTAGAGGACAACCCGCCAGGAATGTTTGTCAAACATTATCGCCAAGATGATAGGTTGGGTTAGGTTAGGTTACATTACGTTATTAATGTATATAAAGGTCCCACGGAGACGTAGATTCCAACTCGCCAGGAATGTTGTCAAATATTACCGCCGCGGTGATAGGTTGGGTTAGATTATGTTATATTACGTTATTGACGTACATAAAGGTCCCATGGAGTCGTAGAGGCCAGCTCGCCAGGAATGCTGTCAAATATTACCGCCGAGATGTCAGGTTGGGTTAGGTTAGGTTATATTACGTTATTGATGTATATAAAGGTCCCACGGACACGTAGAAGCCAACTCGCAAGGAATGTTGTCAAATTTTACGACCGAGGTGATAGGTTGGGTTAGGTTAGGTTACATTACGTTATTGATGAATATAAAGGTCCCACGGAGACGCAGAGGCCAACTCGCCAGGAATGTTGACAAATATTATCGCCGAGATGATGGGTTGGGTTTGGTTAGGTTATATTAGGATACTGATGTATATAAAGGTCGCACGGACACGTAGAGACCAAGTCGCCAGGAATGTTGTCAAATATTACCGCCGAGATGTCAGGTTGGGTTAGGTTAGGTTATATTACCTTATTCATGTATATAAAGGTCCCACGGAGATGTAGAGTCCAACTCGCCAGGAATGTCGTCAAATATGACCGCCGAGATGTCAGGTTGGGTTAGGTTAGGTTATATTATGCTATTGATGTATATGAAGGTCCCACGTAGACGTAGAGGACAACCCGCCAGGAATGCTGTCAAATATTATCGCCGAGATGATAGGTTGGGTTAGGTTAGGTTGTATTACGTTATTGACGTACATAAAGAGCCCACGGAGACGTAGAGGCCAGCACGCCAGGAATGTTGTCAGATTTTACCGCCGAGATGATAGGTTGGGTTAGGTTAGGTTATATTACGTTATTGATGTATATAAAGGTCCCACGGAGATGTAGAGTCCAACTCGCCAGGAATGTCGTCAAATATTACCGCCGAGATGTCAGGTTGGGTTAGGTTAGGTTATATTACGTTATTGATGTATATGAAGGTCCCACGTAGACGTAGAGGACAACCCGCCAGGAATGCTGTCAAATATTATCGCCAAGATGATAGGTTGGGTTAGGTTACGTTACATTACGTTATTAATGTATATAAAGGTCCCACGGAGACGTAGATTCCAACTCGCCAGGAATGTTGTCAAATATTACCGCCGCGGTGATAGGTTGGGTTAGATTATGTTATATTACGTTATTGACGTACATAAAGGTCCCATGGAGTCGTAGAGGCCAGCTCGCCAGGAATGCTGTCAAATATTACCGCCGAGATGTCAGGTTGGGTTAGGTTAGTTTATTTTACGTCATAGACGTATACAGTGTTCCCACCGAGAAGTAGGAGCCGACAAGCAAGGAATGCGGTTAAATGGTACCACGAGAGATTAGGTTGGGTTAGGTTAGGTTATATTAGGATACTGATGTATATAAAGGTCCCGCGGACACGTAGAGGCCAACTCGCAAGAAATGTTGTCAAATATTACCGCAGAGATGATAGGTTGGGTTAGATTAGGTTATATTACGTTTTTGACGTACATAAAGGTCCCACGGAGTCGTAGAGGCCACCTCGCCAGGTATGTTGTCAGATTTTACCGCCGAGATGTCAGGTTGTGTTAGGTTAGGTTATATTACGTTATTGATGTATATAAAGGTCCCACGGAGATGTAGAGTCCAACTCGCCAGGAATGTTGTCAAATATTACCGCCGATAAGTTAGGTTGGGTTAGGTTATGTTATATTACGTTATTGACGTACATAAAGATCCCACGGAGACGGAGAGGCCAGCACGCCAGGAATGCTGTCAAATATTTCCGCCGAGGTGTCAGGTTGGGTTAGGTTAGGTTATATAACGTTATTGATGTATATAAAGGTCCCACGGAGATATAGAGTCCAACTCGCCAGGAATGTCGTCAAATATTACCGCCGAGATGTCAGGTTGGGTTAGGTTAGGTTATATTACGTCATAGACGTTTACAGTGTTCCCACCGAGAAGTAGGAGCCGACAAGCAAGGAATGCGGATAAATGGTACCACGGGAGATTAGGTTGGGTTAGGTTAGGTTATATTAGGATACTGATGTATATAAAGGTCCCACGGACACGTCGAGGCCAAGTCGCCGGGAATGTTGTCAAATATTACCGCCGAGGTGATAGGTTGGGTTATATTATGTTATATTACGTTATTGACGTACATAAAGGTCCCACGGAGTCGTAGAGGCCAGCTCGCCAGGAATGTTGTCAAATATTACCGCCGAGATGAAAGGTTGGGTTAGGTTAGGTTATATTACGTTATTGATGTATATAAAGGTGCCGCGGAGATGTAGAATCCAACTCGCCAGGAATGTCGTCAAATATTACCGCAGAGATGTCAGGTTGGGTTAGGTTAGGTTATATTACGTTATTGATGTATATAAAGGTCCCACGGAGACGTAGAGGCCAACTCGCCAGGAATGTTGTCAAATATTACCGCCGAGATGTCAGGTTGGGTTAGGTTAGGTTATATTACGTTATTGATGTATATGAAGGTCCACGTAGACGTAGAGGACAACCCGCCAGGAATGCTGTCAAATATAATCGGCGAGATGATAGGTTGGGTTAGGTTAGGTTATATTACGTTATTGATGTATATAAAGGAACCACGGTGACGTAGAGTCCAACTCGGAAGGAATGTTGTCAAATTATACCGCCGAGATGTCAGGTTGGGTTAGGTTAGGTTATATTACGTCATAGACGTATACAGTGTTCCCACCTAGAAGTAGGGGCCGACAAGCAAGGAATGCGGTTAAATGGTACCACGAGAGGTTAGGTTGGGTTAGGTTAGGTTATATTAGGATACTGATGTATATAAAGGTCCCACGGACACGTAGAGGCCAACTCGCAAATGTTGTCAAATATTACCGCAGAGATGATAGGTTGGGTTAGATTAGGTTATATTACGTTATTGACGTACATAAAGGTCCCACGGAGTCGTAGAGGCCACCTCGCCAGGTATGTTGTCAGATTTTACCGCCGAAATGTCAGGTTGGGTTAGGTTAGGTTATATTACGTTATTGATGTATATAAAGGTCCCACGGAGACGTAGCGGCCAACTCACCAGGAATGTTGTCAAATATTACCGCCGAGATGTCAGGTTCGGTTAGGTTAGGTTACATTACGTTATTGACGTACATAAAGATCCCACGGAGACGTAGAGGCCAGCACGCCAGGAATGCTGTCAAATATTACCGCCGAGATGTCAGGTTGGGTTAGGTTAGGTTATATTACGTTATTGATGTATATAAAGGTCCCACGGAGATGTAGAGTCCAACTCGCCAGGAATGTCGTCAAATATTACCGCCGAGATGTCAGGTTGGGTTAGGTTAGGTTATATTACGTTATTGATGTATATGAAGGTCCCACGTAGACGTAGAGGACAACCCGCCAGGAATGCTGTCAAATATTATCGCCGAGATGATAGGTTGGGTTAGGTTAGGTTGTATTACGTTATTGACGTACATAAAGAGCCCACGGAGACGTAGAGGCCAGCACGCCAGGAATGCTATCAAATATTACCGCCGAGATGTCAGGTTGGGTTACGTTATGTTATATTACGTTATTGACGTACATAAAGGTCCCACGGAGTCGTAGAGGCCACCTCGCCAGGAATGTTGTCAGATTTTACCGCCGAGATGTCAGGTTGGGTTAGGTTAGGTTATATTACGCTATTGATGTATATGAAGGTCCTTAGTAGACGTAGAGGACAACCCGCCAGGAATGTTTGTCAAATATTATCGCCAAGATGATAGGTTGGGTTAGGTTACGTTACATTACGTTATTAATGTATATAAAGGTCCCACGGAGACGTAGATTCCAACTCGCCAGGAATGTTGTCAAATATTACCGCCGCGGTGATAGGTTGGGTTAGATTATGTTATATTACGTTATTGACGTACATAAAGGTCCCATGGAGTCGTAGAGGCCAGCTCGCCAGGAATGCTGTCAAATATTACCGCCGAGATGTCAGGTTGGGTTAGGTTAGTTTATTTTACGTCATAGACGTATACAGTGTTCCCACCGAGAAGTAGGAGCCGACAAGCAAGGAATGCGGTTAAATGGTACCACGAGAGATTAGGTTGGGTTAGGTTAGGTTATATTAGGATACTGATGTATATAAAGGTCCCGCGGACACGTAGAGGCCAACTCGCAAGAAATGTTGTCAAATATTACCGCAGAGATGATAGGTTGGGTTAGATTAGGTTATATTACGTTTTTGACGTACATAAAGGTCCCACGGAGTCGTAGAGGCCACCTCGCCAGGTATGTTGTCAGATTTTACCGCCGAGATGTCAGGTTGTGTTAGGTTAGGTTATATTACGTTATTGATGTATATAAAGGTCCCACGGAGATGTAGAGTCCAACTCGCCAGGAATGTTGTCAAATATTACCGCCGATAAGTTAGGTTGGGTTAGGTTATGTTATATTACGTTATTGACGTACATAAAGATCCCACGGAGACGGAGAGGCCAGCACGCCAGGAATGCTGTCAAATATTTCCGCCGAGGTGTCAGGTTGGGTTAGGTTAGGTTATATAACGTTATTGATGTATATAAAGGTCCCACGGAGATATAGAGTCCAACTCGCCAGGAATGTCGTCAAATATTACCGCCGAGATGTCAGGTTGGGTTAGGTTAGGTTATATTACGTCATAGACGTTTACAGTGTTCCCACCGAGAAGTAGGGGCCGACAAGCAAGGAATGCGGATAAATGGTACCACGGGAGATTAGGTTGGGTTAGGTTAGGTTATATTAGGATACTGATGTATATAAAGGTCCCACGGACACGTCGAGGCCAAGTCGCCGGGAATGTTGTCAAATATTACCGCCGAGGTGATAGGTTGGGTTATATTATGTTATATTACGTTATTGACGTACATAAAGGTCCCACGGAGTCGTAGAGGCCAGCTCGCCAGGAATGTTGTCAAATATTACCGCCGAGATGAAAGGTTGGGTTAGGTTAGGTTATATTACGTTATTGATGTATATAAAGGTGCCGCGGAGATGTAGAATCCAACTCGCCAGGAATGTCGTCAAATATTACCGCAGAGATGTCAGGTTGGGTTAGGTTAGGTTATATTACGTTATTGATGTATATAAAGGTCCCACGGAGACGTAGAGGCCAACTCGCCAGGAATGTTGTCAAATATTACCGCCGAGATGTCAGGTTGGGTTAGGTTAGGTTATATTACGTTATTGATGTATATGAAGGTCCACGTAGACGTAGAGGACAACCCGCCAGGAATGCTGTCAAATATAATCGGCGAGATGATAGGTTGGGTTAGGTTAGGTTATATTACGTTATTGATGTATATAAAGGAACCACGGTGACGTAGAGTCCAACTCGGAAGGAATGTTGTCAAATTATACCGCCGAGATGTCAGGTTGGGTTAGGTTAGGTTATATTACGTCATAGACGTATACAGTGTTCCCACCTAGAAGTAGGGGCCGACAAGCAAGGAATGCGGTTAAATGGTACCACGAGAGGTTAGGTTGGGTTAGGTTAGGTTATATTAGGATACTGATGTATATAAAGGTCCCACGGACACGTAGAGGCCAACTCGCAAATGTTGTCAAATATTACCGCAGAGATGATAGGTTGGGTTAGATTAGGTTATATTACGTTATTGACGTACATAAAGGTCCCACGGAGTCGTAGAGGCCACCTCGCCAGGTATGTTGTCAGATTTTACCGCCGAGATGTCAGGTTGGGTTAGGTTAGGTTATATTACGTTATTGATGTATATAAAGGTCCCACGGAGACGTAGCGGCCAACTCACCAGGAATGTTGTCAAATATTACCGCCGAGATGTCAGGTTCGGTTAGGTTAGGTTACATTACGTTATTGACGTACATAAAGATCCCACGGAGACGTAGAGGCCAGCACGCCAGGAATGCTGTCAAATATTACCGCCGAGATGTCAGGTTGGGTTAGGTTAGGTTATATTACGTTATTGATGTATATAAAGGTCCCACGGAGATGTAGAGTCCAACTCGCCAGGAATGTCGTCAAATATTACCGCCGAGATGTCAGGTTGGGTTAGGTTAGGTTATATTACGTTATTGATGTATATGAAGGTCCCACGTAGACGTAGAGGACAACCCGCCAGGAATGCTGTCAAATATTATCGCCGAGATGATAGGTTGGGTTAGGTTAGGTTGTATTACGTTATTGACGTACATAAAGAGCCCACGGAGACGTAGAGGCCAGCACGCCAGGAATGCTATCAAATATTACCGCCGAGATGTCAGGTTGGGTTACGTTATGTTATATTACGTTATTGACGTACATAAAGGTCCCACGGAGTCGTAGAGGCCACCTCGCCAGGAATGTTGTCAGATTTTACCGCCGAGATGTCAGGTTGGGTTAGGTTAGGTTATATTACGCTATTGATGTATATGAAGGTCCTTAGTAGACGTAGAGGACAACCCGCCAGGAATGTTTGTCAAACATTATCGCCAAGATGATAGGTTGGGTTAGGTTAGGTTACATTACGTTATTAATGTATATAAAGGTCCCACGGAGACGTAGATTCCAACTCGCCAGGAATGTTGTCAAATATTACCGCCGCGGTGATAGGTTGGGTTAGATTATGTTATATTACGTTATTGACGTACATAAAGGTCCCATGGAGTCGTAGAGGCCAGCTCGCCAGGAATGCTGTCAAATATTACCGCCGAGATGTCAGGTTGGGTTAGGTTAGTTTATTTTACGTCATAGACGTATACAGTGTTCCCACCGAGAAGTAGGGGCCGACAAGCAAGGAATGCGGTTAAATGGTACCACGAGAGATTAGGTTGGGTTAGGTTAGGTTATATTAGGATACTGATGTATATAAAGGTTCCACGGACACGTAGACGCCAACTCGCAAGGAATGTTGTCAAATTTTACCGCCGAGGTGATAGGTTGGGTTAGGTTAGGTCACATTACGTTATTAATGTATATAAAGGTCCCACGGAGACGTAGATTCCAACTCGCCAGGAATGTTGTCAAATATTACCGCCGCGGTGATAGGTTGGGTTAGATTATGTTATATTACGTTATTGACGTACATAAAGGTCCCATGGAGTCGTAGAGGCCAGCTCGCCAGGAATGCTGTCAAATATTACCGCCGAGATGTCAGGTTGGGTTAGGTTACGTTATATTACGTTATTGATGTATATAAAGGTCCCACGGACACGTAGAAGCCAACTCGCAAGGAATGTTGTCAAATTTTACGACCGAGGTGATAGGTTGGGTTAGGTTAGGTTACATTACGTTATTGATGAATATAAAGGTCCCACGGAGACGCAGAGGCCAAATCGCCAGGAATGTTGACAAATATTATCGCCGAGATGATGGGTTGGGTTTGGTTAGGTTATATTAGGATACTGATGTATATAAAGGTCGCACGGACACGTAGAGACCAAGTCGCCAGGAATGTTGTCAAATATTACCGCCGAGATGTCAGGTTGGGTTAGGTTAGGTTATATTACGTTATTCATGTATATAAAGGTCCCACGGAGACGTAGAGGCCAACTCGCCAGGAATGTTGTCAAATATTACAGCCGAGATGTCAGGTCGGGTTAGGTTAGGTTATATTACGTTATTGATGTATATAAAGGTCCCACGGAGACGTAGAGGCCAGCACGCCAGGAATGCTATCAAATATTACCGCCGAGATGTCAGGTTGGGTTACGTTATGTTATATTACGTTATTGACGTACAAAAAGGTCCCACGGAGTCGTAGAGGCCACCTCGCCAGGAATGTTGTCAGATTTTACCGCCGAGATGTCAGGTTGGGTTAGGTTAGGTTATATTACGCTATTGATGTATATGAAGGTCCTTAGTAGACGTAGAGGACAACCCGCCAGGAATGTTTGTCAAACATTATCGCCAAGATGATAGGTTGGGTTAGGTTAGGTTACATTACGTTATTAATGTATATAAAGGTCCCACGGAGACGTAGATTCCAACTCGCCAGGAATGTTGTCAAATATTACCGCCGCGGTGATAGGTTGGGTTAGATTATGTTATATTACGTTATTGACGTACATAAAGGTCCCATGGAGTCGTAGAGGCCAGCTCGCCAGGAATGCTGTCAAATATTACCGCCGAGATGTCAGGTTGGGTTAGGTTAGTTTATTTTACGTCATAGACGTATACAGTGTTCCCACCGAGAAGTAGGGGCCGACAAGCAAGGAATGCGGTTAAATGGTACCACGAGAGATTAGGTTGGGTTAGGTTAGGTTATATTAGGATACTGTTGTATATAAAGGTTCCACGGACACGTAGACGCCAACTCGCAAGGAATGTTGTCAAATTTTACCGCCGAGGTGATAGGTTGGGTTAGGTTAGGTCACATTACGTTATTAATGTATATAAAGGTCCCACGGAGACGTAGATTCCAACTCGCCAGGAATGTTGTCAAATATTACCGCCGCGGTGATAGGTTGGGTTAGATTATGTTATATTACGTTATTGACGTACATAAAGGTCCCATGGAGTCGTAGAGGCCAGCTCGCCAGGAATGCTGTCAAATATTACCGCCGAGATGTCAGGTTGGGTTAGGTTAGGTTATATTACGTTATTGATGTATATAAAGGTCCCACGGACACGTAGAAGCCAACTCGCAAGGAATGTTGTCAAATTTTACGACCGAGGTGATAGGTTGGGTTAGGTTAGGTTACATTACGTTATTGATGAATATAAAGGTCCCACGGAGACGCAGAGGCCAACTCGCCAGGAATGTTGACAAATATTATCGCCGAGATGTCAGGTCGGGTTAGGTTAGGTTATATTACGTTATTGATGTATATAAAGGTCCCACGGAGATGTAGAGTCCAACTCGCCAGGAATGTCGTCAAATATTACCGCCGAGATGTCAGGTTGGGTTAGGTTAGGTTATATTATGCTATTGATGTATATGAAGGTCCCACGTAGACGTAGAGGACAACCCGCCAGGAATGCTGTCAAATATTATCGCCGAGATGATAGGTTGCGTTAGGTTAGGTTGTATTACGTTATTGACGTACATAAAGAGCCCACGGAGACGTAGAGGCCAGCACGCCAGGAATGTTGTCAGATTTTACCGCCGAGATGATAGGTTGGGTTAGGTTAGGTTATATTACGTTGTTGATGTATATAAAGGTCCCACGGAGATGTAGAGTCCAACTCGCCAGGAATGTCGTCAAATATTACCTCCGAGTTGTCAGGTTGGGTTAGGTTAGGTTATATTACGTTATTGATGTATATGAAGGTCCCACGTAGACGTAGAGGACAACCCGCCAGGAATGCTGTCAAATATTATCGCCAAGATGATAGGTTGGGTTAGGTTACGTTACATTACGTTATTAATGTACATAAAGGTCCCATGGAGTCGTAGAGGCCAGCACGCCAGGAATGCTGTCAAATATTACCGCCGAGATGTCAGGTTGGGTTAGGTTAGTTTATATTACGTCATAGACGTATACAGTGTTCCCACCGAGAAGTAGGGGCCGACAAGCAAGGAATGCGGTTAAATGGTACCACGAGAGATTAGGTTGGGTTAGGTTAGGTTATATTAGGATACTGATGTATATAAAGGTCCCACAGACACGTAGACGCCAACTCGCAAGGAACGTTGTCAAATTTTACCGCCGAGGTGATAGGTTGGGTTAGGTTAGGTTACATTACGTTATTGAAGAATATAAAGGTCCCACGGAGACGCAGAGGCCAACTCGCCAGGAATGTTGTCAAATATTACCGCCGAGGTGATAGGTTGGGTTATATTATATTATATTACGTTATTGACGTACATAAAGGTCCCACGGAGTCGTAGAGGCCAGCTCGCCAGGAATGTTGTCAAATATTACCGCCGAGATGTCAGGTTGGGTTAGGTTAGGTTATATTACGTTATTGATGTATATAAAGGTCCCACGGATATGTAGAGTCCAACACGCCAGGAATATCGTCAAATATTACCGCCGAGATGTCAGGTTGGGTTAGGTTAGGTTATATTACGTCATAGACGTATACAGTGTTCCCACCGAGAAATAGGGGCCGACCAGCAAGGAATGCGGTTAAATGGTACCACGAGAGATTAGGTTGGGTTAGGTTAGGTTATATTAGGATACTGATGTACATAAAGATCCCACGGAGATGTAGAGGCCAGCACGCCAGGAATGCTGTCAAATATTACCGCCGAGATGTCAGGTTGGGTTAGGTTAGGTTATATTACGTTATTGATGTATATAAAGGTGCCGCGGAGATGTAGAATCCAACTCGCCAGGAATGTCGTCAAATATTACCGCAGAGATGTCAGGTTGGGTTAGGTTAGGTTATATTACGTTATTGATGTATATAAAGGTCGCACGGACACGTAGAGACCAAGTCGCCAGGAATGTTGTCAAATATTACCGCCGAGATGTCAGGTTGGGTTAGGTTAGGTTATATTACGTTATTCATGTATATAAAGGTCCCACGGAGATGTAGAGTCCAACTCGCCAGGAATGTCGTCAAATATTACCGCCGAGATGTCAGGTTGGGTTAGGTTAGGTTATATTACGTTATTGATGTATATAAAGGTCCCACGGAGACGTAGAGGCCAACTCGCCAGGAATGTTGTCAAATATTACAGCCGAGGTGATAGGTTGGGTTAGATTACGTTATATTACGTTATTGACGTTCATAAAGGTCCCACGGAGTTGTAGATGCCAGCTCGCCAGGAATGTTGTCAAATATTACCGCCGAGGTGATAGGTTGGGTTATATTATATTATATTACGTTATTGACGTACATAAAGGTCCCACGGAGTCGTAGAGGCCAGCTCGCCAGGAATGTTGTCAAATATTACCGCCGAGATGTCAGGTTGGGTTAGGTTAGGTTATATTACGTTATTGATGTATATAAAGGTCCCACGGAGATGTAGAGTCCAACACGCCAGGAATATCGTCAAATATTACCGCCGAGATGTCAGGTTGGGTTAGGTTAGGTTATATTACGTCATAGACGTATACAGTGTGCCCACCGAGAAATAGGGGCCGACAAGCAAGGAATGCGGTTAAATGGTACCACGAGAGATTAGGTTGGGTTAGGTTAGGTTATATTAGGATACTGATGTACATAAAGATCCCACGGATATGTAGAGGCCAGCACGCCAGGAATGCTGTCAAATATTACCGCCGAGATGTCAGGTTGGGTTAGGTTAGGTTATATTACGTTATTGATGTATATAAAGGTGCCGCGGAGATGTAGAATCCAACTCGCCAGGAATGTCGTCAAATATTACCGCAGAGATGTCAGGTTGGGTTAGGTTAGGTTATATTACGTTATTGATGTATATAAAGGTCCCACGGAGACGTAGAGGCCAACTCGCCAGGAATGTTGTCAAATATTACAGCCGAGGTGATAGGTTGGGTTAGGTTAGGTTGTATTACGTTATTGATGTATAGGATGGTCCCACGTAGACGTAGAGGACAACCCGCCAGGAATGCTGTCAAATTTTACGACCGAGGTGATAGGTTGGGTTAGGTTAGGTTACATTACGTTATTGATGTATATAAAGGTCCCACGGAGACGCAGAGGCCAACTCGCCAGGAATGTTGTCAAATATTACCGCCGATAAGTTAGGTTGTGTTAGGTTAGGTTATATTACGTTATTGACGTACATAAAGATCCCACGGAGCCGTAGAGGCCAGCACGCCAGGAATGCTGTCAAATATTACCGCTGATATGTCAGGTTGGCTTAGGTTAGGTTACACTACGTTATTGATGTACATAAAGGTCCCACGAAGGCGTAGACGCCACCTCGCCAGGAATGTTGTCAGATTTTACCGCCGAGATGTCAGGTTGGGTTAGGTTAGGTTATATTACGCTATTGATGTATATGAAGGTCCTTAGTAGACGTAGAGGACAACCCGCCAGGAATGTTTGTCAAACATTATCGCCAAGATGATAGGTTGTGTTAGGTTAGGTTACATTACGTTATTAATGTATATAAAGGTCCCACGGAGACGTAGATTCCAACTCGCCAGGAATGTTTTCAAATATTACCGCCGCGGTGATAGGTTGGGTTAGATTATGTTATATTACGTTATTGACGTACATAAAGGTCCCATGGAGTCGTAGAGGCCAGCTCGCCAGGAATGCTGTCAAATATTACCGCCGAGATGTCAGGTTGGGTTAGGTTAGGTTATATTACGTTATTGATGTATATAAAGGTCCCACGGATATGTAGAGTCCAACACGCCAGGAATATCGTCAAATATTACCGCCGAGATGTCAGGTTGGGTTAGGTTAGGTTATATTACGTCATAGACGTATACAGTGTTCCCACCGAGAAATAGGGGCCGACCAGCAAGGAATGCGGTTAAATGGTACCACGAGAGATTAGGTTGGGTTAGGTTAGGTTATATTAGGATACTGATGTACATAAAGATCCCACGGAGATGTAGAGGCCAGCACGCCAGGAATGCTGTCAAATATTACCGCCGAGATGTCAGGTTGGGTTAGGTTAGGTTATATTACGTTATTGATGTATATAAAGGTGCCGCGGAGATGTAGAATCCAACTCGCCAGGAATGTCGTCAAATATTACCGCAGAGATGTCAGGTTGGGTTAGGTTAGGTTATATTACGTTATTGATGTATATAAAGGTCGCACGGACACGTAGAGACCAAGTCGCCAGGAATGTTGTCAAATATTACCGCCGAGATGTCAGGTTGGGTTAGGTTAGGTTATATTACGTTATTCATGTATATAAAGGTCCCACGGAGATGTAGAGTCCAACTCGCCAGGAATGTCGTCAAATATTACCGCCGAGATGTCAGGTTGGGTTAGGTTAGGTTATATTACGTTATTGATGTATATAAAGGTCCCACGGAGACGTAGAGGCCAACTCGCCAGGAATGTTGTCAAATATTACAGCCGAGGTGATAGGTTGGGTTAGATTACGTTATATTACGTTATTGACGTTCATAAAGGTCCCACGGAGTTGTAGATGCCAGCTCGCCAGGAATGTTGTCAAATATTACCGCCGAGGTGATAGGTTGGGTTATATTATATTATATTACGTTATTGACGTACATAAAGGTCCCACGGAGTCGTAGAGGCCAGCTCGCCAGGAATGTTGTCAAATATTACCGCCGAGATGTCAGGTTGGGTTAGGTTAGGTTATATTACGTTATTGATGTATATAAAGGTCCCACGGAGATGTAGAGTCCAACACGCCAGGAATATCGTCAAATATTACCGCCGAGATGTCAGGTTGGGTTAGGTTAGGTTATATTACGTCATAGACGTATACAGTGTGCCCACCGAGAAATAGGGGCCGACAAGCAAGGAATGCGGTTAAATGGTACCACGAGAGATTAGGTTGGGTTAGGTTAGGTTATATTAGGATACTGATGTACATAAAGATCCCACGGATATGTAGAGGCCAGCACGCCAGGAATGCTGTCAAATATTACCGCCGAGATGTCAGGTTGGGTTAGGTTAGGTTATATTACGTTATTGATGTATATAAAGGTGCCGCGGAGATGTAGAATCCAACTCGCCAGGAATGTCGTCAAATATTACCGCAGAGATGTCAGGTTGGGTTAGGTTAGGTTATATTACGTTATTGATGTATATAAAGGTCCCACGGAGACGTAGAGGCCAACTCGCCAGGAATGTTGTCAAATATTACAGCCGAGGTGATAGGTTGGGTTAGGTTAGGTTGTATTACGTTATTGATGTATAGGATGGTCCCACGTAGACGTAGAGGACAACCCGCCAGGAATGCTGTCAAATTTTACGACCGAGGTGATAGGTTGGGTTAGGTTAGGTTACATTACGTTATTGATGTATATAAAGGTCCCACGGAGACGCAGAGGCCAACTCGCCAGGAATGTTGTCAAATATTACCGCCGATAAGTTAGGTTGTGTTAGGTTAGGTTATATTACGTTATTGACGTACATAAAGATCCCACGGAGCCGTAGAGGCCAGCACGCCAGGAATGCTGTCAAATATTACCGCTGATATGTCAGGTTGGCTTAGGTTAGGTTACACTACGTTATTGATGTACATAAAGGTCCCACGAAGGCGTAGACGCCACCTCGCCAGGAATGTTGTCAGATTTTACCGCCGAGATGTCAGGTTGGGTTAGGTTAGGTTATATTACGCTATTGATGTATATGAAGGTCCTTAGTAGACGTAGAGGACAACCCGCCAGGAATGTTTGTCAAACATTATCGCCAAGATGATAGGTTGTGTTAGGTTAGGTTACATTACGTTATTAATGTATATAAAGGTCCCACGGAGACGTAGATTCCAACTCGCCAGGAATGTTTTCAAATATTACCGCCGCGGTGATAGGTTGGGTTAGATTATGTTATATTACGTTATTGACGTACATAAAGGTCCCATGGAGTCGTAGAGGCCAGCTCGCCAGGAATGCTGTCAAATATTACCGCCGAGATGTCAGGTTGGGTTAGGTTAGGTTATATTACGTTATTGATGTAGATAAAGGTCCCACGGAGATGTAGAGTCCAACTCGGAAGGAATGTTGTCAAATTATACCGCCGAGATGTCAGGTTGGGTCAGGTTAGGTTATATTACGTCATAGACGTATACAGTGTTCCCACCGAGAAGTAGGGGCCGACAAGCAAGGAATGCGGTTAAATGGTACCACGAGAGATTAGGTTGGGTTAGGTTAGGTTATATTAGGATACTGATGTATATAAAGGTCCCACGGACACGTCGAGGCCAAGTCGCCGGGAATGTTGTCAAATATTACCGCCGATAAATTAGGTTGGGTTAGGTTAGGTTGTATTACGTTATTGACGTACATAAAGATCCCACGGAGACGTAGAGGCCAGCACGCCAGGAATGCTATCAAATATTACCGCCGAGATGTCAGGTTGGGTTAGGTTAGGTTATATTACGTTATTGACGTACATAAAGGTCCCACGGAGTCGTAGAGGCCACCTCGCCAGGAATGTTGTCAAATATTACCGCAGAGATGATAGGTTGGGTTAGATTAGGTTATATTACGTTATTGACGTACATGAAGGTCCCACGGAGTCGTAGAGGCCACCTCGCCAGGAATGTTGTCAGATTTTACCGCCGAGATGTCAGGTTGGGTGAGGTTAGGTTATGTTACGCTATTGATGTATATGAAGGTCCTTAGTAGACGTAGAGGACAACACGCCAGGAATGTTTGTCAAACATTATCGCCAAGATGATAGGTTGGGTTAGGTTAGGTTACATTACGTTATTAATGTATATAAAGGTCCCACGGAGACGTAGATTCCAACTCGCCAGGAATGTTGTCAAATATTACCGCCGCGGTGATCGGTTGGGTTAGATTATGTTATATTACGTTATTGACGTACATAAAGGTCCCATGGAGTCGTAGAGGCCAGCTCGCCAGGAATGTTGTCAAATATTACCGCCGAGATGTCAGGTTGGGTTAGATTATGTTATATTACGTTATTGACGTTCATAAAGGTCCCACGGAGTTGTAGAGGCCAGCTCGCCAGGAATGTTGTCAAATATTACCGCCGAGATGAGAGGTTGGGTTAGATTAGGTTATATTACGTTATTGATGTATATAAAGGTCCCACGGACACGTCGAGGCCAAGTGGCCGGGAATGTTGTCAAATATTACCGCCGAGGTGATAGGGTGGGTTATATTATGTTATATTACGTTATTGACGTACATAAAGGTCCCACGAAGTCGTAGAGGCCAGCTCGCCAGGAATGTTGTCAAATATTACCGCCGAGATGTCAGGTTGGGTTAGATTATGTTATATTACGTTATTGACGTTCATAAAGGTCCCACGGAGTTGTAGATGCCAGCTCGCCAGGAATGTTGTCAAATATTACCGCCGAAATGATAGGTTGGGTTAGATTAGGTTATATTACGTTATTGATGTATATACAGGTCCCACGGACACGTCGAGGCCAAGTCGCCGGGAATGTTGTCAAATATTACCGCCGATAAGTTAGGTTGGGTTAGGTTAGGTTGTATTACGTTATTGACGTACATAAAGATGCCACGGAGACGTAGAGGGCAGCACGCCAGGAATGCTGTCAAATATTACCGCCGAGATGTCAGGTTGGGTTAGGTTAGGTTATATTACGTTATTGATGTATATAAAGGTCCCACGGAGATGTAGAATCCAACTCGCCTGGAATGTCCTCAAATATTAAGGCCGAGATGTCAGGTTGGGTTAGGTTAGGTTATATTACGTTATTGATGTGTATGAATGTCCCACGTAGACGTAGAGGACAACTCGCCAGGAATGCTGTCAAATATTACCACCGAGTTGTCAGGTTGGATTAGGTGAGGTTATATTACGTTATTGATGTATATAAAGGAACCACGGTGACGTAGAGTCCAACTCGCTAGGAATGTCGTCAAATATTACCGCCGAGATGTCAGGTTGGGTTAGGTTAGGTTATAATACGTTATTGATGTAAATGAAGGTCCCACGTAGACGTAGAGGACAACCCGCCAGGAAAGCTGTCGAATATTATCGCCGAGATGATAGGTTGGGTTAGGTTAGGTTATATTACGCTATTGATGTATATAAAGGTACCACGGTGACGTAGAGTCCAACTCGCCAGGAATGTTGTCAGATTTTACCGCCGAGATGATAGGTTGGGTTAGGTTAGGTTATATTACGTTATTGATGTATATAAAGGTCCCACGGAGACGTAGCGGCCAACTCACCAGGAATGTTGTCAAATATTACCGCCGAGATGTCAGGTTGGGTTAGGTTAGGTTACATTACGTTATTGACGTACATAAAGATCCCACGGAGACGTAGAGGCCAGCACGCCAGGAATGCTGTCAAATATTACCGCCGAGATGTCAGGTTGGGTTAGGTTAGGTTATATTACGTTATTGATGTATATAAAGGTCCCACGGAGATGTAGAGTCCAACTCGCCAGGAATGTCGTCAAATATTACCGCCGAGATGTCAGGTTGGGTTAGGTTAGGTTATATTACGTTATTGATGTATATGAAGGTCCACGTGGACGTAGAGGACAACCCGCCAGGAATGCTGTCAAATATAATCGGCGAGATGATAGGTTGGGTTAGGTTGGGTTATATTACGTTATTGATGTATATAAAGGAACCACGGTGACGTAGAGTCCAACTCGGAAGGAATGTTGTCAAATTATACCGCCGAGATGTCAGGTTGGGTCAGGTTAGGTTATATTACGTCATAGACGTATACAGTGTTCCCACCGAGAAGTAGGGGCCGACAAGCAAGGAATGCGGTTAAATGGTACCACGAGAGATTAGGTTGGGTTAGGTTAGCATATATTAGGATACTGATGTATATAAAGGTCCCACGGACACGTAGAAGCCAACTCGCAAGGAATGTTGTCAAATTTTACGACCGAGGTGATAGGTTGGGTTAGGTTAGGTTACATTACGTTATTGATGTATATAAAGGTCCCACGGAGACGCAGAGGCCAACTCGCCAGGAATGTTGTCAAATATTACCGCCGATAAGTTAGGTTGTGTTAGGTTAGGTTATATTACGTTATTGACGTACATAAAGATCCCACGGAGCCGTAGAGGCCAGCACGCCAGGAATGGTGTCAAATATTACCGCGGATATGTCAGGTTGGCTTAGGTTAGGTTACACTACGTTATTGATGTACATAAAGGTCCCACGAAGTCGTAGACGCCAGCTCGCCGGGAATGTTGTCAAATATTACCGCCGAAATGATAGGTTGGGTTAGGTTAGTTTATATTACGTTATTGATGTATATGAAGGTCCACGGTGACGTAGAGGACAACCCGCCAGGAATGCTGTCAAATATTATCGCCGAGATGTCAGGTTGGGTTAGGTTAGGTTATATTACGTCATAGACGTATACAGTGTTCCCACGTAGAAGTAGGGTCCGACAAGCAAGGAATGCGTTTAAATGGTACCACGAGAGGTTAGGTTGGGTTAAGTTAGGTTATATTAGGATACTGATGTATATAAAGGTCCCACGGACACGTAGAGGCCAACTCGCAAGAAATGTTGTCAAATATTACCGCAGAGATGATAGGTTGGGTTAGATTAGGTTATATTACGTTATTGACGTACATAAAGGTCCCACGGAGTCGTAGAGGCCACCTCGCCAGGAATGTTGTCAGATTTTACCGCCGAGATGTCAGGTTGGGTTAGGTTAGGTAATATTACGCTATTGATGTATATGAAGGTCCTTAGTAGACGTAGAGGACAACCCACCAGGAATGTTTGTCAAACATTATCGCCAAGATGATAGGTTGGGTTAGGTTAGGTTACATTACGTTATTAATGTATATAAAGGTCCCACGGAGACGTAGATTCCAACTCGCCAGGAATGTTGTCAAATATTACCGCCGCGGTGATAGGTTGGGTTAGATTATGTTATATTACGTTATTGACGTACATAAAGATCCCACGGAGACGTAGAGGCCAGCACGCCAGAAATGCTGTCAAATATTTCCGCCGGGATGTCAGGTTGGGTTAGGTTAGGCTATATTACGTTATTGATGTATATAAAGGTCCCACGGAGATGTAGAGTCCAACTCGCCAGGAATGTCGCCAAATATTACCGCCGAGATGTCAGGTTGGGTTAGGTTAGGTTATATTACGTTATTGATGTATATGAAGGTCCACGTAGACGTAGAGGACAACCCGCCAGGAATGCTGTCAAATATAATCGGCGAGATGATAGGTTGGGTTAGGTTAGGTTATATTACGTTATTGATGTATATAAAGGAACCACGGTGACGTAGAGGCCAAGTCGCCGGGAATGTTGTCAAATATTACCGCCGATAAATTAGGTTGGGTTAGGTTAGGTTATATTACGTTATTGAGGTACATAAAGATCCCACGGAGACGTAGAGGCCATCACGCCAGGAATGCTGTCAAATATTACCGCCGAGATGTCAGGTTGGGTTAGGTTAGGTTATATTACGTTATTGACGTACATAAAGATCCCACGGAGACGTAGAGGCCAGCACGCCAGGAATGCTGTCAAATATTACCGCCGAGATGTCAGGTTGGGTTAGGTTAGGTTATATTACGTTATTGACGTACATAAAGATCCCACGGAGACGTAGAGGCCAGCACGCCAGGAATGCTGTCAAATATTTCCGCCGAGATGTCAGGTTGGGTTACGTTATGTTATATTACGTTATTGACGTACATAAAGGTCCCACGGAGTCGTAGAGGCCACCTCGCCAGGAATGTTGTCAGATTTTACCGCCGAGATGTCAGGTTGGGTTAGGTTAGGTTATATTACGCTATTGATGTATATGAAGGTCCTTAGTAGACGTAGAGGACAACCCGCCAGGAATGTTTGTCAAACATTATCGCCAAGATGATAGGTTGGGTTAGGTTAGGTTACATTACGTTATTAATGTATATAAAGGTCCCACGGAGACGTAGATTCCAACTCGCCAGGAATGTTGTCAAATATTACCGCCGCGGTGATAGGTTGGGTTAGATTATGTTATATTACGTTATTGACGTACATAAAGGTCCCATGGAGTCGTAGAGGCCAGCTCGCCAGGAATGCTGTCAAATATTACCGCCGAGATGTCAGGTTGGGTTAGGTTAGTTTATTTTACGTCATAGACGTATACAGTGTTCCCACCGAGAAGTAGGGGCCGACAAGCAAGGAATGCGGTTAAATGGTACCACGAGAGATTAGGTTGGGTTAGGTTAGGTTATATTAGGATACTGTTGTATATAAAGGTTCCACGGACACGTAGACGCCAACTCGCAAGGAATGTTGTCAAATTTTACCGCCGAGGTGATAGGTTGGGTTAGGTTAGGTCACATTACGTTATTAATGTATATAAAGGTCCCACGGAGACGTAGATTCCAACTCGCCAGGAATGTTGTCAAATATTACCGCCGCGGTGATAGGTTGGGTTAGATTATGTTATATTACGTTATTGACGTACATAAAGGTCCCATGGAGTCGTAGAGGCCAGCTCGCCAGGAATGCTGTCAAATATTACCGCCGAGATGTCAGGTTGGGTTAGGTTAGGTTATATTACGTTATTGATGTATATAAAGGTCCCACGGACACGTAGAAGCCAACTCGCAAGGAATGTTGTCAAATTTTACGACCGAGGTGATAGGTTGGGTTAGGTTAGGTTACATTACGTTATTGATGAATATAAAGGTCCCACGGAGACGCAGAGGCCAACTCGCCAGGAATGTTGACAAATATTATCGCCGAGATGATGGGTTGGGTTTGGTTAGGTTATATTAGGATACTGATGTATATAAAGGTCGCACGGACACGTAGAGACCAAGTCGCCAGGAATGTCGTCAAATATTACCGCCGAGATGTCAGGTTGGGTTAGGTTAGGTTATATTACGTTATTCATGTATATAAAGGTCCCACGGAGACGTAGAGGCCAACTCGCCAGGAATGTTGTCAAATATTACAGCCGAGATGTCAGGTCGGGTTAGGTTAGGTTATATTACGTTATTGATGTATATAAAGGTCCCACGGAGATGTAGAGTCCAACTCGCCAGGAATGTCGTCAAATATTACCGCCGAGATGTCAGGTTGGGTTAGGTTAGGTTATATTATGCTATTGATGTATATGAAGGTCCCACGTAGACGTAGAGGACAACCCGCCAGGAATGCTGTCAAATATTATCGCCGAGATGTCAGGTTGGGTTAGGTTAGTTTATATTACGTCATAGACGTATACAGTGTTCCCACCGAGAAGTAGGGGCCGACAAGCAAGGAATGCGGTTAAATGGTACCACGAGAGATTAGGTTGGGTTAGGTTAGGTTATATTAGGATACTGATGTATATAAAGGTCCCACAGACACGTAGACGCCAACTCGCAAGGAACGTTGTCAAATTTTACCGCCGAGGTGATAGGTTGGGTTAGGTTAGGTTACATTACGTTATTGAAGAATATAAAGGTCCCACGGAGACGCAGAGGCCAACTCGCCAGGAATGTTGTCAAATATTACCGCCGAGGTGATAGGTTGGGTTATATTATATTATATTACGTTATTGACGTACATAAAGGTCCCACGGAGTCGTAGAGGCCAGCTCGCCAGGAATGTTGTCAAATATTACCGCCGAGATGTCAGGTTGGGTTAGGTTAGGTTATATTACGTTATTGATGTATATAAAGGTCCCACGGAGATGTAGAGTCCAACACGCCAGGAATATCGTCAAATATTACCGCCGAGATGTCAGGTTGGGTTAGGTTAGGTTATATTACGTCATAGACGTATACAGTGTGCCCACCGAGAAATAGGGGCCGACAAGCAAGGAATGCGGTTAAATGGTACCACGAGAGATTAGGTTGGGTTAGGTTAGGTTATATTAGGATACTGATGTACATAAAGATCCCACGGATATGTAGAGGCCAGCACGCCAGGAATGCTGTCAAATATTACCGCCGAGATGTCAGGTTGGGTTAGGTTAGGTTATATTACGTTATTGATGTATATAAAGGTGCCGCGGAGATGTAGAATCCAACTCGCCAGGAATGTCGTCAAATATTACCGCAGAGATGTCAGGTTGGGTTAGGTTAGGTTATATTACGTTATTGATGTATATAAAGGTCCCACGGAGACGTAGAGGCCAACTCGCCAGGAATGTTGTCAAATATTACAGCCGAGGTGATAGGTTGGGTTAGGTTAGGTTGTATTACGTTATTGATGTATAGGATGGTCCCACGTAGACGTAGAGGACAACCCGCCAGGAATGCTGTCAAATTTTACGACCGAGGTGATAGGTTGGGTTAGGTTAGGTTACATTACGTTATTGATGTATATAAAGGTCCCACGGAGACGCAGAGGCCAACTCGCCAGGAATGTTGTCAAATATTACCGCCGATAAGTTAGGTTGTGTTAGGTTAGGTTATATTACGTTATTGACGTACATAAAGATCCCACGGAGCCGTAGAGGCCAGCACGCCAGGAATGCTGTCAAATATTACCGCTGATATGTCAGGTTGGCTTAGGTTAGGTTACACTACGTTATTGATGTACATAAAGGTCCCACGAAGGCGTAGACGCCACCTCGCCAGGAATGTTGTCAGATTTTACCGCCGAGATGTCAGGTTGGGTTAGGTTAGGTTATATTACGCTATTGATGTATATGAAGGTCCTTAGTAGACGTAGAGGACAACCCGCCAGGAATGTTTGTCAAACATTATCGCCAAGATGATAGGTTGGGTTAGGTTAGGTTACATTACGTTATTAATGTATATAAAGGTCCCACGGAGACGTAGATTCCAACTCGCCAGGAATGTTGTCAAATATTACCGCCGCGGTGATCGGTTGGGTTAGATTATGTTATATTACGTTATTGACGTACATAAAGGTCCCATGGAGTCGTAGGGGCCAGCTCGCCAGGAATGCTGTCAAATATTACCGCCGATATGTCAGGTTGGGATAGGTTAGGTTATATTACGTCATAGACGTATACAGTGTTCCCACCGAGAAGTAGGGGCCGACAAGCAAGGAATGCGGTTAAATGGTACCACGAGAAATTAGGTTGGGTTAGGTTAGGTTATATTAGGATACTGATGTATATAAAGGTCCCACGGACACGTAGAGGCCAACTCGCAAGGAATGTTGTCAAATTTTACCGCCGAGGTGATAGGTTGGGTTAGGTTAGGTTACATTACGTTATTGATGAATATAAAGGTCCCACGGAGACGCAGAGGCCAACTCGCCAGGAATGTTGTCAAATATTACCGCCGAGGTGATAGGTTGGGTTATATTATATTATATTACGTTATTGACGTACATAAAGGTCCCACGGAGTCGTAGAGGCCAGCTCGCCAGGAATGTTGTCAAATATTACCGCCGAGATGTCAGGTTGGGTTAGATTATGTTATATTACGTTATTGACGTTCATAAAGGTCCCACGGAGTTGTAGAGGCCAGCTCGCCAGGAATGTTGTCAAATATTACCGCCGAGATGATAGGTTGGGTTAGATTAGGTTATATTACGTTATTGATGTATATAAAGGTCCCACGGACACGTCGAGGCCAAGTGGCCGGGAATGTTGTCAAATATTACCGCCGAGGTGATAGGTTGGTTTATATTATGTTATATTACGTTATTGACGTACATAAAGGTCCCACGGAGTCGTAGAGGCCAGCTCGCCAGGAATGTTGTCAAATATTACCGCCGAGATGTCAGGTTGGGTTAGATTATGTTATATTACGTTATTGACGTTCATAAAGGTCCCACGGAGTTGTAGAGGCCAGCTCGCCAGGAATGTTGTCAAATATTACCGCCGAAATGATAGGTTGGGTTAGATTAGGTTATATTACGTTATTGATGTATATACAGGTCCCACGGACACGTCGAGGCCAAGTCGCCGGGAATGTTGTCAAATATTACCGCCGATAAGTTAGGTTGGGTTAGGTTAGGTTGTATTACGTTATTGACGTACATAAAGATGCCACGGAGACGTAGAGGGCAGCTCGCCAGGAATGTTGTCAAATATTACCGCCGAAATGATAGGTTGGGTTAGGTTAGGTTATATTACGTTATTGATGTATGTATATAAAGGTCCCACGGAGATGTAGAATCCAACTCGCCTGGAATGTCCTCAAATATTAAGGCCGAGATGTCAGGTTGGGTTAGGTTAGGTTATATTACGTTATTGATGTGTATGAATGTCCCACGTAGACGTAGAGGACAACTCGCCAGGAATGTTCTCTAATATTATCGCCGAGATGATAGGTTGGGTCAGGTTAGGTTATATTACGTTAATGATGTATATATGGGTACCACGGAGACGTAGAGTCCAACTCGCTAGGAATGTTGTCAAATATTACCGCCGAGGTGATAGGTTGGGTTAGATTATGTTATATTACGTTATTGACGTACATAAAGGTCCCACGGAGTCGTAGATGGCAGCTCGCCAGGAATGCTGTCAAATATTACCACCGAGTTGTCAGGTTGGATTAGGTGAGGTTATATTACGTTATTGATGTATATAAAGGAACCACGGTGACGTAGAGTCCAACTCGCTAGGAATGTCGTCAAATATTACCGCCGAGATGTCAGGTTGGGTTAGGTTAGGTTATAATACGTTATTGATGTAAATGAAGGTCCCACGTAGACGTAGAGGACAACCCGCCAGGAAAGCTGTCGAATATTATCGCCGAGATGATAGGTTGGGTTAGGTTAGGTTATATTACGCTATTGATGTATATAAAGGTACCACGGTGACGTAGAGTCCAACTCGCCAGGAATGTTGTCAGATTTTACCGCCGAGATGATAGGTTGGGTTAGGTTAGGTTATATTACGTTATTGATGTATATAAAGGTCCCACGGAGACGTAGCGGCCAACTCACCAGGAATGTTGTCAAATATTACCGCCGAGATGTCAGGTTGGGTTAGGTTAGGTTACATTACGTTATTGACGTACATAAAGATCCCACGGAGACGTAGAGGCCAGCACGCCAGGAATGCTGTCAAATATTACCGCCGAGATGTCAGGTTGGGTTAGGTTAGGTTATATTACGTTATTGATGTATATAAAGGTCCCACGGAGATGTAGAGTCCAACTCGCCAGGAATGTCGTCAAATATTACCGCCGAGATGTCAGGTTGGGTTAGGTTAGGTTATATTACGTTATTGATGTATATGAAGGTCCACGTGGACGTAGAGGACAACCCGCCAGGAATGCTGTCAAATATAATCGGCGAGATGATAGGTTGGGTTAGGTTGGGTTATATTACGTTATTGATGTATATAAAGGAACCACGGTGACGTAGAGTCCAACTCGGAAGGAATGTTGTCAAATTATACCGCCGAGATGTCAGGTTGGGTCAGGTTAGGTTATATTACGTCATAGACGTATACAGTGTTCCCACCGAGAAGTAGGGGCCGACAAGCAAGGAATGCGGTTAAATGGTACCACGAGAGATTAGGTTGGGTTAGGTTAGCATATATTAGGATACTGATGTATATAAAGGTCCCACGGACACGTAGAAGCCAACTCGCAAGGAATGTTGTCAAATTTTACGACCGAGGTGATAGGTTGGGTTAGGTTAGGTTACATTACGTTATTGATGTATATAAAGGTCCCACGGAGACGCAGAGGCCAACTCGCCAGGAATGTTGTCAAATATTACCGCCGATAAGTTAGGTTGTGTTAGGTTAGGTTATATTACGTTATTGACGTACATAAAGATCCCACGGAGCCGTAGAGGCCAGCACGCCAGGAATGGTGTCAAATATTACCGCGGATATGTCAGGTTGGCTTAGGTTAGGTTACACTACGTTATTGATGTACATAAAGGTCCCACGAAGTCGTAGACGCCAGCTCGCCGGGAATGTTGTCAAATATTACCGCCGAAATGATAGGTTGGGTTAGGTTAGTTTATATTACGTTATTGATGTATATGAAGGTCCACGGTGACGTAGAGGACAACCCGCCAGGAATGCTGTCAAATATTATCGCCGAGATGTCAGGTTGGGTTAGGTTAGGTTATATTACGTCATAGACGTATACAGTGTTCCCACGTAGAAGTAGGGGCCGACAAGCAAGGAATGCGTTTAAATGGTACCACGAGAGGTTAGGTTGGGTTAAGTTAGGTTATATTAGGATACTGATGTATATAAAGGTCCCACGGACACGTAGAGGCCAACTCGCAAGAAATGTTGTCAAATATTACCGCAGAGATGATAGGTTGGGTTAGATTAGGTTATATTACGTTATTGACGTACATAAAGGTCCCACGGAGTCGTAGAGGCCACCTCGCCAGGAATGTTGTCAGATTTTACCGCCGAGATGTCAGGTTGGGTTAGGTTAGGTTATATTACGCTATTGATGTATATGAAGGTCCTTAGTAGACGTAGAGGACAACCCACCAGGAATGTTTGTCAAACATTATCGCCAAGATGATAGGTTGGGTTAGGTTAGGTTACATTACGTTATTAATGTATATAAAGGTCCCACGGAGACGTAGATTCCAACTCGCCAGGAATGTTGTCAAATATTACCGCCGCGGTGATAGGTTGGGTTAGATTATGTTATATTACGTTATTGACGTACATAAAGATCCCACGGAGACGTAGAGGCCAGCACGCCAGAAATGCTGTCAAATATTTCCGCCGGGATGTCAGGTTGGGTTAGGTTAGGCTATATTACGTTATTGATGTATATAAAGGTCCCACGGAGATGTAGAGTCCAACTCGCCAGGAATGTCGCCAAATATTACCGCCGAGATGTCAGGTTGGGTTAGGTTAGGTTATATTACGTTATTGATGTATATGAAGGTCCACGTAGACGTAGAGGACAACCCGCCAGGAATGCTGTCAAATATAATCGGCGAGATGATAGGTTGGGTTAGGTTAGGTTATATTACGTTATTGATGTATATAAAGGAACCACGGTGACGTAGAGGCCAAGTCGCCGGGAATGTTGTCAAATATTACCGCCGATAAATTAGGTTGGGTTAGGTTAGGTTATATTACGTTATTGAGGTACATAAAGATCCCACGGAGACGTAGAGGCCATCACGCCAGGAATGCTGTCAAATATTACCGCCGAGATGTCAGGTTGGGTTAGGTTAGGTTATATTACGTTATTGACGTACATAAAGATCCCACGGAGACGTAGAGGCCAGCACGCCAGGAATGCTGTCAAATATTACCGCCGAGATGTCAGGTTGGGTTAGGTTAGGTTATATTACGTTATTGACGTACATAAAGATCCCACGGAGACGTAGAGGCCAGCACGCCAGGAATGCTGTCAAATATTTCCGCCGAGATGTCAGGTTGGGTTAGGTTAGGTTATATTACGTTATTGATGTATATAAAGGTCCCACGGAGATGTAGAGTCCAACTCGCCAGGAATGTCGTCAAATATTACCGCCGAGATGTCAGGTTGGGTTAGGTTAGGTTATATTACGTTATTGATGTATATGAAGGTCCATGTAGACGTAGAGGACAACCCGCCAGGAATGCTGTCAAATATAATCGGCGAGATGATAGGTTGGGTTAGGTTAGGTTATATTACGTTATTCATGTATATAAAGGAACCACGGTGACGTAGAGTCCAACGCGGAAGGAATGTTGTCAAATTATACCGCCGAGATGTCAGGTTGGGTTAGGTTAGGTTATATTACGTCATAGACGTATACAGTGTTCCCACCGAGAAGTAGGGGCCGACAAGCAAGGAATGCGGTTAAATGGTACCACGAGAGATTAGGTTGGGTTAGGTTAGGTTATATTAGGATACTGATGTATATAAAGGTCCCACGGACACGTAGAAGCCAACTCGCAAGGAATGTTGTCAAATTGTACGACCGAGGTGATAGGTTGGGTTAGGTTAGGTTACATTAAGTTATTGATGTATATAAAGGTCCCACGGAGACGCAGAGGCCAACTCGCCAGGAATGTTGTCAAATATTACCGCCGAGGTGATAGGTTGGGTTAGATTACGTTATATTACGTTATTGACGTACATAAAGGTCCCACGAAGTCGTAGAGGCCAGCTCGCCAGGAATGTTGTCAAATATTACCGCCGAGATGTCAGGTTGGGTTAGGTTAGGTTATATTACGTTATTGATGTATATAAAGTTCCCACGGAGACGTAGAATCCAACTCGCCAGGAATGTTTGTCAAACATTATCGCCAAGATGATAGGTTGGGTTAGGTTAGGTTACATTACGTTATTAATGTATATAAAGGTCCCACGGAGACGTAGATTCCAACTCGCCAGGAATGTTGTCAAATATTACCGCCGCGGTGATAGGTTGGGTTAGATTATGTTATATTACGTTATTGACGTACATAAAGATCCCACGGAGACGTAGAGGCCAGCACGCCAGAAATGCTGTCAAATATTTCCGCCGGGATGTCAGGTTGGGTTAGGTTAGGCTATATTACGTTATTGATGTATATAAAGGTCCCACGGAGATGTAGAGTCCAACTCGCCAGGAATGTCGCCAAATATTACCGCCGAGATGTCAGGTTGGGTTAGGTTAGGTTATATTACGTTATTGATGTATATGAAGGTCCACGTAGACGTAGAGGACAACCCGCCAGGAATGCTGTCAAATATAATCGGCGAGATGATAGGTTGGGTTAGGTTAGGTTATATTACGTTATTGATGTATATAAAGGAACCACGGTGACGTAGAGGCCAAGTCGCCGGGAATGTTGTCAAATATTACCGCCGATAAATTAGGTTGGGTTAGGTTAGGTTATATTACGTTATTGAGGTACATAAAGATCCCACGGAGACGTAGAGGCCATCACGCCAGGAATGCTGTCAAATATTACCGCCGAGATGTCAGGTTGGGTTAGGTTAGGTTATATTACGTTATTGACGTACATAAAGATCCCACGGAGACGTAGAGGCCAGCACGCCAGGAATGCTGTCAAATATTTCCGCCGAGATGTCAGGTTGGGTTAGGTTAGGTTATATTACGTTATTGATGTATATAAAGGTCCCACGGAGATGTAGAGTCCAACTCGCCAGGAATGTCGTCAAATATTACCGCCGAGATGTCAGGTTGGGTTAGGTTAGGTTATATTACGTTATTGATGTATATGAAGGTCCATGTAGACGTAGAGGACAACCCGCCAGGAATGCTGTCAAATATAATCGGCGAGATGATAGGTTGGGTTAGGTTAGGTTATATTACGTTATTCATGTATATAAAGGAACCACGGTGACGTAGAGTCCAACGCGGAAGGAATGTTGTCAAATTATACCGCCGAGATGTCAGGTTGGGTTAGGTTAGGTTATATTACGTCATAGACGTATACAGTGTTCCCACCGAGAAGTAGGGGCCGACAAGCAAGGAATGCGGTTAAATGGTACCACGAGAGATTAGGTTGGGTTAGGTTAGGTTATATTAGGATACTGATGTATATAAAGGTCCCACGGACACGTAGAAGCCAACTCGCAAGGAATGTTGTCAAATTGTACGACCGAGGTGATAGGTTGGGTTAGGTTAGGTTACATTAAGTTATTGATGTATATAAAGGTCCCACGGAGACGCAGAGGCCAACTCGCCAGGAATGTTGTCAAATATTACCGCCGAGGTGATAGGTTGGGTTAGATTACGTTATATTACGTTATTGACGTACATAAAGGTCCCACGAAGTCGTAGAGGCCAGCTCGCCAGGAATGTTGTCAAATATTACCGCCGAGATGTCAGGTTGGGTTAGGTTAGGTTATATTACGTTATTGATGTATATAAAGTTCCCACGGAGACGTAGAATCCAACTCGCCAGGAATGTTTGTCAAACATTATCGCCAAGATGATAGGTTGGGTTAGGTTAGGTTACATTACGTTATTAATGTATATAAAGGTCCCACGGAGACGTAGATTCCAACTCGCCAGGAATGTTGTCAAATATTACCGCCGCGGTGATAGGTTGGGTTAGATTATGTTATATTACGTTATTGACGTACATAAAGATCCCACGGAGACGTAGAGGCCAGCACGCCAGAAATGCTGTCAAATATTTCCGCCGGGATGTCAGCTTGGGTTAGGTTAGGCTATATTACGTTATTGATGTATATAAAGGTCCCACGGAGATGTAGAGTCCAACTCGCCAGGAATGTCGCCAAATATTACCGCCGAGATGTCAGGTTGGGTTAGGTTAGGTTATATTACGTTATTGATGTATATGAAGGTCCACGTAGACGTAGAGGACAACCCGCCAGGAATGCTGTCAAATATAATCGGCGAGATGATAGGTTGGGTTAGGTTAGGTTATATTACGTTATTGATGTATATAAAGGAACCACGGTGACGTAGAGGCCAAGTCGCCGGGAATGTTGTCAAATATTACCGCCGATAAATTAGGTTGGGTTAGGTTAGGTTATATTACGTTATTGAGGTACATAAAGATCCCACGGAGACGTAGAGGCCATCACGCCAGGAATGCTGTCAAATATTACCGCCGAGATGTCAGGTTGGGTTAGGTTAGGTTATATTACGTTATTGACGTACATAAAGATCCCACGGAGACGTAGAGGCCAGCACGCCAGGAATGCTGTCAAATATTTCCGCCGAGATGTCAGGTTGGGTTAGGTTAGGTTATATTACGTTATTGATGTATATAAAGGTCCCACGGAGATGTAGAGTCCAACTCGCCAGGAATGTCGTCAAATATTACCGCCGAGATGTCAGGTTGGGTTAGGTTAGGTTATATTACGTTATTGATGTATATGAAGGTCCATGTAGACGTAGAGGACAACCCGCCAGGAATGCTGTCAAATATAATCGGCGAGATGATAGGTTGGGTTAGGTTAGGTTATATTACGTTATTCATGTATATAAAGGAACCACGGTGACGTAGAGTCCAACGCGGAAGGAATGTTGTCAAATTATACCGCCGAGATGTCAGGTTGGGTTAGGTTAGGTTATATTACGTCATAGACGTATACAGTGTTCCCACCGAGAAGTAGGGGCCGACAAGCAAGGAATGCGGTTAAATGGTACCACGAGAGATTAGGTTGGGTTAGGTTAGGTTATATTAGGATACTGATGTATATAAAGGTCCCACGGACACGTAGAAGCCAACTCGCAAGGAATGTTGTCAAATTGTACGACCGAGGTGATAGGTTGGGTTAGGTTAGGTTACATTAAGTTATTGATGTATATAAAGGTCCCACGGAGACGCAGAGGCCAACTCGCCAGGAATGTTGTCAAATATTACCGCCGAGGTGATAGGTTGGGTTAGATTACGTTATATTACGTTATTGACGTACATAAAGGTCCCACGAAGTCGTAGAGGCCAGCTCGCCAGGAATGTTGTCAAATATTACCGCCGAGATGTCAGGTTGGGTTAGGTTAGGTTATATTACGTTATTGATGTATATAAAGTTCCCACGGAGACGTAGAATCCAACTCGCCAGGAATGTCGTCAAATACTACCGCCGAGATGTCAGGTTGGGTTAGGTTAGGTTACATTACGTTATTGCTGTATACGAAGGTCCCACGTAGACGGAGAGTACAACTCGCCAGGAATGTTGTCAAATATTACTGCCGAGATGTCAGATTGGGTTAGGTTAGGTTATATTACGTTATTGATGTATATAAAGGTCCCACGAAGTCGTAGAAGCCAGCTCGCCAAGAATGTTGTCAAATATTACCGCCGAGATGTCAGGTTGGGTTAGGTTAGGTTATATTACGTTATTGATGTATATAAAGGTCTCACGGAGACACAGAGGCCAACTCGCCAGGAATGTTGTCAAATATTACCGCCGACATGTCAGGTTGGGTTAGGTTAGGTTATGTTGCCTTATTCATGTATATGAAGGTCCCACGCAGACGTAGAGGAAAACTCCGCAGGAATGTTGACAAATATTATCGCCGAGATGACAGGTTGGGTTTGGTTAGGTTATATTAGGATACTGATGTATATAAAGGTCCCACGGACACGTAGAAGCCAACTCGCAAGGAATGTTGTCAAATTTTACGACCGAGGTGATAGGTTGGGTTAGGATAGGTTACATTACGTTATTGATGTATATAAAGGTCCCACGGAGACGCAGAGGCCAACTCGCCAGGAATGTTGTCAAATATTACCGCCGAGGTGATAGGTTGGGTTAGATTATGTTATATTACGTTATTGACGTACATAAAGGTCCCACGGAGTCGTAGAGGCCAGCTCGCCAGGAATGTTGTCAAATATTACCGCCGTGATGTCAGGTTGGGTTAGGTTAGGTTATATTACGTTATTGATGTATATAAATGTCCCACGGACACGTAGAGGCCAAGTCGCCGGGAATGTTGTCAAATATTACCGCCGATAAGTTAGGTTGGGTTAGGTTAGGTTATATTACGTTATTGACGTACATAAAGATCCCACGGAGACGTAGAGGCCAGCACGCCAGGAATGCTGTCAAATATTACCGCCGAGATGTCAGGTTGGGTTAGGTTAGGTTACATTACGTTATTGATGTATACCAAGGTTCCACGTAGACGTAGATGACAACTCGCCAGGAATGTTGTCAAATATTACCGCCGATATGTCAGGTTGCGTTATGTTAGGTTATATTACGTTATTGATGTATATAAAGGTCCCACGGAGACGTAGAATCCAACTCGCCAGGAATGTCGTCAAATATTACCCCCGAGATGTCAGGTCGGGTTAGGTTAGGTTATATTACGTTATTGATGTATATGAATGTCCCACGCAGAGGTAGAGGAGAACTCGCCAGGAATGTTGACAAATATTATCGCCGAGATGATGGGTTGGGTTTGGCTAGGTTATATTAGGATCCTGATGTATATAAAGGTCGCACGGACACGTAGAGACCAAGTCGCCAGGAATGTTGCCAAATATTACCGCCGAGATGTCAGGTTGGGTTAGGTTAGGTTATATTACGTTATTGATGTATATAAAGATCCCACGGAGACGTAGAGGCCAGCACGCCAGGAATGCTGTCAAATATTACCGCCGAGATGTCAGGTTGGGTTAGGTTAGGTTATATTACGTTATTGATGTATATAAAGGTCCCACGGAGATGTAGAGTCCAACTCGCCAGGAATGTCGTCAAATATTACCGCCGAGATGTCAGGTTGGGTTAGGTTAGGTTATATTACATTATTGATGTATATGAAGGTCCACGTAGACGTAGAGGACAACCCGCCAGGAATGCTGTCAAATATAATCGGCGAGATGATAGGTTGGGTTAGGTTAGGTTATATTACGTTATTGATGTATATAAAGGAACCACGGTGACGTAGAGTCCAACGCCGAAGGAATGTTGTCAAATTATACCGCCGAGATGTCAGGTTGGGTTGGGTTAGGTGATATTACGTCATAGACGTATACAGTGTTCCCACCGAGAAGTAGGGGCCGACAAGCAAGGAATGCGGTTAAATGGTACCACGAGAGATTAGGTTGGGTTAGGTTAGGTTATATTAGGATACTGATGTATATAAAGGTCCCACGGACACGTAGAGGCCAACTCGCAAGGAATGTTGTCAAATTTTACGACCGAGGTGATAGGTTGGGTTAGGTTAGGTTACATTACGTTATTGATGTATATAAAGGTCCCACGGAGACGCAGAGGCCAACTCGCCAGGAATGTTGTCAAATATTACCGCCGAGGTGATAGGTTGGGTTAGATTATGTTATATTACGTTATTGACGTACATAAAGGTCCCACGAAGTCGTAGAGGCCAGCTCGCCAGGAATGTTGTCAAATATTACCGCCGAGATGTCAGGTTGGGTTAGGTTAGGTTATATTACGTTATTGATGTATATAAAGGTCTCACGGAGACACAGAGGCCAACTCGCCAGGAATGTTGTCAAATATTACCGCCGACATGTCAGGTTGGGTTAGGTTAGGTTATGTTGCCTTATTCATGTATATGAAGGTCCCACGCAGACGTAGAGGAAAACTCCCCAGGAATGTTGACAAATATTATCGCCGAGATGATAGGTTGGGTTAGATTAGGTTATATTACGTTATTGATGTATATAAAGGTACCACGGTGACGCAGAGGCCAACTCGCCAGGAATGTTGTAAAATATTACCGCCGAGATGTCAGGTTGGGTTAGGTTGGTTATATTGCCTTATTCATGTATATGAAGGTCCCGCGTAGACGTAGAGTCCAACTCGCCAGGATTGTTGTCAAATTTTACCGCCGAGAGGTTAGGTTGGGATGGGTTAGGTTATATTACGTTATTGATGTGTATAAAGGTCACACGGAGACGTAGTGTCCAACACGCCAGGAATGTCGTCAAATATTACCGCCGAGATGGTAGACTGGGTTAGGTTAGGTTACACTACGTTATTGATGTACATAAAGGTTCCACGAAGTCGTAGAAGCCAGCTCGCCAGGAATGTTGTCAAATATTACCGCCGAGATGTCAGGTTGGGTTAGGTTAGGTTATAATACGTTATTGATGTATATGAATGTCCCACGCAGACGTAGAGGAGAACTCCCCAGGAATGCTGTCAAATATTATCGACGAGATGATAGGTTGGGTTAGGTTAGGTTATATTACGTTATTGATGTATATACAGGAACCACGGTGACGTAGAGTCCAACTCGCCAGGAATGTTGTCAAATTATACCGCCGAGATGTCAGGTTGGGTTAGGTTAGGTTATATTACGTCATAGACGTATACAGTGTTCCCACCGAGAAGTAGGGGCCGACAAGCAAGGAATGCGGTTAAATGGTACCACGAGAGGTTAGGTTGGGTTAGGATAGGTTATATTAGGATACCGATGTATATAAAGGTCCCACGGACACGTAGAAGCCAGCTCGCCAGGAATGTTGTCAAATATTACCGCCGAGATGATTGGTTGGGTTAGATTAGGTTATATTACGTTATTGATGTATACAAAGGTACCACGGTGACGTAGAGGCCAACTCGCCAGGAATGTTGTCAAATATTACCGCCGAGATGTCAGGTTGGGTTAGGTTGGTTATATTGCCTTATTCATGTATATGAAGGTCCCACGTAGACGTAGCGCCCAACTCGCAAGGATTGTTGTCAAATTTTACCGCCGAGAAGTTAGGTTGGGATGGGTTAGGTTATATTACGTTATTGATGTGTATACAGGTCTCACGGAGACGTAGTGTCCAACTCGCCAGGAATGTTGTCAAATATTACCGCCGAGATGTCAGGTTGGGTTAGGTTAGGTTATAATACGTTATTGATGTATATGAATGTCCCACGCAGACGTAGAGGAGAACTCCCCAGGAATGCTGTCAAATATTATCGCCGAGGTGATAGGTTGGGTTAGGATAGTTTATATTACTTTATTGATGTATATGAATGTCCCACGCAGACGTAGAGGAGAACTCGCCAGGAATGTTGACAAATATTATCGCCGAGATGATAGGTTGGGTGTAGTTAGGTTATATTAGGATACTGATGTATATAAAGGTCCCACGGACACGTAGAGGCCAAATCGCCAGGAATGTTGTCAAATATTACCGCCGAGATGTCAGGTTGGGTTAGGTTAGGTTATATTACGTTATTGATGTATATAAAGGTCCCACGGAGATGTAGAGTCCAACTCGCCAGGAATGTCGTCAAATATTACCGCCGAGATGTCACGTTGGGTTAGGTTAGGTTATATTACGTTATTGATGTATACGAAGGTCCACGTAGACGTAGAGGACAACCCGACAGGAATGCTGTCAAATATTATCGCCGAGATGATAGGTTGGGTGTGGTTAGGTTATATTAGGATACTGATGTATATAAAGGTCCCACGGACACGTAGAGGCCAAATCGCCAGGAATGTTGTCAAATATTACCGCCGAGATGTCAGGTTGGGTTAGGTTAGGTTATATTACGTTATTGATGTATATAAAGGTCCCACGGAGATGTAGAGTCCAACTCGCCAGGAATGTCGTCAAATATTACCGCCGAGATGTCACGTTGGGTTAGGTTAGGTTATATTACGTTATTGATGTATACGAAGGTCCACGTAGACGTAGAGGACAACCCGACAGGAATGCTGTCAAATATTATCGCCGAGATGATAGGTTGGGTTAGGTTAGGTTGTATTACGTTATTGACGTACATAAAGAGCCCACGGAGACGTAGAGGCCAGCACGCCAGGAATGCTGTCAAATATTACCGCCGAGATGTCAGGTTGGGTTAGGTTAGGTTATATTACGTTATTGACGTACATAAAGGTCCCACGGAGTCGTAGAGGCCACCTCGCCAGGAATGTTGTCAGATTTTACCGCCGAGATGTCAGGTTGGGTTAGGTTAGGTTATATTACGTTATTGATATATGAAGGTCCCACGGAGTCGTAGAATCCAACTCGCCTGGAATGTCCTCAAATATTAAGGCCGAGATGTCAGGTTGGTTTAGGTTAGGTTATATTACGTTATTGATGTGTATGAATGTCCCACGTGGACGTAGAGGACAACTCGCCAGGAATGTTCTCTAATATTATCGCCGAGATGATACGTTGGGTCAGGTTAGGTTATATTACGTTAATGATGTATATATGGGTACTACGGAGACGTAGAGTCCAACTCGCTAGGAATGTTGTCAAATATTACCGCCGAGGTGATAGGTTGGGTTAGATTATGTTATATTACGTTATTGACGTACATAAAGGTCCCACGGAGTCGTAGATGGCAGCTCGCCAGGAATGCTGTCAAATATTACCACCGAGTTGTCAGGTTGGATTAGGTTAGGTTATATTACGTTATTGATGTATATAAAGGAACCACGGCGACGTAGAGTCCAACTCGCTAGGAATGTCGTCAAATATTACCGCCGAGATGTCAGGTTGGGTTAGGTTAGGTTATAATACGTTATTGATGTAAATGAAGGTCCCACGTAGACGTAGAGGACAACCCGCCAGGAAAGCTGCCGAATATTATCGCCGAGATGATAGGTTGGGTTAGGTTAGGTTATATTACGCTATTGATGTATATAAAGGTACCACGGTGCCGTAGAGTCCAACTCGCCAGGAATGTTGACAGATTTTACCGCCAAGATGATAGGTTGGGTTAGGTTAGGTTATATTACGTTATTGATGTATATAAAGGTCCCACGGAGACGTAGCGGCCAACTCACCAGGAATGTTGTCAAATATTACCGCCGAGATGTCAGGTTGGGTTAGGTTAGGTTACATTACGTTATTGACGTACATAAAGATCCCACGGAGACGTAGAGGCCAGCACGCCAGGAATGCTGTCAAATATTACCGCCGAGATGTCAGGTTGGGTTAGGTTAGGTTATATTACGTTATTGATGTATATAAAGGTCCCACGGAGATGTAGAGTCCAACTCGCCATGAATGTCGTCAAATATTACCGCCGAGATGTCAGGTTGGGTTAGGTTAGGTTATATTACGTTATTGATGTATATGAAGGTCCACGTGGACGTAGAGGACAACCCGCCAGGAATGCTGTCAAATATAATCGGCGAGATGATAGGTTGGGTTAGGTTAGGTTATATTACGTTATTGATGTATATAAAGGAACCACGGTGACGTAGAGTCCAACTCGGAAGGAATGTTGTCAAATTATACCGCCGAGATGTCAGGTTGGGTTAGGTTAGGTTATATTACGTCATAGACGTATACAGTGTTCCCACCGAGAAGTAGGGGCCGACAAGCAAGGAATGCGGTTAAATGGTACCACGAGAGATTAGGTTGGGTTAGGTTAGGTTATATTAGGATACTGATGTATATAAAGGTCCCACGGACACGTAGAAGCCAACTCGCAAGGAATGTTGTCAAATTTTACGACCGAGGTGATAGGTTGGGTTAGGATAGGTTACATTACGTTATTGATGTATATAAAGGTCCCACGGAGACGCAGAGGCCAACTCGCCAGGAATGTTGTCAAATATTACCGCCGAGGTGATAGGTTGGGTTAGGTTAGGTTATATTACGTTATTGACGTACATCAAGATCCCACGGAGACGTAGAAGCCAGCACGCCAGGAATGCTGTCAAATATTACCGCCGAGATGTCAGGTTGGGTTAGGTTAGGTTACATTACGTTATTGATGTATACCAAGGTCCCACGTAGACGTAGATGACAACTCGCCAGGAATGTTGTCAAATATTACCGCCGATATGTCAGGTTGCGTTATGTTAGGTTATATTACGTTATTGATGTATATAAAGGTCCCACGGAGACGTAGAATCCAACTCGCCAGGAATGTCGTCAAATATTACCCCCGAGATGTCAGGTCGGGTTAGGTTAGGTTATATTACGTTATTGATGTATATGAATGTCCCACGCAGACGTAGAGGAGAACTCGCCAGGAATGTTGACAAATATTATCGCCGAGATGATGGGTTGGTTTTGGCTAGGTTATATTAGGATCCTGATGTATATAAAGGTCGCACGGACACGTAGAGACCAAGTCGCCAGGAATGTTGTCAAATATTACCGCCGAGATGTCAGGTTGGGTTAGGTTAGGTTATATTACGTTATTAATGTATATAAAGGTCCCACGGAGACGTAGAGGCCAAGTCGCCGGGAATGTTGTCAAATATTATCGCCGAGATGATAGGTTGGGTTAGGTTAGGTTGTATTACGTTATTGACGTACATAAAGAGCCCACGGAGACGTAGAGGCCAGCACGCCAGGAATGCTGTCAAATATTACCGCCGAGATGTCAGGTTGGGTTAGGTTAGGTTATATTACGTTATTGACGTACATAAAGGTCCCACGGAGTCGTAGAGGCCACCTCGCCAGGAATGTTGTCAGATTTTACCGCCGAGATGTCAGGTTGGGTTAGGTTAGGTTATATTACGTTATTGATATATGAAGGTCCCACGGAGTCGTAGAATCCAACTCGCCTGGAATGTCCTCAAATATTAAGGCCGAGATGTCAGGTTGGTTTAGGTTAGGTTATATTACGTTATTGATGTGTATGAATGTCCCACGTAGACGTAGAGGACAACTCGCCAGGAATGTTCTCTAATATTATCGCCGAGATGATAGGTTGGGTCAGGTTAGGTTATATTACGTTAATGATGTATATATGGGTACCACGGAGACGTAGAGTCCAACTCGCTAGGAATGTTGTCAAATATTACCGCCGAGGTGATAGGTTGGGTTAGATTATGTTATATTACGTTATTGACGTACATAAAGGTCCCACGGAGTCGTAGATGGCAGCTCGCCAGGAATGCTGTCAAATATTACCACCGAGTTGTCAGGTTGGATTAGGTTAGGTTATATTACGTTATTGATGTATATAAAGGAACCACGGTGACGTAGAGTCCAACTCGCTAGGAATGTCGTCAAATATTACCGCCGAGATGTCAGGTTGGGTTAGGTTAGGTTATAATACGTTATTGATGTAAATGAAGGTCCCACGTAGACGTAGAGGACAACCCGCCAGGAAAGCTGTCGAATATTATCGCCGAGATGATAGGTTGGGTTAGGTTAGGTTATATTACGCTATTGATGTATATAAAGGTACCACGGTGCCGTAGAGTCCAACTCGCCAGGAATGTTGACAGATTTTACCGCCGAGATGATAGGTTGGGTTAGGTTAGGTTATATTACGTTATTGATGTATATAAAGGTCCCACGGAGATGTAGAGTCCAACTCGCCATGAATGTCGTCAAATATTACCGCCGAGATGTCAGGTTGGGTTAGGTTAGGTTATATTACGTTATTGATGTATATGAAGGTCCACGTGGACGTAGAGGACAACCCGCCAGGAATGCTGTCAAATATAATCGGCGAGATGATTGGTTGGGTTAGGTTAGGTTATATTACGTCATAGACGTATACAGTGTTCCCACCGAGAAGTAGGGGCCGACAAGCAAGGAATGCGGTTAAATGGTACCACGAGAGATTAGGTTGGGTTAGGTTAGGTTATATTAGGATACTGATGTATATAAAGGTCCCACGGACACGTAGAAGCCAACTCGCAAGGAATGTTGTCAAATTTTACGACCGAGGTGATAGGTTGGGTTAGGATAGGTTACATTACGTTATTGATGTATATAAAGGTCCCACGGAGACGCAGAGGCCAACTCGCCAGGAATGTTGTCAAATATTACCGCCGAGGTGATAGGTTGGGTTAGATTATGTTATATTACGTTATTGACGTACATAAAGGTCCCACGGAGTCGTAGAGGCCAGCTCGCCAGGAATGTTGTCAAATATTACCGCCGTGATGTCAGGTTGGGTTAGGTTAGGTTATATTACGTTATTGATGTATATAAAGGTCCCACGGACACGTAGAGGCCAAGTCGCCGGGAATGTTGTCAAATATTACCGCCGATAAGTTAGGTTGGGTTAGGTTAGGTTATATTACGTTATTGACGTACATCAAGATCCCACGGAGACGTAGAAGCCAGCACGCCAGGAATGCTGTCAAATATTACCGCCGAGATGTCAGGTTGGGTTAGGTTAGGTTACATTACGTTATTGATGTATACCAAGGTCCCACGTAGACGTAGATGACAACTCGCCAGGAATGTTGTCAAATATTACCGCCGATATGTCAGGTTGCGTTATGTTAGGTTATATTACGTTATTGATGTATATAAAGGTCCCACGGAGACGTAGGATCCAACTCGCCAGGAATGTCGTCAAATATTACCGCCGAGATGTCAGGTTGGGTTAGGTTAGGTTATATTACGTTATTGATGTATATGAAGGTCCACGTGGACGTAGAGGACAACCCGCCAGGAATGCTGTCAAATATAATCGGCGAGATGATAGGTTGGGTTAGGTTAGGTTATATTACGTTATTGATGTATATAAAGGAACCACGGTGACGTAGAGTCCAACTCGGAAGGAATGTTGTCAAATTATACCGCCGAGATGTCAGGTTGGGTTAGGTTAGGTTATATTACGTCATAGACGTATACAGTGTTCCCACCGAGAAGTAGGGGCCGACAAGCAAGGAATGCGGTTAAATGGTACCACGAGAGATTAGGTTGGGTTAGGTTAGGTTATACTAGGATACTGATGTATATAAAGGTCCCACGGACACGTAGAAGCCAACTCGCAAGGAATGTTGTCAAATTTTACGACCGAGGTGATAGGTTGGGTTAGGATAGGTTACATTACGTTATTGATGTATATAAAGGTCCCACGGAGACGCAGAGGCCAACTCGCCAGGAATGTTGTCAAATATTACCGCCGAGGTGATAGGTTGGGTTAGGTTAGGTTATATTACGTTATTGACGTACATCAAGATCCCACGGAGACGTAGAAGCCAGCACGCCAGGAATGCTGTCAAATATTACCGCCGAGATGTCAGGTTGGGTTAGGTTAGGTTACATTACGTTATTGATGTATACCAAGGTCCCACGTAGACGTAGATGACAACTCGCCAGGAATGTTGTCAAATATTACCGCCGATATGTCAGGTTGCGTTATGTTAGGTTATATTACGTTATTGATGTATATAAAGGTCCCACGGAGACGTAGAATCCAACTCGCCAGGAATGTCGTCAAATATTACCCCCGAGATGTCAGGTCGGGTTAGGTTAGGTTATATTACGTTATTGATGTATATGAATGTCCCACGCAGACGTAGAGGAGAACTCGCCAGGAATGTTGACAAATATTATCGCCGAGATGATGGGTTGGTTTTGGCTAGGTTATATTAGGATCCTGATGTATATAAAGGTCGCACGGACACGTAGAGACCAAGTCGCCAGGAATGTTGTCAAATATTACCGCCGAGATGTCAGGTTGGGTTAGGTTAGGTTATATTACGTTATTGATGTATATAAAGGTCCCACGGAGACGTAGAGGCCAAGTCGCCGGGAATGTTGTCAAATATTATCGCCGAGATGATAGGTTGGGTTAGGTTAGGTTGTATTACGTTATTGACGTACATAAAGAGCCCACGGAGACGTAGAGGCCAGCACGCCAGGAATGCTGTCAAATATTACCGCCGAGATGTCAGGTTGGGTTAGGTTAGGTTATATTACGTTATTGACGTACATAAAGGTCCCACGGAGTCGTAGAGGCCACCTCGCCAGGAATGTTGTCAGATTTTACCGCCGAGATGTCAGGTTGGGTTAGGTTAGGTTATATTACGTTATTGATATATGAAGGTCCCACGGAGTCGTAGAATCCAACTCGCCTGGAATGTCCTCAAATATTAAGGCCGAGATGTCAGGTTGGTTTAGGTTAGGTTATATTACGTTATTGATGTGTATGAATGTCCCACGTAGACGTAGAGGACAACTCGCCAGGAATGTTCTCTAATATTATCGCCGAGATGATAGGTTGGGTCAGGTTAGGTTATATTACGTTAATGATGTATATATGGGTACCACGGAGACGTAGAGTCCAACTCGCTAGGAATGTTGTCAAATATTACCGCCGAGGTGATAGGTTGGGTTAGATTATGTTATATTACGTTATTGACGTACATAAAGGTCCCACGGAGTCGTAGATGGCAGCTCGCCAGGAATGCTGTCAAATATTACCACCGAGTTGTCAGGTTGGATTAGGTTAGGTTATATTACGTTATTGATGTATATAAAGGAACCACGGTGACGTAGAGTCCAACTCGCTAGGAATGTCGTCAAATATTACCGCCGAGATGTCAGGTTGGGTTAGGTTAGGTTATAATACGTTATTGATGTAAATGAAGGTCCCACGTAGACGTAGAGGACAACCCGCCAGGAAAGCTGTCGAATATTATCGCCGAGATGATAGGTTGGGTTAGGTTAGGTTATATTACGCTATTGATGTATATAAAGGTACCACGGTGCCGTAGAGTCCAACTCGCCAGGAATGTTGACAGATTTTACCGCCGAGATGATAGGTTGGGTTAGGTTAGGTTATATTACGTTATTGATGTATATAAAGGTCCCACGGAGACGTAGCGGCCAACTCACCAGGAATGTTGTCAAATATTACCGCCGAGATGTCAGGTTGGGTTAGGTTAGGTTACATTACGTTATTGACGTACATAAAGATCCCACGGAGATGTAGAGTCCAACTCGCCATGAATGTCGTCAAATATTACCGCCGAGATGTCAGGTTGGGTTAGGTTAGGTTATATTACGTTATTGATGTATATGAAGGTCCACGTGGACGTAGAGGACAACCCGCCAGGAATGCTGTCAAATATAATCGGCGAGATGATAGGTTGGGTTAGGTTAGGTTATATTACGTTATTGATGTATATAAAGGAACCACGGTGACGTAGAGTCCAACTCGGAAGGAATGTTGTCAAATTATACCGCCGAGATGTCAGGTTGGGTTAGGTTAGGTTATATTACGTCATAGACGTATACAGTGTTCCCACCGAGAAGTAGGGGCCGACAAGCAAGGAATGCGGTTAAATGGTACCACGAGAGATTAGGTTGGGTTAGGTTAGGTTATATTAGGATACTGATGTATATAAAGGTCCCACGGACACGTAGAAGCCAACTCGCAAGGAATGTTGTCAAATTTTACGACCGAGGTGATAGGTTGGGTTAGGATAGGTTACATTACGTTATTGATGTATATAAAGGTCCCACGGAGACGCAGAGGCCAACTCGCCAGGAATGTTGTCAAATATTACCGCCGAGGTGATAGGTTGGGTTAGATTATGTTATATTACGTTATTGACGTACATAAAGGTCCCACGGAGTCGTAGAGGCCAGCTCGCCAGGAATGTTGTCAAATATTACCGCCGTGATGTCAGGTTGGGTTAGGTTAGGTTATATTACGTTATTGATGTATATAAAGGTCCCACGGACACGTAGAGGCCAAGTCGCCGGGAATGTTGTCAAATATTACCGCCGATAAGTTAGGTTGGGTTAGGTTAGGTTATATTACGTTATTGACGTACATCAAGATCCCACGGAGACGTAGAAGCCAGCACGCCAGGAATGCTGTCAAATATTACCGCCGAGATGTCAGGTTGGGTTAGGTTAGGTTACATTACGTTATTGATGTATACCAAGGTCCCACGTAGACGTAGATGACAACTCGCCAGGAATGTTGTCAAATACTACCGCCGATATGTCAGGTTGCGTTATGTTAGGTTATATTACGTTATTGATGTATATAAAGGTCCCACGGAGACGTAGAATCCAACTCGCCAGGAATGTCGTCAAATATTACCCCCGAGATGTCAGGTCGGGTTAGGTTAGGTTATATTACGTTATTGATGTATATGAATGTCCCACGCAGACATAGAGGAGAACTCGCCAGGAATGTTGACAAATATTATCGCCGAGATGATGGGTTGGTTTTGGCTAGGTTATATTAGGATCCTGATGTATATAAAGGTCGCACGGACACGTAGAGACCAAGTCGCCAGGAATGTTGTCAAATATTACCGCCGAGATGTCAGGTTGGGTTAGGTTAGGTTATATTACGTTATTGATGTATATAAAGGTCCCACGGAGACGTAGAGGCCAAGTCGCCGGGAATGTTGTCAAATATTACCGCCGATAAATTAGGTTGGGTTAGGTTAGGTTATATTACGTTATTGACGTACATAAAGATCCCACGGAGACGTAGAGGCCAGCACGCCAGGAATGCTATCAAATATTACCGCCGAGATGTCAGGTTGGGTTAGGTTAGGTTATATTACGTTATTGACGTACATAAAGATCCCACGGAGACGTAGAGGCCAGCACGCCAGGAATGCTGTCAAATATTACCGCCGAGATGTCAGGTTGGGTTAGGTTAGGTTATATTACGTTATTGACGTACATAAAGGTCCCACGGAGACGTAGAGGCCAGCACGCCAGGAATGCTGTCAAATATATCCGCCGAGATGTCAGGTTGGGTTAGGTTAGGTTATATTACGTTATTGATGTATATAAAGGTCCCACGGAGATGTAGAGTCCAACTCGCCAGGAATGTCGTCAAATATTACCGCCGAGATGTCAGGTTGGGTTAGGTTAGGTTATATTACGTTATTGATGTATATGAAGGTCCACGTAGACGTAGAGGACAACCCGCCAGGAATGCTGTCAAATATAATCGGCGAGATGATAGGTTGGGTTAGGTTAGGTTATATTACGTTATTGATGTATATAAAGGAACCACGGTGACGTAGAGTCCAACGCGGAAGGAATGTTGTCAAATTATACCGCCGAGATGTCAGGTTGGGTTGGGTTAGGTTATATTACGTCATAGACGTATACAGTGTTCCCACCGAGAAGTAGGGGCCGACAAGCAAGGAATGCGGTTAAATGGTACCACGAGAGATTAGGTTGGGTTAGGTTAGGTTATATTAGGATACTGATGTATATAAAGGTCCCACGGACACGTAGAGGCCAACTCGCAAGGAATGTTGTCAAATTTTACGACCGAGGTGATAGGTTGGGTTAGGTTAGGTTACATTACGTTATTGATGTATATAAAGGTCCCACGATGACGTAGAGTCCAACTCGCTAGGAATGTCGTCAAATATTACCGCCGAGATGTCAGGTTGGGTTAGGTTAGGTTATAATACGTTATTGATGTAAATGAAGGTCCCACGTAGACGTAGAGGACAACCCGCCAGGAAAGCTGTCGAATATTATCGCCGAGATGATAGGTTGGGTTAGGTTAGGTTATATTACGCTATTGATGTATATAAAGGTACCACGGTGCCGTAGAGTCCAACTCGCCAGGAATGTTGACAGATTTTACCGCCGAGATGATAGGTTGGGTTAGGTTAGGTTATATTACGTTATTGATGTATATAAAGGTCCCACGGACACGTAGAGGCCAATTCGCCGGGAATGTTGTCAAATATTACCGCCGATAAGTTAGGTTGGGTTAGGTTAGGTTATATTACGTTATTGACGTACATCAAGATCCCACGGAGACGTAGAAGCCAGCACGCCAGGAATGCTGTCAAATATTACCGCCGAGATGTCAGGTTGGGTTAGGTTAGGTTACATTACGTTATTGATGTATACCAAGGTCCCACGTAGACGTAGATGACAACTCGCCAGGAATGTTGTCAAATATTACCGCCGATATGTCAGGTTGCGTTATGTTAGGTTATATTACGTTATTGATGTATATAAAGGTCCCACGGAGACGTAGAATCCAACTCGCCAGGAATGTCGTCAAATATTACCCCCGAGATGTCAGGTCGGGTTAGGTTAGGTTATATTACGTTATTGATGTATATGAATGTCCCACGCAGACATAGAGGAGAACTCGCCAGGAATGTTGACAAATATTATCGCCGAGATGATGGGTTGGTTTTGGCTAGGTTATATTAGGATCCTGATGTATATAAAGGTCGCACGGACACGTAGAGACCAAGTCGCCAGGAATGTTGTCAAATATTACCGCCGAGATGTCAGGTTGGGTTAGGTTAGGTTATATTACGTTATTGATGTATATAAAGGTCCCACGGAGACGTAGAGGCCAAGTCGCCGGGAATGTTGTCAAATATTACCGCCGATAAATTAGGTTGGGTTAGGTTAGGTTATATTACGTTATTGACGTACATAAAGATCCCACGGAGACGTAGAGGCCAGCACGCCAGGAATGCTGTCAAATATTACCGCCGAGATGTCAGGTTGGGTTAGGTTAGGTTATATTACGTTATTGACGTACATAAAGATCCCACGGAGACGTAGAGGCCAGCACGCCAGGAATGCTGTCAAATATTACCGCCGAGATGTCAGGTTGGGTTAGGTTAGGTTATATTACGTTATTGACGTACATAAAGGTCCCACGGAGACGTAGAGGCCAGCACGCCAGGAATGCTGTCAAATATATCCGCCGAGATGTCAGGTTGGGTTAGGTTAGGTTATATTACGTTATTGATGTATATAAAGGTCCCACGGAGATGTAGAGTCCAACTCGCCAGGAATATCGTCAAATATTACCGCCGAGATGTCAGGTTGGGTTAGGTTAGGTTATATTACGTTATTGATGTATATGAAGGTCCACGTAGACGTAGAGGACAACCCGCCAGGAATGCTGTCAAATATAATCGGCGAGATGATAGGTTGGGTTAGGTTTGGTTATATTACGTTATTGATGTATATAAAGGAACCACGGTGACGTAGAGTCCAACGCGGAAGGAATGTTGTCAAATTATACCGCCGAGATGTCAGGTTGGGTTGGGTTAGGTTATATTACGTCATAGACGTATACAGTGTTCCCACCGAGAAGTAGGGGCCGACAAGCAAGGAATGCGGTTAAATGGTACCACGAGAGATTAGGTTGGGTTAGGTTAGGTTATATTAGGATACTGATGTATATAAAGGTCCCACGGACACGTAGAGGCCAACTCGCAAGGAATGTTGTCAAATTTTACGACCGAGGTGATAGGTTGGGTTAGGTTAGGTTACATTACGTTATTGATGTATATAAAGGTCCCACGGAGACGCAGAGGCCAACTCGCCAGGAATGTTGTCAAATATTACCGCCGAGGTGATAGGTTGGGTTAGATTATGTTATATTACGTTATTGACGTACATAAAGGTCCCACGAAGTCGTAGAGGCCAGCTCGCCAGGAATGTTGTCAAATATTACCGCCGAGATGTCAGGTTGGGTTAGGTTAGGTTATATTACGTTATTGATGTATATAAAGTTCCCACGGAGACGTAGAATCCAACTCGCCAGGAATGTCGTCAAATACTACCGCCGAGATGTCAGGTTGGGTTAGGTTAGGTTATATTACGTTATTGATGTATATGAATGTCCCACGCAGACGTAGAGGAGAACTCCCCAGGAATGTTGACAAATATTATCGCCGAGATGATAGGTTGGGTTTGGTTAGGTTATATTGGGATACTGATGTATATAAAGGTCCCACGGACACGTAGAGGCCAAGTCGCCAGGAATGTTGTCAAATATTACCGCCGATAAGTTAGGTTGTGTTAGGTTAGGTTATATTACGTTATTGACGTACATAAAGATCCCACGGAGCCGTAGAGGCCAGCACGCCAGGAATGCTGTCAAATATTACCGCCGATATGTCAGGTTGGCTTAGGTTAGGTTACACTACGTTATTGATGTACATAAAGGTCCCACGAAGTCGTAGACGCCAGCTCGACAGGAATGTTGTCAAATATTACCGCCGAAATGATAGGTTGGGTTAGGTTAGGTTATATTACGTTATTGATGTATATAAAGGTCCCACGGAGACGTAGAATCCAACTCGCTAGGAATGTCATCAAATACTACCGCCGAGATGTCAGGTTGGGTTAGGTTAGGTTATATTACGTTATTGATGTATATGAATGTCCCACGCAGACGTAGAGGAGAACTCGCCAGGAATGTTGACAAATATTATCGCCGATATGATAGGTTGGGTTTGGTTAGGTTGTATTAGGATACTAATGTATATAAAGGTGCCACGGACACGTAGAGGCCAAGTCGCCAGGACTGTTGTCAAATATTACCGCCGATAAGTTAGGTTGGATTAGGTTAGGTTATATTACGTTATTGATGTATATAAAGGTCTCACGGAGACACAGAGGCCAACTCGCCAGGAATGTTGTCAAATATTACCGCCGACATGTCAGGTTGGGTTACGTTAGGTTATGTTGCCTTATTCATGTATATGAAGGTCCCACGCAGACGTAGAGGAAAACTCCCCAGGAATGTTGACAAATATTATCGCCGAGATGATAGGTTGGGTTAGATTAGGTTATATTACGTTATTGATGTATATAAAGGTACCACGGTGACGCAGAGGCCAAATCGCCAGGAATGTTGTCAAATATTACCGCCGAGATGTCAGGTTGGGTTAGGTTGGTTATATTGCCTTATTCATGTATATGAAGGTCCCGCGTAGACGTAGAGTCCAACTCGCCAGGATTGTTGTCAAATTTTACCGCCGAGAGGTTAGGTTGGGATGGGTTAGGTTATATTACGTTATTGATGTGTATAAAGGTCACACGGAGACGTAGTGTCCAACTGGCCAGGAATGTTGTCAAATATTACCGCCGAGATGGTAGACTGGGTTAGGTTAGGTTACACTACGTTATTGATGTACATAAAGGTCCCACGAAGTCGGAGAAGCCAGCTCGCCAGGAATGTTGCCAAATAATACCGCCGAGATGTCAGGTTGGGTTAGGTTAGGTTATATTACGTTATTGATGTAAATAAAGGTCCCACGGAGACGTAGAGGAGAACTCCCCAGGAATGCTGTCAAATATTATCGCCGAGATGATAGGTTGGCTTAGGTTAGGTTATATTACGTTATTGATGTATATACAGGAGCCACGGTGACGTAGAGTCCAACTCGCCAGGAATGTTGTCAAATTATACCGCCGAGATGTCAGGTTGGGTTAGGTTAGGTTATATTACGTCATAGACGTATACAGTGTTCCCACCGAGAAGTAGGGGCCGACAAGCAAGGAATGCGGTTAAATGGTACCACGAGAGGTTAGGTTGGGTTAGGATAGGTTATATTAGGATACCGATGTATATAAAGGTCCCACGGACACGTAGAAGCCAGCTCGCCAGGAATGTTGTCAAATATTACCGCCGAGATGTCAGGTTGGGTTAGGTTAGGTTATATTACGTTATTGACGTACATAAAGATCCCACGGAGCCGTAGAGGCCAGCACGCCAGGAATGCTGTCAAATATTACAGCCGAGATGTCAGGTTCGGTTAGGTTAGGTTATATTACGTTATTGATGGATACGACGGTCCCACGTAGACGTAGAGGACAACTTGCCAGGAATGTTGTCAAATATTACCGCCGAGATGATTGGTTGGGTTAGATTAGGTTATATTACGTTATTGATGTATATAAAGGTACCACGGTGACGTAGAGGCCAACTCGCCAGGAATGTTGTCAAATATTACCGCCGAGATGTCAGGTTGGGTTAGGTTGGTTATATTGCCTTATTCATGTATATGAAGGTCCCACGTAGACGTAGAGTCCAACTCGCCAGGATTGTTGTCAAATTTTACCGCCGAGAAGTTAGGTTGGGATGGGTTAGGTTATATTACGTTATTTATGTGTATACAGGTCTCACGGAGACGTAGTGTCCAACTCGCCAGGAATGTTGTCAAATATTACCGCCGAGATGGTAGACTGGGTTAGGTTAGGTTACACTACGTTATTGATGTACATAAAGGTCCCACAAAGTCGTAGAAGCCAGTTCGCCAGGAATGTTGTCAAATATTACCGCCGAGATGTCAGGTTGGGTTAGGTTAGGTTATATTACGTTATTGATGTAAATAAAGGTCCCACGGAGACGTAGAATCCAACTCGCTAGGAATGTCGTCAAATACTAGCGCCGAGATGTCAGGTTGGGTTAGGTTAGGTTATATTACGTTATTGATGTATATCAAGGTCCCACGTAGACGTAGAGGACAACCCGCCAGGAATGCTGTCAAATATAATCGGCGAGATGATAGGTTGGGTTAGGTTAGGTTATATTACGTTATTGATATATATAAAGGTACCACGGTGACGTAGAGTCCAACTCGCCAGGAATGTTGTCAGATTTTACCGCCGAGATGATAGGTTGGGTTAGGTTTGGTTATATTACGTTATTGATGTATATGAAGGTCCCTAGTAGACGTAGAGGCCAACCCGCCAGGAATGTTGTCAAATATTACCGCCGAGATGTCAGGTTGGGTTAGGTTAGGTTGTATTACGTTATTGATGTATACGAAGGTCCCAAGTAGACGTAGAGGACATCTTGCCAGGGATGTTTGTCAAACATTATCGCCAAGATGATAGGTTGGGTTAGGTTAGGTTACATTACGTTATTGATGTACATAAAGGTCCCACGAAGTCGTAGAAGCCAGCTCGCCAGGAATGTTGTCAAATATTACCGCCGAGATGTCAGGTTGGGTTAGGTTAGGTTATAATACGTTATTGATGTATATGAATGTCCCACGCAGACGTAGAGGAGAACTCCCCAGGAATGCTGTCAAATATTATCGCCGAGATGATAGGTCGGGTTAGGATAGTTTATATTACGTTATTGATGTATATGAATGTCCCACGCAGACGTAGAGGAGAACTCGCCAGGAATGTTGACAAATATTATCGCCGAGATGATAGGTTGGGTGTGGTTAGGTTATATTAGGATACTGATGTATATAAAGGTCCCACGGACACGTAGAGGCCAAGTCGCCAGGAATGTTGTCAGATTTTACCGCCGAGATGTCAGGTTGGGTTAGGTTAGGTTATATTACGCTATTGATGTATATGAAGGTCCTTAGTAGACGTAGAGGACAACCCGCCAGGAATGTTTGTCAAACATTATCGCCAAGATGATAGGTTGGTTTAGGTTAGGTTATATTACGTTATTGATGTATATAAAGGTCTCACGGAGACACAGAGGCCAACTCGCCAGGAATGTTGTCAAATATTACCGCCGACATGTCAGGTTGGGTTACGTTAGGTTATGTTGCCTTATTCATGTATATGAAGGTCCCACGCAGACGTAGAGGAAAACTCCCCAGGAATGTTGACAAATATTATCGCCGAGATGATAGGTTGGGTTAGATTAGGTTATATTACGTTATTGATGTATATAAAGGTACCACGGTGACGCAGAGGCCAAATCGCCAGGAATGTTGTCAAATATTACCGCCGAGATGTCAGGTTGGGTTAGGTTGGTTATATTGCCTTATTCATGTATATGAAGGTCCCGCGTAGACGTAGAGTCCAACTCGCCAGGATTGTTGTCAAATTTTACCGCCGAGAGGTTAGGTTGGGATGGGTTAGGTTATATTACGTTATTGATGTGTATAAAGGTCACACGGAGACGTAGTGTCCAACTGGCCAGGAATGTTGTCAAATATTACCGCCGAGATGGTAGACTGGGTTAGGTTAGGTTACACTACGTTATTGATGTACATAAAGGTCCCACGAAGTCGGAGAAGCCAGCTCGCCAGGAATGTTGCCAAATAATACCGCCGAGATGTCAGGTTGGGTTAGGTTAGGTTATATTACGTTATTGATGTAAATAAAGGTCCCACGGAGACGTAGAGGAGAACTCCCCAGGAATGCTGTCAAATATTATCGCCGAGATGATAGGTTGGCTTAGGTTAGGTTATATTACGTTATTGATGTATATACAGGAACCACGGTGACGTAGAGTCCAACTCGCCAGGAATGTTGTCAAATTATACCGCCGAGATGTCAGGTTGGGTTAGGTTAGGTTATATTACGTCATAGACGTATACAGTGTTCCCACCGAGAAGTAGGGGCCGACAAGCAAGGAATGCGGTTAAATGGTACCACGAGAGGTTAGGTTGGGTTAGGATAGGTTATATTAGGATACCGATGTATATAAAGGTCCCACGGACACGTAGAAGCCAGCTCGCCAGGAATGTTGTCAAATATTACCGCCGAGATGTCAGGTTGGGTTAGGTTAGGTTATATTACGTTATTGACGTACATAAAGATCCCACGGAGCCGTAGAGGCCAGCACGCCAGGAATGCTGTCAAATATTACCGCCGAGATGTCAGGTTGGGTTAGGTTAGGTTATATTACGTTATTGATGGATACGAAGGTCCCACGTAGACGTAGAGGACAACTTGCCAGGAATGTTGTCAAATATTACCGCCGAGATGATTGGTTGGGTTAGATTAGGTTATATTACGTTATTGATGTATATAAAGGTACCACGGTGACGTAGAGGCCAACTCGCCAGGAATGTTGTCAAATATTACCGCCGAGATGTCAGGTTGGGTTAGGTTGGTTATATTGCCTTATTCATGTATATGAAGGTCCCACGTAGACGTAGAGTCCAACTCGCCAGGATTGTTGTCAAATTTTACCGCCGAGAAGTTAGGTTGGGATGGGTTAGGTTATATTACGTTATTTATGTGTATACAGGTCTCACGGAGACGTAGTGTCCAACTCGCCAGGAATGTTGTCAAATATTACCGCCGAGATGGTAGACTGGGTTAGGTTAGGTTACACTACGTTATTGATGTACATAAAGGTCCCACAAAGTCGTAGAAGCCAGTTCGCCAGGAATGTTGTCAAATATTACCGCCGAGATGTCAGGTTGGGTTAGGTTAGGTTATATTACGTTATTGATGTAAATAAAGGTCCCACGGAGACGTAGAATCCAACTCGCTAGGAATGTCGTCAAATACTAGCGCCGAGATGTCAGGTTGGGTTAGGTTAGGTTATATTACGTTATTGATGTATATCAAGGTCCCACGTAGACGTAGAGGACAACCCGCCAGGAATGCTGTCAAATATAATCGGCGAGATGATAGGTTGGGTTAGGTTAGGTTATATTACGTTATTGATATATATAAAGGTACCACGGTGACGTAGAGTCCAACTCGCCAGGAATGTTGTCAGATTTTACCGCCGAGATGATAGGTTGGGTTAGGTTTGGTTATATTACGTTATTGATGTATATGAAGGTCCCTAGTAGACGTAGAGGCCAACCCGCCAGGAATGTTGTCAAATATTACCGCCGAGATGTCAGGTTGGGTTAGGTTAGGTTTTATTACGTTATTGATGTATACGAAGGTCCCAAGTAGACGTAGAGGACATCTTGCCAGGGATGTTTGTCAAACATTATCGCCAAGATGATAGGTTGGGTTAGGTTAGGTTACATTACGTTATTGATGTACATAAAGGTCCCACGAAGTCGTAGAAGCCAGCTCGCCAGGAATGTTGTCAAATATTACCGCCGAGATGTCAGGTTGGGTTAGGTTAGGTTATAATACGTTATTGATGTATATGAATGTCCCACGCAGACGTAGAGGAGAACTCCCCAGGAATGCTGTCAAATATTATCGCCGAGATGATAGGTCGGGTTAGGATAGTTTATATTACGTTATTGATGTATATGAATGTCCCACGCAGACGTAGAGGAGAACTCGCCAGGAATGTTGACAAATATTATCGCCGAGATGATAGGTTGGGTGTGGTTAGGTTATATTAGGATACTGATGTATATAAAGGTCCCACGGACACGTAGAGGCCAAGTCGCCAGGAATGTTGTCAGATTTTACCGCCGAGATGTCAGGTTGGGTTAGGTTAGGTTATATTACGCTATTGATGTATATGAAGGTCCTTAGTAGACGTAGAGGACAACCCGCCAGGAATGTTTGTCAAACATTATCGCCAAGATGATAGGTTGGGTTAGGTTAGGTTACATTACGTTATTGATGTACATAAAGGTCCCACGAAGTCGTAGAAGCCAGCTCGCCAGGAATGTTGTCAAATATTACCGCCGAGATGTCAGGTTGGGTTAGGTTAGGTTATATTACGTTATTGATGTATACGAAGGTCCCACGTAGACGTAGAGGACAATTTGCCAGGAATGTTGTCAAATATTACCGCCGAGATGATTGGTTGGGTTAGATTAGGTTATATTACGTTATTGATGTATATAAAGGTACCACGGTGACGTAGAGACCAACTCGCCAGGAATGTTGTCAAATATTACCGCCGAGATGTCAGGTTGGGTTAGGTTGGTTATATTGCCTTATTCATGTATATGAAGGTCCCACGTAGACGTAGAGTCCAACTCGCCAGGATTGTTGTCAAATTTTACCGCCGAGAAGTTAGGTTGGGATGGGTTAGGTTATATTACGTTATTTATGTGTATACAGGTCTCACGGAGACGTAGTGTCCAACTCGCCAGGAATGTTGTCAAATATTACCGCCGAGATGGTAGACTGGGTTAGGTTAGGTTACACTACGTTATTGATGTACATAAAGGTCCCACGAAGTCGTAGAAGCCAGTTCGCCAGGAATGTTGTCAAATATTACCGCCGAGATGTCAGGTTGGGTTAGGTTAGGTTATATTACGTTATTGATGTAAATAAAGGTCCCACGGAGACGTAGAATCCAACTCGCTAGGAATGTCGTCAAATACTAGCGCCGAGATGTCAGGTTGGGTTAGGTTAGGTTATATTACGTTATTGATGTATATGAATGTCCCACGCAGACGTAGAGGAGAACTCACCAGGAATGTTGACAAATATTATCGCCGAGATGATAGGTTGGGTTTGGTTAGGTTATATTAGGATACTAATGTATATAAAGGTCCCACGGACACGTAGAGGCCAAGTCGCCAGGAATGTTGTCAAATATTACCGCCGATATGTTAGGTTGGGTTAGGTTAGGTTATATTACGTTATTGATGTATATAAAGGTCCCACGGAGATGTAGAGTCCAACTCGCCAGGAATGTCGTCAAATATTACCGCCGAGATGTCAGGTTGGGTTAGGTTAGGTTATATTACGTTATTGATGTATATCAAGCTCCCACGTAGATGTAGAGGACAACCCGCCAGGAATGCTGCCAACTATAATCGGCGAGATGATAGGTTGGGTTAGGTTAGGTTATATTACGTTATTGATGTATATAAAGGTACCACGGTGACGTAGATTCCAACTCGCCAGGAATGTTGTCAGATTTTACCGCCGAGATGATAGGTTGGGTTAGGTTTGGTTATATTACGTTATTGATGTATATGAAGGTCCCTAGTAGACGTAGAGGCCAACCCGCCAGGAATGTTGTCAAATATTACCGCCGAGATGTCAGGTTGGGTTAGGTTAGGTTATATTACGTTATTGATGTATATAAAGGTCCCACGGAGACATAGAGGCCAGCTCGCCAGGAATATTGTCAAATATTACAGCCGAGATGTCAGGTTGGGTTAGGTTAGGTTATATTGCCTTATTCATGTATATGAAGGTCCCACGTAGACGTAGAGTCCAACTCGCCAGGATTGTTGTCAAATTTTACCGCCGAGACGTTAGGTTGGGATGGGTTAGGTTATATTACTTTATTGATGTGTATAAAGGTCACACGGAGACGTAGTGTCCAACTCGCCAGGAATGTTATCAAATATTACCGCCGAGATGGTAGACTGTGTTAGGTTAGGTTACACTACGTTATTGATGTACACAAAGGTCCCACAAAGTCGTAGAAGCCAGCTCGCCAGGAATGTTGTCAAATATTACCGCCGAGATGTCAGGTTGGGTTAGATTATGTTATAATACGTTATTGATGTATATAAATGTCCCACGCAGACGTAGAGGAGAACTCGCCGAGAATGTTGACAAATATTATCGCCGAGATGATGGGTTGTGTTTGGTTAGGTTATATTAGGATACTGATGTATATAAGGGTCCCACGGACACGTAGAGGCCAAGTCGCCAGGAATGTCGTCAAATATTACCGCCGAGATGTCAGGTTGGGTTAGGTTAGGTTATATTACGTTATTGATATATATGAAGGTCCACGTAGACGTAGAGGACAACCCGCCAGGAATGCTGTCAAATAATATCGCCGAGATGATAGGTTGGGTTAGGTTAGGTTATATTACGTTATTGATGTATATAAAGGAACCACGGTGACGTAGAGTCCAACTCGCCAGGAATGTTGTCAAATATTACCGCCGAGATGGTAGGTTGGGTTAGATTAGGTTATATTACGTTATTGACGTACATAAAGGTCCCACGGAGTCGTAGAGGCCACCTCGCCAGGAATGTTGTCAGGTTTACCGCCGAGATGTCAGGTTGGGTTAGATTATGTTATGTTACGTTATTGACGTACATAAAGGTCCCACGGAGTCGTGGAGGCCAACCCGCCAGGAATGATGACAAATATTATCGCCGAGATGATAGGTTGGGTTAGATTAGGTTATATTACGTTATTGATGTATATAAAGGTACCACGGTGACGCAGAGGCCAAATCGCCAGGAATGTTGTCAAATATTACCGCCGAGATGTCAGGTTGGGTTAGGTTGGTTATATTGCCTTATTCATGTATATGAAGGTCCCGCGTAGACGTAGAGTCCAACTCGCCAGGATTGTTGTCAAATTTTACCGCCGAGAGGTTAGGTTGGGATGGGTTAGGTTATATTACGTTATTGATGTGTATAAAGGTCACACGGAGACGTAGTGTCCAACTGGCCAGGAATGTTGTCAAATATTACCGCCGAGATGGTAGACTGGGTTAGGTTAGGTTACACTACGTTATTGATGTACATAAAGGTCCCACGAAGTCGGAGAAGCCAGTTCGCCAGGAATGTTGTCAAATATTACCGCCGAGATGTCAGGTTGGGTTAGGTTAGGTTATATTACGTTATTGATGTAAATAAAGGTCCCACGGAGACGTAGAATCCAACTCGCTAGGAATGTCGTCAAATACTAGCGCCGAGATGTCAGGTTGGGTTAGGTTAGGTTATATTACGTTATTGATGTATATCAAGGTCCCACGTAGACGTAGAGGACAACCCGCCAGGAATGCTGTCAAATATAATCGGCGAGATGATAGGTTGGGTTAGGTTAGGTTATATTACGTTATTGATATATATAAAGGTACCACGGTGACGTAGAGTCCAACTCGCCAGGAATGTTGTCAGATTTTACCGCCGAGATGATAGGTTGGGTTAGGTTTGGTTATATTACGTTATTGATGTATATGAAGGTCCCTAGTAGACGTAGAGGCCAACCCGCCAGGAATGTTGTCAAATATTACCGCCGAGATGTCAGGTTGGGTTAGGTTAGGTTGTATTACGTTATTGATGTATACGAAGGTCCCAAGTAGACGTAGAGGACATCTTGCCAGGGATGTTTGTCAAACATTATCGCCAAGATGATAGGTTGGGTTAGGTTAGGTTACATTACGTTATTGATGTACATAAAGGTCCCACGAAGTCGTAGAAGCCAGCTCGCCAGGAATGTTGTCAAATATTACCGCCGAGATGTCAGGTTGGGTTAGGTTAGGTTATAATACGTTATTGATGTATATGAATGTCCCACGCAGACGTAGAGGAGAACTCCCCAGGAATGCTGTCAAATATTATCGCCGAGATGATAGGTCGGGTTAGGATAGTTTATATTACGTTATTGATGTATATGAATGTTCCACGCAGACGTAGAGGAGAACTCGCCAGGAATGTTGGCAAATATTATCGCCGAGATGATAGGTTGGGTGTGGTTAGGTTATATTAGGATACTGATGTATATAAAGGTCCCACGGACACGTAGAGGCCAAGTCGCCAGGAATGTTGTCAGATTTTACCGCCGAGATGTCAGGTTGGGTTAGGTTAGGTTATATTACGCTATTGATGTATATGAAGGTCCTTAGTAGACGTAGAGGACAACCCGCCAGGAATGTTTGTCAAACATTATCGCCAAGATGATAGGTTGGGTTAGGTTAGGTTACATTACGTTATTGATGTACATAAAGGTCCCACGAAGTCGTAGAAGCCAGCTCGCCAGGAATGTTGTCAAATATTACCGCCGAGATGTCAGGTTGGGTTAGGTTAGGTTATATTACGTTATTGATGTATACGAAGGTCCCACGTAGACGTAGAGGACAATTTGCCAGGAATGTTGTCAAATATTACCGCCGAGATGATTGGTTGGGTTAGATTAGGTTATATTACGTTATTGATGTATATAAAGGTACCACGGTGACGTAGAGGCCAACTCGCCAGGAATGTTGTCAAATATTACCGCCGAGATGTCAGGTTGGGTTAGGTTGGTTATATTGCCTTATTCATGTATATGAAGGTCCCACGTAGACGTAGAGTCCAACTCGCCAGGATTGTTGTCAAATTTTACCGCCGAGAAGTTAGGTTGGGATGGGTTAGGTTATATTACGTTATTTATGTGTATACAGGTCTCACGGAGACGTAGTGTCCAACTCGCCAGGAATGTTGTCAAATATTACCGCCGAGATGGTAGACTGGGTTAGGTTAGGTTACACTACGTTATTGATGTACATAAAGGTCCCACGAAGTCGTAGAAGCCAGTTCGCCAGGAATGTTGTCAAATATTACCGCCGAGATGTCAGGTTGGGTTAGGTTAGGTTATATTACATTATTGATGTAAATAAAGGTCCCACGGAGACGTAGAATCCAACTCGCTAGGAATGTCGTCAAATACTAGCGCCGAGATGTCAGGTTGGGTTAGGTTAGGTTATATTACGTTATTGATGTATATGAATGTCCCACGCAGACGTAGAGGAGAACTCGCCAGGAATGTTGACAAATATTATCGCCGAGATGATAGGTTGGGTTTGGTTAGGTTATATTAGGATACTAATGTATATAAAGGTCCCACGGACACGTAGAGGCCAAGTCGCCAGGAATGTTGTCAAATATTACCGCCGATATGTTAGGTTGGGTTAGGTTAGGTTATATTACGTTATTGATGTATATAAAGGTCCCACGGAGATGTAGAGTCCAACTCGCCAGGAATGTCGTCAAATATTACCGCCGAGATGTCAGGTTGGGTTAGGTTAGGTTATATTACGTTATTGATGTATATCAAGGTCCCACGTAGATGTAGAGGACAACCCGCCAGGAATGCTGCCAAATATAATCGGCGAGATGATAGGTTGGGTTAGGTTAGGTTATATTACGTTATTGATGTATATAAAGGTACCACGGTGACGTAGAGTCCAACTCGCCAGGAATGTTGTCAGATTTTACCGCCGAGATGATAGGTTGGGTTAGGTTTGGTTATATTACGTTATTGATGTATATGAAGGTCCCTAGTAGACGTAGAGGCCAACCCGCCAGGAATGTTGTCAAATATTACCGCCGAGATGTCAGGTTGGGTTAGGTTAGGTTATATTACGTTATTGATGTATATAAAGGTCCCACGGAGACATAGAGGCCAGCTCGCCAGGAATATTGTCAAATATTACAGCCGAGATGTCAGGTTGGGTTAGGTTAGGTTATATTGCCTTATTCATGTATATGAAGGTCCCACGTAGACGTAGAGTCCAACTCGCCAGGATTGTTGTCAAATTTTACCGCCGAGACGTTAGGTTGGGATGGGTTAGGTTATATTACTTTATTGATGTGTATAAAGGTCACACGGAGACGTAGTGTCCAACTCGCCAGGAATGTTATCAAATATTACCGCCGAGATGGTAGACTGTGTTAGGTTAGGTTACACTACGTTATTGATGTACACAAAGGTCCCACAAAGTCGTAGAAGCCAGCTCGCCAGGAATGTTGTCAAATATTACCGCCGAGATGTCAGGTTGGGTTAGATTATGTTATAATACGTTATTGATGTATATGAATGTCCCACGCAGACGTAGAGGAGAACTCGCCGAGAATGTTGACAAATATTATCGCCGAGATGATGGGTTGTGTTTGGTTAGGTTATATTAGGATACTGATGTATATAAGGGTCCCACGGACACGTAGAGGCCAAGTCGCCAGGAATGTCGTCAAATATTACCGCCGAGATGTCAGGTTGGGTTAGGTTAGGTTATATTACGTTATTGATATATATGAAGGTCCACGTAGACGTAGAGGACAACCCGCCAGGAATGCTGTCAAATAATATCGCCGAGATGATAGGTTGGGTTAGGTTAGGTTATATTACGTTATTGATGTATATAAAGGAACCACGGTGACGTAGAGTCCAACTCGCCAGGAATGTTGTCAAATATTACCGCCGAGATGATAGGTTGGGTTAGATTAGGTTATATTACGTTATTGACGTACATAAAGGTCCCACGGAGTCGTAGAGGCCACCTCGCCAGGAATGTTGTCAGGTTTACCGCCGAGATGTCAGGTTGGGTTAGATTATGTTATGTTACGTTATTGACGTACATAAAGGTCCCACGGAGTCGTGGAGGCCAACCCGCCAGGAATGTTGTCAAATATTACCGCCGAGATGTCAGGTTGGGTTAGGTTAGGTTATATTACGCTATTGATGTATATGAAGGTCCTTAGTAGACGTAGAGGACAACCCGCCAGGAATGTTTGTCAAACATTATCGCCAAGATGATAGGTTGGGTTAGGTTAGGTTACATTACGTTATTGATGTATATAAAGGTCCCACGGAGACGTAGATTCCAACTCGCCAGGAATGTTGTCAAATAGTACCGCCGAGGTGATAGGTTGGGTTAGATTATGTTATATTACGTTATTGACGTACATAAAGGTCCCACGGAGTCGTAGAGGGCAGCTCGCCAGGAATGCTGTCAAATATTACCGCTGAGTTGTCAGGTTGGATTAGGTTAGGTTATATTACGTTATTGATGTATATAAAGGTCCCACGGAGACGTAGAATCCAACTCGCCAGGAATGTTGTCAGATTTTACCGCCGAGATGATAGGTTGGGTTAGGTTTGGTTATATTACGTTATTGATGTATATGAAGGTCCCTAGAAGACGTAGAGCCCAACCCGCCAGGAATGTTGTCAAATATTACCGCCGAGATGTCAGGTTGGGTAAGGTTAGGTTATATTACGTTATTGATGTATACGAAGGTCCCACGGAGACGTAGAGGCCAGCACGCCAGGAATGCTGTCAAATATTACCGCCGTGATGTCAGGTTGGGATAGGTTAGGTTATATTACGTTATTGATGTATATAAAGGTCTCACGGAGACGTAGAATCCAACACGCCAGGATTGTCGTCAAATATTACCGCTGAGATGTCAGGTTGGGTTAGGTTAGGTTATATTACGTTATTGATGCATATGAATGTCCCACGTAGACGTAGAGGAGAACTCGCCAGGAATGTTGACAAATATTATTGCCGAGATGATGGGTTGGGTTTGGTTAGGTTATATTAGGATACTGATGTATATAAAGGTCGCACGGACACGTAGAGGCCAAGTCGCCAGGAATGTTGTCAAATATTACCGCCGATAAGTTAGGTTGGGTTAGGTTAGGTTATATAAGGATACTGATGTATATAAAGGACCCACGGACACGTAGAGGCCAAGTCGCCAGGAATGTTGTCAAATATTATCGCCGAGATGATAGGTTGGGTTAGGTTAGGTTATATTACGTTATTGATGTATATAAAGGTACCACGGAGACGTAAAGGCCAACTCGCCAGGAATGTTGTCAAATATTTCCGCCGATAAGTTAGGTTGGCTTAGGTTAGGTTATATTACGCTATTGATGTATATGAAGGTCCTTAGTAGACGTAGAGAACAACCCGCCAGGAATGTTTGTCAAACATTATCGTCGAGATGATAGGTTGGGTTAGGTTAGGTGACATTACGTTATTGACGTATATGAAGGTCCCACGTAGACGTAGAGGACAACTCGCCAGGAATGATGTCAAATATTATCGCCGAGATGATAGATTGGGTTAGGTTAGGTTATATTAGGTTATTGATGTATATAAAGGTCCCACGGAGACGTAGAATCCAACACGCCAGGATTGTCGTCAAATATTACCGCTGAGATGTCAGGTTGGGTTAGGTTAGGTTATATTACGTTATTGATGTATATGAAGGTCCCTAGTAGACGTAGAATCCAACTCGCTAGGAATGTCGTCAAATACTAGCGCCGAGATGTCAGGTTGGGTTAGGTTAGGTTATATTACGTTATTGATGTATATCAAGGTCCCACGTAGACGTAGAGGACAACCCGCCAGGAATGCTGTCAAATATAATCGGCGAGATGATAGGTTGGGTTAGGTTAGGTTATATTACGTTATTGATATATATAAAGGTACCACGGTGACGTAGAGTCCAACTCGCCAGGAATTTTGTCAGATTTTACCGCCGAGATGATAGGTTGGGTTAGGTTTGGTTATATTACGTTATTGATGTATATGAAGGTCCCTAGTAGACGTAGAGGCCAACCCGCCAGGAATGTTGTCAAATATTACCGCCGAGATGTCAGGTTGGGTTAGGTTAGGTTGTATTACGTTATTGATGTATACGAAGGTCCCAAGTAGACGTAGAGGACATCTTGCCAGGGATGTTTGTCAAACATTATCGCCAAGATGATAGGTTGGGTTAGGTTTGGTTATATTACGTTATTGATGTATATGAAGGTCCCTAGTAGACGTAGAGGCCAACCCGCCAGGAATGTTGTCAAATATTACCGCCGAGATGTCAGGTTGGGTTAGGTTAGGTTATATTACGTTATTGATGTATACGAAGGTCCCAAGTAGACGTAGAGGACAACTTGCCAAGAATGTTGTCAAATATTACCGCCGAGATGATAGGTTGGGTTAGATTAGGTTATATTACGTTATTGATGTATATAAATGAACCACGGTGACGTAGAGTCCAACTCGCCAGGAATGTTGTCAAACTATACCGCCGAGATGTCAGGTTGGGTTAGGTTAGGTTATATTACGTCATAGACGTATACAGTGTTCCCACCGAGAAGTAGGGGACGACGAGCAAGGAATGCGGTTAAATGGTACCACGGGAGATTAGGTTGGGTTAGGTTAGGTTATATTAGGATACTGATGTATATAAAGGTCCCACGGACACGTAGAGGCCAACTCGCAAGAAATGTTGTCAAATTTTACCCCCGAGGTGATATGTTGGGTTAGCTTAGGTTACATTACGTTATTGATGTATACGAAGGTCCCACGTAGACGGAGAGTACAACTCGCCAGGAATGTTGTCAAATATTACTGCCGAGATGTCAGATTGGGTTAGGTTAGGTTATATTACGTTATTGATGTATATAAAGGTCCCACGAAGTCGTAGAAGCCAGCTCGCCAAGAATGTTGTCAAATATTACCGCCGAGATGTCAGGTTGGGTTAGGTTAGGTTATATTACGTTATTGATGTATATAAAGGTCCCACGGAGACGTAGAATCCAACTCGCTAGGAATGTCGTCAAATACTACCGCCGAGATGTCAGGTTGGGTTAGGTTAGGTTATATTACGTTATTGATGTATATAAAGGTCCCACGGAGACATAGAGGCCAACTCGCCAGGAATGTTGTCAAATATTACCGCCGAGATGTCAGGTTGGGTTAGGTTAGGTTATATTACGTTATTGATATATATGAAGGTCCACGTAGACGTAGAGGACAACCCGCCAGGAATGCTGTCAAATAATATCGCCGAGATGATAGGTTGGGTTAGGTTAGGTTATATTAGGATACTGATGTATATAAAGGTCCCACGGACACGTAGAGGCCAACTCGCAAGAAATGTTGTCAAATATTACCGCCGAGATGTTAGGTTGGATTAGATTAGGTTATATTACGTTATTGACGTACATAAAGGTCCCACGGAGTCGTAGAGGCCACCTCGCCAGGAATGTTGTCAGATTTTACCGCCGAGATGTCAGGTTGGGTTAGATTAGGTTATATTACGTTATTGATGTATATGAATGTCCCACGTAGACGTAGAGGACAACTCGCCAGGAATGTTCTCAAATATTATCACCGAGATGATAGTTTGGGTTAGGTTAGGTTATATTACGTTATTGATGCATATATGGGTACCACGGAGACGTAGAGTCCAACCCGCCAGGAATCTTGTCAAATATTACCGCCGAGGTGATAGGTTGGGTTAGATTATGTTATATTACGTTATTGACGTACATAAAGGTCCCACGGAGTCGTAGAGGGCAGCTCGCCAGGAATGTTGTCAGATTTTACCCCCGAGATATCAGGTTGGGTTAGCTTAGGTTATATTACGTTATTGATGTATTAAGGGTGCCACGGAGACGTAGAATCCAACACGCCAGGAATGTCGTCAAATATTACCGCTGAGATGTCTGGTTGGGTTAGGATAGTTTATATTACGTTATTGATGTATATGAATGTCCCACGCAGACGTAGAGGAGAACTCCCCAGGAATGTTGACAAATATTATCGCCGAGATAATAGGTTGGGTTTGGTTAGTTTATATTAGAATACTAATGTATGTAAAGGTCCCACGGACACGTAGAGGCCAAGTCGCCAGGAATGTTGTCAAATATTACCGCCGATAAGTTAGGTTGGGTTAGGTTAGGTTATATTGCGTCATAGACGTATACAGTGTTCCCACCGAGAAGTAGGGGACGACAAGCAAGGAATGCGGTTAAATGGTACCACGAGAGATTAGGTTGGGTTAGGTTAGGTTATATTACGTTATTGATGTATATCAAGGTCCCACGTAGACGTAGAGGACAACCCGCCAGGAATGCAGTCAAATATAATCGGCAAGATGATAGGTTGGGTTAGGATAGGTTATATTACGTTATTGATGTATATAAAGGTACCACGGTGACGTAGAGTCCAACTCGCCAGGAATGTTGTGAGATTTTACCGCCGAGATGATAGGTTGGGTTAGGTTTGGTTATATTACGTTATTGATGTATATGAAGGTCCCTAGTAGACGTAGAGCCCAACCCGCCAGGAATGTTGTCAAATATTACCGCTGAGATGTCAGGTTGGGTAAGGTTAGGTTATATTACGTTATTGATGTATACGAAGGTCCCACGGAGACGTAGAGGCCAGCACGCCAGGAATGCTGTCAAATATTAGCGCCGAGATGTCAGGTTGGGATAGGTTAGGTTATATTACGTTATTGATGTATATAAAGGTCTCACGGAGACGTAGAATCCAACACGCCAGGATTGTCGTCAAATATTACCGCTGAGATGTCAGGTTGGGTTGGGTTAGGTTATATTACGTTATTGATGCATATGAATGTCCCACGTAGACGTAGAGGAGAACTCGCCAGGAATGTTGACAAATATTATTGCCGAGATGATGGGTTGGGTTTGGTTAGGTTATATTAGGATACTGATGTATATAAAGGTCGCACGGACACGTAGAGGCCAAGTCGCCAGGAATGTTGTCAAATATTACCGCCGATAAGTTAGGTTGGGTTAGGTTAGGTTATATAAGGATACTGATGTATATAAAGGACCCACGGACACGTAGAGGCCAAGTCGCCAGGAATGCTGTCAAATATTACCGCTGAGATATCAGGTTGGATTAGGTTAGGTTATATTACGTTATTGATGTATATAAAGGTCCCACGGAGACGTAGAATCCAACTCGCCAGGAATGTCGTCAAATACTACCGCCGAGATGTCAGGTTGGGTTAGGTTAGGTTATATTACGTTATTGATGTATATCAAGGTCCCACGTAGACGTAGAGGACAACCCGCCAGGAATGCAGTCAAATATAATCGGCAAGATGATAGGTTGGGTTAGGATAGGTTATATTACGTTATTGATGTATATAAAGGTCTCACGGAGACGTAGAATCCAACACGCCAGGGTTGTCGTCAAATATTACCGCTGAGATGTCAGGTTGGGTTAGGTTAGGTTATATTACGTTATTGATGTATATGAAGGTCCCTAGTAGACGTAGAGCCCAACCCGCCAGGAATGTTGTCAAATATTACCGCCGAGATGTCAGGTTGGGTAAGGTTAGGTTATATTACGTTATTGATGTATACGAAGGTCCCACGGAGACGTAGAGGCCAAGTCGCCAGGAATGTTGTCAAATATTACCGCCGATAAGTTAGGTTGGGTTAGGTTAGGTTATATTACTTTATTGATGTATATAAAGGTACCACGGAGACGTAAAGGCCAACTCGCCAGGAATGTTGTCAAATATTTCCGCCGATAAGTTAGGTTGGCTTAGGTTAGGTTATATTACGTTATTGATGTATATGAAGGTCCCTAGTAGACGTAGAGGCCAACCCGCCAGGAATGTTGTCAAATATTACCGCCGAGATGTCAGGTTGGGTTAGGTTAGGTTATATTACGTTATTGATGTATACGAAGGTCCCAAGTAGACGTAGAGGACAACTTGCCAAGAATGTTGTCAAATATTACCGCCGAGATGATAGGTTGGGTTAGATTAGGTTATATTACGTTATTGATGTATATAAAGGTCCCACGGACACGTAGAGGCCAACTCGCAAGAAATGTTGTCAAATTTTACCCCCGAGGTGATATGTTGGGTTAGCTTAGGTTACATTACGTTATTGATGTATACGAAGGTCCCACGTAGACGGAGAGTACAACTCGCCAGGAATGTTGTCAAATATTACTGCCGAGATGTCAGATTGGGTTAGGTTAGGTTATATTACGTTATTGATGTATATAAAGGTCCCACGAAGTCGTAGAAGCCAGCTCGCCAAGAATGTTGTCAAATATTACCGCCGAGATGTCAGGTTGGGTTAGGTTAGGTTATATTACGTTATTGATGTATATAAAGGTCCCACGGAGACGTAGAATCCAACTCGCTAGGAATGTCGTCAAATACTACCGCCGAGATGTCAGGTTGGGTTAGGTTAGGTTATATTACGTTATTGATGTATATAAAGGTGCCACGGAGACGTAGAATCCAACTCGCCAGGAATGTCCTCAAATATTAAGGCCGAGATGTCAGGTTGGGTTATGTTAGGTTATATTACTTTATTGATGTATATGAATGTCCCACGTAGACGTAGAGGACAACTCGCCAGGAATGCTCTCAAATATTATCACCGAGATGATAGGTTGGGTTAGGTTAGGTTATATTACGTGATTGATGCATATATGGGTACCACGGAGACGTAGAGTCCAACTCGCCAGGAATCTTGTCAAATATTACCGCCGAGGTGATAGGTTGGGTTAGATTATGTTATATTACGTTATTGACGTACATAAAGGTCCCACGGAGTCGTAGAGGGCAGCTCGCCAGGAATGTTGTCAGATTTTACCCCCGAGATATCAGGTTGGGTTAGCTTAGGTTATATTACGTTATTGATGTATTAAGGGTGCCACGGAGACGTAGAATCCAACACGACAGGAATGTCGTCAAATATTACCGCTGAGATGTCTGGTTGGGTTAGGATAGTTTATATTACGTTATTGATGTATATGAATGTCCCACGCAGACGTAGAGGAGAACTCCCCAGGAATGTTGACAAATATTATCGCCGAGATAATAGGTTGGGTTTGGTTAGTTTATATTAGAATACTAATGTATGTAAAGGTCCCACGGACACGTAGAGGCCAAGTCGCCAGGAATGTTGTCAAATATTACCGCCGATAAGTTAGGTTGGGTTAGGTTAGGTTATATTGCGTCATAGACGTATACAGTGTTCCCACCGAGAAGTAGGGGACGACAAGCAAGGAATGCGGTTAAATGGTACCACGAGAGATTAGGTTGGGTTAGGTTAGGTTATATTACGTTATTGATGTATATCAAGGTCCCACGTAGACGTAGAGGACAACCCGCCAGGAATGCAGTCAAATATAATCGGCAAGATGATAGGTTGGGTTAGGATAGGTTATATTACGTTATTGATGTATATAAAGGTACCACGGTGACGTAGAGTCCAACTCGCCAGGAATGTTGTGAGATTTTACCGCCGAGATGATAGGTTGGGTTAGGTTTGGTTATATTACGTTATTGATGTATATGAAGGTCCCTAGTAGACGTAGAGCCCAACCCGCCAGGAATGTTGTCAAATATTACCGCCGAGATGTCAGGTTGGGTAAGGTTAGGTTATATTACGTTATTGATGTATACGAAGGTCCCACGGAGACGTAGAGGCCAGCACGCCAGGAATGCTGTCAAATATTACCGCCGAGATGTCAGGTTGGGATAGGTTAGGTTATATTACGTTATTGATGTATATAAAGGTCTCACGGAAACGTAGAATCCAACACGCCAGGATTGTCGTCAAATATTACCGCTGAGATGTCAGGTTGGGTTGGGTTAGGTTATATTACGTTATTGATGCATATGAATGTCCCACGTAGACGTAGAGGAGAACTCGCCAGGAATGTTGACAAATATTATTGCCGAGATGATGGGTTGGGTTTGGTTAGGTTATATTAGGATACTGATGTATATAAAGGTCGCACGGACACGTAGAGGCCAAGTCGCCAGGAATGTTGTCAAATATTACCGCCGATAAGTTAGGTTGGGTTAGGTTAGGTTATATAAGGATACTGATGTATATAAAGGACCCACGGACACGTAGAGGCCAAGTCGCCAGGAATGCTGTCAAATATTACCGCTGAGTTATCAGGTTGGATTAGGTTAGGTTATATTACGTTATTGATGTATATAAAGGTCCCACGGAGACGTAGAATCCAACTCGCCAGGAATGTCGTCAAATACTACCGCCGAGATGTCAGGTTGGGTTAGGTTAGGTTATATTACGTTATTGATGTATATCAAGGACCCACGTAGACGTAGAGGACAACCCGCCAGGAATGCAGTCAAATATAATCGGCAAGATGATAGGTTGGGTTAGGATAGGTTATATTACGTTATTGATGTATATAAAGGTCTCACGGAGACGTAGAATCCAACACACCAGGATTGTCGTCAAATATTACCGCTGAGATGTCAGGTTGGTTTAGGTTAGGTTATATTACGTTATTGATGCATATGAATGTCCCACGTAGACGTAGAGGAGAACTCGCCAGGAATGTTGACAAATATTATTGCCGAGATGATGGGTTGGGTTTGGTTAGGTTATATTAGGATACTGATGTATATAAAGGTCGCACGGACACGTAGAGGCCAAGTCGCCAGGAATGTTGTCAAATATTACCGCCGATAAGTTAGGTTGGGTTAGGTTAGGTTATATTACGTTATTGATGTATATAAAGGTACCACGGAGACGTAAAGGCCAACTCGCCAGGAATATTGTCAAATATTTCCGCCGATAAGTTAGGTTGGCTTAGGTTAGGTTATATTACGCTATTGATGTATATGAAGGTCCTTAGTAGACGTAGAGAACAACCCGCCAGGAATGTTTGTCAAACATTATCGCCGAGATGATAGGTTGGGTTAGGTTAGGTGACATTACGTTATTGACGTATATGAAGGTCCCACGTAGACGTAGAGGACAACTCGCCAGCAATGATGTCAAATATTATCGCCGAGATGATAGATTGGGTTAGGTTAGGTTATATTAGGTTATTGATGTATATAAAGGTCCCACGGAGATGTAGAGGCCAACTCGCCAGGAATGTTGTCAAATATTACCGCCGAGATGTCAGGTTGGGTTAGGTTAGGTTATATTACGTCATAGACGTATACAGTGTTCCCACCGAGAAGTAGGGGACGACGAGCAAGGAATGCGGTTAAATGGTACCACGAGAGATTAGGTTGGGTTAGGTTAGGTTATATTAGGATACTGATGTATATAAAGGTCCCACGGACACGTAGAGGCCAACTCGCAAGAAATGTTGTCAAATTTTACCCCCGAGGTGATAGGTTGGGTTAGCTTAGGTTACATTACGTTATTGATGTATACGAAGGTCCCGCGTAGACGGAGAGTACAACTCGCCAGGAATGTTGTCAAATATTACTGCCGAGATGTCAGGTTGAGTTAGGTTAGGTTATATTACGTCATAGACGTATACAGTGTTCCCACCGAGAAGTAGGGGACGACAAGCAAGGAATGCGGTTAAATGGTACCACGAGAGATTAGGTTGGGTTAGGTTAGGTTATATTAGGATACTGATGTATATAAAGGTCCCACGGACAAGTAGAGGCCAACTGGCAAGAAATGTTGTCAAATTTTACCGCCGAGGTGATAGGTTGGGTTAGGTTAGGTTACATTACGTTATTGATGTATACGAAGGTCCCACGTAGACGTAGAGTACAACTCGCCAGGAATGTTGTCAAATATTACCGCCGAGACGATAGGTTGGGTTAGATTAGGTTATATTACGTTATTGATATATATAAAGGTCCCACGGAGACGTAGAATCCAACTCGCCAGGAATGTCCGCAAATATTAAGGCCGAGATGTCAGGATGGGATAGGTTAGGTTATATTACGTTATTGATGTATATGAATGTCCCGCGTAGACGTAGAGGACAACTCGCCAGGAATGTTCTCAAATATTATCGCCGAGATGATAGGTTGGGTTAGGTTAGGTTATATTACGTTATTGATGTATATATGGGTACCACGGAGACGTAGAGTCCAACTCGCCAGGTATGTTGTTAAATGTTACCCCCGAGGTGATAGGTTGGGTTAGATTATGTTATATTACGTTATTGACGTACATAAAGGTCCCACGGAGTCGTAGAGGCCAGCTCGCCAGGAATGCAGTCAAATATAATCGGCAAGATGATAGGTTGGGTTAGGATAGGTTATATTACGTTATTGATGTATATAAAGTTACCACGGTGACGTAGAGTCCAACTCGCGAGGAATGTTGTCAGATTTTACCGCCGAGATGATAGGTTGGGTTAGGTTTGGTTATATTATGTTATTGATGTATATGAAGGTCCCTAGTAGACGTAGAGCCCAACCCGCCAGGAATGTTGTCAAATATTACCGCCGAGATGTCAGGTTGGGTAAGGTTAGGTTATATTACGTTATTGATGTATACGAAGGTCCCACGGAGACGTAGAGGCCAACACGCCAGGAATGCTGTCAAATATTACCGCCGAGATTTCAGGTTGGGATAGGTTAGGTTATATTACGTTATTGATGTATATAAAGGTCCCAAGCAGATGTAGAGTCCAACTCGCCAGGAATGTCGTCAAATATTACCGCCGAGATGTCAGGTTGGGTTAGGTTAGGTTATATTACCTTATTCATGTATATGAAGGTCCCACGTAGACGTAGAGTCCAACTCGCCAGGATTTTTGTCAAATTATACCGCCGAGATGTCATGTTGGGTTAGGTTAGGTTATATTACGTCATAGACGTATACGGTGTTCCCACCGAGAAGTAGGGTCCGACAAGCAAGGAATGTGGTTAAATGGTACTACGACAGATTAGGTTGGGTTAGGTTAGGTTATATTACGTTATTGATGTATATAAAGGTCCCACGGAGACGTAGAATCCAACACGCCAGGATTGTCGTCAAATATTACCGCTGAGATGTCAGGTTGGGTTAGGTTAGGTTATATTACGTTATTGATGCATATGAATGTCCCACGTAGACGTAGAGGAGAACTCGCCAGGAATGTTGACAAATATTATTGCCGAGATGATGGGTTGGGTTAGGTTAGGTTATATAAGGATACTGATGTATATAAAGGACCCACGGACACGTAGAGGCCAAGTCGCCAGGAATGTTGTCAAATATTATCGCCGAGATGATAGGTTGGGTTAGGTTTGGTTATATTACGTTATTGATGTATATGAAGGTCCCTAGTAGACGTAGAGGACAACTCGCCAGGAATGATGTCAAATATTATCGCCGAGATGATAGATTGGGTTAGGTTAGGTTATATTAGGTTATTGATGTATATAAAGGTCCCACGGAGATGTAGAGGCCAACTCGCCAGGAATGTTGTCAAATATTACCGCCGAGATGTCAGGTTGGGTTAGGTTAGGTTACATTACGTTATTGATGTATACGAAGGTTCCACGTAGACGTAGAGGACAACTCGCCAGGAATGTTGTCAAATATTACCGCCGAGATGATAGGTTGGGTTAGATTAGGTTATATTACGTTATTGATGTACATAAATGTCCCCCGAAGTCGTAGACGCCAGCTCGCCAGGAATGTTGTCAAATATTACCGCCGATAAGTTAGGTTGGGTTAGGTTAGGTTATATTACTTTATTGATGTATATAAAGGTACCACGGAGACGTAAAGGCCAACTCGCCAGGAATGTTGTCAAATATTTCCGCCGATAAGTTAGGTTGGCTTAGGTTAGGTTATATTACGTTATTGATGTATATGAAGGTCCCTAGTAGACGTAGAGGCCAACCCGCCAGGAATGTTGTCAAATATTACCGCCGAGATGTCAGGTTGGGTTAGGTTAGGTTATATTACGTTATTGATGTATACGAAGGTCCCAAGTAGACGTAGAGGACAACTTGCCAAGAATGTTGTCAAATATTACCGCCGAGATGATAGGTTGGGTTAGATTAGGTTATATTACGTTATTGATGTATATAAAGGTCCCACGGAGACATAGAGGCCAACTCGCCAGGAGTGTTGTCAAATATTACCGTCGAGATGTCAGGTTGGGCTAGGTTAGGTTATATTACGTTATTGATGTATATAAAGGTCCCACGGAGACGTAGAGGACAACTTGCCAGGAATGTTGTCAAATATTACCGCCGAGATGATAGGTTGGGTTAGATTAGGTTATATTACGTTATTGATGTATATAAATGAACCACGGTGACGTAGAGTCCAACTCGCCAGGAATGTTGTCAAACTATACCGCCGAGATGTCAGGTTGGGTTAGGTTAGGTTATATTACGTCATAGACGTATACAGTGTTCCCACCGAGAAGTAGGGGACGACGAGCAAGGAATGCGGTTAAATGGTACCACGAGAGATTAGGTTGGGTTAGGTTAGGTTATATTAGGATACTGATGTATATAAAGGTCCCACGGACACGTAGAGGCCAACTCGCAAGAAATGTTGTCAAATTTTACCCCCGAGGTGATAGGTTGGGTTAGCTTAGGTTACATTACGTTATTGATGTATACGAAGGTCCCACGTAGACGGAGAGTACAACTCGCCAGGAATGTTGTTAAATGTTACCGCCGAGGTGATAGGTTGGGTTAGATTATGTTATATTACGTTATTGACCTACATAAAGGTCCCACGGAGTCGTAGAGGGCAGCTCGCCAGGAATGCTGTCAAACTATACCGCCGAGATGTCAGGTTGGGTTAGGTTAGGTTATATTACGTCATAGACGTATACAGTGTTTCCACCGAGAAGTAGGGGACGACGAGCAAGGAATGCGGTTAAATGGTACCACGAGAGATTAGGTTGGGTTAGGTTAGGTTATATTAGGATACTGATGTATATAAAGGTCCCACGGACACGTAGAGGCCAACTCGCAAGAAATGTTGTCAAATTTTACCCCCGAGGTGATATGTTGGGTTAGCTTAGGTTACATTACGTTATTGATGTATACGAAGGTCCCACGTAGACGGAGAGTACAACTCGCCAGGAATGTTGTCAAATATTACTGCCGAGATGTCAGATTGGGTTAGGTTAGGTTATATTACGTTATTGATGTATATAAAGGTCCCACGAAGTCGTAGAAGCCAGCTCGCCAAGAATGTTGTCAAATATTACCGCCGAGATGTCAGGTTGGGTTAGGTTAGGTTATATTACGTTATTGATGTATATAAAGGTCCCACGGAGACGTAGAATCCAACTCGCTAGGAATGTCGTCAAACACTACCGCCGAGATGTCAGGTTGCGTTAGGTTAGGTTATATTACGTTATTGATGTATATAAAGGTCCCACGGAGACATAGAGGCCAACTCGCCAGGAATGTTGTCAAATATTACCGTCGAGATGTCAGGTTGGGTTAGGTTAGGTTATATTACGTTATTGATATATATGAAGGTCCACGTAGACGTAGAGGACAACCCGCCAGGAATGCTGTCAAATAATATCGCCGAGATGATAGGTTGGGTTAGGTTAGGTTATATTAGGATACTGATGTATATAAAGGTCCCACGGACACGTAGAGGCCAACTCGCAAGAAATGTTGTCAAATATTACCGCCGAGATGTTAGGTTGGATTAGATTAGGTTATATTACGTTATTGACGTACATAAAGGTCCCACGGAGTCGTAGAGGCCACCTCGCCAGGAATGTTGTCAGATTTTACCGCCGAGATGTCAGGTTGGGTTAGATTAGGTTATATTACGTTATTGATGTATATGAATGTCCCACGTAGACGTAGAGGACAACTCGCCAGGAATGTCCTCAAATATTAAGGCCGAGATGTCAGGTTGGGTTATGTTAGGTTATATTACTTTATTGATGTATATGAATGTCCCACGTAGACGTAGAGGACAACTCGCCAGGAATGTTCTCAAATATTATCACCGAGATGATGGGTTGGGTTAGGTTAGGTTATATTACGTTATTGATGCATATATGGGTACCACGGAGACGTAGAGTCCAACTCGCCAGGAATCTTGTCAAATATTACCGCCGAGGTGATAGGTTGGGTTAGATTATGTTATATTACGTTATTGACGTACATAAAGGTCCCACGGAGTCGTAGAGGGCAGCTCGCCAGGAATGTTGTCAGATTTTACCCCCGAGATATCAGGTTGGGTTAGCTTAGGTTATATTACGTTATTGATGTATTAAGGGTGCCACGGAGACGTAGAATCCAACACGACAGGAATGTCGTCAAATATTACCGCTGAGATGTCTGGTTGGGTTAGGATAGTTTATATTACGTTATTGATGTATATGAATGTCCCACGCAGACGTAGAGGAGAACTCCCCAGGAATGTTGACAAATATTATCGCCGAGATAATAGGTTGGGTTTGGTTAGTTTATATTAGAATACTAATGTATGTAAAGGTCCCACGGACACGCAGAGGCCAAGTCGCCAGGAATGTTGTCAAATATTACCGCCGATAAGTTAGGTTGGGTAAGGTTAGGTTATATTACGTTATTGATGTATACGAAGGTCCCACGGAGACGTAGAGGCCAAGTCGCCAGGAATGTTGTCAAATATTACCGCCGATAAGTTAGGTTGGGTTAGGTTAGGTTATATTACGTTATTGATGTATATAAAGGTACCACGGAGACGTAAAGGCCAACTCGCCAGGAATGTTGTCAAATATTTCCGCCGATAAGTTAGGTTGGCTTAGGTTAGGTTATATTACGCTATTGATGTATATGAAGGTCCTTAGTAGACGTAGAGAACAACCCGCCAGGAATGTTTGTCAAACATTATCGCCGAGATGATAGGTTGGGTTAGGTTAGGTGACATTACGTTATTGACGTATATGAAGGTCCCACGTAGACGTAGAGGACAACTCGCCAGCAATGATGTCAAATATTATCGCCGAGATGATAGATTGGGTTAGGTTAGGTTATATTAGGTTATTGATGTATATAAAGGTCCCACGGAGATGTAGAGGCCAACTCGCCAGGAATGTTGTCAAATATTACCGCCGAGATGTCAGGTTGGGTTAGGTTAGGTTATATTACGTTATTGATGTATACGAAGGTCCCACGGAGGCATAGAGGCCAACTCGCCAGGAATGTTGTCAAATATTACCGCCGAGATGATAGGTTGGGTTAGATTAGGTTATATTACGTTATTGACGTACATAAAGGTCCCACGGAGTCGTAGAGGCCACCTCGCCAGGAATGTTGTCAGATTTTACCGCCGAGATGTCAGGTTGGGTTAGATTATGTTATATTACGTTATTGACGTACATAAAGGTCCCACGGAGTCGTAGAGGCCAACCCGCCAGGAATGTTGTCAAATATTACCGCCGAGATGTCAGGTTGGGTTAGGTTAGGTTATATTATGTTATTGATGTATACGAAGGTCCCAAGTAGACGTAGAGGACAACTTGCCAGGAATGTTGTCAAATATTACCGCCGAGATGATAGGTTGGGTTAGATTAGGTTATATTACGTTATTGATGTATATAAATGAACCACGGTGACGTAGAGTCCAACTCGCCAGGAATGTTGTCAAACTATACCGCCGAGATGTCAGGTTGGGTTAGGTTAGGTTATATTACGTCATAGACGTATACAGTGTTCCCACCGAGAAGTAGGGGACGACGAGCAAGGAATGCGGTTAAATGGTACCACGAGAGATTAGGTTGGGTTAGGTTAGGTTATATTAGGATACTGATGTATATAAAGGTCCCACGGACACGTAGAGGCCAACTCGCAAGAAATGTTGTCAAATTTTACCCCCGAGGTGATAGGTTGGGTTAGCTTAGGTTACATTACGTTATTGATGTATACGAAGGTCCCACGTAGACGGAGAGTACAACTCGCCAGGAATGTTGTCAAATATTACTGCCGAGATGTCAGGTTGAGTTAGGTTAGGTTATATTACGTCATAGACGTATACAGTGTTCCCACCGAGAAGTAGGGGACGACAAGCAAGGAATGCGGTTAAATGGTACCACGAGAGATTAGGTTGGGTTAGGTTAGGTTATATTAGGATACTGATGTATATAAAGGTCCCACGGACAAGTAGAGGCCAACTGGCAAGAAATGTTGTCAAATTTTACCGCCGAGGTGATAGGTTGGGTTAGGTTAGGTTACATTACGTTATTGATGTATACGAAGGTCCCACGTAGACGTAGAGTACAACTCGCCAGGAATGTTGTCAAATATTACCGCCGAGACGATAGGTTGGGTTAGATTAGGTTATATTACGTTATTGATATATATAAAGGTCCCACGGAGACGTAGAATCCAACTCGCCAGGAATGTCCGCAAATATTAAGGCCGAGATGTCAGGATGGGATAGGTTAGGTTATATTACGTTATTGATGTATATGAATGTCCCGCGTAGACGTAGAGGACAACTCGCCAGGAATGTTGTTAAATGTTACCCCCGAGGTGATAGGTTGGGTTAGATTATGTTATATTACGTTATTGACGTACATAAAGGTCCCACGGAGTCGTAGAGGGCAGCTCGCCAGGAATGCTGTCAAATATTACCGCTGAGTTGTCAGGTTGGATTAGGTTAGGTTATATTACGTTATTGATGTATATCAAGGTCCCACGTAGACGTAGAGGACAACCCGCCAGGAATGCAGTCAAATATAATCGGCAAGATGATAGGTTGGGTTAGGATAGGTTATATTACGTTATTGATGTATATAAAGTTACCACGGTGACGTAGAGTCCAACTCGCCAGGAATGTTGTCAGATTTTACCGCCGAGATGATAGGTTGGGTTAGGTTTGGTTATATTATGTTATTGATGTATATGAAGGTCCCTAGTAGACGTAGAGCCCAACCCGCCAGGAATGTTGTCAAATATTACCGCCGAGATGTCAGGTTGGGTAAGGTTAGGTTATATTACGTTATTGATGTATACGAAGGTCCCACGGAGACGTAGAGGCCAAGTCGCCAGGAATGTTGTCAAATATTACCGCCGATAAGTTAGGTTGGGTTAGGTTAGGTTATATTACGTTATTGATGTATATAAAGGTACCACGGAGACGTAAAGGCCAACTCGCCAGGAATGTTGTCAAATATTTCCGCCGATAAGTTAGGTTGGCTTAGGTTAGGTTATATTACGTTATTGATGTATATGAAGGTCCCTAGTAGACGTAGAGGCCAACCCGCCAGGAATGTTGTCAAATATTACCGCCGAGATGTCAGGTTGGGTTAGGTTAGGTTATATTACGTTATTGATGTATACGAAGGTCCCAAGTAGACGTAGAGGACAACTTGCCAAGAATGTTGTCAAATATTACCGCCGAGATGATAGGTTGGGTTAGATTAGGTTATATTACGTTATTGATGTATATAAAGGTCCCACGGAGACATAGAGGCCAACTCGCCAGGAGTGTTGTCAAATATTACCGTCGAGATGTCAGGTTGGGCTAGGTTAGGTTATATTACGTTATTGATGTATATAAAGGTCCCACGGAGACGTAGAGGACAACTTGCCAGGAATGTTGTCAAATATTACCGCCGAGATGATAGGTTGGGTTAGATTAGGTTATATTACGTTATTGATGTATATAAATGAACCACGGTGACGTAGAGTCCAACTCGCCAGGAATGTTGTCAAACTATACCGCCGAGATGTCAGGTTGGGTTAGGTTAGGTTATATTACGTCATAGACGTATACAGTGTTCCCACCGAGAAGTAGGGGACGACGAGCAAGGAATGCGGTTAAATGGTACCACGAGAGATTAGGTTGGGTTAGGTTAGGTTATATTAGGATACTGATATATATAAAGGTCCCACGGACACGTAGAGGCCAACTCGCAAGAAATGTTGTCAAATTTTACCCCCGAGGTGATAGGTTGGGTTAGCTTAGGTTACATTACGTTATTGATGTATACGAAGGTCCCACGTAGACGGAGAGTACAACTCGCCAGGAATGTTGTTAAATGTTACCGCCGAGGTGATAGGTTGGGTTAGATTATGTTATATTACGTTATTGACCTACATAAAGGTCCCACGGAGTCGTAGAGGGCAGCTCGCCAGGAATGCTGTCAAACTATACCGCCGAGATGTCAGGTTGGGTTAGGTTAGGTTATATTACGTCATAGACGTATACAGTGTTCCCACCGAGAAGTAGGGGACGACGAGCAAGGAATGCGGTTAAATGGTACCACGAGAGATTAGGTTGGGTTAGGTTAGGTTATATTAGGATACTGATGTATATAAAGGTCCCACGGACACGTAGAGGCCAACTCGCAAGAAATGTTGTCAAATTTTACCCCCGAGGTGATATGTTGGGTTAGCTTAGGTTACATTACGTTATTGATGTATACGAAGGTCCCACGTAGACGGAGAGTACAACTCGCCAGGAATGTTGTCAAATATTACTGCCGAGATGTCAGATTGGGTTAGGTTAGGTTATATTACGTTATTGATGTATATAAAGGTCCCACGAAGTCGTAGAAGCCAGCTCGCCAAGAATGTTGTCAAATATTACCGCCGAGATGTCAGGTTGGGTTAGGTTAGGTTATATTACGTTATTGATGTATATAAAGGTCCCACGGAGACGTAGAATCCAACTCGCTAGGAATGTCGTCAAATACTACCGCCGAGATGTCAGGTTGCGTTAGGTTAGGTTATATTACGTTATTGATGTATATAAAGGTCCCACGGAGACATAGAGGCCAACTCGCCAGGAATGTTGTCAAATATTACCGTCGAGATGTCAGGTTGGGTTAGGTTAGGTTATATTACGTTATTGATATATATGAAGGTCCACGTAGACGTAGAGGACAACCCGCCAGGAATGCTGTCAAATAATATCGCCGAGATGATAGGTTGGGTTAGGTTAGGTTATATTAGGATACTGATGTATATAAAGGTCCCACGGACACGTAGAGGCCAACTCGCAAGAAATGTTGTCAAATATTACCGCCGAGATGTTAGGTTGGATTAGATTAGGTTATATTACGTTATTGACGTACATAAAGGTCCCACGGAGTCGTAGAGGCCACCTCGCCAGGAATGTTGTCAGATTTTACCGCCGAGATGTCAGGTTGGGTTAGATTAGGTTATATTACGTTATTGATGTATATGAATGTCCCACGTAGACGTAGAGGACAACTCGCCAGGAATGTCCTCAAATATTAAGGCCGAGATGTCAGGTTGGGTTATGTTAGGTTATATTACTTTATTGATGTATATGAATGTCCCACGTAGACGTAGAGGACAACTCGCCAGGAATGTTCTCAAATATTATCACCGAGATGATGGGTTGGGTTAGGTTAGGTTATATTACGTTATTGATGCATATATGGGTACCACGGAGACGTAGAGTCCAACTCGCCAGGAATCTTGTCAAATATTACCGCCGAGGTGATAGGTTGGGTTAGATTATGTTATATTACGTTATTGACGTACATAAAGGTCCCACGGAGTCGTAGAGGGCAGCTCGCCAGGAATGTTGTCAGATTTTACCCCCGAGATATCAGGTTGGGTTAGCTTAGGTTATATTACGTTATTGATGTATTAAGGGTGCCACGGAGACGTAGAATCCAACACGACAGGAATGTCGTCAAATATTACCGCTGAGATGTCTGGTTGGGTTAGGATAGTTTATATTACGTTATTGATGTATATGAATGTCCCACGCAGACGTAGAGGAGAACTCCCCAGGAATGTTGACAAATATTATCGCCGAGATAATAGGTTGGGTTTGGTTAGTTTATATTAGAATACTAATGTATGTAAAGGTCCCACGGACACGTAGAGGCCAAGTCGCCAGGAATGTTGTCAAATATTACCGCCGATAAGTTAGGTTGGGTTAGGTTAGGTTATATTGCGTCATAGACGTATACAGTGTTCCCACCGAGAAGTAGGGGACGACAAGCAAGGAATGCGGTTAAATGGTACCACGAGAGATTAGGTTGGGTTAGGTTAGGTTATATTACGTTATTGATGTATATCAAGGTCCCACGTAGACGTAGAGGACAACCCGCCAGGAATGCAGTCAAATATAATCGGCAAGATGATAGGTTGGGTTAGGATAGGTTATATTACGTTATTGATGTATATAAAGGTACCACGGTGACGTAGAGTCCAACTCGCCAGGAATGTTGTGAGATTTTACCGCCGAGATGATAGGTTGGGTTAGGTTTGGTTATATTACGTTATTGATGTATATGAAGGTCCCTAGTAGACGTAGAGCCCAACCCGCCAGGAATGTTGTCAAATATTACCGCCGAGATGTCAGGTTGGGTAAGGTTAGGTTATATTACGTTATTGATGTATACGAAGGTCCCACGGAGACGTAGAGGCCAGCACGCCAGGAATGCTGTCAAACATTACCGCCGAGATGTCAGGTTGGGATAGGTTAGGTTATATTACGTTATTGATGTATATAAAGGTCTCACGGAAACGTAGAATCCAACACGCCAGGATTGTCGTCAAATATTACCGCTGAGATGTCAGGTTGGGTTGGGTTAGGTTATATTACGTTATTGATGCATATGAATGTCCCACGTAGACGTAGAGGAGAACTCGCCAGGAATGTTGACAAATATTATTGCCGAGATGATGGGTTGGGTTTGGTTAGGTTATATTAGGATACTGATGTATATAAAGGTCGCACGGACACGTAGAGGCCAAGTCGCCAGGAATGTTGTCAAATATTACCGCCGATAAGTTAGGTTGGGTTAGGTTAGGTTATATAAGGATACTGATGTATATAAAGGACCCACGGACACGTAGAGGCCAAGTCGCCAGGAATGCTGTCAAATATTACCGCTGAGTTATCAGGTTGGATTAGGTTAGGTTATATTACGTTATTGATGTATATAAAGGTCCCACGGAGACGTAGAATCCAACTCGCCAGGAATGTCGTCAAATACTACCGCCGAGATGTCAGGTTGGGTTAGGTTAGGTTATATTACGTTATTGATGTATATCAAGGACCCACGTAGACGTAGAGGACAACCCGCCAGGAATGCAGTCAAATATAATCGGCAAGATGATAGGTTGGGTTAGGATAGGCTATATTACGTTATTGATGTATATAAAGGTCTCACGGAGACGTAGAATCCAACACACCAGGATTGTCGTCAAATATTACCGCTGAGATGTCAGGTTGGTTTAGGTTAGGTTATATTACGTTATTGATGCATATGAATGTCCCACGTAGACGTAGAGGAGAACTCGCCAGGAATGTTGACAAATATTATTGCCGAGATGATGGGTTGGGTTTGGTTAGGTTATATTAGGATACTGATGTATATAAAGGTCGCACGGACACGTAGAGGCCAAGTCGCCAGGAATGTTGTCAAATATTACCGCCGATAAGTTAGGTTGGGTTAGGTTAGGTTATATTACGTTATTGATGTATATAAAGGTACCACGGAGACGTAAAGGCCAACTCGCCAGGAATGTTGTCAAATATTTCCGCCGATAAGTTAGGTTGGCTTAGGTTAGGTTATATTACGCTATTGATGTATATGAAGGTCCTTAGTAGACGTAGAGAACAACCCGCCAGGAATGTTTGTCAAACATTATCGCCGAGATGATAGGTTGGGTTAGGTTAGGTGACATTACGTTATTGACGTATATGAAGGTCCCACGTAGACGTAGAGGACAACTCGCCAGCAATGATGTCAAATATTATCGCCGAGATGATAGATTGGGTTAGGTTAGGTTATATTAGGTTATTGATGTATATAAAGGTCCCACGGAGATGTAGAGGCCAACTCGCCAGGAATGTTGTCAAATATTACCGCCGAGATGTCAGGTTGGGCTAGGTTAGGTTATATTACGTTATTGATGTATATAAAGGTCCCACGGAGGCATAGAGGCCAACTCGCCAGGAATGTTGTCAAATATTACCGCCGAGATGATAGGTTGGGTTAGATTAGGTTATATTACGTTATTGACGTACATAAAGGTCCCACGGAGTCGTAGAGGCCACCTCGCCAGGAATGTTGTCAGATTTTACCGCCGAGATGTCAGGTTGGGTTAGATTATGTTATATTACGTTATTGACGTACATAAAGGTCCCACGGAGTCGTAGAGGCCAACCCGCCAGGAATGTTGTCAAATATTACCGCCGAGATGTCAGGTTGGGTTAGGTTAGGTTATATTATGTTATTGATGTATACGAAGGTCCCAAGTAGACGTAGAGGACAACTTGCCAGGAATGTTGTCAAATATTACCGCCGAGATGATAGGTTGGGTTAGATTAGGTTATATTACGTTATTGAGGTATATAAATGAACCACGGTGACGTAGAGTCCAACTCGCCAGGAATGTTGTCAAACTATACCGCCGAGATGTCAGGTTGGGTTAGGTTAGGTTATATTACGTCATAGACGTATACAGTGTTCCCACCGAGAAGTAGGGGACGACGAGCAAGGAATGCGGTTAAATGGTACCACGAGAGATTAGGTTGGGTTAGGTTAGGTTATATTAGGATACTGATGTATATAAAGGTCCCACGGACACGTAGAGGCCAACTCGCAAGAAATGTTGTCAAATTTTACCCCCGAGGTGATAGGTTGGGTTAGCTTAGGTTACATTACGTTATTGATGTATACGAAGGTCCCACGTAGACGGAGAGTACAACTCGCCAGGAATGTTGTCAAATATTACTGCCGAGATGTCAGGTTGAGTTAGGTTAGGTTATATTACGTCATAGACGTATACAGTGTTCCCACCGAGAAGTAGGGGACGACAAGCAAGGAATGCGGTTAAATGGTACCACGAGAGATTAGGTTGGGTTAGGTTAGGTTATATTAGGATACTGATGTATATAAAGGTCCCACGGACAAGTAGAGGCCAACTGGCAAGAAATGTTGTCAAATTTTACCGCCGAGGTGATAGGTTGGGTTAGGTTAGGTTACATTACGTTATTGATGTATACGAAGGTCCCACGTAGACGTAGAGTACAACTCGCCAGGAATGTTGTCAAATATTACCGCCGAGACGATAGGTTGGGTTAGATTAGGTTATATTACGTTATTGATATATATAAAGGTCCCACGGAGACGTAGAATCCAACTCGCCAGGAATGTCCGCAAATATTAAGGCCGAGATGTCAGGATGGGATAGGTTAGGTTATATTACGTTATTGATGTATATGAATGTCCCGCGTAGACGTAGAGGACAACTCGCCAGGAATGTTCTCAAATATTATCGCCGAGATGATAGGTTGGGTTAGGTTAGGTTATATTACGTTATTGATGTATATATGGGTACCACGGAGACGTAGAGTCCAACTCGCCAGGTATGTTATTAAATGTTACCCCCGAGGTGATAGGTTGGGTTAGATTATGTTATATTACGTTATTGACGTACATAAAGGTCCCACGGAGTCGTAGAGGGCAGCTCGCCAGGAATGCTGTCAAATATTACCGCTGAGTTGTCAGGTTGGATTAGGTTAGGTTATATTACGTTATTGATGTATATCAAGGTCCCACGTAGACGTAGAGGACAACCCGCCAGGAATGTCGTCAAATACTACCGCCGAGATGTCAGGTTGGGTTAGGTTAGGTTATATTACGTTATTGATGTATATCAAGGACCCACGTAGACGTAGAGGACAACCCGCCAGGAATGCAGTCAAATATAATCGGCAAGATGATAGGTTGGGTTAGGATAGGCTATATTACGTTATTGATGTATATAAAGGTCTCACGGAGACGTAGAATCCAACACACCAGGATTGTCGTCAAATATTACCGCTGAGATGTCAGGTTGGTTTAGGTTAGGTTATATTACGTTATTGATGCATATGAATGTCCCACGTAGACGTAGAGGAGAACTCGCCAGGAATGTTGACAAATATTATTGCCGAGATGATGGGTTGGGTTTGGTTAGGTTATATTAGGATACTGATGTATATAAAGGTCGCACGGACACGTAGAGGCCAAGTCGCCAGGAATGTTGTCAAATATTACCGCCGATAAGTTAGGTTGGGTTAGGTTAGGTTATATTACGTTATTGATGTATATAAAGGTACCACGGAGACGTAAAGGCCAACTCGCCAGGAATGTTGTCAAATATTTCCGCCGATAAGTTAGGTTGGCTTAGGTTAGGTTATATTACGCTATTGATGTATATGAAGGTCCTTAGTAGACGTAGAGAACAACCCGCCAGGAATGTTTGTCAAACATTATCGCCGAGATGATAGGTTGGGTTAGGTTAGGTGACATTACGTTATTGACGTATATGAAGGTCCCACGTAGACGTAGAGGACAACTCGCCAGCAATGATGTCAAATATTATCGCCGAGATGATAGATTGGGTTAGGTTAGGTTATATTAGGTTATTGATGTATATAAAGGTCCCACGGAGATGTAGAGGCCAACTCGCCAGGAATGTTGTCAAATATTACCGCCGAGATGTCAGGTTGGGTTAGGTTAGGTTATATTACGTTATTGATGTATACGAAGGTCCCAAGTAGACGTAGAGGACAACTTGCCAGGAATGTTGTCAAATATTACCGCCGAGATGATAGGTTGGGTTAGATTAGGTTATATTACGTTATTGATGTATATAAAGGTCCCACGGAGACATAGAGGCCAACTCGCCAGGAGTGTTGTCAAATATTACCGCCGAGATGTCAGGTTGGGCTAGGTTAGGTTATATTACGTTATTGATGTATATAAAGGTCCCACGGAGGCATAGAGGCCAACTCGCCAGGAATGTTGTCAAATATTACCGCCGAGATGATAGGTTGGGTTAGATTAGGTTATATTACGTTATTGACGTACATAAAGGTCCCACGGAGTCGTAGAGGCCACCTCGCCAGGAATGTTGTCAGATTTTACCGCCGAGATGTCAGGTTGGGTTAGATTATGTTATATTACGTTATTGACGTACATAAAGGTCCCACGGAGTCGTAGAGGCCAACCCGCCAGGAATGTTGTCAAATATTACCGCCGAGATGTCAGGTTGGGTTAGGTTAGGTTATATTATGTTATTGATGTATACGAAGGTCCCAAGTAGACGTAGAGGACAACTTGCCAGGAATGTTGTCAAATATTACCGCCGAGATGATAGGTTGGGTTAGATTAGGTTATATTACGTTATTGAGGTATATAAATGAACCACGGTGACGTAGAGTCCAACTCGCCAGGAATGTTGTCAAACTATACCGCCGAGATGTCAGGTTGGGTTAGGTTAGGTTATATTACGTCATAGACGTATACAGTGTTCCCACCGAGAAGTAGGGGACGACGAGCAAGGAATGCGGTTAAATGGTACCACGAGAGATTAGGTTGGGTTAGGTTAGGTTATATTAGGATACTGATGTATATAAAGGTCCCACGGACACGTAGAGGCCAACTCGCAAGAAATGTTGTCAAATTTTACCCCCGAGGTGATAGGTTGGGTTAGCTTAGGTTACATTACGTTATTGATGTATACGAAGGTCCCACGTAGACGGAGAGTACAACTCGCCAGGAATGTTGTCAAATATTACTGCCGAGATGTCAGGTTGAGTTAGGTTAGGTTATATTACGTCATAGACGTATACAGTGTTCCCACCGAGAAGTAGGGGACGACAAGCAAGGAATGCGGTTAAATGGTACCACGAGAGATTAGGTTGGGTTAGGTTAGGTTATATTAGGATACTGATGTATATAAAGGTCCCACGGACAAGTAGAGGCCAACTGGCAAGAAATGTTGTCAAATTTTACCGCCGAGGTGATAGGTTGGGTTAGGTTAGGTTACATTACGTTATTGATGTATACGAAGGTCCCACGTAGACGTAGAGTACAACTCGCCAGGAATGTTGTCAAATATTACCGCCGAGACGATAGGTTGGGTTAGATTAGGTTATATTACGTTATTGATATATATAAAGGTCCCACGGAGACGTAGAATCCAACTCGCCAGGAATGTCCGCAAATATTAAGGCCGAGATGTCAGGATGGGATAGGTTAGGTTATATTACGTTATTGATGTATATGAATGTCCCGCGTAGACGTAGAGGACAACTCGCCAGGAATGTTCTCAAATATTATCGCCGAGATGATAGGTTGGGTTAGGTTAGGTTATATTACGTTATTGATGTATATATGGGTACCACGGAGACGTAGAGTCCAACTCGCCAGGTATGTTATTAAATGTTACCCCCGAGGTGATAGGTTGGGTTAGATTATGTTATATTACGTTATTGACGTACATAAAGGTCCCACGGAGTCGTAGAGGGCAGCTCGCCAGGAATGCTGTCAAATATTACCGCTGAGTTGTCAGGTTGGATTAGGTTAGGTTATATTACGTTATTGATGTATATCAAGGTCCCACGTAGACGTAGAGGACAACCCGCCAGGAATGTCGTCAAATACTACCGCCGAGATGTCAGGTTGGGTTAGGTTAGGTTATATTACGTTATTGATGTATATCAAGGACCCACGTAGACGTAGAGGACAACCCGCCAGGAATGCAGTCAAATATAATCGGCAAGATGATAGGTTGGGTTAGGATAGGCTATATTACGTTATTGATGTATATAAAGGTCTCACGGAGACGTAGAATCCAACACACCAGGATTGTCGTCAAATATTACCGCTGAGATGTCAGGTTGGTTTAGGTTAGGTTATATTACGTTATTGATGCATATGAATGTCCCACGTAGACGTAGAGGAGAACTCGCCAGGAATGTTGACAAATATTATTGCCGAGATGATGGGTTGGGTTTGGTTAGGTTATATTAGGATACTGATGTATATAAAGGTCGCACGGACACGTAGAGGCCAAGTCGCCAGGAATGTTGTCAAATATTACCGCCGATAAGTTAGGTTGGGTTAGGTTAGGTTATATTACGTTATTGATGTATATAAAGGTACCACGGAGACGTAAAGGCCAACTCGCCAGGAATGTTGTCAAATATTTCCGCCGATAAGTTAGGTTGGCTTAGGTTAGGTTATATTACGCTATTGATGTATATGAAGGTCCTTAGTAGACGTAGAGAACAACCCGCCAGGAATGTTTGTCAAACATTATCGCCGAGATGATAGGTTGGGTTAGGTTAGGTGACATTACGTTATTGACGTATATGAAGGTCCCACGTAGACGTAGAGGACAACTCGCCAGCAATGATGTCAAATATTATCGCCGAGATGATAGATTGGGTTAGGTTAGGTTATATTAGGTTATTGATGTATATAAAGGTCCCACGGAGATGTAGAGGCCAACTCGCCAGGAATGTTGTCAAATATTACCGCCGAGATGTCAGGTTGGGTTAGGTTAGGTTATATTACGTTATTGATGTATACGAAGGTCCCAAGTAGACGTAGAGGACAACTTGCCAGGAATGTTGTCAAATATTACCGCCGAGATGATAGGTTGGGTTAGATTAGGTTATATTACGTTATTGATGTATATAAAGGTCCCACGGAGACATAGAGGCCAACTCGCCAGGAGTGTTGTCAAATATTACCGCCGAGATGTCAGGTTGGGCTAGGTTAGGTTATATTACGTTATTGATGTATATAAAGGTCCCACGGAGGCATAGAGGCCAACTCGCCAGGAATGTTGTCAAATATTACCGCCGAGATGATAGGTTGGGTTAGATTAGGTTATATTACGTTATTGACGTACATAAAGGTCCCACGGAGTCGTAGAGGCCACCTCGCCAGGAATGTTGTCAGATTTTACCGCCGAGATGTCAGGTTGGGTTAGATTATGTTATATTACGTTATTGACGTACATAAAGGTCCCACGGAGTCGTAGAGGCCAACCCGCCAGGAATGTTGTCAAATATTACCGCCGAGATGTCAGGTTGGGTTAGGTTAGGTTATATTATGTTATTGATGTATACGAAGGTCCCAAGTAGACGTAGAGGACAACTTGCCAGGAATGTTGTCAAATATTACCGCCGAGATGATAGGTTGGGTTAGATTAGGTTATATTACGTTATTGAGGTATATAAATGAACCACGGTGACGTAGAGTCCAACTCGCCAGGAATGTTGTCAAACTATACCGCCGAGATGTCAGGTTGGGTTAGGTTAGGTTATATTACGTCATAGACGTATACAGTGTTCCCACCGAGAAGTAGGGGACGACGAGCAAGGAATGCGGTTAAATGGTACCACGAGAGATTAGGTTGGGTTAGGTTAGGTTATATTAGGATACTGATGTATATAAAGGTCCCACGGACACGTAGAGGCCAACTCGCAAGAAATGTTGTCAAATTTTACCCCCGAGGTGATAGGTTGGGTTAGCTTAGGTTACATTACGTTATTGATGTATACGAAGGTCCCACGTAGACGGAGAGTACAACTCGCCAGGAATGTTGTCAAATATTACTGCCGAGATGTCAGGTTGAGTTAGGTTAGGTTATATTACGTCATAGACGTATACAGTGTTCCCACCGAGAAGTAGGGGACGACAAGCAAGGAATGCGGTTAAATGGTACCACGAGAGATTAGGTTGGGTTAGGTTAGGTTATATTAGGATACTGATGTATATAAAGGTCCCACGGACAAGTAGAGGCCAACTGGCAAGAAATGTTGTCAAATTTTACCGCCGAGGTGATAGGTTGGGTTAGGTTAGGTTACATTACGTTATTGATGTATACGAAGGTCCCACGTAGACGTAGAGTACAACTCGCCAGGAATGTTGTCAAATATTACCGCCGAGACGATAGGTTGGGTTAGATTAGGTTATATTACGTTATTGATATATATAAAGGTCCCACGGAGACGTAGAATCCAACTCGCCAGGAATGTCCGCAAATATTAAGGCCGAGATGTCAGGATGGGATAGGTTAGGTTATATTACGTTATTGATGTATATGAATGTCCCGCGTAGACGTAGAGGACAACTCGCCAGGAATGTTCTCAAATATTATCGCCGAGATGATAGGTTGGGTTAGGTTAGGTTATATTACGTTATTGATGTATATATGGGTACCACGGAGACGTAGAGTCCAACTCGCCAGGTATGTTATTAAATGTTACCCCCGAGGTGATAGGTTGGGTTAGATTATGTTATATTACGTTATTGACGTACATAAAGGTCCCACGGAGTCGTAGAGGGCAGCTCGCCAGGAATGCTGTCAAATATTACCGCTGAGTTGTCAGGTTGGATTAGGTTAGGTTATATTACGTTATTGATGTATATCAAGGTCCCACGTAGACGTAGAGGACAACCCGCCAGGAATGCAGTCAAATATAATCGGCAAGATGATAGGTTGGGTTAGGATAGGTTATATTACGTTATTGATGTATATAAAGTTACCACGGTGACGTAGAGTCCAACTCGCCAGGAATGTTGTCAGATTTTACCGCCGAGATGATAGGTTGGGTTAGGTTTGGTTATATTATGTTATTGATGTATATGAAGGTCCCTAGTAGACGTAGAGCCCAACCCGCCAGGAATGTTGTCAAATATTACCGCCGAGATGTCAGGTTGGGTAAGGTTAGGTTATATTACGTTATTGATGTATACGAAGGTCCCACGGAGACGTAGAGGCCAGCACGCCAGGAATGCTGTCAAATATTACCGCCGAGATGTCAGGTTGGGATAGGTTAGGTTATATTACGTTATTGATGTATATAAAGGTCCCAAGCAGATGTAGAGTCCAACTCGCCAGGAATGTCGTCAAATATTACCGCCGAGATGTCAGGTTGGGTTAGGTTAGGTTATATTACCTTATTCATGTATATGAAGGTCCCACGTAGACGTAGAGTCCAACTCGCCAGGATTTTTGTCAAATTATACCGCCGAGATGTCATGTTGGGTTAGGTTAGGTTATATTACGTCATAGACGTATACGGTGTTCCCACCGAGAAGTAGGGTCCGACAAGCAAGGAATGTGGTTAAATGGTACCACGACAGATTAGGTTGGGTTAGGTTAGGTTATATTACGTTATTGATGTATATAAAGGTCCCACGGAGACGTAGAATCCAACACGCCAGGATTGTCGTCAAATATTACCGCTGAGATGTCAGGTTGGGTTAGGTTAGGTTATATTACGTTATTGATGCATATGAATGTCCCACGTAGACGTAGAGGAGAACTCGCCAGGAATGTTGACAAATATTATTGCCGAGATGATGGGTTGGGTTAGGTTAGGTTATATAAGGATACTGATGTATATAAAGGACCCACGGACACGTAGAGGCCAAGTCGCCAGGAATGTTGTCAAATATTATCGCCGAGATGATAGGTTGGGTTAGGTTTGGTTATATTACGTTATTGATGTATATGAAGGTCCCTAGTAGACGTAGAGGACAACTCGCCAGGAATGATGTCAAATATTATCGCCGAGATGATAGATTGGGTTAGGTTAGGTTATATTAGGTTATTGATGTATATAAAGGTCCCACGGAGATGTAGAGGCCAACTCGCCAGGAATGTTGTCAAATATTACCGCCGAGATGTCAGGTTGGGTTAGGTTAGGTTACATTACGTTATTGATGTATACGAAGGTTCCACGTAGACGTAGAGGACAACTCGCCAGGAATGTTGTCAAATATTACCGCCGAGATGATAGGTTGGGTTAGATTAGGTTATATTACGTTATTGATGTACATAAATGTCCCCCGAAGTCGTAGACGCCAGCTCGCCAGGAATGTTGTCAAATATTACCGCCGAGATGTCAGGATGGGTTAGGTTAGGTTATATTACGTTATTGATGTATATAAAGGTCTAACGGAGACGTAGAGGCCAACTTGCCAGGAATGTTGTCAAATTTTTCCGCCGATCAGATAGGTAGGGTTAGGTTAGGTTATATTACGCTATTGATGTATATGAAGGTCCTTAGTAGACGTAGAGGACAACTCGCCAGGAATGATGTCAAATATTATCGCCGAGATGATAGGTTGGGTTAGGTTAGGTTATATTAGGTTATTGATGTATATAAAGGTCGCACGGATACGTAGAGGCCATCTCTCCAGGAATGTTGTCAAATTATACCGCCGAGATGTCAGGTTGGGTTAGGTTAGGTTATATTACGTTATTGATGTATATAAAGGTCCCACGGAGACGTAGAATCCAACTCGCTAGGAATGTCGTCAAATACTACCGCCGAGATGTCAGGTTGGGTTAGGTTAGGTTATATTACGTTATTGATGTATATGAATGTCCCACGCAGACGTAGAGGAGAACTCGCCAGGAATGTTGACAAATATTATCGCCGAGATGATAGGTTGGGTTTGGTTAGGTTATATTACGTTATTGATGTATATAAAGGTCCCACGGAGACATAGAGGCCAACTCGCCAGGAATGTTGTCAAATATAATCGGCGAGATGATAGGTCGGGTTAGGTTAGGTTATATTACGTTATTGATATATATAATGGTACCACGGTGACGTAGAGTCCAACTCGCCAGGAATGTTGTCAGATTTTACCGCCGAGATGATAGGTTGTGTTAGGTTTGGTTATATTACGTTATTGATGTATATGAAGGTCCCTAGTAGACGTAGAGGACAACTCGCCAGGAATGATGTCAAATATTATCGCCGAGATGATAGATTGGGTTAGGTTAGGTTATATTAGGTTATTGATGTATATAAAGGTCCCACGGAGATGTAGAGGCCAACTCGCCAGGAATGTTGTCAAATATTACCGCCGAGATGTCAGGTTGGGTTAGGTCAGGTTACATTACGTTATTGATGTATACGAAGGTCCCACGTAGACGTAGAGGACAACTCGCCAGGAATGTTGTCAAATATTACCGCCGAGATGATAGGTTGGGTTAGATTAGGTTATATTACGTTATTGATGTATATAAAGGTCCCACGGAGAAATAGAGGCCAACTCGCCAGGAATGTTGTCAAATATTACCGCCGAGATGTCAGGTTGGGTTAAGTTAGGTTATATTACCTTATTCATGTATATGAAGGCCCCACGTAGACGTAGAGTTCAACTCGCCAGGATTGTTGTCAAATTTTACCGCCGAGAGGTTAGGTTGGGATGAGTTAGGTTATATTACGTTATTGATGTGTATAAAGGTCACACGGTGACGTAGTGTCCAACTCGCCAGGAATGTTGTCAAATATTACAGCCGAGATGGTAGACTGGGTTAGGTTAGGTTACACTACGTTATTGATGTACATAAATGTCCCACGAAGTCGTAGACGCCAGCTCGCCAGGAATGTTGTCAAATATTACCGCCGAGATGTCAGGATGGGTTAGGTTAGGTTATATTACGTTATTGATGTATATAAAAGAACCACGGTGACGTAGATTCCAACTCGCCAGGAATGTTGTCAAATTATACCGCCGAGATGTCAGGTTGGGTTAGGTTAGGTTATATTGCGTCATAGACGTATACAGTGTTCCCACCGAGAAGTAGGGGACGACAAGCAAGGAATGCGGTTAAATGGTACCACGAGAGATTAGGTTGGGTTAGGTTAGGTTATATTAGGATACTGATGTATATAAAGGTCCCACGGACACGTAGAGGCCAACTGGCAAGAAATGTTGTCAAATTTTACCGCCGAGGTGATAGGTTGGGTTAGGTTAGTTTACATTACGTTATTGATGTATACGAAGGTCCCACGTAGACGTAGAGTACAACTCGCCAGGAATGTTGTCAAATATTACCGCCGAGACGATAGGTTGGGTTAGATTAGGTTATATTACGTTATTGATATATATAAAGGTCCCACGGAGACGTAGAATCCAACTCGCCAGGAATGTCCTCAAATATTAAGGCCGAGATGTCAGGATGGGATAGGTTAGGTTATATTACGTTATTGATGTATATGAATGTCCCGCGTAGACGTAGAGGACAACTCGCCAGGAATGTTGACAAATATACCGCCGATAAGATAGGTTGGGTTAGGTTAGGTTATATTACGTTATTGATGTATATGAATGTCCCACGCAGACGTAGAGGAGAACTCGCCAGGAATGTTGACAAATATTATCGCCGAGATGATAGGTTGGGTTTGGTTAGGTTATATTAGGATATTGATGTATATAAAGGTCCCACGGACACGTAGAGGCCAAGTCGCCAGGAATGCTGTCAAATATTACCGCTGAGTTGTCAGGTTGGATTAGGTTAGGTTATATTACGTTATTGATGTATATAAAGGTCCCACGGAGACGTAGAATCCAACTCGCCAGGAATGTCGTCAAATACTACCGCCGAGATGTCAGGTTGGGTTAGGTTAGGTAATATTACGCTATTGATGTATATCAAGGTCCCACGTAGACGTAGAGGACAACCCGCCAGGAATGCAGTCAAATATAATCGGCAAGATGATAGGTTGGGTTAGGATAGGTTATATTACGTTATTGATGTATATAAAGGTACCACGGTGACGTAGAGTCCAACTCGCTAGGAATGTTGTCAGATTTTACCGCCGAGATGATATGTTGGGTTAGGTTTGGTTATATTACGTTATTGATGTATATGAAGGTCCCTAGTAGACGTAGAGCCCAACCCGACAGGAATGTTGTCAAATATTACCGCCGAGATGTCAGGTTGGGTTAGGTTAGGTTATATTACGTCATAGACGTATACAGTGTTCCCACCGAGAAGTAGGGGACGACGAGCAAGGAATGCGGTTAAATGGTACCACGAGAGATTAGGTTGGGTTAGGTTAGGTTATATTAGGATACTGATGTATATAAAGGTCCCACGGACACGTAGAGGCCAACTCGCAAGAAATGTTGTCAAATTTTACCCCCGAGGTGATAGGTTGGGTTAGCTTAGGTTACATTACGTTATTGATGTATACGAAGGTCCCACGTAGACGGAGAGTACAACTCGCCAGGAATGTTGTTAAATGTTACCGCCGAGGTGATAGGTTGGGTTAGATTATGTTATATTACGTTATTGACCTACATAAAGGTCCCACGGAGTCGTAGAGGGCAGCTCGCCAGGAATGCTGTCAAACTATACCGCCGAGATGTCAGGTTGGGTTAGGTTAGGTTATATTACGTCATAGACGTATACAGTGTTCCCACCGAGAAGTAGGGGACGACGAGCAAGGAATGCGGTTAAATGGTACCACGAGAGATTAGGTTGGGTTAGGTTAGGTTATATTAGGATACTGATGTATATAAAGGTCCCACGGACACGTAGAGGCCAACTCGCAAGAAATGTTGTCAAATTTTACCCCCGAGGTGATATGTTGGGTTAGCTTAGGTTACATTACGTTATTGATGTATACGAAGGTCCCACGTAGACGGAGAGTACAACTCGCCAGGAATGTTGTCAAATATTACTGCCGAGATGTCAGATTGGGTTAGGTTAGGTTATATTACGTTATTGATGTATATAAAGGTCCCACGAAGTCGTAGAAGCCAGCTCGCCAAGAATGTTGTCAAATATTACCGCCGAGATGTCAGGTTGGGTTAGGTTAGGTTACATTACGTTATTGATGTATATAAAGGTCCCACGGAGACGTAGAATCCAACTCGCTAGGAATGTCGTCAAATACTACCGCCGAGATGTCAGGTTGGGTTAGGTTAGGTTATATTACGTTATTGATGTATATAAAGGTCCCACGGAGACATAGAGGCCAACTCGCCAGGAATGTTGTCAAATATTACCGTCGAGATGTCAGGTTGGGTTAGGTTAGGTTATATTACGTTATTGATATATATGAAGGTCCACGTAGACGTAGAGGACAACCCGCCAGGAATGCTGTCAAATAATATCGCCGAGATGATAGGTTGGGTTAGGTTAGGTTATATTAGGATACTGATGTATATAAAGGTCCCACGGACACGTAGAGGCCAACTCGCAAGAAATGTTGTCAAATATTACCGCCGAGATGTTAGGTTGGATTAGATTAGGTTATATTACGTTATTGACGTACATAAAGGTCCCACGGAGTCGTAGAGGCCACCTCGCCAGGAATGTTGTCAGATTTTACCGCCGAGATGTCAGGTTGGGTTAGATTAGGTTATATTACGTTATTGATGTATATGAATGTCCCACGTAGACGTAGAGGACAACTCGCCAGGAATGTCCTCAAATATTAAGGCCGAGATGTCAGGTTGGGTTATGTTAGGTTATATTACTTTATTGATGTATATGAATGTCCCACGTAGACGTAGAGGACAACTCGCCAGGAATGTTCTCAAATATTATCACCGAGATGATGGGTTGGGTTAGGTTAGGTTATATTACGTTATTGATGCATATATGGGTACCACGGAGACGTAGAGTCCAACTCGCCAGGAATGTTGACAAATATTATTGCCGAGATGATGGGTTGGGTTTGGTTAGGTTATATTAGGATACTGATGTATATAAAGGTCGCACGGACACGTAGAGGCCAAGTCGCCAGGAATGTTGTCAAATATTACCGCCGATAAGTTAGGTTGGGTTAGGTTAGGTTATATAAGGATACTGATGTATATAAAGGACCCACGGACACGTAGAGGCCAAGTCGCCAGGAATGCTGTCAAATATTACCGCTGAGTTATCAGGTTGGATTAGGTTAGGTTATATTACGTTATTGATGTATATAAAGGTCCCACGGAGACGTAGAATCCAACTCGCCAGGAATGTCGTCAAATACTACCGCCGAGATGTCAGGTTGGGTTAGGTTAGGTTATATTACGTGATTGATGTATATCAAGGACCCACGTAGACGTAGAGGACAACCCGCCAGGAATGCAGTCAAATATAATCGGCAAGATGATAGGTTGGGTTAGGATAGGTTATATTACGTTATTGATGTATATAAAGGTCTCACGGAGACGTAGAATCCAACACACCAGGATTGTCGTCAAATATTACCGCTGAGATGTCAGGTTGGTTTAGGTTAGGTTATATTACGTTATTGATGCATATGAATGTCCCACGTAGACGTAGAGGAGAACTCGCCAGGAATGTTGACAAATATTATTGCCGAGATGATGGGTTGGGTTTGGTTAGGTTATATTAGGATACTGATGTATATAAAGGTCGCACGGACACGTAGAGGCCAAGTCGCCAGGAATGTTGTCAAATATTACCGCCGATAAGTTAGGTTGGGTTAGGTTAGGTTATATTACGTTATTGATGTATATAAAGGTACCACGGAGACGTAAAGGCCAACTCGCCAGGAATGTTGTCAAATATTTCCGCCGATAAGTTAGGTTGGCTTAGGTTAGGTTATATTACGCTATTGATGTATATGAAGGTCCTTAGTAGACGTAGAGAACAACCCGCCAGGAATGTTTGTCAAACATTATCGCCGAGATGATAGGTTGGGTTAGGTTAGGTGACATTACGTTATTGACGTATATGAAGGTCCCACGTAGACGTAGAGGACAACTCGCCAGCAATGATGTCAAATATTATCGCCGAGATGATAGATTGGGTTAGGTTAGGTTATATTAGGTTATTGATGTATATAAAGGTCCCACGGAGATGTAGAGGCCAACTCGCCAGGAATGTTGTCAAATATTACCGCCGAGATGTCAGGTTGGGTTAGGTTAGGTTATATTACGTTATTGATGTATACGAAGGTCCCAAGTAGACGTAGAGGACAACTTGCCAGGAATGTTGTCAAATATTACCGCCGAGATGATAGGTTGGGTTAGATTAGGTTATATTACGTTATTGATGTATATAAAGGTCCCACGGAGACATAGAGGCCAACTCGCCAGGAGTGTTGTCAAATATTACCGCCGAGATGTCAGGTTGGGCTAGGTTAGGTTATATTACGTTATTGATGTATATAAAGGTCCCACGGAGGCATAGAGGCCAACTCGCCAGGAATGTTGTCAAATATTACCGCCGAGATGATAGGTTGGGTTAGATTAGGTTATATTACGTTATTGACGTACATAAAGGTCCCACGGAGTCGTAGAGGCCACCTCGCCAGGAATGTTGTCAGATTTTACCGCCGAGATGTCAGGTTGGGTTAGATTATGTTATATTACGTTATTGACGTACATAAAGGTCCCACGGAGTCGTAGAGGCCAACCCGCCAGGAATGTTGTCAAATATTACCGCCGAGATGTCAGGTTGGGTTAGGTTAGGTTATATTATGTTATTGATGTATACGAAGGTCCCAAGTAGACGTAGAGGACAACTTGCCAGGAATGTTGTCAAATATTACCGCCGAGATGATAGGTTGGGTTAGATTAGGTTATATTACGTTATTGAGGTATATAAATGAACCACGGTGACGTAGAGTCCAACTCGCCAGGAATGTTGTCAAACTATACCGCCGAGATGTCAGGTTGGGTTAGGTTAGGTTATATTACGTCATAGACGTATACAGTGTTCCCACCGAGAAGTAGGGGACGACGAGCAAGGAATGCGGTTAAATGGTACCACGAGAGATTAGGTTGGGTTAGGTTAGGTTATATTAGGATACTGATGTATATAAAGGTCCCACGGACACGTAGAGGCCAACTCGCAAGAAATGTTGTCAAATTTTACCCCCGAGGTGATAGGTTGGGTTAGCTTAGGTTACATTACGTTATTGATGTATACGAAGGTCCCACGTAGACGGAGAGTACAACTCGCCAGGAATGTTGTCAAATATTACTGCCGAGATGTCAGGTTGAGTTAGGTTAGGTTATATTACGTCATAGACGTATACAGTGTTCCCACCGAGAAGTAGGGGACGACAAGCAAGGAATGCGGTTAAATGGTACCACGAGAGATTAGGTTGGGTTAGGTTAGGTTATATTAGGATACTGATGTATATAAAGGTCCCACGGACAAGTAGAGGCCAACTGGCAAGAAATGTTGTCAAATTTTACCGCCGAGGTGATAGGTTGGGTTAGGTTAGGTTACATTACGTTATTGATGTATACGAAGGTCCCACGTAGACGTAGAGTACAACTCGCCAGGAATGTTGTCAAATATTACCGCCGAGACGATAGGTTGGGTTAGATTAGGTTATATTACGTTATTGATATATATAAAGGTCCCACGGAGACGTAGAATCCAACTCGCCAGGAATGTCCGCAAATATTAAGGCCGAGATGTCAGGATGGGATAGGTTAGGTTATATTACGTTATTGATGTATATGAATGTCCCGCGTAGACGTAGAGGACAACTCGCCAGGAATGTTCTCAAATATTATCGCCGAGATGATAGGTTGGGTTAGGTTAGGTTATATTACGTTATTGATGTATATATGGGTACCACGGAGACGTAGAGTCCAACTCGCCAGGTATGTTATTAAATGTTACCCCCGAGGTGATAGGTTGGGTTAGATTATGTTATATTACGTTATTGACGTACATAAAGGTCCCACGGAGTCGTAGAGGGCAGCTCGCCAGGAATGCTGTCAAATATTACCGCTGAGTTGTCAGGTTGGATTAGGTTAGGTTATATTACGTTATTGATGTATATCAAGGTCCCACGTAGACGTAGAGGACAACCCGCCAGGAATGTCGTCAAATACTACCGCCGAGATGTCAGGTTGGGTTAGGTTAGGTTATATTACGTTATTGATGTATATCAAGGACCCACGTAGACGTAGAGGACAACCCGCCAGGAATGCAGTCAAATATAATCGGCAAGATGATAGGTTGGGTTAGGATAGGCTATATTACGTTATTGATGTATATAAAGGTCTCACGGAGACGTAGAATCCAACACACCAGGATTGTCGTCAAATATTACCGCTGAGATGTCAGGTTGGTTTAGGTTAGGTTATATTACGTTATTGATGCATATGAATGTCCCACGTAGACGTAGAGGAGAACTCGCCAGGAATGTTGACAAATATTATTGCCGAGATGATGGGTTGGGTTTGGTTAGGTTATATTAGGATACTGATGTATATAAAGGTCGCACGGACACGTAGAGGCCAAGTCGCCAGGAATGTTGTCAAATATTACCGCCGATAAGTTAGGTTGGGTTAGGTTAGGTTATATTACGTTATTGATGTATATAAAGGTACCACGGAGACGTAAAGGCCAACTCGCCAGGAATGTTGTCAAATATTTCCGCCGATAAGTTAGGTTGGCTTAGGTTAGGTTATATTACGCTATTGATGTATATGAAGGTCCTTAGTAGACGTAGAGAACAACCCGCCAGGAATGTTTGTCAAACATTATCGCCGAGATGATAGGTTGGGTTAGGTTAGGTGACATTACGTTATTGACGTATATGAAGGTCCCACGTAGACGTAGAGGACAACTCGCCAGCAATGATGTCAAATATTATCGCCGAGATGATAGATTGGGTTAGGTTAGGTTATATTAGGTTATTGATGTATATAAAGGTCCCACGGAGATGTAGAGGCCAACTCGCCAGGAATGTTGTCAAATATTACCGCCGAGATGTCAGGTTGGGTTAGGTTAGGTTATATTACGTTATTGATGTATACGAAGGTCCCAAGTAGACGTAGAGGACAACTTGCCAGGAATGTTGTCAAATATTACCGCCGAGATGATAGGTTGGGTTAGATTAGGTTATATTACGTTATTGATGTATATAAAGGTCCCACGGAGACATAGAGGCCAACTCGCCAGGAGTGTTGTCAAATATTACCGCCGAGATGTCAGGTTGGGCTAGGTTAGGTTATATTACGTTATTGATGTATATAAAGGTCCCACGGAGGCATAGAGGCCAACTCGCCAGGAATGTTGTCAAATATTACCGCCGAGATGATAGGTTGGGTTAGATTAGGTTATATTACGTTATTGACGTACATAAAGGTCCCACGGAGTCGTAGAGGCCACCTCGCCAGGAATGTTGTCAGATTTTACCGCCGAGATGTCAGGTTGGGTTAGATTATGTTATATTACGTTATTGACGTACATAAAGGTCCCACGGAGTCGTAGAGGCCAACCCGCCAGGAATGTTGTCAAATATTACCGCCGAGATGTCAGGTTGGGTTAGGTTAGGTTATATTATGTTATTGATGTATACGAAGGTCCCAAGTAGACGTAGAGGACAACTTGCCAGGAATGTTGTCAAATATTACCGCCGAGATGATAGGTTGGGTTAGATTAGGTTATATTACGTTATTGAGGTATATAAATGAACCACGGTGACGTAGAGTCCAACTCGCCAGGAATGTTGTCAAACTATACCGCCGAGATGTCAGGTTGGGTTAGGTTAGGTTATATTACGTCATAGACGTATACAGTGTTCCCACCGAGAAGTAGGGGACGACGAGCAAGGAATGCGGTTAAATGGTACCACGAGAGATTAGGTTGGGTTAGGTTAGGTTATATTAGGATACTGATGTATATAAAGGTCCCACGGACACGTAGAGGCCAACTCGCAAGAAATGTTGTCAAATTTTACCCCCGAGGTGATAGGTTGGGTTAGCTTAGGTTACATTACGTTATTGATGTATACGAAGGTCCCACGTAGACGGAGAGTACAACTCGCCAGGAATGTTGTCAAATATTACTGCCGAGATGTCAGGTTGAGTTAGGTTAGGTTATATTACGTCATAGACGTATACAGTGTTCCCACCGAGAAGTAGGGGACGACAAGCAAGGAATGCGGTTAAATGGTACCACGAGAGATTAGGTTGGGTTAGGTTAGGTTATATTAGGATACTGATGTATATAAAGGTCCCACGGACAAGTAGAGGCCAACTGGCAAGAAATGTTGTCAAATTTTACCGCCGAGGTGATAGGTTGGGTTAGGTTAGGTTACATTACGTTATTGATGTATACGAAGGTCCCACGTAGACGTAGAGTACAACTCGCCAGGAATGTTGTCAAATATTACCGCCGAGACGATAGGTTGGGTTAGGATAGGTTATATTACGTTATTGATGTATATAAAGTTACCACGGTGACGTAGAGTCCAACTCGCCAGGAATGTTGTCAGATTTTACCGCCGAGATGATAGGTTGGGTTAGGTTTGGTTATATTATGTTATTGATGTATATGAAGGTCCCTAGTAGACGTAGAGCCCAACCCGCCAGGAATGTTGTCAAATATTACCGCCGAGATGTCAGGTTGGGTAAGGTTAGGTTATATTACGTTATTGATGTATACGAAGGTCCCACGGAGACGTAGAGGCCAGCACGCCAGGAATGCTGTCAAATATTACCGCCGAGATGTCAGGTTGGGATAGGTTAGGTTATATTACGTTATTGATGTATATAAAGGTCCCAAGCAGATGTAGAGTCCAACTCGCCAGGAATGTCGTCAAATATTACCGCCGAGATGTCAGGTTGGATTAGGTTAGGTTATATTACCTTATTCATGTATATGAAGGTCCCACGTAGACGTAGAGTCCAACTCGCCAGGATTTTTGTCAAATTATACCGCCGAGATGTCATGTTGGGTTAGGTTAGGTTATATTACGTCATAGACGTATACGGTGTTCCCACCGAGAAGTAGGGTCCGACAAGCAAGGAATGTGGTTAAATGGTACCACGACAGATTAGGTTGGGTTAGGTTAGGTTATATTACGTTATTGATGTATATAAAGGTCCCACGGAGACGTAGAATCCAACACGCCAGGATTGTCGTCAAATATTACCGCTGAGATGTCAGGTTGGGTTAGGTTAGGTTATATTACGTTATTGATGCATATGAATGTCCCACGTAGACGTAGAGGAGAACTCGCCAGGAATGTTGACAAATATTATTGCCGAGATGATGGGTTGGGTTAGGTTAGGTTATATAAGGATACTGATGTATATAAAGGACCCACGGACACGTAGAGGCCAAGTCGCCAGGAATGTTGTCAAATATTATCGCCGAGATGATAGGTTGGGTTAGGTTTGGTTATATTACGTTATTGATGTATATGAAGGTCCCTAGTAGACGTAGAGGACAACTCGCCAGGAATGATGTCAAATATTATCGCCGAGATGATAGATTGGGTTAGGTTAGGTTATATTAGGTTATTGATGTATATAAAGGTCCCACGGAGATGTAGAGGCCAACTCGCCAGGAATGTTGTCAAATATTACCGCCGAGATGTCAGGTTGGGTTAGGTTAGGTTACATTACGTTATTGATGTATACGAAGGTTCCACGTAGACGTAGAGGACAACTCGCCAGGAATGTTGTCAAATATTACCGCCGAGATGATAGGTTGGGTTAGATTAGGTTATATTACGTTATTGATGTACATAAATGTCCCCCGAAGTCGTAGACGCCAGCTCGCCAGGAATGTTGTCAAATATTACCGCCGAGATGTCAGGATGGGTTAGGTTAGGTTATATTACGTTATTGATGTATATAAAGGTCTAACGGAGACGTAGAGGCCAACTTGCCAGGAATGTTGTCAAATTTTTCCGCCGATCAGATAGGTAGGGTTAGGTTAGGTTATATTACGCTATTGATGTTTATGAAGGTCCTTAGTAGACGTAGAGGACAACTCGCCAGGAATGATGTCAAATATTATCGCCGAGATGATAGGTTGGGTTAGGTTAGGTTATATTAGGTTATTGATGTATATAAAGGTCGCACGGATACGTAGAGGCCATCTCTCCAGGAATGTTGTCAAATTATACCGCCGAGATGTCAGGTTGGGTTAGGTTAGGTTATATTACGTTATTGATGTATATAAAGGTCCCACGGAGACGTAGAATCCAACTCGCTAGGAATGTCGTCAAATACTACCGCCGAGATGTCAGGTTGGGTTAGGTTAGGTTATATTACGTTATTGATGTATATGAATGTCCCACGCAGACGTAGAGGAGAACTCGCCAGGAATGTTGACAAATATTATCGCCGAGATGATAGGTTGGGTTTGGTTAGGTTATATTACGTTATTGATGTATATAAAGGTCCCACGGAGACATAGAGGCCAACTCGCCAGGAATGTTGTCAAATATAATCGGCGAGATGATAGGTCGGGTTAGGTTAGGTTATATTACGTTATTGATATATATAATGGTACCACGGTGACGTAGAGTCCAACTCGCCAGGAATGTTGTCAGATTTTACCGCCGAGATGATAGGTTGTGTTAGGTTTGGTTATATTACGTTATTGATGTATATGAAGGTCCCTAGTAGACGTAGAGGACAACTCGCCAGGAATGATGTCAAATATTATCGCCGAGATGATAGATTGGGTTAGGTTAGGTTATATTAGGTTATTGATGTATATAAAGGTCCCACGGAGATGTAGAGGCCAACTCGCCAGGAATGTTGTCAAATATTACCGCCGAGATGTCAGGTTGGGTTAGGTCAGGTTACATTACGTTATTGATGTATACGAAGGTCCCACGTAGACGTAGAGGACAACTCGCCAGGAATGTTGTCAAATATTACCGCCGAGATGATAGGTTGGGTTAGATTAGGTTATATTACGTTATTGATGTATATAAAGGTCCCACGGAGAAATAGAGGCCAACTCGCCAGGAATGTTGTCAAACTATACCGCCGAGATGTCAGGTTGGGTTAGGTTAGGTTATATTACGTCATAGACGTATACAGTGTTCCCACCGAGAAGTAGGGGACGACGAGCAAGGAATGCGGTTAAATGGTACCACGAGAGATTAGGTTGGGTTAGGTTAGGTTATATTAGGATACTGATGTATATAAAGGTCCCACGGACACGTAGAGGCCAACTCGCAAGAAATGTTGTCAAATTTTACCCCCGAGGTGATATGTTGGGTTAGCTTAGGTTACATTACGTTATTGATGTATACGAAGGTCCCACGTAGACGGAGAGTACAACTCGCCAGGAATGTTGTCAAATATTACTGCCGAGATGTCAGATTGGGTTAGGTTAGGTTATATTACGTTATTGATGTATATAAAGGTCCCACGAAGTCGTAGAAGCCAGCTCGCCAAGAATGTTGTCAAATATTACCGCCGAGATGTCAGGTTGGGTTAGGTTAGGTTATATTACGTTATTGATGTATATAAAGGTCCCACGGAGACGTAGAATCCAACTCGCTAGGAATGTCGTCAAATACTACCGCCGAGATGTCAGGTTGGGTTAGGTTAGGTTATATTACGTTATTGATGTATATAAAGGTCCCACGGAGACATAGAGGCCAACTCGCCAGGAATGTTGTCAAATATTACCGTCGAGATGTCAGGTTGGGTTAGGTTAGGTTATATTACGTTATTGATATATATGAAGGTCCACGTAGACGTAGAGGACAACCCGCCAGGAATGCTGTCAAATAATATCGCCGAGATGATAGGTTGGGTTAGGTTAGGTTATATTAGGATACTGATGTATATAAAGGTCCCACGGACACGTAGAGGCCAACTCGCAAGAAATGTTGTCAAATATTACCGCCGAGATGTTAGGTTGGATTAGATTAGGTTATATTACGTTATTGACGTACATAAAGGTCCCACGGAGTCGTAGAGGCCACCTCGCCAGGAATGTTGTCAGATTTTACCGCCGAGATGTCAGGTTGGGTTAGATTAGGTTATATTACGTTATTGATGTATATGAATGTCCCACGTAGACGTAGAGGACAACTCGCCAGGAATGTCCTCAAATATTAAGGCCGAGATGTCAGGTTGGGTTATGTTAGGTTATATTACTTTATTGATGTATATGAATGTCCCACGTAGACGTAGAGGACAACTCGCCAGGAATGTTCTCAAATATTATCACCGAGATGATGGGTTGGGTTAGGTTAGGTTATATTACGTTATTGATGCATATATGGGTACCACGGAGACGTAGAGTCCAACTCGCCAGGAATCTTGTCAAATATTACCGCCGAGGTGATAGGTTGGGTTAGATTATGTTATATTACGTTATTGACGTACATAAAGGTCCCACGGAGTCGTAGAGGGCAGCTCGCCAGGAATGTTGTCAGATTTTACCCCCGAGATATCAGGTTGGGTTAGCTTAGGTTATATTACGTTATTGATGTATTAAGGGTGCCACGGAGACGTAGAATCCAACACGACAGGAATGTCGTCAAATATTACCGCTGAGATGTCTGGTTGGGTTAGGATAGTTTATATTACGTTATTGATGTATATGAATGTCCCACGCAGACGTAGAGGAGAACTCCCCAGGAATGTTGACAAATATTATCGCCGAGATAATAGGTTGGGTTTGGTTAGTTTATATTAGAATACTAATGTATGTAAAGGTCCCACGGACACGTAGAGGCCAAGTCGCCAGGAATGTTGTCAAATATTACCGCCGATAAGTTAGGTTGGGTTAGGTTAGGTTATATTGCGTCATAGACGTATACAGTGTTCCCACCGAGAAGTAGGGGACGACAAGCAAGGAATGCGGTTAAATGGTACCACGAGAGATTAGGTTGGATTAGGTTAGGTTATATTACGTTATTGATGTATATCAAGGTCCCACGTAGACGTAGAGGACAACCCGCCAGGAATGCAGTCAAATATAATCGGCAAGATGATAGGTTGGGTTAGGATAGGTTATATTACGTTATTGATGTATATAAAGGTACCACGGTGACGTAGAGTCCAACTCGCCAGGAATGTTGTGAGATTTTACCGCCGAGATGATAGGTTGGGTTAGGTTTGGTTATATTACGTTATTGATGTATATGAAGGTCCCTAGTAGACGTAGAGCCCAACCCGCCAGGAATGTTGTCAAATATTACCGCCGAGATGTCAGGTTGGGTAAGGTTAGGTTATATTACGTTATTGATGTATACGAAGGTCCCACGGAGACGTAGAGGCCAGCACGCCAGGAATGCTGTCAAACATTACCGCCGAGATGTCAGGTTGGGATAGGTTAGGTTATATTACGTTATTGATGTATATAAAGGTCTCACGGAAACGTAGAATCCAACACGCCAGGATTGTCGTCAAATATTACCGCTGAGATGTCAGGTTGGGTTGGGTTAGGTTATATTACGTTATTGATGCATATGAATGTCCCACGTAGACGTAGAGGAGAACTCGCCAGGAATGTTGACAAATATTATTGCCGAGATGATGGGTTGGGTTTGGTTAGGTTATATTAGGATACTGATGTATATAAAGGTCGCACGGACACGTAGAGGCCAAGTCGCCAGGAATGTTGTCAAATATTACCGCCGATAAGTTAGGTTGGGTTAGGTTAGGTTATATAAGGATACTGATGTATATAAAGGACCCACGGACACGTAGAGGCCAAGTCGCCAGGAATGCTGTCAAATATTACCGCTGAGTTATCAGGTTGGATTAGGTTAGGTTATATTACGTTATTGATGTATATAAAGGTCCCACGGAGACGTAGAATCCAACTCGCCAGGAATGTCGTCAAATACTACCGCCGAGATGTCAGGTTGGGTTAGGTTAGGTTATATTACGTGATTGATGTATATCAAGGACCCACGTAGACGTAGAGGACAACCCGCCAGGAATGCAGTCAAATATAATCGGCAAGATGATAGGTTGGGTTAGGATAGGTTATATTACGTTATTGATGTATATAAAGGTCTCACGGAGACGTAGAATCCAACACACCAGGATTGTCGTCAAATATTACCGCTGAGATGTCAGGTTGGTTTAGGTTAGGTTATATTACGTTATTGATGCATATGAATGTCCCACGTAGACGTAGAGGAGAACTCGCCAGGAATGTTGACAAATATTATTGCCGAGATGATGGGTTGGGTTTGGTTAGGTTATATTAGGATACTGATGTATATAAAGGTCGCACGGACACGTAGAGGCCAAGTCGCCAGGAATGTTGTCAAATATTACCGCCGATAAGTTAGGTTGGGTTAGGTTAGGTTATATTACGTTATTGATGTATATAAAGGTACCACGGAGACGTAAAGGCCAACTCGCCAGGAATGTTGTCAAATATTTCCGCCGATAAGTTAGGTTGGCTTAGGTTAGGTTATATTACGCTATTGATGTATATGAAGGTCCTTAGTAGACGTAGAGAACAACCCGCCAGGAATGTTTGTCAAACATTATCGCCGAGATGATAGGTTGGGTTAGGTTAGGTGACATTACGTTATTGACGTATATGAAGGTCCCACGTAGACGTAGAGGACAACTCGCCAGCAATGATGTCAAATATTATCGCCGAGATGATAGATTGGGTTAGGTTAGGTTATATTAGGTTATTGATGTATATAAAGGTCCCACGGAGATGTAGAGGCCAACTCGCCAGGAATGTTGTCAAATATTACCGCCGAGATGTCAGGTTGGGTTAGGTTAGGTTACATTACGTTATTGATGTATACGAAGGTCCCACGTAGACGTAGAGGACAACTCGCCAGGAATGTTGTCAAATATTACCGCCGAGATGATAGGTTGGGTTAGATTAGGTTATATTACGTTATTGATATATATAAAGGTACCACGGTGACGTAGAGGCCAACCCGCCAGGAATGTTGTCAAATATTACCGCCGAGATGTCAGGTTGGGTTAGGTTAGGTTATATTACGTTATTGATGTATACGAAGGTCCCAAGTAGACGTAGAGGACAACTTGCCAGGAATGTTGTCAAATATTACCGCCGAGATGATAGGTTGGGTTAGATTAGGTTATATTACGTTATTGATGTATATAAAGGTCCCACGGAGACATAGAGGCCAACTCGCCAGGAGTGTTGTCAAATATTACCGCCGAGATGTCAGGTTGGGCTAGGTTAGGTTATATTACGTTATTGATGTATATAAAGGTCCCACGGAGGCATAGAGGCCAACTCGCCAGGAATGTTGTCAAATATTACCGCCGAGATGATAGGTTGGGTTAGATTAGGTTATATTACGTTATTGACGTACATAAAGGTCCCACGGAGTCGTAGAGGCCACCTCGCCAGGAATGTTGTCAGATTTTACCGCCGAGATGTCAGGTTGGGTTAGATTATGTTATATTACGTTATTGACGTACATAAAGGTCCCACGGAGTCGTAGAGGCCAACCCGCCAGGAATGTTGTCAAATATTACCGCCGAGATGTCAGGTTGGGTTAGGTTAGGTTATATTATGTTATTGATGTATACGAAGGTCCCAAGTAGACGTAGAGGACAACTTGCCAGGAATGTTGTCAAATATTACCGCCGAGATGATAGGTTGGGTTAGATTAGGTTATATTACGTTATTGATGTATATAAATGAACCACGGTGACGTAGAGTCCAACTCGCCAGGAATGTTGTCAAACTATACCGCCGAGATGTCAGGTTGGGTTAGGTTAGGTTATATTACGTCATAGACGTATACAGTGTTCCCACCGAGAAGTAGGGGACGACGAGCAAGGAATGCGGTTAAATGGTACCACGAGAGATTAGGTTGGGTTAGGTTAGGTTATATTAGGATACTGATGTATATAAAGGTCCCACGGACACGTAGAGGCCAACTCGCAAGAAATGTTGTCAAATTTTACCCCCGAGGTGATAGGTTGGGTTAGCTTAGGTTACATTACGTTATTGATGTATACGAAGGTCCCACGTAGACGGAGAGTACAACTCGCCAGGAATGTTGTCAAATATTACTGCCGAGATGTCAGGTTGAGTTAGGTTAGGTTATATTACGTCATAGACGTATACAGTGTTCCCACCGAGAAGTAGGGGACGACAAGCAAGGAATGCGGTTAAATGGTACCACGAGAGATTAGGTTGGGTTAGGTTAGGTTATATTAGGATACTGATGTATATAAAGGTCCCACGGACAAGTAGAGGCCAACTGGCAAGAAATGTTGTCAAATTTTACCGCCGAGGTGATAGGTTGGGTTAGGTTAGGTTACATTACGTTATTGATGTATACGAAGGTCCCACGTAGACGTAGAGTACAACTCGCCAGGAATGTTGTCAAATATTACCGCCGAGACGATAGGTTGGGTTAGATTAGGTTATATTACGTTATTGATATATATAAAGGTCCCACGGAGACGTAGAATCCAACTCGCCAGGAATGTCCGCAAATATTAAGGCCGAGATGTCAGGATGGGATAGGTTAGGTTATATTACGTTATTGATGTATATGAATGTCCCGCGTAGACGTAGAGGACAACTCGCCAGGAATGTTCTCAAATATTATCGCCGAGATGATAGGTTGGGTTAGGTTAGGTTATATTACGTTATTGATGTATATATGGGTACCACGGAGACGTAGAGTCCAACTCGCCAGGTATGTTGTTAAATGTTACCCCCGAGGTGATAGGTTGGGTTAGATTATGTTATATTACGTTATTGACGTACATAAAGGTCCCACGGAGTCGTAGAGGGCAGCTCGCCAGGAATGCTGTCAAATATTACCGCTGAGTTGTCAGGTTGGATTAGGTTAGGTTATATTACGTTATTGATGTATATCAAGGTCCCACGTAGACGTAGAGGACAACCCGCCAGGAATGCAGTCAAATATAATCGGCAAGATGATAGGTTGGGTTAGGATAGGTTATATTACGTTATTGATGTATATAAAGTTACCACGGTGACGTAGAGTCCAACTCGCCAGGAATGTTGTCAGATTTTACCGCCGAGATGATAGGTTGGGTTTGGTTTGGTTATATTATGTTATTGATGTATATGAAGGTCCCTAGTAGACGTAGAGCCCAACCCGCCAGGAATGTTGTCAAACATTACCGCCGAGATGTCAGGTTGGGTAAGGTTAGGTTATATTACGTTATTGATGTATACGAAGGTCCCACGGAGACGTAGAGGCCAGCACGCCAGGAATGCTGTCAAATATTACCGCCGAGATGTCAGGTTGGGATAGGTTAGGTTATATTACGTTATTGATGTATATAAAGGTCCCAAGCAGATGTAGAGTCCAACTCGCCAGGAATGTCGTCAAATATTACCGCCGAGATGTCAGGTTGGGTTAGGTTAGGTTATATTACCTTATTCATGTATATGAAGGTCCCACGTAGACGTAGAGTCCAACTCGCCAGGATTTTTGTCAAATTATACCGCCGAGATGTCATGTTAGGTTAGGTTAGGTTATATTACGTCATAGACGTATACGGTGTTCCCACCGAGAAGTAGGGTCCGACAAGCAAGGAATGTGGTTAAATGGTACCACGACAGATTAGGTTGGGTTAAATTAGGTTATATTACGTTATTGATGTATATAAAGGTCCCACGGAGACGTAGAATCCAACACGCCAGGATTGTCGTCAAATATTACCGCTGAGATGTCAGGTTGGGTTAGGTTAGGTTATATTACGTTATTGATGCATATGAATGTCCCACGTAGACGTAGAGGAGAACTCGCCAGGAATGTTGACAAATATTATTGCCGAGATGATGGGTTGGGTTAGGTTAGGTTATATAAGGATACTGATGTATATAAAGGACCCACGGACACGTAGAGGCCAAGTCGCCAGGAATGTTGTCAAATATTATCGCCGAGATGATAGGTTGGGTTAGGTTTGGTTATATTACGTTATTGATGTATATGAAGGTCCCTAGTAGACGTAGAGGACAACTCGCCAGGAATGATGTCAAATATTATCGCCGAGATGATAGATTGGGTTAGGTTAGGTTATATTAGGTTATTGATGTATATAAAGGTCCCACGGAGATGTAGAGGCCAACTCGCCAGGAATGTTGTCAAATATTACCGCCGAGATGTCAGGTTGGGTTAGGTTAGGTTACATTACGTTATTGATGTATACGAAGGTTCCACGTAGACGTAGAGGACAACTCGCCAGGAATGTTGTCAAATATTACCGCCGAGATGATAGGTTGGGTTAGATTAGGTTATATTACGTTATTGATGTACATAAATGTCCCCCGAAGTCGTAGACGCCAGCTCGCCAGGAATGTTGTCAAATATTACCGCCGAGATGTCAGGATAGGTTAGGTTAGGTTATATTACGTTATTGATGTATATAAAGGTCTAACGGAGACGTAGAGGCCAACTTGCCAGGAATGTTGTCAAATTTTTCCGCCGATCAGATAGGTAGGGTTAGGTTAGGTTATATTACGCTATTGATGTATATGAAGGTCCTTAGTAGACGTAGAGGACAACTCGCCAGGAATGATGTCAAATATTATCGCCGAGATGATAGGTTGGGTTAGGTTAGGTTATATTAGGTTATTGATGTATATAAAGGTCGCACGGATACGTAGAGGCCATCTCTCCAGGAATGTTGTCAAATTATACCGCCGAGATGTCAGGTTGGGTTAGGTTAGGTTATATTACGTTATTGATGTATATAAAGGTCCCACGGAGACGTAGAATCCAACTCGCTAGGAATGTCGTCAAATACTACCGCCGAGATGTCAGGTTGGGTTAGGTTAGGTTATATTACGTTATTGATATATATAATGGTACCACGGTGACGTAGAGTCCAACTCGCCAGGAATGTTGTCAGATTTTACCGCCGAGATGATAGGTTGTGTTAGGTTTGGTTATATTACGTTATTGATGTATATGAAGGTCCCTAGTAGACGTAGAGGACAACTCGCCAGGAATGATGTCAAATATTATCGCCGAGATGATAGATTGGGTTAGGTTAGGTTATATTAGGTTATTGATGTATATAAAGGTCCCACGGAGATGTAGAGGCCAACTCGCCAGGAATGTTGTCAAATATTACCGCCGAGATGTCAGGTTGGGTTAGGTCAGGTTACATTACGTTATTGATGTATACGAAGGTCCCACGTAGACGTAGAGGACAACTCGCCAGGAATGTTGTCAAATATTACCGCCGAGATGATAGGTTGGGTTAGATTAGGTTATATTACGTTATTGATGTATATAAAGGTCCCACGGAGAAATAGAGGCCAACTCGCCAGGAATGTTGTCAAATATTACCGCCGAGATGTCAGGTTGGGTTAGGTTAGGTTATATTACCTTATTCATGTATATGAAGGCCCCACGTAGACGTAGAGTTCAACTCGCCAGGATTGTTGTCAAATTTTACCGCCGAGAGGTTAGGTTGGGATGAGTTAGGTTATATTACGTTATTGATGTGTATAAAGGTCACACGGTGACGTAGTGTCCAACTCGCCAGGAATGTTGTCAAATATTACAGCCGAGATGGTAGACAGGGTTAGGTTAGGTTACACTACGTTATTGATGTACATAAATGTCCCACGAAGTCGTAGACGCCAGCTCGCCAGGAATGTTGTCAAATATTACCGCCGAGATGTCAGGATGGGTTAGGTTAGGTTATATTACGTTATTGATGTATATAAAAGAACCACGGTGACGTAGATTCCAACTCGCCAGGAATGTTGTCAAATTATACCGCCGAGATGTCAGGTTGGGTTAGGTTAGGTTATATTGCATCATAGACGTATACAGTGTTCCCACCGAGAAGTAGGGGACGACAAGCAAGGAATGCGGTTAAATGGTACCACGAGAGATTAGGTTGGGTTAGGTTAGGTTATATTAGGATACTGATGTATATAAAGGTCCCACGGACACGTAGAGGCCAACTGGCAAGAAATGTTGTCAAATTTTACCGCCGAGGTGATAGGTTGGGTTAGGTTAGTTTACATTACGTTATTGATGTATACGAAGGTCCCACGTAGACGTAGAGTACAACTCGCCAGGAATGTTGTCAAATATTACCGCCGAGACGATAGGTTGGGTTAGATTAGGTTATATTACGTTATTGATATATATAAAGGTCCCACGGAGACGTAGAATCCAACTCGCCAGGAATGTCCTCAAATATTAAGGCCGAGATGTCAGGATGGGATAGGTTAGGTTATATTACGTTATTGATGTATATGAATGTCCCGCGTAGACGTAGAGGACAACTCGCCAGGAATGTTGACAAATATACCGCCGATAAAATAGGTTGGGTTAGGTTAGGTTATATTACGTTATTGATGTATATGAATGTCCCACGCAGACGTAGAGGAGAACTCGCCAGGAATGTTGACAAATATTATCGCCGAGATGATAGGTTGGGTTTGGTTAGGTTATATTAGGATATTGATGTATATAAAGGTCCCACGGACACGTAGAGGCCAAGTCGCCAGGAATGCTGTCAAATATTACCGCTGAGTTGTCAGGTTGGATTAGGTTAGGTTATATTACGTTATTGATGTATATAAAGGTCCCACGGAGACGTAGAATCCAACTCGCCAGGAATGTCGTCAAATACTACCGCCGAGATGTCAGGTTGGGTTAGGTTAGGTAATATTACGTTATTGATGTATATCAAGGTCCCACGTAGACGTAGAGGACAACCCGCCAGGAATGCAGTCAAATATAATCGGCAAGATGATAGGTTGGGTTAGGATAGGTTATATTACGTTATTGATGTATATAAAGGTACCACGGTGACGTAGAGTCCAACTCGCTAGGAATGTTGTCAGATTTTACCGCCGAGATGATATGTTGGGTTAGGTTTGGTTATATTACGTTATTGATGTATATGAAGGTCCCTAGTAGACGTAGAGCCCAACCCGCCAGGAATGTTGTCAAATATTACCGCCGAGATGTCAGGTTGGGTAAGGTTAGGTTATATTACGTTATTGATGTATACGAAGGTCCCAAGGAGACGTAGAGGCCAGCACGCCAGGAATGCTGTCAAATATAATCGGCGAGATGATAGGTTGGGTTAGGTTAGGTTATATTACGTTATTGATATATATAAAGGTACCACGGTGACGTAGAGTCCAACTCGCCAGGAATGTTGTCAGATTTTACCGCCGAGATGATAGGTTGGGTTAGGTTTGGTTATATTACGTTATTGATATATATGAAGGTCCACGCAGACGTAGAGGACAACCCGCCAGGAATGCTGTCAAATAATATCGCCGAGATGATAGGTTGGGTTAGGTTAGGTTATAATAGGATACTGATGTATATAAAGGTCCCACGGACACATAGAGGCCAACTCGCAAGAAATGTTGTCAAATATTACCGCCGAGATGTTAGGTTGGATTAGATTACGTTATATTACGTTATTGACGTACATAAAGGTCCCACGGAGTCGTAGAGGCCACCTCGCCAGGAATGTTGTCAGATTTTACCGCCGAGATGTCAGGTTGGGTTAGATTATGTTATATTACGTTATTGACGTACATAAAGGTCCCACGGAGTCGTAGAGGGCAGCTCGCCAGGAATGTTGTCAGATTTTACCGCCGAGATGTCAGGTTGGGTTAGATTAGGTTATATTACGTTATTGATGTATATAAAGGTCCCACGGAGACGTAGAATCCAACTCGCCAGGAATGTCGTCAAATACTACCGCCGAGATGTCAGGTTGGGTTAGGTTAGGTAATATTACGTTATTGATGTATATCAAGGTCCCACGTAGACGTAGAGGACAACCCGCCAGGAATGCAGTCAAATATAATCGGCAAGATGATAGGTTGGGTTAGGATAGGTTATATTACGTTATTGATGTATATAAAGGTACCACGGTGACGTAGAGTCCAACTCGCTAGGAATGTTGTCAGATTTTACCGCCGAGATGATATGTTGGGTTAGGTTTGGTTATATCACGTTATTGATGTATATGAAGGTCCCTAGTAGACGTAGAGCCCAACCCGCCAGGAATGTTGTCAAATATTACCGCCGAGATGTCAGGTTGGGTAAGGTTAGGTTATATTACGTTATTGATGTATACGAAGGTCCCAAGGAGACGTAGAGGCCAGCACGCCAGGAATGCTGTCAAATATAATCGGCGAGATGATAGGTTGGGTTAGGTTAGGTTATATTACGTTATTGATATATATAAAGGTACCACGGTGACGTAGAGTCCAACTCGCCAGGAATGTTGTCAGATTTTACCGCCGAGATGATAGGTTGGGTTAGGTTTGGTTATATTACGTTATTGATATATATGAAGGTCCACGCAGACGTAGAGGACAACCCGCCAGGAATGCTGTCAAATAATATCGCCGAGATGATAGGTTGGGTTAGGTTAGGTTATAATAGGATACTGATGTATATAAAGGTCCCACGGACACATAGAGGCCAACTCGCAAGAAATGTTGTCAAATATTACCGCCGAGATGTTAGGTTGGATTAGATTACGTTATATTACGTTATTGACGTACATAAAGGTCCCACGGAGTCGTAGAGGCCACCTCGCCAGGAATGTTGTCAGATTTTACCGCCGAGATGTCAGGTTGGGTTAGATTATGTTATATTACGTTATTGACGTACATAAAGGTCCCACGGAGTCGTAGAGGGCAGCTCGCCAGGAATGTTGTCAGATTTTACCGCCGAGATGTCAGGTTGGGTTAGATTAGGTTATATTACGTTATTGATGTATATAAAGGTCCCACGGAGACGTAGAATCCAACTCGCCAGGAATGTCGTCAAATACTACCGCCGAGATGTCAGGTTGGGTTAGGTTAGGTTATATTACGTTATTGATGTATATCAAGGACCCACGTAGACGTAGAGGACAACCCGCCAGGAATGCAGTCAAATATAATCGGCAAGATGATAGGTTGGGTTAGGATAGGTTATATTACGTTATTGATGTATATAAAGGTCTCACGGAGACGTAGAATCCAACACACCAGGATTGTCGTCAAATATTACCGCTGAGATGTCAGGTTGGGTTAGGTTAGGTTATATTACGTTATTGATGCATATGAATGTCCCACGTAGACGTAGAGGAGAACTCGCCAGGAATGTTGACAAATATTATTGCCGAGATGATGGGTTGGGTTTGGTTAGGTTATATTAGGATACTGATGTATATAAAGGTCGCACGGACACGTAGAGGCCAAGTCGCCAGGAATGTTGTCAAATATTACCGCCGATAAGTTAGGTTGGGTTAGGTTAGCTTATATTACGTTATTGATGTATATAAAGGTACCACGGAGACGTAAAGGCCAACTCGCCAGGAATGTTGTCAAATATTTCCGCCGATAAGTTAGGTTGGCTTAGGTTAGGTTATATTACGCTATTGATGTATATGAAGGTCCTCAGTAGACGTAGAGAACAACCCGCCAGGAATGTTTGTCAAACATTATCGCCGAGATGATAGGTTGGGTTAGGTTAGGTGACATTACGTTATTGACGTATATGAAGGTCCCACGTAGACGTAGAGGACAACTCGCCAGCAATGATGTCAAATATTATCGCCGAGATGATAGATTGGGTTAGGTTAGGTTATATTAGGTTATTGATGTATATAAAGGTCCCACGGAGATGTAGAGGCCAACTCGCCAGGAATGTTGTCAAATATTACCGCCGAGATGTCAGGTTGGGTTAGGTTAGGTTACATTACGTTATTGATGTATACGAAGGTCCCACGTAGACGTAGAGGACAACTCGCCAGGAATGTTGTCAAATATTACCGCCGAGATGATAGGTTGGGTTAGATTAGGTTATATTACGTTATTGATGTACATAAATGTCCCCCGAAGTCGTAGACGCCAGCTCGCCAGGAATGTTGTCAAATATTACCGCCGAGATGTCAGGATGGGTTAGGTTAGGTTATATTACGTTATTGATGTATATAAAGGTCTAACGGAGACGTAGAGGCCAACTTGCCAGGAATGTTGTCAAATTTTTCCGCCGATCAGATAGGTAGGGTTAGGTTAGGTTATATTACGCTATTGATGTATATGAAGGTCCTTAGTAGACGTAGAGGACAACTCGCCAGGAATGATGTCAAATATTATCGCCGAGATGATAGGTTGGGTTAGGTTAGGTTATATTAGGTTATTGATGTATATAAAGGTCGCACGGATACGTAGAGGCCATCTCTCCAGGAATGTTGTCAAATTATACCGCCGAGATGTCAGGTTGGGTTAGGTTAGGTTATATTACGTTATTGATGTATATAAAGGTCCCACGGAGACGTAGAATCCAACTCGCTAGGAATGTCGTCAAATACTACCGCCGAGATGTCAGGTTGGGTTAGGTTAGGTTATATTACGTTATTGATATATATAATGGTACCACGGTGACGTAGAGTCCAACTCGCCAGGAATGTTGTCAGATTTTACCGCCGAGATGATAGGTTGTGTTAGGTTTGGTTATATTACGTTATTGATGTATATGAAGGTCCCTAGTAGACGTAGAGGACAACTCGCCAGGAATGATGTCAAATATTATCGCCGAGATGATAGATTGGGTTAGGTTAGGTTATATTAGGTTATTGATGTATATAAAGGTCCCACGGAGATGTAGAGGCCAACTCGCCAGGAATGTTGTCAAATATTACCGCCGAGATGTCAGGTTGGGTTAGGTCAGGTTACATTACGTTATTGATGTATACGAAGGTCCCACGTAGACGTAGAGGACAACTCGCCAGGAATGTTGTCAAATATTACCGCCGAGATGATAGGTTGGGTTAGATTAGGTTATATTACGTTATTGATGTATATAAAGGTCCCACGGAGAAATAGAGGCCAACTCGCCAGGAATGTTGTCAAATATTACCGCCGAGATGTCAGGTTGGGTTAGGTTAGGTTATATTACCTTATTCATGTATATGAAGGCCCCACGTAGACGTAGAGTTCAACTCGCCAGGATTGTTGTCAAATTTTACCGCCGAGAGGTTAGGTTGGGATGAGTTAGGTTATATTACGTTATTGATGTGTATAAAGGTCACACGGTGACGTAGTGTCCAACTCGCCAGGAATGTTGTCAAATATTACAGCCGAGATGGTAGACAGGGTTAGGTTAGGTTACACTACGTTATTGATGTACATAAATGTCCCACGAAGTCGTAGACGCCAGCTCGCCAGGAATGTTGTCAAATATTACCGCCGAGATGTCAGGATGGGTTAGGTTAGGTTATATTACGTTATTGATGTATATAAAAGAACCACGGTGACGTAGATTCCAACTCGCCAGGAATGTTGTCAAATTATACCGCCGAGATGTCAGGTTGGGTTAGGTTAGGTTATATTGCATCATAGACGTATACAGTGTTCCCACCGAGAAGTAGGGGACGACAAGCAAGGAATGCGGTTAAATGGTACCACGAGAGATTAGGTTGGGTTAGGTTAGGTTATATTAGGATACTGATGTATATAAAGGTCCCACGGACACGTAGAGGCCAACTGGCAAGAAATGTTGTCAAATTTTACCGCCGAGGTGATAGGTTGGGTTAGGTTAGTTTACATTACGTTATTGATGTATACGAAGGTCCCACGTAGACGTAGAGTACAACTCGCCAGGAATGTTGTCAAATATTACCGCCGAGACGATAGGTTGGGTTAGATTAGGTTATATTACGTTATTGATATATATAAAGGTCCCACGGAGACGTAGAATCCAACTCGCCAGGAATGTCCTCAAATATTAAGGCCGAGATGTCAGGATGGGATAGGTTAGGTTATATTACGTTATTGATGTATATGAATGTCCCGCGTAGACGTAGAGGACAACTCGCCAGGAATGTTGACAAATATACCGCCGATAAAATAGGTTGGGTTAGGTTAGGTTATATTACGTTATTGATGTATATGAATGTCCCACGCAGACGTAGAGGAGAACTCGCCAGGAATGTTGACAAATATTATCGCCGAGATGATAGGTTGGGTTTGGTTAGGTTATATTAGGATATTGATGTATATAAAGGTCCCACGGACACGTAGAGGCCAAGTCGCCAGGAATGCTGTCAAATATTACCGCTGAGTTGTCAGGTTGGATTAGGTTAGGTTATATTACGTTATTGATGTATATAAAGGTCCCACGGAGACGTAGAATCCAACTCGCCAGGAATGTCGTCAAATACTACCGCCGAGATGTCAGGTTGGGTTAGGTTAGGTAATATTACGTTATTGATGTATATCAAGGTCCCACGTAGACGTAGAGGACAACCCGCCAGGAATGCAGTCAAATATAATCGGCAAGATGATAGGTTGGGTTAGGATAGGTTATATTACGTTATTGATGTATATAAAGGTACCACGGTGACGTAGAGTCCAACTCGCTAGGAATGTTGTCAGATTTTACCGCCGAGATGATATGTTGGGTTAGGTTTGGTTATATTACGTTATTGATGTATATGAAGGTCCCTAGTAGACGTAGAGCCCAACCCGCCAGGAATGTTGTCAAATATTACCGCCGAGATGTCAGGTTGGGTAAGGTTAGGTTATATTACGTTATTGATGTATACGAAGGTCCCAAGGAGACGTAGAGGCCAGCACGCCAGGAATGCTGTCAAATATAATCGGCGAGATGATAGGTTGGGTTAGGTTAGGTTATATTACGTTATTGATATATATAAAGGTACCACGGTGACGTAGAGTCCAACTCGCCAGGAATGTTGTCAGATTTTACCGCCGAGATGATAGGTTGGGTTAGGTTTGGTTATATTACGTTATTGATATATATGAAGGTCCACGCAGACGTAGAGGACAACCCGCCAGGAATGCTGTCAAATAATATCGCCGAGATGATAGGTTGGGTTAGGTTAGGTTATAATAGGATACTGATGTATATAAAGGTCCCACGGACACATAGAGGCCAACTCGCAAGAAATGTTGTCAAATATTACCGCCGAGATGTTAGGTTGGATTAGATTACGTTATATTACGTTATTGACGTACATAAAGGTCCCACGGAGTCGTAGAGGCCACCTCGCCAGGAATGTTGTCAGATTTTACCGCCGAGATGTCAGGTTGGGTTAGATTATGTTATATTACGTTATTGACGTACATAAAGGTCCCACGGAGTCGTAGAGGGCAGCTCGCCAGGAATGTTGTCAGATTTTACCGCCGAGATGTCAGGTTGGGTTAGATTAGGTTATATTACGTTATTGATGTATATAAAGGTCCCACGGAGACGTAGAATCCAACTCGCCAGGAATGTCGTCAAATACTACCGCCGAGATGTCAGGTTGGGTTAGGTTAGGTAATATTACGTTATTGATGTATATCAAGGTCCCACGTAGACGTAGAGGACAACCCGCCAGGAATGCAGTCAAATATAATCGGCAAGATGATAGGTTGGGTTAGGATAGGTTATATTACGTTATTGATGTATATAAAGGTACCACGGTGACGTAGAGTCCAACTCGCTAGGAATGTTGTCAGATTTTACCGCCGAGATGATATGTTGGGTTAGGTTTGGTTATATCACGTTATTGATGTATATGAAGGTCCCTAGTAGACGTAGAGCCCAACCCGCCAGGAATGTTGTCAAATATTACCGCCGAGATGTCAGGTTGGGTAAGGTTAGGTTATATTACGTTATTGATGTATACGAAGGTCCCAAGGAGACGTAGAGGCCAGCACGCCAGGAATGCTGTCAAATATAATCGGCGAGATGATAGGTTGGGTTAGGTTAGGTTATATTACGTTATTGATATATATAAAGGTACCACGGTGACGTAGAGTCCAACTCGCCAGGAATGTTGTCAGATTTTACCGCCGAGATGATAGGTTGGGTTAGGTTTGGTTATATTACGTTATTGATATATATGAAGGTCCACGCAGACGTAGAGGACAACCCGCCAGGAATGCTGTCAAATAATATCGCCGAGATGATAGGTTGGGTTAGGTTAGGTTATAATAGGATACTGATGTATATAAAGGTCCCACGGACACATAGAGGCCAACTCGCAAGAAATGTTGTCAAATATTACCGCCGAGATGTTAGGTTGGATTAGATTACGTTATATTACGTTATTGACGTACATAAAGGTCCCACGGAGTCGTAGAGGCCACCTCGCCAGGAATGTTGTCAGATTTTACCGCCGAGATGTCAGGTTGGGTTAGATTATGTTATATTACGTTATTGACGTACATAAAGGTCCCACGGAGTCGTAGAGGGCAGCTCGCCAGGAATGTTGTCAGATTTTACCGCCGAGATGTCAGGTTGGGTTAGATTAGGTTATATTACGTTATTGATGTATATAAAGGTCCCACGGAGACGTAGAATCCAACTCGCCAGGAATGTCGTCAAATACTACCGCCGAGATGTCAGGTTGGGTTAGGTTAGGTTATATTACGTTATTGATGTATATCAAGGACCCACGTAGACGTAGAGGACAACCCGCCAGGAATGCAGTCAAATATAATCGGCAAGATGATAGGTTGGGTTAGGATAGGTTATATTACGTTATTGATGTATATAAAGGTCTCACGGAGACGTAGAATCCAACACACCAGGATTGTCGTCAAATATTACCGCTGAGATGTCAGGTTGGGTTAGGTTAGGTTATATTACGTTATTGATGCATATGAATGTCCCACGTAGACGTAGAGGAGAACTCGCCAGGAATGTTGACAAATATTATTGCCGAGATGATGGGTTGGGTTTGGTTAGGTTATATTAGGATACTGATGTATATAAAGGTCGCACGGACACGTAGAGGCCAAGTCGCCAGGAATGTTGTCAAATATTACCGCCGATAAGTTAGGTTGGGTTAGGTTAGCTTATATTACGTTATTGATGTATATAAAGGTACCACGGAGACGTAAAGGCCAACTCGCCAGGAATGTTGTCAAATATTTCCGCCGATAAGTTAGGTTGGCTTAGGTTAGGTTATATTACGCTATTGATGTATATGAAGGTCCTCAGTAGACGTAGAGAACAACCCGCCAGGAATGTTTGTCAAACATTATCGCCGAGATGATAGGTTGGGTTAGGTTAGGTGACATTACGTTATTGACGTATATGAAGGTCCCACGTAGACGTAGAGGACAACTCGCCAGCAATGATGTCAAATATTATCGCCGAGATGATAGATTGGGTTAGGTTAGGTTATATTAGGTTATTGATGTATATAAAGGTCCCACGGAGATGTAGAGGCCAACTCGCCAGGAATGTTGTCAAATATTACCGCCGAGATGTCAGGTTGGGTTAGGTTAGGTTACATTACGTTATTGATGTATACGAAGGTCCCACGTAGACGTAGCGGACAACTCGACAGGAATGTTGTCAAATATTACCGCCGAGATGATAGGTTGGGTTAGATTAGGTTATATTACGTTATTGATATATATAAAGGTCCCACGGAGACGTAGAATCCAACTCGCCAGGAATGTCCGCAAATATTAAGGCCGAGATGTCAGGATGGGATAGGTTAGGTTATATTACGTTATTGATGTATATGAATGTCCCGCGTAGACGTAGAGGACAACTCGCCAGGAATGTTCTCAAATATTATCGCCGAGATGATAGGTTGGGTTAGGTTAGGTTATATTACGTTATTGATGTATATATGGGTACCACGGAGACGTAGAGTCCAACTCGCCAGGTATGTTGTTAAATGTTACCCCCGAGGTGATAGGTTGGGTTAGATTATGTTATATTACGTTATTGACGTACATAAAGGTCCCACGGAGTCGTAGAGGGCAGCTCGCCAGGAATGCTGTCAAATATTACCGCTGAGTTGTCAGGTTGGATTAGGTTAGGTTACATTACGTTATTGATGTATATCAAGGTCCCACGTAGACGTAGAGGACAACCCGCCAGGAATGCAGTCAAATATAATCGGCAAGATGATAGGTTGGGTTAGGATAGGTTATATTACGTTATTGATGTATATAAAGGTACCACGGTGACGTAGAGTCCAACTCGCCAGGAATGTTGTCAGATTTTACCGCCGAGATGATAGGTTGGGTTAGGTTTGGTTATATTATGTTATTGATGTATATGAAGGTCCCTAGTAGACGTAGAGCCCAACCCGCCAGGAATGTTGTCAAATATTACCGCCGAGATGTCAGGTTGGGTAAGGTTAGGTTATATTACGTTATTGATGTATACGAAGGTCCCACGGAGACGTAGAGGCCAGCACGCCAGGAATGCTGTCAAATATTACCGCCGAGATGTCAGGTTGGGATAGGTTAGGTTATATTACGTTATTGATGTATATAAAGGTCCCAAGCAGATGTAGAGTCCAACTCGCCAGGAATGTCGTCAAATATTACCGCCGAGATGTCAGGTTGGGTTAGGTTAGGTTATATTACCTTATTCATGTATATGAAGGTCCCACGTAGACGTAGAGTCCAACTCGCCAGGATTTTTGTCAAATTATACCGCCGAGATGTCATGTTGGGTTAGGTTAGGTTATATTACGTCATAGACGTATACGGTGTTCCCACCGAGAAGTAGGGTCCGACAAGCAAGGAATGTGGTTAAATGGTACCACGACAGATTAGGTTGGGTTAGGTTAGGTTATATTACGTTATTGATGTATATAAAGGTCCCACGGAGACGTAGAATCCAACACGCCAGGATTGTCGTCAAATATTACCGCTGAGATGTCAGGTTGGGTTAGGTTAGGTTATATTACGTTATTGATGCATATGAATGTCCCACGTAGACGTAGAGGAGAACTCGCCAGGAATGTTGACAAATATTATTGCCGAGATGATGGGTTGGGTTTGGTTAGGTTATATTAGGATACTGATGTATATAAAGGTCGCACGGACACGTAGAGGCCAAGTCGCCAGGAATGTTGTCAAATATTACCGCCGATAAGTTAGGTTGGGTTAGGTTAGGTTATATAAGGATACTGATGTATATAAAGGACCCACGGACACGTAGAGGCCAAGTCGCCAGGAATGTTGTCAAATATTATCGCCGAAATGATAGGTTGGGTTAGGTTTGGTTATATTACGTTATTGATGTATATGAAGGTCCCTAGTAGACGTAGAGGACAACTCGCCAGGAATGATGTCAAATATTATCGCCGAGATGATAGATTGGGTTAGGTTAGGTTATATTAGGTTATTGATGTATATAAAGGTCCCACGGAGATGTAGAGGCCAACTCGCCAGGAATGTTGTCAAATATTACCGCCGAGATGTCAGGTTGGGTTAGGTTAGGTTACATTACGTTATTGATGTATACGAAGGTTCCACGTAGACGTAGAGGACAACTCGCCAGGAATGTTGTCAAATATTACCGCCGAGATGATAGGTTGGGTTAGATTAGGTTATATTACGTTATTGATGTACATAAATGTCCCACGAAGTCGTAGACGCCAGCTCGCCAGGAATGTTGTCAAATATTACCGCCGAGATGTCAGGATGGGTTAGGTTAGGTTATATTACGTTATTGATGTATATAAAGGTCTAACGGAGACGTAGAGGCCAACTTGCCAGGAATGTTGTCAAATTTTTCCGCCGATCAGATAGGTAGGGTTAGGTTAGGTTATATTAGGTTATTGATGTATATAAAGGTCCCACGGAGATGTAGAGGCCAACTCGCCAGGAATGTTGTCAAATATTACCGCCGAGATGTCAGGTTGGGTTAGGTTAGGTTACATTACGTTATTGATGTATACGAAGGTTCCACGTAGACGTAGAGGACAACTCGCCAGGAATGTTGTCAAATATTACCGCCGAGATGATAGGTTGGGTTAGATTAGGTTATATTACGTTATTGATGTACATAAATGTCCCACGAAGTCGTAGACGCCAGCTCGCCAGGAATGTCGTCAAATACTACCGCCGAGATGTCAGGTTGGGTTAGGTTAGGTTATATTACGTTATTGATGTATATGAATGTCCCACGCAGACGTAGAGGAGAACTCGCCAGGAATGTTGACAAATATTATCGCCGAGATGATAGGTTGGGTTTGGTTAGGTTATATTACGTTATTGATGTATATAAAGGTCCCACGGAGACATAGAGGCCAACTCGCCAGGAATGTTGTCAAATATAATCGGCGAGATGATAGGTCGGGTTAGGTTAGGTTATATTACGTTATTGATATATATAATGGTACCACGGTGACGTAGAGTCCAACTCGCCAGGAATGTTGTCAGATTTTACCGCCGAGATGATAGGTTGGGTTAGGTTTGGTTATATTACGTTATTGATATATATGAAGGTCCACGCAGACGTAGAGGACAACCCGCCAGGAATGCTGTCAAATAATATCGCCGAGATGATAGGTTGGGTTAGGTTAGGTTATAATAGGATACTGATGTATATAAAGGTCCCACGGACACATAGAGGCCAACTCGCAAGAAATGTTGTCAAATATTACCGCCGAGATGTTAGGTTGGATTAGATTAGGTTATATTACGTTATTGACGTACATAAAGGTCCCACGGAGTCGTAGAGGCCACCTCGCCAGGAATGTTGTCAGATTTTACCGCCGAGATGTCAGGTTGGGTTAGATTATGTTATATTACGTTATTGACGTACATAAAGGTCCCACGGAGTCGTAGAGGGCAGCTCGCCAGGAATGTTGTCAGATTTTACCGCCGAGATGTCAGGTTGGGTTAGATTAGGTTATATTACGTTATTGATGTATATAAAGGTCCCACGGAGACGTAGAATCCAACTCGCCAGGAATGTCCTCAAATATTACCGCTGAGACGTCAGGTTGGGATAGGTTAGGTTATATTACGTTATTGATGTATATGAATGTCCCGCGTAGACGTAGAGGACAACTCGCCAGGAATGTTGTTAAAATTACCGCCGAGGTGATAGTTTGGGTTATATTATGTTATATTACGTTATTGAGGTACATAAAGGTCCCACGGAGTCGTAGAGGGCAGCTCGCCAGGAATGCTGTCAAATATTACCGCCGAGTTGTCAGGTTGGATTAGGTTAGGTTATATTACGTTATTGATGTATATAAAGGTCCCACGGAGACGTAGAATCCAACTCGCCAGGAATGTCCTCAAATATTACCGCTGAGACGTCAGGTTGGTTTAGGTTAGGTTATATTACCTTATTCATGTATATGAAGGTCCCACGTAGACGTAGAGTCCAACTCGCCAGGATTTTTGTCAAATTATACCGCCGAGATGTCATGTTGGGTTAGGTTAGGTTATATTACGTCATAGACGTATACGGTGTTCCCACCGAGAAGTAGGGTCCGACAAGCAAGGAATGTGGTTAAATGGTACCACGACAGATTAGGTTGGGTTAGGTTAGGTTATATTACGTTATTGATGTATATAAAGGTCCCACGGAGACGTAGAATCCAACACGCCAGGATTGTCGTCAAATATTACCGCTGAGATGTCAGGTTGGGTTAGGTTAGGTTATATTACGTTATTGATGCATATGAATGTCCCACGTAGACGTAGAGGAGAACTCGCCAGGAATGTTGACAAATATTATTGCCGAGATGATGGGTTGGGTTTGGTTAGGTTATATTAGGATACTGATGTATATAAAGGTCGCACGGACACGTAGAGGCCAAGTCGCCAGGAATGTTGTCAAATATTACCGCCGATAAGTTAGGTTGGGTTAGGTTAGGTTATATAAGGATACTGATGTATATAAAGGACCCACGGACACGTAGAGGCCAAGTCGCCAGGAATGTTGTCAAATATTATCGCCGAAATGATAGGTTGGGTTAGGTTTGGTTATATTACGTTATTGATGTATATGAAGGTCCCTAGTAGACGTAGAGGACAACTCGCCAGGAATGATGTCAAATATTATCGCCGAGATGATAGATTGGGTTAGGTTAGGTTATATTAGGTTATTGATGTATATAAAGGTCCCACGGAGATGTAGAGGCCAACTCGCCAGGAATGTTGTCAAATATTACCGCCGAGATGTCAGGTTGGGTTAGGTTAGGTTACATTACGTTATTGATGTATACGAAGGTTCCACGTAGACGTAGAGGACAACTCGCCAGGAATGTTGTCAAATATTACCGCCGAGATGATAGGTTGGGTTAGATTAGGTTATATTACGTTATTGATGTACATAAATGTCCCACGAAGTCGTAGACGCCAGCTCGCCAGGAATGTTGTCAAATATTACCGCCGAGATGTCAGGATGGGTTAGGTTAGGTTATATTACGTTATTGATGTATATAAAGGTCTAACGGAGACGTAGAGGCCAACTTGCCAGGAATGTTGTCAAATTTTTCCGCCGATCAGATAGGTAGGGTTAGGTTAGGTTATATTAGGTTATTGATGTATATAAAGGTCCCACGGAGATGTAGAGGCCAACTCGCCAGGAATGTTGTCAAATATTACCGCCGAGATGTCAGGTTGGGTTAGGTTAGGTTACATTACGTTATTGATGTATACGAAGGTTCCACGTAGACGTAGAGGACAACTCGCCAGGAATGTTGTCAAATATTACCGCCGAGATGATAGGTTGGGTTAGATTAGGTTATATTACGTTATTGATGTACATAAATGTCCCACGAAGTCGTAGACGCCAGCTCGCCAGGAATGTCGTCAAATACTACCGCCGAGATGTCAGGTTGGGTTAGGTTAGGTTATATTACGTTATTGATGTATATGAATGTCCCACGCAGACGTAGAGGAGAACTCGCCAGGAATGTTGACAAATATTATCGCCGAGATGATAGGTTGGGTTTGGTTAGGTTATATTACGTTATTGATGTATATAAAGGTCCCACGGAGACATAGAGGCCAACTCGCCAGGAATGTTGTCAAATATAATCGGCGAGATGATAGGTCGGGTTAGGTTAGGTTATATTACGTTATTGATATATATAATGGTACCACGGTGACGTAGAGTCCAACTCGCCAGGAATGTTGTCAGATTTTACCGCCGAGATGATAGGTTGGGTTAGGTTTGGTTATATTACGTTATTGATATATATGAAGGTCCACGCAGACGTAGAGGACAACCCGCCAGGAATGCTGTCAAATAATATCGCCGAGATGATAGGTTGGGTTAGGTTAGGTTATAATAGGATACTGATGTATATAAAGGTCCCACGGACACATAGAGGCCAACTCGCAAGAAATGTTGTCAAATATTACCGCCGAGATGTTAGGTTGGATTAGATTAGGTTATATTACGTTATTGACGTACATAAAGGTCCCACGGAGTCGTAGAGGCCACCTCGCCAGGAATGTTGTCAGATTTTACCGCCGAGATGTCAGGTTGGGTTAGATTATGTTATATTACGTTATTGACGTACATAAAGGTCCCACGGAGTCGTAGAGGGCAGCTCGCCAGGAATGTTGTCAGATTTTACCGCCGAGATGTCAGGTTGGGTTAGATTAGGTTATATTACGTTATTGATGTATATAAAGGTCCCACGGAGACGTAGAATCCAACTCGCCAGGAATGTCCTCAAATATTACCGCTGAGACGTCAGGTTGGGATAGGTTAGGTTATATTACGTTATTGATGTATATGAATGTCCCGCGTAGACGTAGAGGACAACTCGCCAGGAATGTTGTTAAAATTACCGCCGAGGTGATAGTTTGGGTTATATTATGTTATATTACGTTATTGAGGTACATAAAGGTCCCACGGAGTCGTAGAGGGCAGCTCGCCAGGAATGCTGTCAAATATTACCGCCGAGTTGTCAGGTTGGATTAGGTTAGGTTATATTACGTTATTGATGTATATAAAGGTCCCACGGAGACGTAGAATCCAACTCGCCAGGAATGTCCTCAAATATTACCGCTGAGACGTCAGGTTGGGATAGGTTAGGTTATATTACGTTATTGATGTATATGAATGTCCCGCGTAGACGTAGAGGACAACTCGCCAGGAATGTTGTTAAAATTACCGCCGAGGTGAAAGTTTGGGTTATATTATGTTATATTACGTTATTGAGGTACATAAAGGTCCCACGGAGTCGTAGAGGGCAGCTCGCCAGGAATGCTGTCAAATATTACCGCCGAGTTGTCAGGTTGGATTAGGTTAGGTTATAATACGTTATTGACATATATGAATGTCCCACGCAGACGTAGAGGAGAACTCGCCGGGAATGTTGACAAATATTATCGCCGAGATGATGCGTTGGGTTTGGTTAGGTTATATTAGGATACTGATGTATATAAGGGTCCCACGGACACGTAGAGGCCAAGTCGCCAGGAATGTCGTCAAATATTACCCCGAGATGTCAGGTTGGGTTAGGTTAGGTTATATTACGTTATTGATATATATGAAGGTCCACGTAGACGTAGAGGACAACCCGCCAGGAATGCTGTCAAATAATATCGCCGAGATGATAGGTTGGGTTAGCTTAGGTTATATTACGTTATTGATGTATATAAAGGAACCACGGTGACGTAGAGTCCAACTCGCCAGGAATGTTGTCAAATATTACCGCCGAGATGATAGGTTGGGTTAGATTAGGTTATATGACGTTATTGACGTACATAAATGTCCCACGGAGTCGTAGAGGCCACCTCGCCAGGAATGTTGTCAGATTTTACCGCCGAGATGTCAGGTTGGGTTAGATTATGTTATATTACGTTATTGACGTACATAAAGGTCCCACGGAGTCGTAGAGGGCAGCTCGCCAGGAATGTTGTCAGATTTTACCGCCGAGATGTCAGGTTGGGTTAGATTAGGTTATATTACGTTATTGATGTATATAAAGGTCCCACGGAGACGTAGAATCCAACTCGCCAGGAATGTCCTCAAATATTAAGGCCGAGATGTCAGGTTGGGTTACGTTAGGTTATATTACGTTATTGATGTATATGAATGTCCCACGTAGACGTAGAGGACAACTCGCCAGGAATGTTCTCAAATATTATCACCGAGATGATAGGTTGGGTTAGGTTAGGTTATATTACGTTATTTATGTATATATGGGTACCACGGAGACGTAGAGTCCAACTCGCCAGGAATCTTGTCAAATATTACCGCCGAGGTGATAGGTTGGGTTAGATTATGTTATATTACGTTATTGACGTACATAAAGGTCCCACGGAGTCGTAGAGGGCAGCTCGCCAGGAATGTTGTCAGATTTTACCGCCGAGATGTCAGGTTGGGTTAGGTTAGGTTATATTACGTTATTGATGTATTAAAGGTGCGACGGAGAAGTAGAATCCAACACGCCAGGAATGTCGTCAAATATTACCGCTGAGATGTCAGGTTGGGTTAGGATAGTTTATATTACGTTATTGATGTATATGAATGTCCCACGCAGACGTAGAGGAGAACTCGCCAGGAATGTTGACAAATATTATCGCCGACATGATAGGTTGGGTTTGGTTAGGTTATATTAGGATATTGATGTATATAAAGGTCCCACGGACACGTAGAGGCCAAGTCGCCAGGAATGTTGTCAAATATTATCGCCGAGATGATAGGTTGGGTTAGGTTAGGTTATATTACGTTATTGATGTATATAAAGGTCCCACGGAGACGTAGAATCCAACTCGCTAGGAATGTTGTCAGATTTTACCGCCGAGATGATAGGTTGGGTTAGGTTTGGTTATGTTACGTTATTGATGTATATGAAGGCCCCACGGAGACATAGAGGCCAACTCGCCAGGAATGTTGTCAAATTTAATCGGCGAGATGACAGGTTGGGTTAGGTTAGGTTATATTACGTTATTGATATATATAAAGGTACCACGGTGACGTAGAGTCCAACTCGCCAGGAATGTTGTCAAATTATACCGCCGAGATGTCAGGTTGGGTTAGGTTAGGTTATATTACGTCATAGACGTATACAGTGTTCCCACCGAGAAGTAGGGGACGACGAGCAAGGAATGCGGTTAAATGGTACCACGAGAGATTAGGTTGGGTTAGGTTAGGTTATATTAGGATACTGATGTATATAAAGGTCCCACGGACACGTAGAGGCCAACTCGCAAGAAATGTTGTCAAATTTTACCCCCGAGATGGTAGGTTGGGTTAGCTTAGGTTACATTACGTTATTGATGTATACGAAGGTCCCACGTAGACGGAGAGTACAACTCGCCAGGAATGTTGTCAAATACTACTGCCGAGATGTCAGGTTGGGTTAGGTTAGGTTATATTACGTTATTGATGTATATAAAGGTCCCACGAAGTCGTAGAAGCCAGCTTGCCAGGAATGTTGTCAAATATTACCGCCGAGATGTCAGGTTGGGTTAGGTTAGGTTATATTACGTTATTGATGTATATAAAGGTCCCACGGAGACGTAGAATCCAATTCGCTAGGAATGTCGTCAAATACTACCGCCGAGATATCAGGTTGGGTTATGTTAGGTTATATTACGTTATTGATGTATATAAAGGTCCCACGGAGACGTAGAATCCAACTCGCTAGGAATGTTGTCAGATTTTACCGCCGAGATGATAGGTTGGGTTAGGTTTGGTTATGTTACGTTATTGATGTATATGAAGGCCCCACGGAGACATAGAGGCCAACTCGCCAGGAATGTTGTCAAATTTAATCGGCGAGATGACAGGTTGGGTTAGGTTAGGTTATATTACGTTATTGATATATATAAAGGTACCACGGTGACGTAGAGTCCAACTCGCCAGGAATGTTGTCAGATTTTACCGCCGAGATGATAGGTTGGGTTAGGTTTGGTTATATTACGTTATTGATATATATGAAGGTCCACGCAGACGTAGAGGACAACTCGCCAGGAATGCTGTCAAATAATATCGCCGAGATGATAGGTTGGGTTAGGTTAGGTTATATTAGGATACTGATGTATATAAAGGTCCCACGGACACGTAGAGGCCAACTCGCAAGAAATGTTGTCAAATATTACCGCCGAGATGTTAGGTTGGGTTAGGTTAGGTTATATTACGTTATTGACGTACATAAAGGTCCCACGGAGTCGTAGGGGCCACCTCGCCAGGAATGTTGTCAGATTTTACCGCCGAGATGTCAGGTTGGGTTAGATTAGGTTATATTACGTTATTGACGTACATAAAGGTCACACGGAGTCGTAGAGGCCACCGCGCCAGGAATGTTGTCAGATTTTACTCGCCGAGATGTCAGGTTGGGTTAGATTAGGTTATATTACGTTATTGATGTATATAAATGTCCCACGGAGACGTAGAATCCAACTCGCCAGGAATGTACTCAAATATTAAGGCCGAGATGTCAGGTTGGGTTACGTTAGGTTATATTACGTTATTGATGTATATGAATGTCCCACGTAGACGTAGAGGACAACTCGCCAGGAATGTTCGCAAATATTATCACCGAGATGATAGGTTGGGTTAGGTTAGGTTATATTACGTTATTTATGTATATATGGGTACCACGGAGACGTAGAGTCCAACTCGCCAGGAATCTTGTCAAATATTACCGCCGAGGTGATAGGTTGGGTTAGGTTAGGTTATATTACGTTATTGACGTACATAAAGGTCCCACGGAGTCGTAGAGGGCAGCTCGCCAGGAATGTTGTCAGATTTTACCGCCGAGATGTCAGGTTGGGTTAGATTAGGTTATATTACGTTATTTATGTATATATGGGTACCACGGAGACGTAGAGTCCAACTCGCCAGGAATCTTGTCAAATATTACCGCCGAGGTGATAGGTTGGGTTAGGTTAGGTTATATTACGTTATTGACGTACATAAAGGTCCCACGGAGTCGTAGAGGGCAGCTCGCCAGGAATGTTGTCAGATTTTACCGCCGAGATGTCAGGTTGGGTTAGATTAGGTTATATTACGTTATTGATGTATATAAAGGTCCCACGGAGACGTAGAATCCAACTCGCCAGGAATGTCCTCAAATATTAAGGCCGAGATGTCAGGTTGGGTTACGTTAGGTTATATTACGTTATTGATGTATATGAATGTCCCACGCAGACGTAGAGGAGAACTCGCCAGGAATGTTGACAAATATTATCGCCGAGATGATAGGTTGGGTTTGGTTAGGTTATATTAGGATATTGATGTATATAAAGGTCCCACGGACACGTAGAGGCCAAGTCGCCAGGAATGTTGTCAAATATTATCGCCGAGATGATAGGTTGGGTTAGGTTAGGTTATATTACGTTATTGATGTATATAAAGGTACCACGGAGACATAGAGGCCAACTCGCCAGGAGTGTTGTCAAATATTACCGCCGAGATGTCAGGTTGGGTTAGATTAGGTTATATTACGTTATTGATGTATATAAAGGAACCACGGTGACGTAGAGTCCAAATCGCCAGGAATGTTGTCAAATTATACCGCCGAGATGTCAGGTTGGGTTAGGTTAGGTTATATTACGTCATAGACGTATACAGCGTTCCCACCGAGAAGTAGGGGACGACGAGCAAGGAATGCGGTTAAATGGTACCACGAGAGATTAGGTTGGGTTAGGTTAGGTTATATTAGGATACTGATGTATATAAAGGTCCCACGGACACGTAGAGGCCAACTCGCAAGAAATGTTGTCAAATATTACCGCCGAGATGTTAGGTTGGGTTAGGTTAGGTTATATTACGTTATTGACGTACATAAAGGTCCCACGGAGTCGTAGGGGCCACCTCGCCAGGAATGTTGTCAGATTTTACCGCCGAGATGTCAGGTTGGGTTAGATTAGGTTATATTACGTTATTGACGTACATAAAGGTCACACGGAGTCGTAGAGGCCACCTCGCCAGGAATGTTGTCAGATTTTACCGCCGAGATGTCAGGTTGGGTTAGATTAGGATATATTACGTTATTGATGTATATAAATGTCCCACGGAGACGTAGAATCCAACTCGCCAGGAATGTCTTCAAATATTAAGGCCGAGATGTCAGGTTGGGATAGGTTAGGTTATATTACTTTATTGATGTATATGAAGGTCCCTAGTAGACGTAGAGGCCAACCCGCCAGGAATGTTGTCAAATATTACCGCCGAGATGTCAGGTTGGGTTAGGTTAGGTTATATTACGTTATTGATGTATACGAAGGTCCCACGGAAACATAGAGGCCAACAAGCCAGGGATGTTGTCAAATATTACCGCCGAGATGATAGGTTGGGTTAGATTAGGTTATATTACGTTATTGATGTATATAAAGGTCCCACGGATACATAGACGCCAACTCGCCAGGAATGTAGTCAAATATTACCGCCGAGATGTCAGGTTGGGTTATGTTAGGTTATATTACGTTATTGATGTATATCAAGGTCCCACGTAGACGTAGAGGGCAACCCGCCAGGAATGCTGTCAAATATAATCGGCGAGATGATAGGTTGGGTTAGGATAGGTTATATTACGTTATTGATGTATATAAAAGAACCACGGTGACGTAGAGTCCAACTCGCCAGGAATGTTGTCAAATTATACCGCCGAGATGTCAGGTTGGGTTAGGTTAGGTTGTATTGCGTCATAGACGTATACAGTGTTCCCACCGAGAAGTAGGGGACGACAAGCAAGGAATGCGGTTAAATGGTACCACGAGAGATTAGGTTGGGTTATGTTAGGTTATATTAGGATACTGATGTATATAAATGTCCCACGGACACGTAGAGGCCAACTGGCAAGAAATGTTGTCAAATTTTACCGCCGAGGTGATAGGTTGGGTTAGGTTAGGTTACATTACGTTATTGATGTATACGAAGGTCCCACGTAGATGTAGAGTACAACTCGCCAGGAATGTTGTCAAATATTACCGCCGAGACGATAGTCTGGGTTAGATTACGTGATATTACGTTATTGATATATATAAATGTCCCACGGAGACGTAGAATCCAACTCGCCAGGAATGTCCTCAAATATTAAGGCCGAGATGTCAGGATGGGATAGGTTAGGTTATATTACGTTATTGATGTATATGAATGTCCCGCGTAGACGTAGAGGACAACTCGCCAGGAATGTTGTCAAATATTACCGCCGAGATGTCAGGTTGGGTTAGGTTAGATTATATTACGTTATTGATGTATATAAAGGACCCACGGAGACGTAGAGGCCTGCTCGTCAGGAATACTGTCAAATATTACCGCCCAGATGATAGGTTGGGTTAGATTAGGTTATATTACGTTATTGATGTATATAAAGGTCGCACGGAGACATAGAGGCCAACTCGCCAGGAATGTTGTCAAATATTACCGCCGAGATGTCAGGTTGGGTTAGTTTAGGTTATATTACCTTATTCATGTATATGAAGGCCCCACGTAAACGTAGAGTTCAACTCGCCAGGATTGTTGTCAAATTTTACCGCCGAGAGGTTAGGTTGGGATGGGTTAGGTTATATTACGTTATTGATGTGTATAAAGGTCACACGGTGACGTAGTGCCCAACTCGCCAGGAATGTTGTCAAATATTACAGCCGAGATGGTAGACTGGGTTAGGTTAGGTTACACTACGTTATTGATGTACATAAATGTCCCACGAAGTCGTAGACGCCAGCTCGCCAGGAATGTTGTCAAATTATACCGCCGAGATGTCATGTTGGGTTAGGTTAGGTTATATTACGTCATAGACGTATACGGTGTTCCCACCGAGAAGTAGGTTCCGACAAGCAAAGAATGTGGTTAAATGGTACCACGACAGATTAGGTTGGGTTAGGTTAGGTTATATTACGTTATTGATGTATATAAAGGTCCCACGGAGACGTAGAATCCAACACGCCAGGATTGTCGTCAAATATTACCGCTGAGATGTCAGGTTGGGTTAGGTTAGGTTATATTACGTTATTGATGCATATGAATGTCCCACGTAGACGTAGAGGAGAACTCGCCAGGAATGTTGACAAATATTATTGCCGAGATGATGGGTTGGGTTAGGTTAGGTTATATAAGGATACTGATGTATATAAAGGACCCACGGACACGTAGAGGCCAAGTCGCCAGGAATGTTATCAAATATTATCGCCGAGATGATAGGTTGGGTTAGGTTAGGTTATATTACGTTATTGATGTATATAAAGGTACCACGGAGACGTAAAGGCCAACTCGCCAGGAATGTTGTCAAATATTTCCGCCGATAAGTTATGTTGGGTTAGGTTAGGTTATATTACGCTATTGATGTATATGAAGGTCCTTAGCAGACGTAGAGAACAACCCGCCAGTAATGTTTGTCAAACATTATCGCCGAGATGATAGGTTGGGTTAGGTTAGGTGACATTACGTTATTGACGTATATGAAGGTCCCACGTAGACGTAGAGCACAACCCGCCAGGAATGCTGCCAAATATAATTAGCGAGATGATAGGTTGGGTTAGGTTAGGTTATATTACGTTATTGATGTATGTAAAGGTACCACGGTGACGTAGAGTACAACTCGCCAGGAGTGTTGTCAGATTTTACCGCCGAGATGATAGGTTGCGTTAGGTTTGGTTATATTACGTTATTGATGTATATAAAGGTCCCACGGAGACATAGAGGCGAACTCGCCAGCAGTGTTGTCAAATATTACCGCCGAGATGTCAGGTTGGGTTAGGTTAGGTTATATTACGTTATTGATGTATATAAAGGTCCCACGGAGACATAGAGGCCAACTCGCCAGGAATGTTGTCAAATATTACCGCCGAGATGATAGGTTGGGTTAGATTAGGTTATATTACGTTATTGACGTACATAAAGGTCCCACGGAGTCGTAGAGGCCACCTCGCCAGGAATGTTGTCAGATTTTACCGCCGAGATGTCAGGTTGGGTTAGATTATGTTATATTACGTTATTGACGTACATAAAGGTCCCACGAAGTCGTAGAAGCCAGCTCGCCAAGAATATTGTCAAATATTACCGCCGAGATGTCAGGTTGGGTTAGGTTAGGTTATATTACGTTATTGATGTATATAAAGGTCCCACGAAGTCGTAGAAGCCAGCTCGCCAGGAATGTTGTCAAATATTACCGCCGAGATGTCAGGTTGGGTTAGGTTAGGTTATATTACGTTATTGATGTATATAAAGGTCCCACGGAGACGTAGAATCCAACTCGCTAGGAATGTTGTCAGATTTTACCGCCGAGATGATAGGTTGGGTTAGGTTTGGTTATGTTACGTTATTGATGTATATGAAGGTCCCTAGTAGACGTAGATCCCAACCCGCCAGGAATGTTGTCAAATATTACCGCCGAGATGTCAGGTTGGATAAGGTTAGGTTATATTACGTTATTGATGTATACGAAGGTCCCACGGAGACGTAGAGACCAGCACGCCAGGAATGCTGTCAAATATTACCGCCGAGATGTCAGGTTGGGATAGGTTAGGTTATATTACGTTATTGATGTATATAAAGGTCCCAAGCAGATGTAGAGTCCAACTCCCCAGGATTTTTGTCAAATTTTACCGCCGAGAGGTTAGGTTGGGATGGGTTAGGTTATATTACGTTATTGATGTGTATAAGGGTCACACGGAGACGTAGTGTCCAACTCGACGGGAATGTTTTCCAATATTACCGCGGAGATGGCAGACTGGGTTAGGTTATGTTACACTACATTATTGATGTACATAAAGGTCCCACGAAGTCGTAGACGCCAGCTCGCCATGAATGTTGTCAAATTATACCGCCGAGATGTCATGTTGGGTTAGGTTAGGTTATATTACGTCATAGACGTATACGGTGTTCCCACCGAGAAGTAGGGTCCGACAAGCAAGGAATGTGGTTAAATGGTACCACGACAGATTAGGTTGGGTTAGGTTAGGTTATATTACGTTATTGGTGTATATAAAGGTCCCACGGAGACGTAGAATCCAACACGCCAGGATTGTCGTCAAATATTACCGCTGAGATGTCAGGTTGGGTTAGGTTAGGTTATATTACGTTATTGATGCATATGAATGTCCCACGTAGACGTAGAGGAGAACTCGCCAGGAATGTTGACAAATATTATTGCCGAGATGATGGGTTGGGTTTGCTTAGGTTATATTAGGATACTGATGTATATGAAGGTCGCACGGACACGTAGAGGCCAAGTGGCCAGGAATGTTGTCAAATATTACCGCCGATAAGTTAGGTTGGTTTAGGTTAGGTTATATAAGGATACTGATGTATATAAAGGACCCACGGACACGTAGAGGCCAAGTCGCCAGGAATGTTGTCAAATATTATCGCCGAGATGATAGGTTGGGTTAGGTTAGGTTATATTACGTTATTGATGTATATAAAGGTACCACGGAGACGTGAAGGCCAACTCGCCAGGAATGTTGTCAAATATTTCCGCCGATAAGTTAGGTTGGGTTAGGTTAGGTTATATTACGCTATTGATGTATATGAAGGTCCTTAGTAGACGTAGAGAACAACCCGCCAGGAATGTTTGTCAAACATTATCGCCGAGATGATAGGTTGGGTTAGGTTAGGTTATATTAGGTTATTGATGTATATAAAGGTCCCACGGAGACATAGAGGCCAACTCGCCAGGAATGTTGTCAAATATTACCGCCGAGATGATAGGTTGGGTTAGATTAGGCTATATTACGTTATTGACGTACATAATGGTCCCACGGAGTCGTAGAGGCCACCTCGCCAGGAATGTTGTCAGATTTTACCGCCGAGATGTCAGGTTGGGTTAGATTATGTTATATTACGTTATTGACGTACATATAGGTCCCACGGAGTCGTAGAGGCCAACCCGCCAGGAATGTTGCCAATATTACCGCCGAGATGTCAGGTTGGGTTAGGTTAGGTTATATTACGTTATTGATGTATACGAAGGTCCCAAGTAGACGTAGAGGACAACTTGCCAGGAATGTTGTCAAATATTACCGCCGAGATGATAGGTTGGGTTAGATTAGGTTATATTACGTTATTGATGTATATAAAGGAACCACGGTGACGTAGAGTCCAACTCGCCAGGAATGTTGTCAAATTATACCGCCGAGATGTCAGGTTGGGTAAGGTTAGGTTATATTACGTTATTGATGTATACGAAGGTCCCACGGAGACGTAGAGGCCAGCACGCCAGGAATGCTGTCAAATATTACCGCCGAGATGTCAGGTTGGGATAGGTTAGGTTATATTACGTTATTGATGTATATAAAGGAACCACGGTGACGTAGAGTCCAAATCGCCAGGAATGTTGTCAAATTATACCGCCGAGATGTCAGGTTGGGTTAGGTTAGGTTATATTACGTCATAGACGTATACAGTGTTCCCACCGAGAAGTAGGGGACGACGAGCAAGGAATGCGGTTAAATGGTACCACGAGAGATTAGGTTGGGTTAGGTTAGGTTATATTAGGATACTGATGTATATAAAGGTCCCACGGACACGTAGAGGCCAACTCGCAAGAAATGTTGTCAAATATTACCGCCGAGATGTTAGGTTGGGTTAGGTTAGGTTATATTACGTTATTGACGTACATAAAGGTCCCACGGAGTCGTAGGGGCCACCTCGCCAGGAATGTTGTCAGATTTTACCGCCGAGATGTCAGGTTGGGTTAGATTAGGTTATATTACGTTATTGACGTACATAAAGGTCACACGGAGTCGTAGAGGCCACCTCGCCAGGAATGTTGTCAGATTTTACCGCCGAGATGTCAGGTTGGGTTAGATTAGGATATATTACGTTATTGATGTATATAAATGTCCCACGGAGACGTAGAATCCAACTCGCCAGGAATGTCTTCAAATATTAAGGCCGAGATGTCAGGTTGGGATAGGTTAGGTTATATTACGTTATTGATGTATATGAAGGTCCCTAGTAGACGTAGAGGCCAACCCGCCAGGAATGTTGTCAAATATTACCGCCGAGATGTCAGGTTGGGTTAGGTTAGGTTATATTACGTTATTGATGTATACGAAGGTCCCACGGAAACATAGAGGCCAACAAGCCAGGGATGTTGTCAAATATTACCGCCGAGATGATAGGTTGGGTTAGATTAGGTTATATTACGTTATTGATGTATATAAAGGTCCCACGGATACATAGACGCCAACTCGCCAGGAATGTAGTCAAATATTACCGCCGAGATGTCAGGTTGGGTTATGTTAGGTTATATTACGTTATTGATGTATATCAAGGTCCCACGTAGACGTAGAGGGCAACCCGCCAGGAATTCTGTCAAATATAATCGGCGAGATGATAGGTTGGGTTAGGATAGGTTATATTACGTTATTGATGTATATAAAAGAACCACGGTGACGTAGAGTCCAACTCGCCAGGAATGTTGTCAAATTATACCGCCGAGATGTCAGGTTGGGTTAGGTTAGGTTGTATTGCGTCATAGACGTATACAGTGTTCCCACCGAGAAGTAGGGGACGACAAGCAAGGAATGCGGTTAAATGGTACCACGAGAGATTAGGTTGGGTTATGTTAGGTTATATTAGGATACTGATGTATATAAATGTCCCACGGACACGTAGAGGCCAACTGGCAAGAAATGTTGTCAAATTTTACCGCCGAGGTGATAGGTTGGGTTAGGTTAGGTTACATTACGTTATTGATGTATACGAAGGTCCCACGTAGATGTAGAGTACAACTCGCCAGGAATGTTGTCAAATATTACCGCCGAGACGATAGTCTGGGTTAGATTACGTGATATTACGTTATTGATATATATAAATGTCCCACGGAGACGTAGAATCCAACTCGCCAGGAATGTCCTCAAATATTAAGGCCGAGATGTCAGGATGGGATAGGTTAGGTTATATTACGTTATTGATGTATATGAATGTCCCGCGTAGACGTAGAGGACAACTCGCCAGGAATGTTGACAAATATTATTGCCGAGATGATGGGTTGGGTTAGGTTAGGTTATATAAGGATACTGATGTATATAAAGGACCCACGGACACGTAGAGGCCAAGTCGCCAGGAATGTTGTCAAATATTATCGCCGAGATGATAGGTTGGGTTAGGTTAGGTTATATTACGTTATTGATGTATATAAAGGTACCACGGAGACGTAAAGGCCAACTCGCCAGGAATGTTGTCAAATATTTCCGCCGATAAGTTATGTTGGGTTAGGTTAGGTTATATTACGCTATTGATGTATATGAAGGTCCTTAGCAGACGTAGAGAACAACCCGCCAGTAATGTTTGTCAAACATTATCGCCGAGATGATAGGTTGGGTTAGGTTAGGTGACATTACGTTATTGACGTATATGAAGGTCCCACGTAGACGTAGAGCACAACCCGCCAGGAATGCTGCCAAATATAATTAGCGAGATGATAGGTTGGGTTAGGTTAGGTTATATTACGTTATTGATGTATGTAAAGGTACCACGGTGACGTAGAGTACAACTCGCCAGGAGTGTTGTCAGATTTTACCGCCGAGATGATAGGTTGCGTTAGGTTTGGTTATATTACGTTATTGATGTATATAAAGGTCCCACGGAGACATAGAGGCGAACTCGCCAGGAGTGTTGTCAAATATTACTGCCGAGATGTCAGGTTGGGTTAGGTTAGGTTATATTACGTTATTGATGTATATAAAGGTCCCACGGAGACATAGAGGCCAACTCGCCAGGAATGTTGTCAGATTTTACCGCCGAGATGTCAGGTTGGGTTAGATTATGTTATATTACGTTATTGACGTACATAAAGGTCCCACGAAGTCGTAGAAGCCAGCTCGCCAAGAATGTTGTCAAATATTACCGCCGAGATGTCAGGTTGGGTTAGGTTAGGTTATATTACGTTATTGATGTATATAAAGGTCCCACGAAGTCGTAGAAGCCAGCTCGCCAGGAATGTTGTCAAATATTACCGCCGAGATGTCAGGTTGGGTTAGGTTAGGTTATATTACGTTATTGATGTATATAAAGGTCCCACGGAGACGTAGAATCCAACTCGCTAGGAATGTTGTCAGATTTTACCGCCGAGATGATAGGTTGGGTTAGGTTTGGTTATGTTACGTTATTGATGTATATGAAGGTCCCTAGTAGACGTAGATCCCAACCCGCCAGGAATGTTGTCAAATATTACCGCCGAGATGTCAGGTTGGGTAAGGTTAGGTTATATTACGTTATTGATGTATACGAAGGTCCCACGGAGACGTAGAGGCCAGCACGCCAGGAATGCTGTCAAATATTACCGCCGAGATGTCAGGTTGGGATAGGTTAGGTTATATTACGTTATTGATGTATATAAAGGTCCCAAGCAGATGTAGAGTCCAACTCGCCAGGATTTTTGTCAAATTTTACCGCCGAGAGGTTAGGTTGGGATGGGTTAGGTTATATTACGTTATTGATGTGTATAAGGGTCACACGGAGACGTAGTGTCCAACTCGACGGGAATGTTTTCAAATATTACCGCGGAGATGGCAGACTGGGTTAGGTTATGTTACACTACATTATTGATATACATAAAGGTCCCACGAAGTCGTAGACGCCAGCTCGCCATGAATGTTGTCAAATTATACCGCCGAGATGTCATGTTGGGTTAGGTTAGGTTATATTACGTCATAGACGTATACGGTGTTCCCACCGAGAAGTAGGGTCCGACAAGCAAGGAATGTGGTTAAATGGTACCACGACAGATTAGGTTGGGTTAGGTTAGGTTATATTACGTTATTGGTGTATATAAAGGTCCCACGGAGACGTAGAATCCAACACGCCAGGATTGTCGTCAAATATTACCGCTGAGATGTCAGGTTGGGGCAGGTTAGGTTATATTACGTTATTGATGCATATGAATGTCCCACGTAGACGTAGAGGAGAACTCGCCAGGAATGTTGACAAATATTATTGCCGAGATGATGGGTTGGGTTTGGTTAGGTTATATTAGGATACTGATGTATATGAAGGTCGCACGGACACGTAGAGGCCAAGTCGCCAGGAATGTTGTCAAATATTACCGCCGAGATGATAGGTTGGGTTAGATTAGGTTATATTACGTTATTGACGTACATAAAGGTCCCACGGAGTCGTAGAGGCCACCTCGCCAGGAATGTTGTCAGATTTTACCGCCGAGATGTCAGGTTGGGTTAGATTATGTTATATTACGTTATTGACGTACATAAAGGTCCCACGGAGTCGTAGAGGCCAACCCGCCAGGAATGTTGCCAATATTACCGCCGAGATGTCAGGTTGGATTAGGTTAGGTTATATTACGTTATTGATGTATACGAAGGTCCCAAGTAGACGGAGAGTACAACTCGCCAGGAATGTTGTCAAATATTACTGCCGAGATGTCAGGTTGGGTTAGGTTAGGTTATATTACGTTATTGATGTATATAAAGGTCCCACGAAGTCGTAGAAGCCAGCTCGCCAAGAATGTTGTCAAATATTACCGCCGAGATGTCAGGTTGGGTTAGGTTAGGTTATATTACGTTATTGATGTATATAAAGGTCCCACGAAGTCGTAGAAGCCAGCTCGCCAAGAATGTTGTCAAATATTACCGCCGAGATGTCAGGTTGGGTTAGGTTAGATTATATTACGTTATTGATGTATATAAAGGACCCACGGAGACGTAGAGGCCTGCTCGTCAGGAATACTGTCAAATATTACCGCCCAGATGATAGGTTGGGTTAGATTAGGTTATATTACGTTATTGATGTATATAAAGGTCGCACGGAGACATAGAGGCCAACTCGCCAGGAATGTTGTCAAATATTACCGCCGAGATGTCAGGTTGGGTTAGTTTAGGTTATATTACCTTATTCATGTATATGAAGGCCCCACGTAAACGTAGAGTTCAACTCGCCAGGATTGTTGTCAAATTTTACCGCCGAGAGGTTAGGTTGGGATGGGTTAGGTTATATTACGTTATTGATGTGTATAAAGGTCACACGGTGACGTAGTGCCCAACTCGCCAGGAATGTTGTCAAATATTACAGCCGAGATGGTAGACTGGGTTAGGTTAGGTTACACTACGTTATTGATGTACATAAATGTCCCACGAAGTCGTAGACGCCAGCTCGCCAGGAATGTTGTCAAATTATACCGCCGAGATGTCATGTTGGGTTAGGTTAGGTTATATTACGTCATAGACGTATACGGTGTTCCCACCGAGAAGTAGGTTCCGACAAGCAAAGAATGTGGTTAAATGGTACCACGACAGATTAGGTTGGGTTAGGTTAGGTTATATTACGTTATTGATGTATATAAAGGTCCCACGGAGACGTAGAATCCAACACGCCAGGATTGTCGTCAAATATTACCGCTGAGATGTCAGGTTGGGTTAGGTTAGGTTATATTACGTTATTGATGCATATGAATGTCCCACGTAGACGTAGAGGAGAACTCGCCAGGAATGTTGACAAATATTATTGCCGAGATGATGGGTTGGGTTAGGTTAGGTTATATAAGGATACTGATGTATATAAAGGACCCACGGACACGTAGAGGCCAAGTCGCCAGGAATGTTATCAAATATTATCGCCGAGATGATAGGTTGGGTTAGGTTAGGTTATATTACGTTATTGATGTATATAAAGGTACCACGGAGACGTAAAGGCCAACTCGCCAGGAATGTTGTCAAATATTTCCGCCGATAAGTTATGTTGGGTTAGGTTAGGTTATATTACGCTATTGATGTATATGAAGGTCCTTAGCAGACGTAGAGAACAACCCGCCAGTAATGTTTGTCAAACATTATCGCCGAGATGATAGGTTGGGTTAGGTTAGGTGACATTACGTTATTGACGTATATGAAGGTCCCACGTAGACGTAGAGCACAACCCGCCAGGAATGCTGCCAAATATAATTAGCGAGATGATAGGTTGGGTTAGGTTAGGTTATATTACGTTATTGACGTACATAAAGGTCCCACGGAGTCGTAGAGGCCACCTCGCCAGGAATGTTGTCAGATTTTACCGCCGAGATGTCAGGTTGGGTTAGATTATGTTATATTACGTTATTGACGTACATAAAGGTCCCACGAAGTCGTAGAAGCCAGCTCGCCAAGAATATTGTCAAATATTACCGCCGAGATGTCAGGTTGGGTTAGGTTAGGTTATATTACGTTATTGATGTATATAAAGGTCCCACGAAGTCGTAGAAGCCAGCTCGCCAGGAATGTTGTCAAATATTACCGCCGAGATGTCAGGTTGGGTTAGGTTAGGTTATATTACGTTATTGATGTATATAAAGGTCCCACGGAGACGTAGAATCCAACTCGCTAGGAATGTTGTCAGATTTTACCGCCGAGATGATAGGTTGGGTTAGGTTTGGTTATGTTACGTTATTGATGTATATGAAGGTCCCTAGTAGACGTAGATCCCAACCCGCCAGGAATGTTGTCAAATATTACCGCCGAGATGTCAGGTTGGATAAGGTTAGGTTATATTACGTTATTGATGTATACGAAGGTCCCACGGAGACGTAGAGACCAGCACGCCAGGAATGCTGTCAAATATTACCGCCGAGATGTCAGGTTGGGATAGGTTAGGTTATATTACGTTATTGATGTATATAAAGGTCCCAAGCAGATGTAGAGTCCAACTCCCCAGGATTTTTGTCAAATTTTACCGCCGAGAGGTTAGGTTGGGATGGGTTAGGTTATATTACGTTATTGATGTGTATAAGGGTCACACGGAGACGTAGTGTCCAACTCGACGGGAATGTTTTCCAATATTACCGCGGAGATGGCAGACTGGGTTAGGTTATGTTACACTACATTATTGATGTACATAAAGGTCCCACGAAGTCGTAGACGCCAGCTCGCCATGAATGTTGTCAAATTATACCGCCGAGATGTCATGTTGGGTTAGGTTAGGTTATATTACGTCATAGACGTATACGGTGTTCCCACCGAGAAGTAGGGTCCGACAAGCAAGGAATGTGGTTAAATGGTACCACGACAGATTAGGTTGGGTTAGGTTAGGTTATATTACGTTATTGGTGTATATAAAGGTCCCACGGAGACGTAGAATCCAACACGCCAGGATTGTCGTCAAATATTACCGCTGAGATGTCAGGTTGGGTTAGGTTAGGTTATATTACGTTATTGATGCATATGAATGTCCCACGTAGACGTAGAGGAGAACTCGCCAGGAATGTTGACAAATATTATTGCCGAGATGATGGGTTGGGTTTGCTTAGGTTATATTAGGATACTGATGTATATGAAGGTCGCACGGACACGTAGAGGCCAAGTGGCCAGGAATGTTGTCAAATATTACCGCCGATAAGTTAGGTTGGTTTAGGTTAGGTTATATAAGGATACTGATGTATATAAAGGACCCACGGACACGTAGAGGCCAAGTCGCCAGGAATGTTGTCAAATATTATCGCCGAGATGATAGGTTGGGTTAGGTTAGGTTATATTACGTTATTGATGTATATAAAGGTACCACGGAGACGTGAAGGCCAACTCGCCAGGAATGTTGTCAAATATTTCCGCCGATAAGTTAGGTTGGGTTAGGTTAGGTTATATTACGCTATTGATGTATATGAAGGTCCTTAGTAGACGTAGAGAACAACCCGCCAGGAATGTTTGTCAAACATTATCGCCGAGATGATAGGTTGGGTTAGGTTAGGTTATATTAGGTTATTGATGTATATAAAGGTCCCACGGAGACATAGAGGCCAACTCGCCAGGAATGTTGTCAAATATTACCGCCGAGATGATAGGTTGGGTTAGATTAGGCTATATTACGTTATTGACGTACATAATGGTCCCACGGAGTCGTAGAGGCCACCTCGCCAGGAATGTTGTCAGATTTTACCGCCGAGATGTCAGGTTGGGTTAGATTATGTTATATTACGTTATTGACGTACATATAGGTCCCACGGAGTCGTAGAGGCCAACCCGCCAGGAATGTTGCCAATATTACCGCCGAGATGTCAGGTTGGGTTAGGTTAGGTTATATTACGTTATTGATGTATACGAAGGTCCCAAGTAGACGTAGAGGACAACTTGCCAGGAATGTTGTCAAATATTACCGCCGAGATGATAGGTTGGGTTAGATTAGGTTATATTACGTTATTGATGTATATAAAGGAACCACGGTGACGTAGAGTCCAACTCGCCAGGAATGTTGTCAAATTATACCGCCGAGATGTCAGGTTGGGTTAGGTTAGGTTATATTACGTCATAGACGTATACAGTGTTCCCACCGAGAAGTAGGGGACGACGAGCAAGGAATGCGGTTAAATGGTACCACGAGAGATTAGGTTGGGTTAGGTTAGGTTATATTAGGATACTGATGTATATAAAGGTCCCACGGACACGTAGAGGCCAACTCGCAAGAAACGTTGTCAAATTTTACACCCGAGGTGATAGGTTGGGTTAGCTTAGGTTACATTACGTTATTGATGTATACGAAGGTCCCACGTAGACGGAGAGTACAACTCGCCAGGAATGTTGTCAAATATTACTGCCGAGATGTCAGGTTGGGTTAGGTTAGGTTATATTACGTTATTGATGTATATAAAGGTCCCACGAAGTCGTAGAAGCCAGCTCGCCAGGAATGTTGTCAAATATTACCGCCGAGATGTCAGGTTGGGTTAGGTTAGGTTATATTACATTATTGATGTATATAAAGGTCCCACGGACACGTAGAGGCCAAGTCGCCAGGAATGCTGTCAAATATTACCGCTGAGTTGTCAGGTTGGATTAGGTTAGGTTATATTACGTTATTGATGTATATAAAGGTCCCACGGAGACGTAGAATCCAACTCGCCAGGAATGTCGTCAAATACTACCGCCGAGATGTCAGGTTGGGTTAGGTTAGGTAATATTACGTTATTGATGTATATCAAGGTCCCACGTAGACGTAGAGGACAACCCGCCAGGAATGCAGTCAAATATAATCGGCAAGATGATAGGTTGGGTTAGGATAGGTTATATTACATTATTGATGTATATAAAGGTCCCACGGAGACGTAGAATCCAACTCGCTAGGAATGTCGTCAAATACTACCGCCGAGATGTCAGGTTGGGTTAGGTTAGGTTATATTACGTTATTGATGTATATGAATGTCCCACGCAGACGTAGAGGAGAACTCGCCAGGAATGTTGACAAATATTATCGCCGAGATGATAGGTTGGGTTTGGTTAGTTTATATTACGTTATTGATGTATATAAAGGTCCCACGGAGACATAGAGGCCAACTCGCCAGGAATGTTGTCAAATATAATCGGCGAGATGATAGGTTGGGTTAGGTTAGGTTATATTACGTTATTGATATATATAAAGGTACCACGGTGACGTAGAGTCCAACTCGCCAGGAATGTTGTCAGATTTTACCGCCGAGATGATAGGTTGGGTTAGGTTTGGTTATATTACGTTATTGATATATATGAAGGTCCACGCAGACGTAGAGGACAACCCGCCAGGAATGCTGTCAAATAATATCGCCGAGATGATAGGTTGGGTTAGGTTAGGTTATATTAGGATACTGATGTATATAAAGGTCCCACGGACACATAGAGGCCAACTCGCAAGAAATGTTGTCAAATATTACCGCCGAGACGTTAGGTTGGATTAGATTAGGTTATATTACGTTATTGACGTACATAAAGGTCCCACGGAGTCGTAGAGGCCACCTCGCCAGGAATGTTGTCAGATTTTACCGCCGAGATGTCAGGTTGGGTTAGATTATGTTATATTACGTTATTGACGTACATAAAGGTCCCACGGAGTCGTAGAGGGCAGCTCGCCAGGAATGTTGTCAGATTTTACCGCCGAGATGTCAGGTTGGGTTAGATTAGGTTATATTACGTTATTGATGTATATAAAGGTCCCACGGAGACGTAGAATCCAACTCGCCAGGAATGTCCTCAAATATTAAGGCCGAGATGTCAGGTTGGGATAGGTTAGGTTATATTACGTTATTGATGTATATGAATGTCCCACGCAGACGTAGAGGAGAACTCGCGAGGAATGTTGACAAATATTATCGCCGAGATGATAGGTTGGGTTTGGTTAGGTTATATTAGGATATTGATGTATATAAAGGTCCCACGGACACGTAGGGGCCAAGTCGCCAGGAATGTCGTCAAGTATTACCGCCGAGATGTCAGGTTGCGTTAGGTTATGTTATATTACGTTATTGATGTATATGAATGTCCCACGCAGACGTAGAGGAGAACTCGCCAGGAATGTTGACAAATATTATCGCCGAGATGATAGGTTGGGTTTGGTTAGGTTATATTAGGATACTGATGTATATAAAGGTCCCACGGAGACGTAGAGGCCAACTCGCCACGAATGTTGTCAAATATTACCGCCGAGATGTCACGTTGGGTTAGGTTAGGTTACATTACGTTATTGACGTACACGAAGGTCCCACGTAGACGTAGAGGACAACTCGCCAGGAATGTTGTCAAATATTACCACCGAGATGATAGGTTGGGTTAGGTTAGGTTATATTAGGTTATTGATGTATATACAGGTCGCACGGATACGTAGAGTCCAACTCGCCAGGAATGTTGTCAAATTATACCGCCAAGATGTCAGGTTGGGTTAGGTTTGGTTATATTACGTCATAGACGTATACAGTGTTCCCACCGAGAAGTAGGGGCCGACAGGCAAGGAATGTGGTTAAATGATACCACGAGAGATTAGGTTGGGATAGGTTAGGTTATATTAGGATACTTATGTAGACAAAGGTCCCACGCACACGTAGATGCAAACTCGCCAGGAATGTTGTCAAATATACAGCCGATAAGATAGGTTGGGTTAGGTTTGGTTATTTTACGTTATTGATGTATATAAAGGTCCCACGGAGACGTAGAGGCCAACTAGCCAGGAATGTTGTCAAATATTACCGCCGAGATGTGAGGTTGGGTTAGGTTAGGTTACATTACGTTATTGATGTATACGAAGGTCCCACGTAGACGTAGAGTCCAACTCGCCAGGAATGTCGTCAAATATTACCGCCGAGATGTCAGGTTGGGTTAGGTTAGGTTATATTAGGTTATTGATGTATATAAAGGTCCCACGGAGACGTAGAGGCCAACTCGCCAGGAATGTTGTCAAATATTACCGCCGAGATGTCAGGTTGGGTTAGGTTAGGTTATATTACCTTATTCATGTATATGAAGGTCCCACGTAGACGTAGAGTCCAACTCGCCAGGATTGTTGTCAAATTTTACCGCCCAGAGGTTAGGTTGGGATGGGTTAGGTTATATTACGTTATTGATGTATATAAAGGTCCCACGGAGACGTAGAATCCAACACGCCAGGATTGTCGTCAAATATTACCGCTGACATATCAGGTTGTGTTAGGTTAGGTTATATTACATTATTGATGTATATGAATGTTCCACGCAGACGTAGGGGAGAACTCCCCAGGAATGTTGACAAATATTATAGCCGAGATGATGATTTGGGTTTGGTTAGGTTATATTAGGATACTGATGTATATAAAGGTCCCACGGACACGTAGAGGCCAAGTCGCCAGGAATGTTGTCAAATATTACCGCCGATAAGTTAGGTTGGGTTAGGTTAGGTTATATTACGTTATTGAAGTACATAAAGATCCCACGGAGACGTAGAGGCCTGCTCGTCAGGAATACTGTCAAATATTACCGCCGAGATGTCAGGTTGGGTTAGGTTAGGTTATATTACGTTATTGACGTACATAAAGGTCCCACGGAGTCGTAGAGGGCAGCTCGCCAGGAATGTTGTCAGATTTTACCGCCGAGATGTCAGGTTGGGTTAGATTAGGTTATATTACGTTATTGATGTATATAAAGGTCCCACGGAGACGTAGAATCCAACTCGCCAGGAATGTCCTCAAATATTAAGGCCGAGATGTCAGGTTGGGATAGGTTAGGTTATATTACGTTATTGATGTATATGAATGTCCCACGCAGACGTAGAGGAGAACTCGCGAGGAATGTTGTCAAATATTACCGCCGAGGTGATAGGTTGGGTTAGATTATGTTATATTACGTTATTGACGTACATAAAGGTCCCACGGAGTCGTAGAGGGCAGCTCGCCAGGAATGCTGTCAAATCTTACCGCCGATAAGTAAGGTTGGGTTAGGTTAGGTTATATTACGTTATTGACGTACATAAAGATCCCACGGAGACGTAGAGGCCAGCACGCCAGGAATGCTGTCAAATATTACCGCCGAGATGATAGGTTGGGTTAGATTAGGTTATATTACGTTATTGATGCATATCGAGGTCCCACAGAGACGTAGAGGACAACTCGCCAGGAATGTTGTCAAATATTACCGCCGAGATGTCAGGTTGGGTTAGGTTAGGTTATATTACCTTATTCATATATATGAAGGTCCCACGTAGACGTAGAGCCCAACTCGCCAGGATTGTTGTCAAATATTACCGCCGAGATGTCAGGTTGGGTTAGGTTAGGTTATATTACCTTATTCATATATATGAAGGTCCCACGTAGACGTAGAGTCCAACTCGCCAGGATTGTTGTCAAATTTTACCGCCGAGAGGTTAGGTTGGGATGGGTTAGGTTATATTACGTTATTGATGTGTATAAAGGTCGCACGGAGACGTAGTTTCCAACTCGCCAGGAATGTTATCAAATATTACCGCCGAGGTGATAGGTTGGGTTATATTATGTGATATTACGTTATTGACGTACATAAAGGTCCCACGGAGTCGTAGAGGGCAGCTCGCCAGGAATGCTGTCAAATATTACCGCCGAGATGCCAGGTTGGGTTAGGTTAGGTTATATTACGTTATTGATGCATATGAACTTCCCACGCAGACGTAGAGGAGAACTCGCCAGGAATGTTGACAAATATTATCCCCGAGATGTCAGGTTGGGTTAGGTTAGGTTATATTACGTTATTGATGTATATGAAGGTCCCTAGTAGACGTAGAGGACAACTCGCCAGGAATGATGTCAAATATTACCGCCGAGGTGATAGGTTGGGTTATATTATGTTATATTACGTTATTGACGTACATAAAGGTCCCACGGAGTCGTAGAGGGCAGCTCGCCAGGAATGCTGTCAAATATTACCGCCGAGATGGTAGACTGGGTTAGGTTAGGTTACACTACGTTATTGATGTATATAAAGGTCCCACGCAGTCGTAGACGCCAGCTCGCCAGGAATGTTGTCAAATATTAACGCCGAGATGTCAGGTTGGGTTAGGTTAGGTTATATTACGTTGTTGATGTATATAAAGGTTTAGCGTAGACGTAGAGGCCAACTTGCCAGGAATGTTGTCAAATTTTACCGCCGATAAGATAGGTTGGTTTAGGTTAGGTTATATTAAGTTATTGATGTATATAAAGGTCCCAAGGAGACGTAGAATCCAACACGCCAGGATTGTCGTCAAATATTACCGCTGAGATGTCAGGTTGGGTTAGGTTAGGTTATATTACGTTATTGATGCATATCGAGGTCACACGTAGACTTAGAGGACAACCCGCCAGGAATGATGTCAAATATTATCCCCGAGATGATAGGTTGGGTTAGGTTAGGTTATATTAGGTTATTGATGTATATAAAGGTCCCACAGAGACGTAGAGGACAACTCGCCAGGAATGTTGTCAGATTTTACCGCCGAGATGATAGGTTGGGTCAGGTTAGGTTACATCACGTTATTGATGTATATGAAGGTCCCTAGTAGACGTAGAGGGCAACTCGCGAGGAATGTTGTCAAATATTACAGCCGAGATGTCAGGTTGGGTTAGGTTAGGTTATATTACGTTATTGATGTGTACGAAGGTCCCACGTAGACGTAGAGGACAACTCGCCAGGAATGTTGTCAAATATTACCGCCGAGATGATAGGTTGAGTTAGATTAGGTTATATTACGTTATTGATGTATATAAAGGTCCCACGGAGACATAGAGGTCAACTCGCCAGGAATGTTGTAAAATGTTACCGCCGAAATGTCAGGTTGGTCAGGTTAGGTTACATCACGTTATTGATGTATACGAAGGTCCCACGTAGACGTAGAGGACAACTCGCCAGGAATGTTGTCAAATATTACCGCCGAGATGATAGATTGGGTTAGGTTAGGTTATATTACCTTATTCATATATATGAAGGTCCCACGTAGACGTAGAGTCCAACTCGCCAGGATTGTTGTCAAATATTACCGCCGAGATGTCAGGTTGGGTTAGGTTAGGTTATATTACCTTATTCATATATATGAAGGTCCCACGTAGACGTAGAGTCCAACTCGCCAGGATTGTTGTCAAATTTTACCGCCGAGAGGTTAGGTTGGGATGGGTTAGGTTATATTACGTTATTGATGTGTATAAAGGTCGCACGGAGACGTAGTTTCCAACTCGCCAGGAATGTTATCAAATATTACCGCCGAGGTGATAGGTTGGGTTATATTATGTGATATTACGTTACTGACGTACATAAAGGTCCCACGGAGTCGTAGAGGGCAGCTCGCCAGGAATGCTGTCAAATATTACCGCCGAGATGCCAGGTTGGGTTAGGTTAGGTTATATTACGTTATTGATGCATATGAACTTCCCACGCAGACGTAGAGGAGAACTCGCCAGGAATGTTGACAAATATTATCCCCTAGATGTCAGGTTGGGTTAGGTTAGGTTATATTACGTTATTGATGTATATGAAGGTCCCTAGTAGACGTAGAGGACAACTCGCCAGGAATGATGTCAAATATTACCGCCGAGGTGATAGGTTGGGTTATATTATGTTATATTACGTTATTGACGTACATAAAGGTCCCACGGAGTCGTAGAGGGCAGCCCGCCAGGAATGCTGTCAAATATTACCGCCGAGATGGTAGACTGGGTTAGGTTAGGTTACACTACGTTATTGATGTACATAAAGGTCCCACGCAGTCGTAGACGCCAGCTCGCCAGGAATGTTGTCAAATATTAACGCCGAGATGTCAGGTTGGGTTAGGTTAGGTTATATTACGTTGTTGATGTATATAAAGGTTTAGCGTAGACGTAGAGGCCAACTTGCCAGGAATGTTGTCAAATTTTACCGCCGATAAGATAGGTTGGTTTAGGTTAGGTTATATTAAGTTATTGATGTATATAAAGGTCCCAAGGAGACGTAGAATCCAACACGCCAGGATTGTCGTCAAATATTACCGCTGATATGTCAGGTTGGGTTAGGTTAGGTTATATTACGTTATTGATGCATATCGAGGTCACACGTAGACTTAGAGGACAACCCGCCAGGAATGATGTCAAATATTATCGCCGAGATGATAGGTTGGGTTAGGTTAGGTTATATTAGGTTATTGATGTATATAAAGGTCCCACAGAGACGTAGAGGACAACTCGCCAGGAATGTTGTCAGATTTTACCGCCGAGATGATAGGTTGGGTCAGGTTAGGTTACATCACGTTATTGATGTATACGAAGGTCCCACGTAGACGTAGAGGACAACTCGCCAGGAATGATGTCAAATATTATCGCCGAGATGATAGGTTGCGTTAGGTTAGGTTATATTAGGTTATTGATGTATATAAAAGTCCCACGGAGACGTAGAGGCCAACTCGCCAGGAATGTTGTCAAATATTACCGCCGAAATGTCATGTTGGATCAGGTTAGGTTACATTACGTTATTGATGTATACGAAGGTCCCACGTAGACGTAGAAGACAACTCGCCAGGAATGTTGTCAAATATTACCGCCGAGATGATAGGTTGGGTTAGATTAGGTTATATTACGTTATTGATGTGTATAAACGTCACACGGAGACGTAGTTTCCAACTCGCCAGGAATGTTGTCAAATATTACCGCCGAGATGGTAGACTGGGTTAGGTTAGGTTACACTACGTTATTGATGTACATAAAGGTCCCACGCAGTCGTAGACGCCAGCTCGCCAGGAATGTTGTCAAATATTAACGCCGAGATGTCAGGTTGGGTTAGGTTAGGTTATATTACGTTGTTGATGTATATAAAGGTTTAGCGTAGACGTAGAGGCCAACTCGCCAGGAATGTTGTCAAATATTACCGCCGAGATGATAGGTTGGGTTAGATTAGGTTATATTACGTTATTGATGTATATAAAGGTCCCACGGAGACATAGAGGTCAACTCGCCAGGAATGTTGTAAAATGTTACCGCCGAAATGTCAGGTTGGGTCAGGTTAGGTTACATCACGTTATTGATGTATACGAAGGTCCCACGTAGACGTAGAGGACAACTCGCCAGGAATGTTGTCAAATATTACCGCCGAGATGATAGATTGGGTTAGATTAGGTTATATTACGTTATTGATGTATATAAAGGTCCCACGAAGACATAGAGACCAACTCGCCAGGAATGTTGTCAAATATTACCGCCGAGATGTCAGGTTGGGTTAGGTTAGGTTATATTACCTTATTCATATATATGAAGGTCCCACGTAGACGTAGAGTCCAACTCGCCAGGATTGTTGTCAAATTTTACCGCCGAGAGGTTAGGTTGGGATGGGTTAGGTTATATTACGTTATTGATGTGTATAAAGGTCGCACGGAGACGTAGTTTCCAACTCGCCAGGAATGTTATCAAATATTACCGCCGAGGTGATAGGTTGGGTTATATTATGTTATATTACGTTACTGACGTACATAAAGGTCCCACGGAGTCGTAGAGGGCAGCTCGCCAGGAATGCTGTCAAATATTACCGCCGAGATGCCAGGTTGGGTTAGGTTAGGTTATATTAGGTTATTGATGTATATAAAGGTCCCACGGAGACATAGAGGCCAACTCGCCAGGAATGTTGTAAAATATTACCGCTGAGATGTCAGGTTGGATTAGGTTAGGTTATATTACGTTATTGATGCATATCGAGGTGACACGTAGACTTAGAGGACAACTCGCCAGGAATGATGTCAAATATTACCGCCGAGGTGATAGGTTGTGTTATATTATGTTATATTACGTTATTGACGTACATAAAGGTCCCACGGCGTCGTAGAGGGCAGCTCGCCAGGAATGCTGTCAAATATTACCGCCGAGATGGTAGACTGGGTTAGGTTAGGTTACACTACGTTATTGATGTGTATAAAGGTTGCACGGAGACGTAGTTTCCAACTCGCCAGGAATGTTATCAAATATTACCGCCGAGGTGATAGGTTGGGTTATATTATGTTATATTACGTTACTGACGTACATAAAGGTCCCACGGAGTCGTAGAGGGCAGCTCGCCAGGAATGCTGTCAAATATTACCGCCGAGATGCCAGGTTGGGTTAGATTAGGTTATATTACGTTATTGATGTGTATAAACGTCACACGGAGACGTAGTTTCCAACTCGCCAGGAATGTTGTCAAATATTACCGCCGAGATGGTAGACTGGGTTAGGTTAGGTTACACTACGTTATTGATGTACATAAAGGTCCCACGCAGTCGTAGACGGCAGCTCGCCAGGAATGTTGTCAAATATTAACGCCGAGATGTCAGGTTGGGTTAGGTTAGGTTATATTACGTTGTTGATGTATATAAAGGTTTAGCGTAGACGTAGAGGCCAACTTGCCAGGAATGTTGTCAAATTTTACCGCCGATAAGATAGGTTGGTTTAGGTTAGGTTATATTAAGTTATTGATGTATATAAAGGTCCCAAGGAGACGTAGAATCCAACACGCCAGGATTGTCGTCAAATATTACCGCTGAGATGTCAGGTTGGGTTAGGTTAGGTTATATTACGTTATTGATGCATATCGAGGTCACACGTAGACTTAGAGGACAACCCGCCAGGAATGATGTCAAATATTATCGCCGAGATGATAGGTTGGGTTAGGTTAGGTTATATTAGGTTATTGATGTATATAAAGGTGCCACAGAGACGTAGAGGACAACTCGCCAGGAATGTTGTCAGATTTTACCGCCGAGATGATAGGTTGGGTCAGGTTAGGTTACATCACGTTATTGATGTATACGAAGGTCCCACGTAGACGTAGAGGACAACTCGCCACGAATGATGTCAAATTTTACCGCCGATAAGATAGGTTGGGTTAGGTTAGGTTATATTAAGTTATTGATGTATATAAAGGTCCCACGGAGACGTAGAATCCAAAACGCCAGGATTGTCGTCAAATATTACCGCTGAGATGTCAGGTTGGGCTAGGTTAGGTTATATTACGTTATTGATGTATATCGAGGTCCCACAGAGACGCAAAGGACAACCCGCCAGGAATGCTGTCAAATATAATCGGCGAGATGATAGGTTGGGTTAGGTTAGGTTATATTACGTTATTGATGTATATAAAGGTACCACGATGACGTAGAGTCAAACTCGCCAGGAATGTTGTCGGATTTTACCGCCGAGATGATAGGTTGGGTTAGGTTTGGTTATATTACGTTATTGATGTATATGAAGGTCCCTAGTAGACGTAGAGGGCAACTCGCGAGGAATGTTGTCAAATATTACAGCCCAGATGTCAGGTTGGGTTAGGTTAGGTTATATTACGTTATTGATGTGTACGAAGGTCCCACGTAGACGTAGAGGACAACTCGCCAGGAATGTTGTCAAATATTACCGCCGAGATGATAGATTGGGTTAGATTAGGTTATATTACGTTATTGATGTATATAAAGGTCCCACGAAGACATAGAGACCAACTCGCCACTAATGTTGTCAAATATTACCGCCGAGATGTCAGGTTGGGTTAGGTTAGGTTATATTACCTTATTCATATATATGAAGGTCCCACGTAGACGTAGAGTCCAACTCGCCAGGATTGTTGTCAAATTTTACCGCCGAGAGGTTAGGTTGGGATGGGTTAGGTTATATTACGTTATTGATGTGTATAAAGGTCGCACGGAGACGTAGTTTCCAACTCGCCAGGAATGTTATCAAATATTACCGCCGAGGTGATAGGTTGGGTTATATTATGTTATATTACGTTACTGACGTACATAAAGGTCCCACGGAGTCGTAGAGGGCAGCTCGCCAGGAATGCTGTCAAATATTACCGCCGAGATGCCAGGTTGGGTTAGGTTAGGTTATATTAGGTTATTGATGTATATAAAGGTCCCACGGAGACATAGAGGCCAACTCGCCAGGAATGTTGTAAAATATTACCGCCGAGATGGTAGACTGGGTTAGGGTAGGTTGCACTACGTTATTGATGTACATAAAGGTCCCACGCAGTCGTAGACGCCAGCTCGCCAGGAATGTTGTCAAATATTACCGCCGAGATGTCAGGTTGGGTTAGGTTAGGTTATATTACGTTGCTGATGTATATAAAGGTTTAACGTAGACGTAGAGGCCAACTTGCCAGGAATGTTGTCAAATTTTACCGCCGATAAGATAGGTTGGGTTAGGTTAGGTTATATTAAGTTATTGATGTTTATAAAGGTCCCAAGGAGACGTAGAATCCAACACGCCAGTATTGTCGTCAAATATTACCGCTGAGATGTCAGGTTGGGTTAGGTTAGGTTATATTACGTTATTGATGCATATCGAGGTCCCACAGAGACGTAGAGGACAACTCGCCAGGAATGTTGTCAAATACTACCGCCGAAATGTCAGGTTGGGTCAGGTTATGTTACATCGCGTTATTGATGTATACGAAGGTCCCGCGTAGACGTAGAATCCAACACGCCAGGATTGTCGTCAAATATTACCGCTGAGATGTCAGGTTGGATTAGGTTAGGTTATATTACGTTATAGATGCATATCGAGGTCACACGTAGACTTAGAGGACAACTCGCCAGGAATGATGTCAAATATTACCGCCGAGGTGATAGGTTGTGTTATATTATGTTATATTACGTTATTGACGTACATAAAGGTCCCACGGCGTCGTAGAGGGCAGCTCGCCAGGAATGCTGTCAAATATTACCGCCGAGATGGTAGACTGGGTTAGGTTAGGTTACACTACGTTATTGATGTGTATAAAGGTCGCACGGAGACGTAGTTTCCAACTCGCCAGGAATGTTATCAAATATTACCGCCGAGGTGATAGGTTGGGTTATATTATGTTATATTACGTTACTGACGTACATAAAGGTCCCACGGAGTCGTAGAGGGCAGCTCGCCAGGAATGCTGTCAAATATTACCGCCGAGATGCCAGGTTGGGTTAGATTAGGTTATATTACGTTATTGATGTGTATAAACGTCACACGGAGACGTAGTTTCCAACTCGCCAGGAATGTTGTCAAATATTACCGCCGAGATGGTAGACTGGGTTAGGTTAGGTTACACTACGTTATTGATGTACATAAAGGTCCCACGCAGTCGTAGACGGCAGCTCGCCAGGAATGTTTTCAAATATTAACGCCGAGATGTCAGGTTGGGTTAGGTTAGGTTATATTACGTTGTTGATGTATATAAAGGTTTAGCGTAGACGTAGAGGCCAACTTGCCAGGAATGTTGTCAAATTTTACCGCCGATAAGATAGGTTGGTTTAGGTTAGGTTATATTAAGTTATTGATGTATATAAAGGTCCCAAGGAGACGTAGAATCCAACACGCCAGGATTGTCGTCAAATATTACCGCTGAGATGTCAGGTTGGGTTAGGTTAGGTTATATTACGTTATTGATGCATATCGAGGTCACACGTAGACTTAGAGGACAACCCGCCAGGAATGATGTCAAATATTATCGCCGAGATGATAGGTTGGGTTAGGTTAGGTTATATTAGGTTATTGATGTATATAAAGGTGCCACAGAGACGTAGAAGACAACTCGCCAGGAATGTTGTCAGATTTTACCGCCGAGATGATAGGTTGGGTCAGGTTAGGTTACATCACGTTATTGATGTATACGAAGGTCCCACGTAGGCGTAGAGGACAACTCGCCACGAATGATGTCAAATTTTACCGCCGATAAGATAGGTTGGGTTAGGTTAGGTTATATTAAGTTATTGATGTATATAAAGGTCCCACGGAGACGTAGAATCCAAAACGCCAGGATTGTCGTCAAATATTACCGCTGAGATGTCAGGTTGGGTTAGGTTAGGTTATATTACGTTATTGATGTATATCGAGGTCCCACAGAGACGCAAAGGACAACCCGCCAGGAATGCTGTCAAATATAATCGGCGAGATGATAGGTTGGGTTAGGTTAGGTTATATTACGTTATTGATGTATATAAAGGTACCACGATGACGTAGAGTCAAACTCGCCAGGAATGTTGTCGGATTTTACCGCCGAGATGATAGGTTGGGTTAGGTTTGGTTATATTACGTTATTGATGTATATGAAGGTCCCTAGTAGACGTAGAGGGCAACTCGCGAGGAATGTTGTCAAATATTACAGCCCAGATGTCAGGTTGGGTTAGGTTAGGTTATATTACGTTATTGATGTGTACGAAGGTCCCACGTAGACGTAGAGGACAACTCGCCAGGAATGTTGTCAAATATTACCGCCGAGATGATAGGTTGGGTTAGATTAGGTTATATTACGTTATTGATGTATATAAAGGTCCCACGGAGACATAGAGGTCAACTCGCCAGGAATGTTGTAAAATGTTACCGCCGAAATGTCAGGTTGGGTCAGGTTAGGTTACATCACGTTATTGATGTATACGAAGGTCCCACGTAGACGTAGAGGACAACTCGCCAGGAATGTTGTCAAATATTACCGCCGAGATGATAGATTGGGTTAGATTAGGTTATATTACGTTATTGATGTATATAAAGGTCCCACGAAGACATAGAGACCAACTCGCCAGGAATGTTGTCAAATATTACCGCCGAGATGTCAGGTTGGGTTAGGTTAGGTTATATTACCTTATTCATATATATGAAGGTCCCACGTAGACGTAGAGTCCAACTCGCCAGGATTGTTGTCAAATTTTACCGCCGAGAGGTTAGGTTGGGATGGGTTAGGTTATATTACGTTATTGATGTGTATAAAGGTCGCACGGAGACGTAGTTTCCAACTCGCCAGGAATGTTATCAAATATTACCGCCGAGGTGATAGGTTGGGTTATATTATGTTATATTACGTTACTGACGTACATAAAGGTCCCACGGAGTCGTAGAGGGCAGCTCGCCAGGAATGCTGTCAAATATTACCGCCGAGATGCCAGGTTGGGTTAGGTTAGGTTATATTAGGTTATTGATGTATATAAAGGTCCCACGGAGACATAGAGGCCAACTCGCCAGGAATGTTGTAAAATATTACCGCCGAGATGGTAGACTGGGTTAGGGTAGGTTGCACTACGTTATTGATGTACATAAAGGTCCCACGCAGTCGTAGACGCCAGCTCGCCAGGAATGTTGTCAAATATTACCGCCGAGATGTCAGGTTGGGTTAGGTTAGGTTATATTACGTTGCTGATGTATATAAAGGTTTAACGTAGACGTAGAGGCCAACTTGCCAGGAATGTTGTCAAATTTTACCGCCGATAAGATAGGTTGGGTTAGGTTAGGTTATATTAAGTTATTGATGTTTATAAAGGTCCCAAGGAGACGTAGAATCCAACACGCCAGTATTGTCGTCAAATATTACCGCTGAGATGTCAGGTTGGGTTAGGTTAGGTTATATTACGTTATTGATGCATATCGAGGTCCCACAGAGACGTAGAGGACAACTCGCCAGGAATGTTGTCAAATACTACCGCCGAAATGTCAGGTTGGGTCAGGTTATGTTACATCGCGTTATTGATGTATACGAAGGTCCCGCGTAGACGTAGAATCCAACACGCCAGGATTGTCGTTAAATATTACCGCTGAGATGTCAGGTTGGATTAGGTTAGGTTATATTACGTTATTGATGCATATCGAGGTGACACGTAGACTTAGAGGACAACTCGCCAGGAATGATGTCAAATATTACCGCCGAGGTGATAGGTTGTGTTATATTATGTTATATTACGTTATTGACGTACATAAAGGTCCCACGGCGTCGTAGAGGGCAGCTCGCCAGGAATGCTGTCAAATATTACCGCCGAGATGGTAGACTGGGTTAGGTTAGGTTACACTACGTTATTGATGTGTATAAAGGTCGCACGGAGACGTAGTTTCCAACTCGCCAGGAATGTTATCAAATATTACCGCCGAGGTGATAGGTTGGGTTATATTATGTTATATTACGTTACTGACGTACATAAAGGTCCCACGGAGTCGTAGAGGGCAGCTCGCCAGGAATGCTGTCAAATATTACCGCCGAGATGCCAGGTTGGGTTAGATTAGGTTATATTACGTTATTGATGTGTATAAACGTCACACGGAGACGTAGTTTCCAACTCGCCAGGAATGTTGTCAAATATTACCGCCGAGATGGTAGACTGGGTTAGGTTAGGTTACACTACGTTATTGATGTACATAAAGGTCCCACGCAGTCGTAGACGGCAGCTCGCCAGGAATGTTGTCAAATATTAACGCCGAGATGTCAGGTTGGGTTAGGTTAGGTTATATTACGTTGTTGATGTATATAAAGGTTTAGCGTAGACGTAGAGGCCAACTTGCCAGGAATGTTGTCAAATTTTACCGCCGATAAGATAGGTTGGTTTAGGTTAGGTTATATTAAGTTATTGATGTATATAAAGGTCCCAAGGAGACGTAGAATCCAACACGCCAGGATTGTCGTCAAATATTACCGCTGAGATGTCAGGTTGGGTTAGGTTAGGTTATATTACGTTATTGATGCATATCGAGGTCACACGTAGACTTAGATGACAACCCGCCAGGAATGATGTCAAATATTATCGCCGAGATGATAGGTTGGGTTAGGTTAGGTTATATTAGGTTATTGATGTATATAAAGGTCCCACAGAGACGTAGAGGACAACTCGCCAGGAATGTTGTCAGATTTTACCGCCGAGATGATAGGTTGGGTCAGGTTAGGTTACATCACGTTATTGATGTATACGAAGGTCCCACGTAGACGTAGAGGACAACTCGCCACGAATGATGTCAAATTTTACCGCCGATAAGATAGGTTGGGTTAGGTTAGGTTATATTAAGTTATTGATGTATATAAAGGTCCCACGGAGACGTAGAATCCAACACGCCAGGATTGTCGTCAAATATTACCGCTGAGATGTCAGGTTGGGTTAGGTTAGGTTATATTACGTTATTGATGTATATCGAGGTCCCACAGAGACGCAAAGGACAACCCGCCAGGAATGCTGTCAAATATAATCGGCGAGATGATAGGTTGGGTTAGGTTAGGTTATATTACGTTATTGATGTATATAAAGGTACCACGATGACGTAGAATCAAACTCGCCAGGAATGTTGTCGGATTTTACCGCCGAGATGATAGGTTGGGTTAGGTTTGGTTATATTACGTTATTGATGTATATGAAGGTCCCTAGTAGACGTAGAGGGCAACTCGCGAGGAATGTTGTCAAATATTACAGCCGAGATGTCAGGTTGGGTTAGGTTAGGTTATATTACGTTATTGATGTGTACGAAGGTCCCACGTAGACGTAGAGGACAACTCGCCAGGAATGTTGTCAAATATTACCGCCGAGATGATAGGTTGGGTTAGATTAGGTTATATTACGTTATTGATGTATATAAAGGTCCCACGGAGACATAGAGGTCAACTCGCCAGGAATGTTGTAAAATGTTACCGCCGAAATGTCAGGTTGTGTCAGGTTAGGTTACATCACGTTATTGATGTATACGAAGGTCCCACGTAGACGTAGAGGACAACTCGCCAGGAATGTTGTCAAATATTACCGCCGAGATGATAGATTGGGTTAGATTAGGTTATATTACGTTATTGATGTATATAAAGGTCCCACGGAGACATAGAGACCAACTCGCCAAGAATGTTGTCAAATATTACCGCCGAGATGTCAGGTTGGGTTAGGTTAGGTTATATTACCTTATTCATATATATGAAGGTCCCACGTAGACGTAGAGTCCAACTCGCCAGGATTGTTGTCAAATATTACCGCCGAGATGTCAGGTTGGGTTAGGTTAGGTTATATTACCTTATTCATATATATGAAGGTTCCACGTAGACGTAGAGTCCAACTCGCCAGGATTGTTGTCAAATTTTACCGCCGAGAGGTTAGGTTGGGATGGGTTAGGTTATATTACGTTATTGATGTGTATAAAGGTCACACGGAGACGTAGTTTCCAACTCGCCAGGAATGTTATCAAATATTACCGCCGAGGTGATAGGTTGGGTTATATTATGTTATATTACGTTACTGACGTACATAAAGGTCCCACGGAGTCGTAGAGGGCAGCTCGCCAGGAATGCTGTCAAATATTACCGCCGAGATGCCAGGTTGGGTTAGGTTAGGTTATATTACGTTATTGATGCATATGAATTTCCCACGCAGACGTAGAGGAGAACTCGCCAGGAATGTTGACAAATATTATCCCCGAGATGTCAGGTTGGGTTAGGTTAGGTTATATTACGTTATTGATGTATATGAAGGTCCCTAGTAGACGTAGAAGACAACTCGCCAGGAATAATGTCAAATATTATCGCCGAGATGATAGGTTGCGTTAGGTTAGGTTATATTAGGTTATTGATGTATATAAAGGTCCCACGGAGACATAGAGGCCAACTCGCCAGGAATGTTGTAAAATATTACCGCCGAGATGGTAGACTGGGTTAGGTTAGGTTGCACTACGTTATTGATGTACATAAAGGTCCCACGCAGTCGTAGACGCCAGCTCGCCAGGAATGTTGTCAAATATTACCGCCGAGATGTCAGGTTGGGTTAGGTTAGGTTATATTACGTTGCTGATGTATATAAAGGTTTAACGTAGACGTAGAGGCCAACTTGCCAGGAATGTTGTCAAATTTTACCGCCGATAAGATAGGTTGGGTTAGGTTAGGTTATATTAAGTTATTGATGTTTATAAAGGTCCCAAGGAGACGTAGAATCCAACACGCCAGTATTGTCGTCAAATATTACCGCTGAGATGTCAGGTTGGGTTAGGTTAGGTTATATTACGTTATTGATGCATATCGAGGTCCCACAGAGACGTAGAGGACAACTCGCCAGGAATGTTGTCAAATATTACCGCCGAAATGTCAGGTTGGGTCAGGTTATGTTACATCGCGTTATTGATGTATACGAAGGTCCCGCGTAGACGTAGAATCCAACACGCCAGGATTGTCGTCAAATATTACCCCTGAGATGTCAGGTTGGGTTAGGTTAGGTTATATTACGTTATTGATGCATATCGAGGTCACACGTAGACTTAGAGGACAACTCGCCAGGAATGATGTCAAATATTACCGCCGAGGTGATAGGTTGGGTTATATTATGTTATATTACGTTATTGACGTACATAAAGGTCCCACGGAGTCGTAGAGGGCAGCTCGCCAGGAATGCTGTCAAATATTACCGCCGAGATGGTAGACTGGGTTAGGTTAGGTTACACTACGTTATTGATGTGTATAAAGGTCGCACGGAGACGTAGTTTCCCACTCGCCAGGAATGTTATCAAATATTACCGCCGAGGTGATAGGTTGGGTTATATTATGTTATATTACGTTACTGACGTACATAAAGGTCCCACGGAGTCGTAGAGGGCAGCTCGCCAGGAATGCTGTCAAATATTACCGCCGAGATGCCAGGTTGGGTTAGATTAGGTTATATTACGTTATTGATGTGTATAAACGTCACACGGAGACGTAGTTTCCAACTCGCCAGGAATGTTGTCAAATATTACCGCCGAGATGGTAGACTGGGTTAGGTTAGGTTACACTACGTTATTGATGTACATAAAGGTCCCACGCAGTCGTAGACGCCAGCTAGCCAGGAATGTTGTCAAATATTAACGCCGAGATGTCAGGTTGGGTTAGGTTAGGTTATATTACGTTGTTGATGTATATAAAGGTTTAGCGTAGACGTAGAGGCCAACTTGCCAGGAATGTTGTCAAATTTTACCGCCGATAAGATAGGTTGGTTTAGGTTAGGTTATATTAAGTTATTGATGTATATAAAGGTCCCAAGGAGACGTAGAATCCAACACGCCAGGATTGTCGTCAAATATTACCGCTGAGATGTCAGGTTGGGTTAGGTTAGGTTATATTACGTTATTGATGCATATCGAGGTCACACGTAGACTTAGAGGACAACCCGCCAGGAATGATGTCAAATATTATCGCCGAGATGATAGGTTGGGTTAGGTTAGGTTATATTAGGTTATTGATGTATATAAAGGTCCCACAGAGACGTAGAGGACAACTCGCCAGGAATGTTGTCAGATTTTACCGCCGAGATGATAGGTTGGGTCAGGTTAGGTTACATTACGTTATTGATGTATACGAAGGTCCCACGTAGACGTAGAAGACAACTCGCCAGGAATGTTGTCAAATATTACCGCCGAGATGATAGGTTGGGTTAGATTAGGTTATATTACGTTATTGATGTGTATAAATGTCACACGGAGGCGTAGTTTCCAACTCGCCAGGAATGTTGTCAAATATTACCGCCGAGGTGGTAGACTGGGTTAGGTTACGTTACACTACGTTATTGATGTACATAAAGGTCCCACGTAGACGTAGAGTACAACTCGCCAGGAATGTTGTCAAATATTACCGCCGAGATGATAGGTTGGGTTAGATTAGGTTATGTTACGTTATTGATGTATATAAAGGTCCCACGGAGACATAGAGGCCAACTCGCCAGGAATGTTGTAAAATGTTACCGCCGAAATGTCAGGTTGGGTCAGGTTAGGTTACATCACGTTATTGATGTATACGAAGGTCCCACGTAGACGTAGAGGACAACTCGCCAGGAATGTTGTCAAATATTACCGCCGAGATGATAGATTGGGTTAGATTAGGTTTAATTACGTTATTGATGTATATAAAGGTCCCACGGAGACATAGAGACCAACTCGCCAGGAATGTTGTCAAATATTACCGCCGAGATGTCAGGTTGGGTTAGGTTAGGTTATATTACCTTATTCATATATATGAAGGTCCCACGTAGGCGTAGAGTCCAACTCGCCAGGATTGTTGTCAAATATTACCGCCGAGATGTCAGGTTGGGTTAGGTTAGGTTATATTACCTTATTCATATATATGAAGGTTCCACGTAGACGTAGAGTCCAACTCGCCAGGATTGTTGTCAAATTTTACCGCCGAGAGGTTAGGTTGGGATGGGTTAGGTTATATTACGTTATTGATGTGTATAAAGGTCGCACGGAGACGTAGTTTCCAACTTGCCAGGAATGTTGTCAAATATTACCGCCGAGGTGATAGGTTGGGTTATATTATGTTATATTACATTATTGACGTACATAAAGGTCCCACGGAGTCGTAGAGGGCAGCTCGCCAGGAATGCTGTCAAATATTACCGCCGAGATGGTAGACTGGGTTAGGTTAGGTTACACTACGTTATTGATGTACATAAAGGTCCCACGCAGTCGTAGACGCCAGCTCGCCAGGAATGTTGTCAAATATTACCGCCGAAATGTCATGTTGGATCAGGTTAGGTTACATTACGTTATTGATATATACGAAGGTCCCACGTAGACGTAGAAGACAACTCGCCAGGAATGTTGTCAAATATTACCGCCGAGATGATAGGTTGGGTTAGATTAGGTTATATTACGTTATTGATGTGTATAAATGTCACACGGAGACGCAGTTTCCAACTCGCCAGGACTGTTGTCAAATATTACCGCCGAGATGGTAGACTGGGTTAGGTTAGGTTACACTACGTTATTGATGTACATAAAGGTCCCACGAAGTCGTAGACGCCAGCTCGCCAGGAATGTTGTCAAATATTACTGCCGAGATGTCAGGTTGGGTTAGGTTAGGTTATATTACGTTGTTGATGTATATAAAGGTTTAACGTAGACGTAGAGGCCAACTTGCCAGGAATGCTGTCAAATTTTACCGCCGATAAGATAGGTTGGGTTGGGTTAGGTTATATTAAGTTATTGATGTATACAAAGGTCCCACGGAGACGTAGAATCCAACACGCCAGGATTGTCGTCAAATATTACCGCTGAGATGTCAGGTTGGGTTAGGTTAGGTTATATTACGTTATTGATGTATATCGAGGTCCCACCTAGACGCAAAGGACAACCCGCCAGGAATGCTGTCAAATATAATCGGCGAGATGATAGGTTGGGTTAGGTTAGGTTATATTACGTTACTGATGTATATAAAGGTACCACGATGACGTAGAGTCCAACTCGCCAGGAATGTTGTCGGATTTTCCCGCCGAGATGATAGGTTGGGTTAGGTTTGGTTATATTACGTTATTGATGTATATGAAGGTCCCTAGTAGACGTAGAGGGCAACTCGCGAGGAATGTTGTCAAATATTACAGCCGAGATGTCAGGTTGGGTTAGGTTAGGTTATATTACGTTATTGATGTGTACGAAGGTCCCACGTAGACGTAGAGGACAACTCGCCAGGAATGTTGTCAAATATTACCGCCGAGATGATAGGTTGGGTTAGATTAGGTTATAATACGTTATTGATGTGTATAAATATCACACGGAGACGTAGTTTCCAACTCGCCAGGAATGTTGTCAAATATTACCGCCGAGATGGTAGACTGGGTTAGGTTAGGTTACACTACGTTATTGATGTACATAAAGGTCCCACGAAGTCGTAGAGGCCAACTCGTCAGGAATGTTGTCAAATATTACCGCCGAGATGTCAGGTTGGGTTAGGTTAGGTTATATTACGTTGTTGATGTATATAAAGGTTTAACGTAGACGTAGAGGCCAACTTGCCAGGAATTTTGTCAAATTTTACCGCCGATAAGATAGTTTGGGTTAGGTTAGGTTATATTAAGTTATTGATGTATATAAAGGTCCCACGGAGACGTAGAATCCAACACGCCAGGATTGTCGTCAAATATTACCGCTGAGATGTCAGGTTGGGTTAGGTTAGGTTATATTACGTTATTGATGCATATCGAGGTCACACGTAGACGTAGAGGACTACCCGCCAGGAATGATGTCAAATATTATCGCCGAGATGATAGGTTGGGTCAGGTTAGGTTATATTAGGTTATTGATGTATATAAAGGTCCCACGGAGACGTAGAGGCCAACTCGCCAGGAATGTTGTCATATATTACCGCCGAGATGTCAGGTTGGGTTAGGTTAGGTTATATTACCTTATTCATATATATGAAGGTCCCACGTAGACGTAGAGTACAACTCGCCAGGACTGTTGTCAAATTTTACCGCCGAGAGGTTAGGTTTTGATGGGTTAGGTTATATTACGTTATTGATGTGTATAAAGGTCACACGGAGACGTAGTTTCCAACTCGCCAGGAATGTTGTCAAATATTACCGCCGAGATGGTAGACTGGGTTAGGTTAGGTTACACTACGATATTGATGTACATAAAGGTCCCACGAATTCGTAGACGCCAGCTTACCAGGAATGTTGTCAAATATTACCGCCGAGATGTCAGTTTGGGTTAGGTTAGGTTATATTACGTTGTTGATGTATATAAAGGTCCCACGGACAGGTAGAGGCCAAGTCGCCAGGATTGTTGTCAAATATTACCGCCGATAAGTTAGGTTGGGTTAGGTTAGGTTTTATTACGTTATTGACGTACATAAATATCCCACGGAGACCTAGAGGCCAACTCGCCAGGAATGTTGTCAAATTATACCGCCGAGATGTCAGGTTGGGTTAGGTTAGGTTATATTACGTTATTGATGTATATAAAGGTCCCACGGAGACGTAGAGGCCAACTCGCCAGGAATGTTGTCAAATATTACCGCCGATAAGTTAGGTTGGGTTAGGTTAGGTTATATTACGTTATTGACGTACATAAAGATCCCACGGAGACGTAGAGGCCAGCACGCCAGTAATGCAGTCAAATATTACCGCCGAGATGTCAGGCTGGGATAGGTTAGGTTATATTACGTTATTGATGTATATCGAGGTCCCACCTAGACGTAGAGGACAACCCGCCAGGAATGCTGTCAAATATAATCGGCGAGATGATAGGTTGGGTTAGGTTAGGTTATATTACGTTATTGATGTATATAAAGGTTTAACGTAGACGTAGAGGCCAACTTGCCAGGAATTTTGTCAAATTTTAACGCCGATAAGATAGTTTGCGTTAGGTTAGGTTATATTAAGTTATTGATGTATATAAAGGTCCCACGGAGACGTAGAATCCAACACGCCAGGATTGTCGTCAAATATTACCGCTGAGATGTCAGGTTGGGTTAGGTTAGGTTATATTACGTTATTGATGCATATCGAGGTCACACGTAGACGTAGAGGACTACCCGCCAGGAATGATGTCAAATATTATCGCCGAGATGATAGGTTGGGTCAGGTTAGGTTATATTAGGTTATTGATGTATATAAAGGTCCCACGGAGACGTAGAGGACAACTCGCCAGGAATGTTGTCCAATATTACCGCCGAGATACTAGGTTGGGTTAGATTAGGTTATATTACGTTATTGATGTATATAAAGGTCCCACGGGGACGTAGAGGCCAACTCGCCAGGAATGTTGTCATATATTACCGCCGAGATGTCAGGTTGGGTTAGGTTAGGTTATATTACCTTATTCATATATATGAAGGTCCCACGTAGACGTAGAGTCCAACTCGCCAGGATTGTTGTCAAATTTTACCGCCGAGAGGTTAGGTTGGGATGGGTTAGGTTATATTACGTAATTGATGTGTATAAAGGTCGCACGGAGACGTAGTTTCCAACTCGCCAGGAATGTTATCAAATATTACCGCCGAGGTGATAGGTTGGGTTATATTATGTTATATTACGTTATTGACGTACATAAAGGTCCCACGGAGTCGTAGAGGGCAACTCGCCCGGAATGCTGTCAAATATTACCGCCGAGATGCCAGGTTGTGTTAGGTTAGGTTATATTACGTTATTGATGCATATGAACTTCCCACGCAGACGTAGAGGAGACCTCGCCAGGAATGTTGACAAATATTATCCCCGAGATGTCAGGTTGGGTTAGGTTAGGTTATATTACGTTATTGATGTATATGAAGGTCCCTAGTAGACGTAGAGGACAACTCGCCAGGAATGATGTCAAATATTATCGCCGAGATGATAGGTTGCGTTAGGTTAGGTTATATTAGGTTATTGATGTATATAAAGGTCCCAAGGAGACGTAGAATCCAACACGCCAGGATTGTCATCAAATATTACCGCTGAGATGTCAGGTTGGGTTAGGTTAGGTTATATTACGTTATTGATGCATATCGAGGTCACACGTAGACGCAAAGGACAACCCGCCAGGAATGCTGTCAAATATAATCGGCGAGTTGATAGGTTGGGTTAGGTTAGGTTATATTACGTTATTGATGTATATAAAGGTACCACGATGACGTAGAGTCCAACTCGCCAGGAATGTTGTCGGATTTTACCGCCGAGATGATAGGTTGGGTTAGGTTTGGTTATATTACGTTATTGATGTATATGAAGGTCCCTAGTAGACGTAGAGGGCAACTCGCGAGGAATGTTGTCAAATATTACAGCCGAGATGTCAGGTTGGGTTAGGTTAGGTTATATTACGTTATTGATGTGTACGAAGGTCCCACGTAGACGTAGAGGACAACTCGCCAGGAATGTTGTCAAATATTACCGCCGAGATGATAGGTTGGGTTAGATTAGGTTATAATACGTTATTGATGTGTATAAATATCACACGGAGACGTAGTTTCCAACTCGCCAGGAATGTTGTCAAATATTACCGCCGAGATGGTAGACTGGGTTAGGTTAGGTTACACTACGTTATTGATGTACATAAAGGTCCCATGAAGTCGTAGAGGCCAACTCGTCAGGAATGTTGTCAAATATTACCGCCGAGATGTCAGGTTGGGTTAGGTTAGGTTATATTACGTTGTTGATGTATATAAAGGTTTAACGTAGACGTAGAGGCCAACTTGCCAGGAATTTTGTCAAATTTTACCGCCGATAAGATAGTTTGGGTTAGGTTAGGTTATATTAAGTTATTGATGTATATAAAGGTCCCACGGAGACGTAGAATCCAACACGCCAGGATTGTCGTCAAATATTACCGCTGAGATGTCAGGTTGGGTTAGGTTAGGTTATATTACGTTATTGATGCATATCGAGGTCACACGTAGACGTAGAGGACTACCCGCCAGGAATGATGTCAAATATTATCGCCGAGATGATAGGTTGGGTCAGGTTAGGTTATATTAGGTTATTGATGTATATAAAGGTCCCACGGAGACGTAGAGGCCAACTCGCCAGGAATGTTGTCATATATTACCGCCGAGATGTCAGGTTGGGTTAGGTTAGGTTATATTACCTTATTCATGTATATGAAGGTCCCACGTAGACGTAGAGTACAACTCGCCAGGACTGTTGTCAAATTTTACCGCCGAGAGGTTAGGTTTTGATGGGTTAGGTTATATTACGTTATTGATGTGTATAAAGGTCACACGGAGACGTAGTTTCCAACTCGCCAGGAATGTTGTCAAATATTACCGCCGAGATGGTAGACTGGGTTAGGTTAGGTTACACTACGATATTGATGTACATAAAGGTCCCACGAATTCGTAGACGCCAGCTTACCAGGAATGTTGTCAAATATTACCGCCGAGATGTCAGTTTGGGTTAGGTTAGGTTATATTACGTTGTTGATGTATATAAAGGTCCCACGGACAGGTAGAGGCCAAGTCGCCAGGATTGTTGTCAAATATTACCGCCGATAAGTTAGGTTGGGTTAGGTTAGGTTTTATTACGTTATTGACGTACATAAAGATCCCACGGAGACCTAGAGGCCAACTCGCCAGGAATGTTGTCAAATTATACCGCCGAGATGTCAGGTTGGGTTAGGTTAGGTTATATTACGTTATTGATGTATATAAAGGTCCCACGGAGACGTAGGGGCCAACTCGCCAGGAATGTTGTCAAATATTACCGCCGATAAGTTAGGTTGGGTTAGGTTAGGTTATATTACGTTATTGACGTACATAAAGATCCCACGGAGACGTAGAGGCCAGCACGCCAGTAATGCAGTCAAATATTACCGCCGAGATGTCAGGCTGGGATAGGTTAGGTTATTTTACGTTATTGATGTATATCGAGGTCCCACCTAGACGTAGAGGACAACCCGCCAGGAATGCTGTCAAATATAATCGGCGAGATGATAGGTTGGGTTAGGTTAGGTTATATTACGTTATTGATGTATATAAAGGTACCACGGTGACGTAGAATCCAACAAGCCAGGATTGTCGTCAAATATTACCGCTGAGATGTCAGGTTGGGTTAGGTTAGGTTATATTACGTTATTGATGCATATCGAGGTCACACGTAGACGTAGAGGACTACCCGCCAGGAATGATGTCAAATATTATCGCCGAGATGATAGGTTGGGTCAGGTTAGGTTATATTAGGTTATTGATGTATATAAAGGTCCCACGGAGACGTAGAGGACAACTCGCCAGGAATGTTGTCCAATATTACCGCCGAGATACTAGGTTGGGTTAGATTAGGTTATATTACGTTATTGATGTATATAAAGGTCCCACGGGGACGTAGAGGCCAACTCGCCAGGAATGTTGTCATATATTACCGCCGAGATGTCAGGTTGGGTTAGGTTAGGTTATATTACCTTATTCATATATATGAAGGTCCCACGTAGACGTAGAGTCCAACTCGCCAGGACTGTTGTCAAATTTTACCGCCGAGAGGTTAGCTTTGATGGGTTAGGTTATATTACGTTATTGATGTGTATAAAGGTCACACGGAGACGTAGTTTCCAACTCGCCAGGAATGTTGTCAAATATTACCGCCGAGATGGTAGACTGGGTTAGGTTAGGTTACACTACGATATTGATGTACATAAAGGTCCCACGAATTCGTAGACGCCAGCTTACCAGGAATGTTGTCAAATATTACCGCCGAGATATCAGTTTGGGTTAGGTTAGGTTATATTACGTTGTTGATGTATATAAAGGTCCCACGGACAGGTAGAGGCCAAGTCGCCAGGATTGTTGTCAAATATTACCGCCGATAAGTTAGGTTGGGTCAGGTTAGGTTTTATTACGTTATTGACGTACATAAAGATCCCACGGAGACCTAGAGGCCAACTCGCCAGGAATGTTGTCAAATTATACCGCCGAGATGTCAGGTTGGGTTAGGTTAGGTTATATTACGTTATTGATGTATATAAAGGTCCCACGGAGACGTAGAGGCCAACTCGCCAGGAATGTTGTCAAATATTACCGCCGATAAGTTAGGTTGGGTTAGGTTAGGTTATATTACGTTATTGACGTACATAAAGATCCCACGGAGACGTAGAGGCCAGCACGCCAGTAATGCAGTCAAATATTACCGCCGAGATGTCAGGCTGGGATAGGTTAGGTTATATTACGTTATTGATGTATATCGAGGTCCCACCTAGACGTAGAGGACAACCCGCCAGGAATGCTGTCAAATATAATCGCCGAGATGATAGGTTGGGTTAGGTTTGGTTATATTACGTTATTGATGTATATAAAGGTCCCAAGGAGACGTAGAATCCAACACGCCAGGATTGTCGTCAAATATTACCGCTGAGATGTCAGGTTGGGTTAGGTTAGGTTATATTACGTTATTGATGCATATCGAGGTCACACGTAGACGTAGAGGACAACCCGCCAGGAATGCTGTCAAATATAATCGGCGAGATGATAGGTTGGGTTAGGTTAGGTTATATTACGTTATTGATGTATATAAAGGTACCACTGTGACGTAGAGTCCAACTCGCCAGGAATGTTGTCAAATATTACCGCCGAAATGTCAGGTTGGGTCAGGTTAGGTTACATCACGTTATTGATATATACGAAGGTCCCACGTAGACGTAGAGGACAACTCGCCAGGAATGTTGTCAAATATTACCTCCGAGATGATAGATTGGGTTACATTAGGTTATATTACGTTATTGATGTATATAAAGGTCCCACGGAGACATAGAGACCAACTCGCCAGGAATGTTGTCAAATATTACCGCCGAGATGTCAGGTTGGGTTAGGTTAGGTTATATTACCTTATTCATATATATGAAGGTCCCACGTAGACGTAGAGTCCAACTCGCCAGGATTGTTGTCAAATATTACCGCCGAGATGTCAGGTTGGGTTAGGTTAGGTTATATTACCTTATTCATATATATGAAGGTCCCACGTAGACGTAGAGTCCAACTCGCCAGGATTGTTGTCAAATTTTACCGCCGAGAGGTTAGGTTGGGATGGGTTAGGTTATATTACGTTATTGATGTGTATAAAGGTCGCACGGAGACGTAGTTTCCAACTAGCCAGGAATGTTGTCAAATATTACCGCCGAGGTGATAGGTTGGGTTATATTATGTTATATTACGTTATTGACGTACATAAAGGTCCCACGGAGTCATAGAGGGCAGCTCGCCAGGAATGCTGTCAAATATTACCGCCGAGATGCCAGGTTGGGGTAGGTTAGGTTATATTACGTTATTGATGCATATGAAATTCCCACGCAGACGTAGAGGAGAACTCGCCAGGAATGTTGACAAATATTATCCCCGAGATGTCAGGTTGGGTTAGGTTAGGTTATATTACGTTATTGATGTATATAAAGGTCCCACGGAGACGTGGAGGACAACCCGCCAGGAATGCTGTCAAATATTACCGCCGAGGTGATAGGTTGGGTTATATTATGTTATATAACGTTATTGACGTACATAAAGGTCCCACGGAGTCGTAGAGGGCAGCTCGCCAGGAATGCTGTCAAATATTACCGCCGAGATGCCAGGTTGGGTTAGGTTAGGTTATATTACGTTATTGATGCATTTGAATTTCCCACGCAGACGTAGAGGAGAACTCGCCAGGAATGTTGACAAATATTATCCCCGAGATGTCAGGTTGGGTTAGGTTAGGTTATATTACGTTATTGATGTATATGAAGGTCCCTAGTAGACGCAGAGGACAACTCGCCAGGAATGATGTCAAATATTATCGCCGAGATGATAGGTTGCGTTAGGTTAGGTTATATTAGGTTATTGATGTATATAAAGGTCCCAAGGAGACGTAGAATCCAACACGCCAGGATTGTCATCAAATATTACCGCTGAGATATCAGGTTGGGTTAGGTTAGGTTATATTACGTTATTGATGCATATCGAGGTCACACGTAGACGTAGAGGACAACCCGCCAGGAATGATGTCAAATATTATCGCCGAGATGATAGGTTGGGTTAGGTTAGGTTATATTAGGTTATTGATGTATATAAAGGTCCCACAGAGACGTAGAGGAGAACTCGCCAGGAATGTTGTCAAATATTACCGCCGAAATGTCAGGTTGGGTCAGGTTAGGTTACATCACGTTATTGATGTATACGAAGGTCCCACGTAGACGTAGAGGACAACCCGCCAGGAATGTTGTCAGATATTACCGCCGAGATGATAGGTTGGGTTAGATTAGATTATATTACGTTATTGATGTTTATAAATGTCACACGGAGACGTAGTTTCCAACTCGCCAGGAATGTTGTCAAATATTACCGCCGAGATGGTAGACTGGGTTAGGTTAGGTTACACTACGTTATTGATGTACATAAAGGTCCCACGAAGTCGTAGACGCCAGCTCGCCAGGAATGTTGTCAAATATTACCGCCGAGATGTCAGGTTGGGATAGGTTAGGTTATATTACGTTGTTGATGCATATAAAGGTTTAACGCAGACGTAGAGGCCTACTCGCCAGGAATGTTGTCAAATATTACCGCCGAGATGATAGATTGGGTTAGATTAGGTTATATTACGTTATTGATATATATAAAGGTCCCACGGAGACATAGAGACCAACTCGCCAGGAATGTTGTCAAATATTACCGCCGAGATGTCAGGTTGGGTTAGGTTAGGTTATATTACCTTATTCATATATATGAAGGTCCCACGTAGACGTAGAGTCCAACTCGCCAGGATTGTTGTCAAATATTACCGCCGAGATGTCAGGTTGGGTTAGGTTAGGTTATATTACCTTATTCATATATATGAAGGTTCCACGTAGACGTAGAGTCCAACTCGCCAGGATTGTTGTCAAATTTTACCGCCGAGAGGTTAGGTTGGGATGGGTTAGGTTATATTACGTTATTGATGTGTATAAAGGTCGCACGGAGACGTAGTTTCCAACTCGCCAGGAATGTTATCAAATATTACCGCCGAGGTGATAGGTTGGGTTATATTATGTTATATTACGTTACTGACGTACATAAAGGTCCCACGGAGTCGTAGAGGGCAGCTCGCCAGGAATGCTGTCAAATATTACCGCCGAGATGCCAGGTTGGGTTAGGTTAGGTTATATTACGTTATTGATGCATATGAATTTCCCACGCAGACGTAGAGGAGAACTCGCCAGGAATGTTGACAAATATTATCCCCGAGATGTCAGGTTGGGTTAGGTTAGGTTATATTACGTTATTGATGTATATGAAGGTCCCTAGTAGACGTAGAGGACAACTCGCCAGGAGTAATGTCAAATATTATCGCCGAGATGATAGGTTGCGTTAGGTTAGGTTATATTAGGTTATTGATGTATATAAAGGTCCCACGGAGACATAGAGGCCAACTCGCCAGGAATGTTGTAAAATATTACCGCCGAGATGGTAGACTGGGTTAGGTTAGGTTGCACTACGTTATTGATGTACATAAAGGTCCCACGCAGTCGTAGACGCCAGCTCGCCAGGAATGTTGTCAAATATTACCGCCGAGATGTCAGGTTGGGTTAGGTTAGGTTATATTACGTTGCTGATGTATATAAAGGTTTAACGTAGACGTAGAGGCCAACTTGCCAGGAATGTTGTCAAATTTTACCGCCGATAAGATAGGTTGGGTTAGGTTAGGTTATATTAAGTTATTGATGTATATGAAGGTCCCAAGGAGACGTAGAATCCAACACGCCAGGATTGTCGTCAAATATTACCGCTGAGGTGTCAGGTTGGGTTAGGTTAGGTTATATTACGTTATTGATGCATATCGAGGTCCCACAGAGACGTAGAGGACAACTCGCCAGGAATGTTGTCAAATATTACCGCCGAAATGTCAGGTTGGGTCAGGTTATGTTACATCGCGTTATTGATGTATACGAAGGTCCCGCGTAGACGTAGAGGACAACTCGCCAGGAATGTTGTCAAATATTACCGCCGAGATGATAGATTAGGTTAGATTAGCTTATATTACGTTATTGATGTATATAAAGGTCCCACGGATACATAGAGACCAACTCGCCAGGAATGTTGTCAAATATTACCGCCGAGATGTCAGGTTGGGTTAGGTTAGGTTATATTACCTTATTCATATATATGAAGGTCCCACGTAGACGTAGAGTCCAACTCGCCAGGATTGTTGTCAAATATTACCGCCGAGATGTCAGGTTGGGTTAGGTTAGGTTATATTACCTTATTCATATATATGAAGGTCCTACGTAGACGTAGAGTCCAACTCGCCAGGATTGTTGTCAAATTTTACCGCCGAGAGGTTAGGTTGGGATGGGTTAGGTTATATTACGTTATTGATGTGTATAAAGGTCGCACGGAGACGTAGTTTCCAACTCGCCAGGAATGTTATCAAATATTACCGCCGAGGTGATAGGTTGGGTTATATTATGTTATATTACGTTATTGACGTACATAAAGGTCCCACGGAGTCGTAGAGGGCAGCTCGCCAGGAATGCTGTCAAATATTACCGCCGAGATGCCAGGTTGGGTTAGGTTAGGTTATATTACGTTATTGATGCATATGAACTTCCCACGCAGACGTAGAGGAGAACTCGCCAGGAATGTTGACAAATATTATCCCCGAGATGTCAGGTTGGGTTAGGTTAGGTTATATTACGTTATTGATGTATATGAAGGTCCCTAGAAGACGTAGAGGACAACTCGCCAGGAATGATGTCAAATATTACCGCCGAGGTGATAGGTTGGGTTATATTATGTTATATTACGTTATTGACGTACATAAAGGTCTCACGCAGTCGTAGAGGGCAGCTCGCCAGGAATGCTGTCAAATATTACCGCCGAGATGGTAGACTGGGTTAGGTTAGGTTACACTACGTTATTGATGTACATAAAGGTCCCACGCAGTCGTAGACGCCAGCTAGCCAGGAATGTTGTCAAATATTAACGCCGAGATGTCAGGTTGGGTTAGGTTAGGTTATATTACGTTGTTGATGTATATAAAGGTTTAGCGTAGACGTAGAGGCCAACTTGCCAGGAATGTTGTCAAATTTTACCGCCGAGATGATAGATTGGGTTAGATTAGGTTATATTACGTTATTGATATATATAAAGGTCCCACGGAGACATAGAGACCAACTCGCCAGGAATGTTGTCAAATATTACCGCCGAGATGTCAGGTTGGGTTAGGTTAGGTTATATTACCTTATTCATATATATGAAGGTCCCACGTAGACGTAGAGTCCAACTCGCCAGGATTGTTGTCAAATATTACCGCCGAGATGTCAGGTTGGGTTAGGTTAGGTTATATTACCTTATTCATATATATGAAGGTTCCACGTAGACGTAGAGTCCAACTCGCCAGGATTGTTGTCAAATTTTACCGCCGAGAGGTTAGGTTGGGATGGGATAGGTTATATTACGTTATTGATGTGTATAAAGGTCGCACGGAGACGTAATTTCCAACTCGCCAGGAATGTTATCAAATATTACCGCCGAGGTGATAGGTTGGGTTATATTATGTTATATTACGTTACTGACGTACATAAAGGTCCCCCGGAGTCGTAGAGGGCATCTCGCCAGGAATGCTGTCAAATATTACCGCCGAGGTGCCAGGTTGGGTTAGGTTAGGTTATATTACGTTATTGATGCATATGAATTTCCCACGCAGACGTAGAGGAGAACTCGCCAGGAATATTGACAAATATTATCCCCGAGATGTCAGGTTGGGTTAGGTTAGGTTATATTACGTTATTGATGTATATGAAGGTCCCTAGTAGACGTAGAGGACAACTCGCCAGGAGTAATGTCAAATATTATCGCCGAGATGATAGGTTGCGTTAGGTTAGGTTATATTAGGTTATTGATGTATATAAAGGTCCCACGGAGACATAGAGGCCAACTCGCCAGGAATGTTGTAAAATATTACCGCCGAGATGGTAGACTGGGTTAGGTTAGGTTGCACTACGTTATTGATGTACATAAAGGTCCCACGCAGTCGTAGACGCCAGCTCGCCCGGAATGTTGTCAAATATTACCGCCGAGATGTCAGGTTGGGTTAGGTTAGGTTATATTACGTTGTTGATGTATATAAAGGTTTAACGTCGACGTAGAGGCCAACTTGCCAGGAATACTGTCAAATTTTACCGCCGATAAGATAGGTTGGGTTGGGTTAGGTTATATTAAGTTATTGATGTATACAAAGGTCCCACGGAGACGTAGAATCCAACACGCCAGGATTGTCGTCAAATATTACCGCTGAGATGTCAGGTTGGGTTAGGTTAGGTTATATTACGTTATTGATGTATATCGAGGTCCCACCTAGACGCAAAGGACAACCCGCCAGGAATGCTGTCAAATATAATCGGCGAGATGATAGGTTGGGTTAGGTTAGGTTATATTACGTTATTGATGTATATAAAGGTACCACGATGACGTAGAGTCCAACTCGCCAGGAATGTTGTCGGATTTTACCGCCGAGATGATAGGTTGGGTTAGGTTTGGTTATATTACGTTATTGATGTATATGAAGGTCCCTAGTAGACGTAGAGGGCAACTCGCGAGGAATGTTGTCAAATATTACAGCCGAGATGTCAGGTTGGGTTAGGTTAGGTTATATTACGTTATTGATGTGTACGAAGGTCCCACGTAGACGTAGAGGACAACTCGCCAGGAATGTTGTCAAATATTACCGCCGAGATGATAGGTTGGGTTAGATTAGGTTATAATACGTTATTGATGTGTATAAATATCACACGGAGACGTAGTTTCCAACTCGCCAGGAATGTTGTCAAATATTACCGCCGAGATGGTAGACTGGGTTAGGTTAGGTTACACTACGTTATTGATGTACATAAAGGTCCCATGAAGTCGTAGAGGCCAACTCGTCAGGAATGTTGTCAAATATTACCGCCGAGATGTCAGGTTGGGTTAGGTTAGGTTATATTACGTTGTTGATGTATATAAAGGTTTAACGTAGACGTAGAGGCCAACTTGCCAGGAATTTTGTCAAATTTTACCGCCGATAAGATAGTTTGGGTTAGGTTAGGTTATATTAAGTTATTGATGTATATAAAGGTCCCACGGAGACGTAGAATCCAACACGCCAGGATTGTCGTCAAATATTACCGCTGAGATGTCAGTTTGGGTTAGGTTAGGTTATATTACGTTATTGATGCATATCGAGGTCACACGTAGACGTAGAGGACTACCCGCCAGGAATGATGTCAAATATTATCGCCGAGATGATAGGTTGGGTCAGGTTAGGTTATATTAGGTTATTGATGTATATAAAGGTCCCACGGAGACGTAGAGGCCAACTCGCCAGGAATGTTGTCATATATTACCGCCGAGATGTCAGGTTGGGTTAGGTTAGGTTATATTACCTTATTCATATATATGAAGGTCCCACGTAGACGTAGAGTACAACTCGCCAGGACTGTTGTCAAATTTTACCGCCGAGAGGTTAGGTTTTGATGGGTTAGGTTATATTACGTTATTGATGTGTATAAAGGTCACACGGAGACGTAGTTTCCAACTCGCCAGGAATGTTGTCAAATATTACCGCCGAGATGGTAGACTGGGTTAGGTTAAGTTACACTACGATATTGATGTACATAAAGGTCCCACGAATTCGTAGACGCCAGCTTACCAGGAATGTTGTCAAATATTACCGCCGAGATGTCAGTTTGGGTTAGGTTAGGTTATATTACGTTGTTGATGTATATAAAGGTCCCACGGACAGGTAGAGGCCAAGTCGCCAGGATTGTTGTCAAATATTACCGCCGATAAGTTAGGTTGGGTTAGGTTAGGTTTTATTACGTTATTGACGTACATAAAGATCCCACGGAGACCTAGAGGCCAACTCGCCAGGAATGTTGTCAAATTATACCGCCGAGATGTCAGGTTATGTTAGGTTAGGTTATATTACGTTATTGATGTATATAAAGGTCCCACGGAGACGTAGAGGCCAACTCGCCAGGAATGTTGTCAAATATTACCGCCGATAAGTTAGGTTGGGTTAGGTTAGGTTATATTACGTTATTGACGTACATAAAGATCCCACGGAGACGTAGAGGCCAGCACGCCAGTAATGCAGTCAAATATTACCGCCGAGATGTCAGGCTGGGATAGGTTAGGTTATATTACGTTATTGATGTATATCGAGGTCCCACCTAGACGTAGAGGACAACCCGCCAGGAATGCTGTCAAATATAATCGGCGAGATGATAGGTTGGGTTAGGTTAGGTTATATTACGTTATTGATGTATATAAAGGTACCACGGTGACGTAGAGTCCAACTCGCCTGGAATGTTGTCAGATTTTACCGCCGAGATGATAGGTTGGGTTAGGTTTGGTTATATTACGTTATTGATGTATATAAAGGTCCCACTGTGACGTAGAGTCCAACTCGCCAGGAATGTTGTCAAATATTACCGCCGAAATGTCAGGTTGGGTCAGGTTAGGTTACATCACGTTATTGATATATACGAAGGTCCCACGTAGACGTAGAGGACAACTCGCCAGGAATGTTGTCAAATATTACCGCCGAGATGATAGATTGGGTTACATTAGGTTATATTACGTTATTGATGTATATAAAGGTCCCACAGAGACATAGAGACCAACTCGCCAGGAATGTTGTCAAATATTACCGCCGAGATGTCAGGTTGGGTTAGGTTAGGTTATATTACCTTATTCATATATATGAAGGTCCCACGTAGACGTAGAGGAGAACTCGCCAGGAATGTTGACAAATATTATCCCCGAGATGTCAGGTTGGGTTAGGTTAGGTTATATTACGTTGTTGATGTATATAAAGGTTTAACGCAGACGTAGAGGCCTACTCGCCAGGAATGTTGTCAAATATTACCGCCGAGATGATAGATTGGGTTAGATTAGGTTATATTACGTTATTGATATATATAAAGGTCCCACGGAGACATAGAGACCAACTCGCCAGGAATGTTGTCAAATATTACCGCCGAGATGTCAGGTTGGGTTAGGTTAGGTTATATTACCTTATTCATATATATGAAGGTCCCACGTAGACGTAGAGTCCAACTCGCCAGGATTGTTGTCAAATATTACCGCCGAGATGTCAGGTTGGGTTAGGTTAGGTTATATTACCTTATTCATATATATGAAGGTTCCACGTAGACGTAGAGTCCAACTCGCCAGGATTGTTGTCAAATTTTACCGCCGAGAGGTTAGGTTGGGATGGGATAGGTTATATTACGTTATTGATGTGTATAAAGGTCGCACGGAGACGTAATTTCCAACTCGCCAGGAATGTTATCAAATATTACCGCCGAGGTGATAGGTTGGGTTATATTATGTTATATTACGTTACTGACGTACATAAAGGTCCCCCGGAGTCGTAGAGGGCAGCTCGCCAGGAATGCTGTCAAATATTACCGCCGAGATGCCAGGTTGGGTTAGGTTAGGTTATATTACGTTATTGATGCATATGAATTTCCCACGCAGACGTAGAGGAGAACTCGCCAGGAATGTTGACAAATATTATCCCCGAGATGTCAGGTTGGGTTATGTTAGGTTATATTACGTTATTGATGTATATGAAGGTCCCTAGTAGACGTAGAGGACAACTCGCCAGGAGTAATGTCAAATATTATCGCCGAGATGATAGGTTGCGTTAGGTTAGGTTATATTAGGTTATTGATGTATATAAAGGTCCCACGGAGACATAGAGGCCAACTCGCCAGGAATGTTGCAAAATATTACCGCCGAGATGGTAGACTGGGTTAGGTTAGGTTGCACTACGTTATTGATGTACATAAAGGTCCCACGCAGTCGTAGACGCCAGCTCGCCAGGAATGTTGTCAAATATTACCGCCGAGATGTCAGGTTGGGTTAGGTTAGGTTATATTACGTTGTTGATGTATATAAAGGATTAACGTAGACGTAGAGGCCAACTTGCCAGGAATGCTGTCAAATTTTACCGCCGATAAGATAGGTTGGGTTGGGTTAGGTTATATTAAGTTATTGATGTATACAAAGGTCCCACGGAGACGTAGAATCCAACACGCCAGGATTGTCGTCAAATATTACCGCTGAGATGTCAGGTTGGGTTAGGTTAGGTTATATTACGTTATTGATGTATATCGAGGTCCCACCTAGACGCAAAGGACAACCCGCCAGGAATGCTGTCAAATATAATCGGCGAGATGATAGGTTGGGTTAGGTTAGGTTATATTACGTTATTGATGTATATAAAGGTACCACGATGACGTAGAGTCCAACTCGCCAGGAATGTTGTCGGATTTTACCGCCGAGATGATAGGTTGGGTTAGGTTTGGTTATATTACGTTATTGATGTATATGAAGGTCCCTAGTAGACGTAGAGGGCAACTCGCGAGGAATGTTGTCAAATATTACAGCCGAGATGTCAGGTTGGGTTAGGTTAGGTTATATTACGTTATTGATGCATATCGAGGTCACACGTAGACGTAGAGGACAACCCGCCAGGAATGCTGTCAAATATAATCGGCGAGATGATAGGTTGGGTTAGGTTAGGTTATATTACGTTATTGATGTATATAAAGGTACCACTGTGACGTAGAGTCCAACTCGCCAGGAATGTTGTCAAATATTACCGCCGAAATGTCAGGTTGGGTCAGGTTAGGTTACATCACGTTATTGATATATACGAAGGTCCCACGTAGACGTAGAGGACAACTCGCCAGGAATGTTGTTAAATATTACCGCCGAGATGATAGATTGGGTTACATTAGGTTATATTACGTTATTGATGTATATAAAGGTCCCACGGAGACATAGAGACCAACTCGCCAGGAATGTTGTCAAATATTACCGCCGAGATGTCAGGTTGGGTTAGGTTAGGTTATATTACCTTATTCATATATATGAAGGTCCCACGTAGACGTAGAGGAGAACTCGCCAGGAATGTTGACAAATATTATCCCCGAGATGTCAGGTTGGGTTAGGTTAGGTTATATTACGTTGTTGATGTATATAAAGGTTTAACGCAGACGTAGAGGCCTACTCGCCAGGAATGTTGTCATATATTACCGCCGAGATGTCAGGTTGGGTTAGGTTAGGTTATATTACCTTATTCATATATATGAAGGTCCCACGTAGACGTAGAGTACAACTCGCCAGGACTGTTGTCAAATTTTACCGCCGAGAGGTTAGGTTTTGATGGGTTAGGTTATATTACGTTATTGATGTGTATAAAGGTCACACGGAGACGTAGTTTCCAACTCGCCAGGAATGTTGTCAAATATTACCGCCGAGATGGTAGACTGGGTTAGGTTAAGTTACACTACGATATTGATGTACATAAAGGTCCCACGAATTCGTAGACGCCAGCTTACCAGGAATGTTGTCAAATATTACCGCCGAGATGTCAGTTTGGGTTAGGTTAGCTTATATTACGTTGTTGATGTATATAAAGGTCCCACGGACAGGTAGAGGCCAAGTCGCCAGGATTGTTGTCAAATATTACCGCCGATAAGTTAGGTTGGGTTAGGTTAGGTTTTATTACGTTATTGACGTACATAAAGATCCCACGGAGACCTAGAGGCCAACTCGCCAGGAATGTTGTCAAATTATACCGCCGAGATGTCAGGTTGGGTTAGGTTAGGTTATATTACGTTATTGATGTATATAAAGGTCCCACGGAGACGTAGAGGCCAACTCGCCAGGAATGTTGTCAAATATTACCGCCGATAAGTTAGGTTGGGTTAGGTTAGGTTATATTACGTTATTGACGTACATAAAGATCCCACGGAGACGTAGAGGCCAGCACGCCAGTAATGCAGTCAAATATTACCGCCGAGATGTCAGGCTGGGATAGGTTAGGTTATATTACGTTATTGATGTATATCGAGGTCCCACCTAGACGTAGAGGACAACCCGCCAGGAATGCTGTCAAATATAATCGGCGAGATGATAGGTTGGGTTAGGTTAGGTTATATTACGTTATTGATGTATATAAAGGTACCACGGTGACGTAGAGTCCAACTCGCCTGGAATGTTGTCAGATTTTACCGCCGAGATGATAGGTTGGGTTAGGTTTGGTTATATTACGTTATTGATGTATATAAAGGTCCCAAGGAGACGTAGAATCCAACACGCCAGGATTGTCGTCAAATATTACCGCTGAGATGTCAGGTTGGGTTAGGTTAGGTTATATTACGTTATTGATGCATATCGAGGTCACACGTGGACGTAGAGGACAACCCGCCAGGAATGCTGTCAAATATAATCGGCGAGATGATAGGTTGGGTTAGGTTAGGTTATATTACGTTATTGATGTATATAAAGGTACCACTGTGACGTAGAGTCCAACTCGCCAGGAATGTTGTCAAATATTACCGCCGAAATGTCAGGTTGGGTCAGGTTAGGTTACATCACGTTATTGATATATACGAAGGTCCCACGTAGACGTAGAGGACAACTCGCCAGGAATGTTGTCAAATATTACCGCCGAGATGATAGATTGGGTTACATTAGGTTATATTACGTTATTGATGTATATAAAGGTCCCACGGAGACATAGAGACCAACTCGCCAGGAATGTTGTCAAATATTACCGCCGAGATGTCAGGTTGGGTTAGGTTAGGTTATATTACCTTATTCATATATATGAAGGTCCCACGTAGACGTAGAGTCCAACTCGCCAGGATTGTTGTCAAATATTACCGCCGGGATGTCAGGTTGGGTTAGGTTAGGTTATATTACCTTATTCATATATATGAAGGTCCCACGTAGACGTAGAGTCCAACTCGCCAGGATTGTTGTCAAATTTTACCGCCGAGAGGTTAGGTTCGGATGGGTTAGGTTAGATTACGTTATTGATGTGTATAAAGGTCGCACGGAGACGTAGTTTCCAACTAGCCAGGAATGTTGTCAAATATTACCGCCGAGGTGATAGGTTGGGTTCTATTATGTTATATTACGTTATTGACGTACATAAAGGTCCCACGGAGTCATAGAGGGCAGCTCGCCAGGAATGCTGTCAAATATTACCGCCGATATGCCAGGTTGGGGTAGGTTAGGTTATATTACGTTATTGATGCATATGAAATTCCCACGCAGACGTAGAGGAGAACTCGCCAGGAATGTTGACAAATATTATCCCCGAGATGTCAGGTTGGGTTAGGTTAGGTTATATTACGTTATTGATGTATATAAAGGTCCCACGGAGACGTGGAGGACAACCCGCCAGGAATGCTGTCAAATATTACCGCCGAGGTGATAGGTTGGGTTATATTATGTTATATAACGTTATTGACGTACATAAAGGTCCCACGGAGTCGTAGAGGGCAGCTCGCCAGGAATGCTGTCAAATATTACCGCCGAGATGCCAGGTTGGGTTAGGTTAGGTTATATTACGTTATTGATGCATTTGAATTTCCCACGCAGACGTAGAGGAGAACTCGCCAGGAATGTTGACAAATATTATCCCCGAGATGTCAGGTTGGGTTAGGTTAGGTTATATTACGTTATTGATGTATATGAAGGTCCCTAGTAGACGCAGAGGACAACTCGCCAGGAATGATGTCAAATATTATCGCCGAGATGATAGGTTGCGTTAGGTTAGGTTATATTAGGTTATTGATGCATATAAAGGTCCCAAGGAGACGTAGAATCCAACACGCCAGGATTGTCATCAAATATTACCGCTGAGATGTCAGGTTGGGTTAGGTTAGGTTATATTACGTTATTGATGCATATCGAGGTCACACGTAGACGTAGAGGACAACCCGCCAGGAATGATGTCAAATATTATCGCCGAGATGATAGGTTGGGTTAGGTTAGGTTATATTAGGTTATTGATGTATATAAAGGTCCCACAGAGACGTAGAGGACAACTCGCCAGGAATGTTGTCAAATATTACCGCCGAAATGTCAGGTTGGGTCAGGTTAGGTTACATCACGTTATTGATGTATACGAAGGTCCCACGTAGACGTAGAGGACAACCCGCCAGGAATGTTGTCAGATATTACCGCCGAGATGATAGGTTGGGTTAGATTAGATTATATTACGTTATTGATGTTTATAAATGTCACACGGAGACGTAGTTTCCAACTCGCCAGGAATGTTGTCAAATATTACCGCCGAGATGGTAGACTGGGTTAGGTTAGGTTACACTACGTTATTGATGTACATAAAGGTCCCACGAAGTCGTAGACGCCAGCTCGCCAGGAATGTTGTCAAATATTACCGCCGAGATGTCAGGTTGGGATAGGTTAGGTTATATTACGTTGTTGATGCATATAAAGGTTTAACGCAGACGTAGAGGCCTACTCGCCAGGAATGTTGTCAAATATTACCGCCGAGATGATAGATTGGGTTAGATTAGGTTATATTACGTTATTGATATATATAAAGGTCCCACGGAGACATAGAGACCAACTCGCCAGGAATGTTGTCAAATATTACCGCCGAGATGTCAGGTTGGGTTAGGTTAGGTTATATTACCTTATTCATATATATGAAGGTCCCACGTAGACGTAGAGTCCAACTCGCCAGGATTGTTGTCAAATATTACCGCCGAGATGTCAGGTTGGGTTAGGTTAGGTTATATTACCTTATTCATATATATGAAGGTCCCACGTAGACGTAGAGTCCAACTCGCCAGGATTGTTGTCAAATTTTACCGCCGAGAGGTTAGGTTGGGATGGGTTAGGTTAGATTACGTTATTGATGTGTATAAAGGTCGCACGGAGACGTAGTTTCCAACTAGCCAGGAATGTTGTCAAATATTACCGCCGAGGTGATAGGTTGGGTTCTATTATGTTATATTACGTTATTGACGTACATAAAGGTCCCACGGAGTCATAGAGGGCAGCTCGCCAGGAATGCTGTCAAATATTACCGCCGATATGCCAGGTTGGGGTAGGTTAGGTTATATTACGTTATTGATGCATATGAAATTCCCACGCAGACGTAGAGGAGAACTCGCCAGGAATGTTGACAAATATTATCCCCGAGATGTCAGGTTGGGTTAGGTTAGGTTATATTACGTTATTGATGTATATAAAGGTCCCACGGAGACGTGGAGGACAACCCGCCAGGAATGCTGTCAAATATTACCGCCGAGGTGATAGGTTGGGTTATATTATGTTATATAACGTTATTGACGTACATAAAGGTCCCACGGAGTCGTAGAGGGCAGCTCGCCAGGAATGCTGTCAAATATTACCGCCGAGATGCCAGGTTGGGTTAGGTTAGGTTATATTACGTTATTGATGCATTTGAATTTCCCACGCAGACGTAGAGGAGAACTCGCCAGGAATGTTGACAAATATTATCCCCGAGATGTCAGGTTGGGTTAGGTTAGGTTATATTACGTTATTGATGTATATGAAGGTCCCTAGTAGACGCAGAGGACAACTCGCCAGGAATGATGTCAAATATTATCGCCGAGATGATAGGTTGCGTTAGGTTAGGTTATATTAGGTTATTGATGCATATAAAGGTCCCAAGGAGACGTAGAATCCAACACGCCAGGATTGTCATCAAATATTACCGCTGAGATGTCAGGTTGGGTTAGGTTAGGTTATATTACGTTATTGATGCATATCGAGGTCACACGTAGACGTAGAGGACAACCCGCCAGGAATGATGTCAAATATTATCGCCGAGATGATAGGTTGGGTTAGGTTAGGTTATATTAGGTTATTGATGTATATAAAGGTCCCACAGAGACGTAGAGGACAACTCGCCAGGAATGTTGTCAAATATTACCGCCGAAATGTCAGGTTGGGTCAGGTTAGGTTACATCACGTTATTGATGTATACGAAGGTCCCACGTAGACGTAGAGGACAACCCGCCAGGAATGTTGTCAGATATTACCGCCGAGATGATAGGTTGGGTTAGATTAGATTATATTACGTTATTGATGTTTATAAATGTCACACGGAGACGTAGTTTCCAACTCGCCAGGAATGTTGTCAAATATTACCGCCGAGATGGTAGACTGGGTTAGGTTAGGTTACACTACGTTATTGATGTACATAAAGGTCCCACGAAGTCGTAGACGCCAGCTCGCCAGGAATGTTGTCAAATATTACCGCCGAGATGTCAGGTTGGGATAGGTTAGGTTATATTACGTTGTTGATGCATATAAAGGTTTAACGCAGACGTAGAGGCCTACTCGCCAGGAATGTTGTCAAATATTACCGCCGAGATGATAGATTGGGTTAGATTAGGTTATATTACGTTATTGATATATATAAAGGTCCCACGGAGACATAGAGACCAACTCGCCAGGAATGTTGTCAAATATTACCGCCGAGATGTCAGGTTGGGTTAGGTTAGGTTATATTACCTTATTCATATATATGAAGGTCCCACGTAGACGTAGAGTCCAACTCGCCAGGATTGTTGTCAAATATTACCGCCGAGATGTCAGGTTGGGTTAGGTTAGGTTATATTACCTTATTCATATATATGAAGGTTCCACGTAGACGTAGAGTCCAACTCGCCAGGATTGTTGTCAAATTTTACCGCCGAGAGGTTAGGTTGGGATGGGTTAGGTTATATTACGTTATTGATGTGTATAAAGGTCGCACGGAGACGTAGTTTCCAACTCGCCAGGAATGTTATCAAATATTACCGCCGAGGTGATAGGTTGGGTTATATTATGTTATATTACGTTACTGACGTACATAAAGGTCCCACGGAGTCGTAGAGGGCAGCTCGCCAGGAATGCTGTCAAATATTACCGCCGAGATGCCAGGTTGGGTTAGGTTAGGTTATATTACGTTATTGATGCATATGAATTTCCCACGCAGACGTAGAGGAGAACTCGCCAGGAATGTTGACAAATATTATCCCCGAGATGTCAGGTTGGGTTAGGTTAGGTTATATTACGTTATTGATGTATATGAAGGTCCCTAGTAGACGTAGAGGACAACTCGCCAGGAGTAATGTCAAATATTATCGCCGAGATGATAGGTTGCGTTAGGTTAGGTTATATTAGGTTATTGATGTATATAAAGGTCCCACGGAGACATAGAGGCCAACTCGCCAGGAATGTTGTAAAATATTACCGCCGAGATGGTAGACTGGGTTAGGTTAGGTTGCACTACGTTATTGATGTACATAAAGGTCCCACGCAGTCGTAGACGCCAGCTCGCCAGGAATGTTGTCAAATATTACCGCCGAGATGTCAGGTTGGGTTAGGTTAGGTTATATTACGTTGCTGATGTATATAAAGGTTTAACGTAGACGTAGAGGCCAACTTGCCAGGAATGTTGTCAAATTTTACCGCCGATAAGATAGGTTGGGTTAGGTTAGGTTATATTAAGTTATTGATGTGTATGAAGGTCCCAAGGAGACGTAGAATCCAACACGCCAGGATTGTCGTCAAATATTACCGCTGAGGTGTCAGGTTGGGTTAGGTTAGGTTATATTACGTTATTGATGCATATCGAGGTCCCACAGAGACGTAGAGGACAACTCGCCAGGAATGTTGTCAAATATTACCGCCGAAATGTCAGGTTGGGTCAGGTTATGTTACATCGCGTTATTGATGTATACGAAGGTCCCGCGTAGACGTAGAGGACAACTCGCCAGGAATGTTGTCAAATATTACCGCCGAGATGATAGATTAGGTTAGATTAGCTTATATTACGTTATTGATGTATATAAAGGTCCCACGGATACATAGAGACCAACTCGCCAGGAATGTTGTCAAATATTACCGCCGAGATGTCAGGTTGGGTTAGGTTAGGTTATATTACCTTATTCATATATATGAAGGTCCCACGTAGACGTAGAGTCCAACTCGCCAGGATTGTTGTCAAATATTACCGCCGAGATGTCAGGTTGGGTTAGGTTAGGTTATATTACCTTATTCATATATATGAAGGTCCTACGTAGACGTAGAGTCCAACTCGCCAGGATTGTTGTCAAATTTTACCGCCGAGAGGTTAGGTTGGGATGGGTTAGGTTATATTACGTTATTGATGTGTATAAAGGTCGCACGGAGACGTAGTTTCCAACTCGCCAGGAATGTTATCAAATATTACCGCCGAGGTGATGGGTTGGGTTATATTATGTTATATTACGTTATTGACGTACATAAAGGTCCCACGGAGTCGTAGAGGGCAGCTCGCCAGGAATGCTGTCAAATATTACCGCCGAGATGCCAGGTTGGGTTAGGTTAGGTTATATTACGTTATTGATGCATATGAACTTCCCACGCAGACGTAGAGGAGAACTCGCCAGGAATGTTGACAAATATTATCCCCGAGATGTCAGGTTGGGTTAGGTTAGGTTATATTACGTTATTGATGTATATGAAGGTCCCTAGAAGACGTAGAGGACAACTCGCCAGGAATGATGTCAAATATTACCGCCGAGGTGATAGGTTGGGTTATATTATGTTATATTACGTTATTGACGTACATAAAGGTCTCACGCAGTCGTAGAGGGCAGCTCGCCAGGAATGCTGTCAAATATTACCGCCGAGATGGTAGACTGGGTTAGGTTAGGTTACACTACGTTATTGATGTACATAAAGGTCCCACGCAGTCGTAGACGCCAGCTAGCCAGGAATGTTGTCAAATATTAACGCCGAGATGTCAGGTTGGGTTAGGTTAGGTTATATTACGTTGTTGATGTATATAAAGGTTTAGCGTAGACGTAGAGGCCAACTTGCCAGGAATGTTGTCAAATTTTACCGCCGATAAGATAGGTTGGTTTAGGTTAGGTTATATTAGGTTATTGATGTATATAAAGGTCCCAAGGAGACGTAGAATCCAACACGCCAGGATTGTCGTCAAATATTACCGCTGAGATGTCAGGTTGGATTAGGTTAGGTTATATTACGTTATTGATGCATATCGAGGTCACACGTAGACTTAGAGGACAACCCGCCAGGAATGATGTCAAATATTATCGCCGAGATGATAGGTTGGGTTAGGTTAGGTTATATTAGGTTATTGATGTATATAAAGGGCCCACAGAGACGTAGAGGACAACTCGCCAGGAATGTTGTCAGATTTTACCGCCGATAAGATAGGTTGGTTTAGGTTAGGTTATATTAGGTTATTGATGTATATAAAGGTCCCAAGGAGACGTAGAATCCAACACGCCAGGATTGTCGTCAAATATTACCGCTGAGATGTCAGGTTGGATTAGGTTAGGTTATATTACGTTATTGATGCATATCGAGGTCACACGTAGACTTAGAGGACAACCCGCCAGGAATGATGTCAAATATTATCGCCGAGATGATAGGTTGGGTTAGGTTAGGTTATATTAGGTTATTGATGTATATAAAGGGCCCACAGAGACGTAGAGGACAACTCGCCAGGAATGTTGTCAGATTTTACCGCCGAGATGATAGGTTGGGTCAGGTTAGGTTACATTACGTTATTGATGTATACGAATGTCCCACGTAGACGTAGAAGACAACTCGCCAGGAATGTTGTCAAATATTACCGCCGAGATGATAGGTTGGGTTAGATTAGGTTATATTACGTTATTGATGTGTATAAATGTCACACGGAGACGTAGTTTCCAACTCGCCAGGAATGTTGTCAAATATTACCGCCGAGATGGTAGACTGGGTTAGGTTAGGTTACACTACGTTATTGATGTACATAAAGGTCCCACGTAGACGTAGAGTACAACTCGCCAGGATTGTTGTCAAATATTACCGCCGAGATGTCAGGTTGGGTTAGGTTAGGTTATATTACCTTATTCATATATATGAAGGTTCCACGTAGACGTAGAGTCCAATTCGCCAGGATTGTTGTCAAATTTTACCGCCGAGAGGTTAGGTTGGGATGGGTTAGGTTATATTACGTTATTGATGTGTATAAAGGTCGCACGGAGACGTAGTTTCCAACTTGCCAGGAATGTTGTCAAATATTACCGCCGAGGTGATAGGTTGGGTTATATTATGTTATATTACATTATTGACGTACATAAAGGTCCCACGGAGTCGTAGAGGGCAGCTCGCCAGGAATGCTGTCAAATATTACCGCCGAGATGGTAGACTGGGTTAGGTTAGGTTACACTACGTTATTGATGTACATAAAGGTCCCACGCAGTCGTAGACGCCAGCTCGCCAGGAATGTTGTCAAATATTACCGCCGAAATGTCATGTTGGATCAGGTTAGGTTACATTACGTTATTGATATATACGAAGGTCCCACGTAGACGTAGAAGACAACTCGCCAGGAATGTTGTCAAATATTACCGCCGAGATGTCAGGTTGGGTTAGGTTAGGTTATATTACGTTGTTGATGTATATAAAGGTTTAACGTAGACGTAGAGGCCAACTTGCCAGGAATGCTGTCAAATATTAGCGCCGATAAGATAGGTTGGGTTAGGTTAGGTTATATTAAGTTATTGATGTATACAAAGGTCCCACGGAGACGTAGAATCCAACACGCCAGGAATGTCGTCAAATATTACCGCTGAGATGTCAGGTTGGGTTAGGTTAGGTTATATTACGTTATTGATGTATATCGAGGTCCCACCTAGACGCAAAGGACAACCCGCCAGGAATGCTGTCAAATATAATCGGCGAGATGATAGGTTGGGTTAGGTTAGGTTATATTACTTTATTGATGTATATAAAGGTACCACGATGACGTAGAGTCCAACTCGCCAGGAATGTTGTCGGATTTTACCGCCGAGATGATAGGTTGGGTTAGGTTTGGTTATATTACGTTATTGATGTATATGAAGGTCCCTAGTAGACGTAGAGGGCTACTCGCGAGGAATGTTGTCAAATATTACAGCCGAGATGTCAGGTTGGGTTAGGTTAGGTTATATTACGTTATTGATGTGTACGAAGGTCCCACGTAGACGTAGAGGACAACTCGCCAGGGTTGTTGTCAAATATTACCGCCGATAAGTTAGGTTGGGTTAGGTTAGGTTTTATTACGTTATTGACGTACATAAAGATCCCACGGAGACCTAGAGGCCAACTCGCCAGGAATGTTGTCAAATTATACCGCCGAGATGTCAGGTTGGGTTAGGTTAGGTTATATTACGTTATTGATGTATATAAAGGTCCCACGGAGACGTAGAGGCCAACTCGCCAGGTATGTTGTCAAATATTACCGCCGATAAGTTAGGTTGGGTTAGGTTAGGTTATATTACGTTATTGACGTACATAAAGATCCCACGGAGACGTAGAGGCCAGCACGCCAGTAATGCAGTCAAATATTACCGCCGAGATGTCAGGCTGGGATAGGTTAGGTTATATTACGTTATTGATGTATATCGAGGTCCCACCTAGACGTAGAGGACAACCCGCCAGGAATGCTGTCAAATATAATCGGCGAGATGATAGGTTGGGTTAGGTTAGGTTATATTACGTTATTGATGTATATAAAGGTACCACGGTGACGTAGAGTCCATCTCGCCTGGAATGTTGTCAGATTTTACCGCCGAGATGATAGGTTGGGTTAGATTAGGTTATAATACGTTATTGATGTGTATAAATGTCACACGGAGACGTAGTTTCCAACTCGCAAGGAATGTTGTCAAATATTACCGCCGAGATGGTAGACTGGGTTAGGTTAGGTTACACTACGTTATTGATGTACATAAAGGTCCCACGAAGTCGTAGAGGCCAACTCGTCAGGAATGTTGTCAAATATTACCGCCGAGATGTCAGGTTGGGTTAGGTTAGGTTATATTACGTTGTTGATGTATATAAAGGTTTAACGTAGACGTAGAGGCCAACTTGCCAGGAATTTTGTCAAATTTTAACGCCGATAAGATAGTTTGCGTTAGGTTAGGTTATATTAAGTTATTGATGTATATAAAGGTCCCACGGAGACGTAGAATCCAACACGCCAGGATTGTCGTCAAATATTACCGCTGAGATGTCAGGTTGGGTTAGGTTAGGTTATATTACGTTATTGATGCATATCGAGGTCACACGTAGACGTAGAGGACTACCCGCCAGGAATGATGTCAAATATTATCGCCGAGATGATAGGTTGGGTCAGGTTAGGTTATATTAGGTTATTGATGTATATAAAGGTCCCACGGAGACGTAGAGGACAACTCGCCAGGAATGTTGTCCAATATTACCGCCGAGATACTAGGTTGGGTTAGATTAGGTTATATTACGTTATTGATGTATATAAAGGTCCCACGGAGACGTAGAGGCCAACTCGCCAGGAATGTTGTCATATATTACCGCCGAGATGTCAGGTTGGGTTATGTTAGGTTATATTACCTTATTCATATATATGAAGGTCCCACGTAGACGTATAGTACAACTCTCCAGGACTGTTGTCAAATTTTACCGCCGAGAGGTTAGGTTTTGATGGGTTAGGTTATATTACGTTATTGATGTGTATAAAGGTCACACGGAGACGTAGTTTCCAACTCGCCAGGAATGTTGTCAAATATTACCGCCGAGATGGTAGACTGGGTTAGGTTAGGTTACACTACGATATTGATGTACATAAAGGTCCCACGAATTCGTAGACGCCAGCTTACCAGGAATGTTGTCAAATATTACCGCCGAGATGTCAGTTTGGGTTAGGTTAGGTTATATTACGTTGTTGATGTATATAAAGGTCCCACGGACAGGTAGAGGCCAAGTCGCCAGGATTGTTGTCAAATATTACCGCCGATAAGTTAGGTTGGGTTAGGTTAGGTTTTATTACGTTATTGACGTACATAAAGATCCCACGGAGACCTAGAGGCCAACTCGCCAGGAATGTTGTCAAATTATACCGCCGAGATGTCAGGTTGGGTTAGGTTTGGTTATATTACGTTATTGATGTATATAAAGGTCCCAAGGAGACGTAGAATCCAACACGCCAGGATTGTCGTCAAATATTACCGCTGAGATGTCAGGTTGGGTTAGGTTAGGTTATATTACGTTATTGATGCATATCGAGGTCACACGTAGACGTGGAGGACAACTCGCCAGGAATGTTGTCAAATATTACCGCCGAGATGATAGATTGGGTTAGATTAGGTTATATTACGTTATTGATGTATATAAATGTCCCACGGAGACATAGAGACCAACTCGCCAGGAATGTTGTCAAATATTACCGCCGAGATGTCAGGTTGGGTTAGGTTAGGTTATATTACCTTATTCATATATATGAAGGTCCCACGTAGACGTAGAGACCAACTCGCCAGGAATGTTGTCAAATATTACCGCCGAGATGTCAGGTTGGGTTAGGTTAGGTTATATTACCTTATTCATATATATGAAGGTCCCACGTAGACGTAGAGTCCAACTCGCCAGGATTGTTGTCAAATATTACCGCCGAGATGTCAGGTTGGGTTAGGTTAGGTTATATTACCTAATTCATATATATGAAGGTCCCACGTAGACGAAGAGTCCAACTCGCCAGGATTGTTGTCAAATTTTACCGCCGAGAGGTTAGGTTGGGATGGGTTAGGTTATATTACGTTATTGATGTGTATAAAGGTCGCACGGAGACGTAGTTTCCAACTCGCCAGGAATGTTATCAAATATTACCGCAGAGGTGATAGGTTGGGTTATATTATGTTATATTACGTTATTGACGTACATAAAGGTCCCACGGAGTCGTAGAGGGCAGCTCGCCAGGAATGCTGTCAAATATTACCGCCGAGATGCCAGGTTCGGTTAGGTTAGGTTATATTACGTTATTGATGCATATGAACTTCCCACGCAGACGTAGAGGAGAACTCGCCAGGAATGTTGACAAATATTATCCCCGAGATGTCAGGTTGGGTTAGGTTAGGTTATATTACGTTATTGATGTATATGAAGTTCCCTAGTAGACGTAGAGTACAACTCGCCAGGAATGATGTCAGATATTATCGCCGAGATGATAGGTTGCGTTAGGTTAGGTTATATTAGGTTATTGATGTATATAAAGGTGCCACGGAGACATAGAGGCCAACTCGCCAGGAATGTTGTAAAATATTACCGCCGAAATGTCAGGTTGGATCAGGTTAGGTTACATTACGTTATTGATGTGTATAAATGTCACACGGAGACGTAGTTTCCAACTCGCCAGGAATGTTGTCAAATATTACCGCCGAGATGGTAGACTGGGTTAGGTTAGGTTAAACTACGTTATTGATGTATATAAAGGTACCACGGTGACGTAGAGTCCAACTCGCCAGGAATGTTGTCGGATTTTACCGCCGAGATGATAGGTTGGGTTAGTTTTGGTTATATTACGTTATTGATGTATATGAAGGTCCCCAGTAGACGTAGAGTCCAACTCGGCAGGAATGTTGTCAAATATTACAGCCGAGATGTCAGGTTGGGTTAGGTTAGGTTATATTACGTTATTGATGTTTACGAAGGTCCCACGTAGACGTAGAGGACAACTCGCCAGGAATGTTGTCAAATATTACCGCCGAGATGATAGATTGGGTTAGATTAGGTTATATTACGTTATTGATGTATATAAAGGTCCCACGGAGACATAGAGGCCTACTCGCCAGGAATGTTGTAAAATATTACCGCCGAGATGCCAGGTTGGGTTAGGTTAGGTTATATTACGTTATTGATGCATATGAATTTCCCACGCAGACGTAGAGGAGAACTCGCCAGGAATGTTGACAAATATTATCCCCGAGATGTCAGGTTGGGTTAGGTTAGGTTATATTACGTTATTGATGTATATGAAGGTCCCTAGAAGACGTAGAGGACAACTCGCCAGGAATGATGTCAAATATTACCGCCGAGGTGATAGGTTGGGTTATATTATGTTATATTACGTTATTGACGTACATAAAGGTCTCACGCAGTCGTAGAGGGCAGCTCGCCAGGAATGCTGTCAAATATTACCGCCGAGATGGTAGACTGGGTTAGGTTAGGTTACACTACGTTATTGATGTACATAAAGGTCCCACGCAGTCGTAGACGCCAGCTAGCCAGGAATGTTGTCAAATATTAACGCCGAGATGTCAGGTTGGGTTAGGTTAGGTTATATTACGTTGTTGATGTATATAAAGGTTTAGCGTAGACGTAGAGGCCAACTTGCCAGGAATGTTGTCAAATTTTACCGCCGATAAGATAGGTTGGTTTAGGTTAGGTTATATTAGGTTATTGATGTATATAAAGGTCCCAAGGAGACGTAGAATCCAACACGCCAGGATTGTCGTCAAATATTACCGCTGAGATGTCAGGTTGGATTAGGTTAGGTTATATTACGTTATTGATGCATATCGAGGTCACACGTAGACTTAGAGGACAACCCGCCAGGAATGATGTCAAATATTATCGCCGAGATGATAGGTTGGGTTAGGTTAGGTTATATTAGGTTATTGATGTATATAAAGGGCCCACAGAGACGTAGAGGACAACTCGCCAGGAATGTTGTCAGATTTTACCGCCGAGATGATAGGTTGGGTCAGGTTAGGTTACATTACGTTATTGATGTATACGAATGTCCCACGTAGACGTAGAAGACAACTCGCCAGGAATGTTGTCAAATATTACCGCCGAGATGATAGGTTGGGTTAGATTAGGTTATATTACGTTGTTGATGTATATAAAGGTTTAGCGTAGACGTAGAGGCCAACTTGCCAGGAATGTTGTCAAATTTTACCGCCGATAAGATAGGTTGGTTTAGGTTAGGTTATATTAGGTTATTGATGTATATAAAGGTCCCAAGGAGACGTAGAATCCAACACGCCAGGATTGTCGTCAAATATTACCGCTGAGATGTCAGGTTGGATTAGGTTAGGTTATATTACGTTATTGATGCATATCGAGGTCACACGTAGACTTAGAGGACAACCCGCCAGGAATGATGTCAAATATTATCGCCGAGATGATAGGTTGGGTTAGGTTAGGTTATATTAGGTTATTGATGTATATAAAGGGCCCACAGAGACGTAGAGGACAACTCGCCAGGAATGTTGTCAGATTTTACCGCCGAGATGATAGGTTGGGTCAGGTTAGGTTACATTACGTTATTGATGTATACGAATGTCCCACGTAGACGTAGAAGACAACTCGCCAGGAATGTTGTCAAATATTACCGCCGAGATGATAGGTTGGGTTAGATTAGGTTATATTACGTTATTGATGTGTATAAATGTCACACGGAGACGTAGTTTCCAACTCGCCAGGAATGTTGTCAAATATTACCGCCGAGATGGTAGACTGGGTTAGGTTAGGTTACACTACGTTATTGATGTACATAAAGGTCCCACGTAGACGTAGAGTACAACTCGCCAGGAATGTTGTCAAATATTACCGCCGAGATGATAGGTTGGGTTAGATTAGGTTATATTACGTTATTGATGTATATAAAGGTCCCACGGAGACATAGAGGCCAACTCGCCAGGAATGTTGTAAAATGTTACCGCCGAAATGTCAGGTTGGGTCAGGTTAGGTTACATCACGTTATTGATGTATACGAAGGTCCCACGTAGACGTAGAGGACAACTCGCCAGGAATGTTGTCAAATATTACCGCCGAGATGATAGATTGGGTTAGATTAGGTTATATTACGTTATTGATGTATATAAAGGTCCCACGGAGACATAGAGACCAACTCGCCAGGAATGTTGTCAAATATTACCGCCGAGATGTCAGGTTGGGTTAGGTTAGGTTATATTACCTTTTTCATATATATGAAGGTCCCACGTAGGCGTAGAGTCCAACTCGCCAGGATTGTTGTCAAATATTACCGCCGAGATGTCAGGTTGGGTTAGGTTAGGTTATATTACCTTATTCATATATATGAAGGTTCCACGTAGACGTAGAGTCCAACTCGCCAGGATTGTTGTCAAATTTTACCGCCGAGAGGTTAGGTTGGGATGGGTTAGGTTATATTACGTTATTGATGTGTATAAAGGTCGCACGGAGACGTAGTTTCCAACTTGCCAGGAATGTTGTCAAATATTACCGCCGAGGTGATAGGTTGGGTTATATTATGTTATATTACATTATTGACGTACATAAAGGTCCCACGGAGTCGTAGAGGGCAGCTCGCCAGGAATGCTGTCAAATATTACCGCCGAGATGGTAGACTGGGTTAGGTTAGGTTACACTACGTTATTGATGTACATAAAGGTCCCACGCAGTCGTAGACGCCAGCTCGCCAGGAATGTTGTCAAATATTACCGCCGAAATGTCATGTTGGATCAGGTTAGGTTACATTACGTTATTGATATATACGAAGGTCCCACGTAGACGTAGAAGACAACTCGCCAGGAATGTTGTCAAATATTACCGCCGAGATGTCAGGTTGGGTTAGGTTAGGTTATATTACGTTGTTGATGTATATAAAGGTTTAACGTAGACGTAGAGGCCAACTTGCCAGGAATGCTGTCAAATATTAGCGCCGATAAGATAGGTTGGGTTAGGTTAGGTTATATTAAGTTATTGATGTATACAAAGGTCCCACGGAGACGTAGAATCCAACACGCCAGGATTGTCGTCAAATATTACCGCTGAGATGTCAGGTTGGGTTAGGTTAGGTTATATTACGTTATTGATGTATATCGAGGTCCCACCTAGACGCAAAGGACAACCCGCCAGGAATGCTGTCAAATATAATTGGCGAGATGATAGGTTGGGTTAGGTTAGGTTATATTACTTTATTGATGTATATAAAGGTACCACGATGACGTAGAGTCCAACTCGCCAGGAATGTTGTCGGATTTTACCGCCGAGATGATAGGTTGGGTTAGGTTTGGTTATATTACGTTATTGATGTATATGAAGGTCCCTAGTAGACGTAGAGGGCAACTCGCGAGGAATGTTGTCAAATATTACAGCCGAGATGTCAGGTTGGGTTAGGTTAGGTTATATTACGTTATTGATGTGTACGAAGGTCCCACGTAGACGTAGAGGACAACTCGCCAGGGTTGTTGTCAAATATTACCGCCGATAAGTTAGGTTGGGTTAGGTTAGGTTTTATTACGTTATTGACGTACATAAAGATCCCACGGAGACCTAGAGGCCAACTCGCCAGGAATGTTGTCAAATTATACCGCCGAGATGTCAGGTTGGGTTAGGTTAGGTTATATTACGTTATTGATGTATATAAAGGTCCCACGGAGACGTAGAGGCCAACTCGCCAGGTATGTTGTCAAATATTACCGCCGATAAGTTAGGTTGGGTTAGGTTAGGTTATATTACGTTATTGACGTACATAAAGATCCCACGGAGACGTAGAGGCCAGCACGCCAGTAATGCAGTCAAATATTACCGCCGAGATGTCAGGCTGGGATAGGTTAGGTTATATTACGTTATTGATGTATATCGAGGTCCCACCTAGACGTAGAGGACAACCCGCCAGGAATGCTGTCAAATATAATCGGCGAGATGATAGGTTGGGTTAGGTTAGGTTATATTACGTTATTGATGTATATAAAGGTACCACGGTGACGTAGAGTCCATCTCGCCTGGAATGTTGTCAGATTTTACCGCCGAGATGATAGGTTGGGTTAGATTAGGTTATAATACGTTATTGATGTGTATAAATGTCACACGGAGACGTAGTTTCCAACTCGCAAGGAATGTTGTCAAATATTACCGCCGAGATGGTAGACTGGGTTAGGTTAGGTTACACTACGTTATTGATGTACATAAAGGTCCCACGCAGTCGTAGACGCCAGCTAGCCAGGAATGTTGTCAAATATTAACGCCGAGATGTCAGGTTGGGTTAGGTTAGGTTATATTACGTTGTTGATGTATATAAAGGTTTAGCGTAGACGTAGAGGCCAACTTGCCAGGAATGTTGTCAAATTTTACCGCCGATAAGATAGGTTGGTTTAGGTTAGGTTATATTAGGTTATTGATGTATATAAAGGTCCCAAGGAGACGTAGAATCCAACACGCCAGGATTGTCGTCAAATATTACCGCTGAGATGTCAGGTTGGATTAGGTTAGGTTATATTACGTTATTGATGCATATCGAGGTCACACGTAGACTTAGAGGACAACCCGCCAGGAATGATGTCAAATATTATCGCCGAGATGATAGGTTGGGTTAGGTTAGGTTATATTAGGTTATTGATGTATATAAAGGGCCCACAGAGACGTAGAGGACAACTCGCCAGGAATGTTGTCAGATTTTACCGCCGAGATGATAGGTTGGGTCAGGTTAGGTTACATTACGTTATTGATGTATACGAATGTCCCACGTAGACGTAGAAGACAACTCGCCAGGAATGTTGTCAAATATTACCGCCGAGATGATAGGTTGGGTTAGATTAGGTTATATTACGTTGTTGATGTATATAAAGGTTTAGCGTAGACGTAGAGGCCAACTTGCCAGGAATGTTGTCAAATTTTACCGCCGATAAGATAGGTTGGTTTAGGTTAGGTTATATTAGGTTATTGATGTATATAAAGGTCCCAAGGAGACGTAGAATCCAACACGCCAGGATTGTCGTCAAATATTACCGCTGAGATGTCAGGTTGGATTAGGTTAGGTTATATTACGTTATTGATGCATATCGAGGTCACACGTAGACTTAGAGGACAACCCGCCAGGAATGATGTCAAATATTATCGCCGAGATGATAGGTTGGGTTAGGTTAGGTTATATTAGGTTATTGATGTATATAAAGGGCCCACAGAGACGTAGAGGACAACTCGCCAGGAATGTTGTCAGATTTTACCGCCGAGATGATAGGTTGGGTCAGGTTAGGTTACATTACGTTATTGATGTATACGAATGTCCCACGTAGACGTAGAAGACAACTCGCCAGGAATGTTGTCAAATATTACCGCCGAGATGATAGGTTGGGTTAGATTAGGTTATATTACGTTATTGATGTGTATAAATGTCACACGGAGACGTAGTTTCCAACTCGCCAGGAATGTTGTCAAATATTACCGCCGAGATGGTAGACTGGGTTAGGTTAGGTTACACTACGTTATTGATGTACATAAAGGTCCCACGTAGACGTAGAGTACAACTCGCCAGGAATGTTGTCAAATATTACCGCCGAGATGATAGGTTGGGTTAGATTAGGTTATATTACGTTATTGATGTATATAAAGGTCCCACGGAGACATAGAGGCCAACTCGCCAGGAATGTTGTAAAATGTTACCGCCGAAATGTCAGGTTGGGTCAGGTTAGGTTACATCACGTTATTGATGTATACGAAGGTCCCACGTAGACGTAGAGGACAACTCGCCAGGAATGTTGTCAAATATTACCGCCGAGATGATAGATTGGGTTAGATTAGGTTATATTACGTTATTGATGTATATAAAGGTCCCACGGAGACATAGAGACCAACTCGCCAGGAATGTTGTCAAATATTACCGCCGAGATGTCAGGTTGGGTTAGGTTAGGTTATATTACCTTTTTCATATATATGAAGGTCCCACGTAGGCGTAGAGTCCAACTCGCCAGGATTGTTGTCAAATATTACCGCCGAGATGTCAGGTTGGGTTAGGTTAGGTTATATTACCTTATTCATATATATGAAGGTTCCACGTAGACGTAGAGTCCAACTCGCCAGGATTGTTGTCAAATTTTACCGCCGAGAGGTTAGGTTGGGATGGGTTAGGTTATATTACGTTATTGATGTGTATAAAGGTCGCACGGAGACGTAGTTTCCAACTTGCCAGGAATGTTGTCAAATATTACCGCCGAGGTGATAGGTTGGGTTATATTATGTTATATTACATTATTGACGTACATAAAGGTCCCACGGAGTCGTAGAGGGCAGCTCGCCAGGAATGCTGTCAAATATTACCGCCGAGATGGTAGACTGGGTTAGGTTAGGTTACACTACGTTATTGATGTACATAAAGGTCCCACGCAGTCGTAGACGCCAGCTCGCCAGGAATGTTGTCAAATATTACCGCCGAAATGTCATGTTGGATCAGGTTAGGTTACATTACGTTATTGATATATACGAAGGTCCCACGTAGACGTAGAAGACAACTCGCCAGGAATGTTGTCAAATATTACCGCCGAGATGTCAGGTTGGGTTAGGTTAGGTTATATTACGTTGTTGATGTATATAAAGGTTTAACGTAGACGTAGAGGCCAACTTGCCAGGAATGCTGTCAAATATTAGCGCCGATAAGATAGGTTGGGTTAGGTTAGGTTATATTAAGTTATTGATGTATACAAAGGTCCCACGGAGACGTAGAATCCAACACGCCAGGATTGTCGTCAAATATTACCGCTGAGATGTCAGGTTGGGTTAGGTTAGGTTATATTACGTTATTGATGTATATCGAGGTCCCACCTAGACGCAAAGGACAACCCGCCAGGAATGCTGTCAAATATAATTGGCGAGATGATAGGTTGGGTTAGGTTAGGTTATATTACTTTATTGATGTATATAAAGGTACCACGATGACGTAGAGTCCAACTCGCCAGGAATGTTGTCGGATTTTACCGCCGAGATGATAGGTTGGGTTAGGTTTGGTTATATTACGTTATTGATGTATATGAAGGTCCCTAGTAGACGTAGAGGGCAACTCGCGAGGAATGTTGTCAAATATTACAGCCGAGATGTCAGGTTGGGTTAGGTTAGGTTATATTACGTTATTGATGTGTACGAAGGTCCCACGTAGACGTAGAGGACAACTCGCCAGGGTTGTTGTCAAATATTACCGCCGATAAGTTAGGTTGGGTTAGGTTAGGTTTTATTACGTTATTGACGTACATAAAGATCCCACGGAGACCTAGAGGCCAACTCGCCAGGAATGTTGTCAAATTATACCGCCGAGATGTCAGGTTGGGTTAGGTTAGGTTATATTACGTTATTGATGTATATAAAGGTCCCACGGAGACGTAGAGGCCAACTCGCCAGGTATGTTGTCAAATATTACCGCCGATAAGTTAGGTTGGGTTAGGTTAGGTTATATTACGTTATTGACGTACATAAAGATCCCACGGAGACGTAGAGGCCAGCACGCCAGTAATGCAGTCAAATATTACCGCCGAGATGTCAGGCTGGGATAGGTTAGGTTATATTACGTTATTGATGTATATCGAGGTCCCACCTAGACGTAGAGGACAACCCGCCAGGAATGCTGTCAAATATAATCGGCGAGATGATAGGTTGGGTTAGGTTAGGTTATATTACGTTATTGATGTATATAAAGGTACCACGGTGACGTAGAGTCCATCTCGCCTGGAATGTTGTCAGATTTTACCGCCGAGATGATAGGTTGGGTTAGATTAGGTTATAATACGTTATTGATGTGTATAAATGTCACACGGAGACGTAGTTTCCAACTCGCAAGGAATGTTGTCAAATATTACCGCCGAGATGGTAGACTGGGTTAGGTTAGGTTACACTACGTTATTGATGTACATAAAGGTCCCACGAAGTCGTAGAGGCCAACTCGTCAGGAATGTTGTCAAATATTACCGCCGAGATGTCAGGTTGGGTTAGGTTAGGTTATATTACGTTGTTGATGTATATAAAGGTTTAACGTAGACGTAGAGGCCAACTTGCCAGGAATTTTGTCAAATTTTAACGCCGATAAGATAGTTTGCGTTAGGTTAGGTTATATTAAGTTATTGATGTATATAAAGGTCCCACGGAGACGTAGAATCCAACACGCCAGGATTGTCGTCAAATATTACCGCTGAGATGTCAGGTTGGGTTAGGTTAGGTTATATTACGTTATTGATGCATATCGAGGTCACACGTAGACGTAGAGGACTACCCGCCAGGAATGATGTCAAATATTATCGCCGAGATGATAGGTTGGGTCAGGTTAGGTTATATTAGGTTATTGATGTATATAAAGGTCCCACGGAGACGTAGAGGACAACTCGCCAGGAATGTTGTCCAATATTACCGCCGAGATACTAGGTTGGGTTAGATTAGGTTATATTACGTTATTGATGTATATAAAGGTCCCACGGAGACGTAGAGGCCAACTCGCCAGGAATGTTGTCATATATTACCGCCGAGATGTCAGGTTGGGTTAGGTTAGGTTATATTACCTTATTCATATATATGAAGGTCCCACGTAGACGTAGAGTCCAACTCGCCAGGACTGTTGTCAAATTTTACCGCCGAGAGGTTAGGTTTTGATGGGTTAGGTTATATTACGTTATTGATGTCTATAAAGGTCACACGGAGACGTAGTTTCCAACTCGCCAGGAATGTTGTCAAATATTACCGCCGAGATGGTAGACTGGGTTAGGTTAGGTTACACTACGATATTGATGTACATAAAGGTCCCACGAATTCGTAGACGCCAGCTTACCAGGAATGTTGTCAAATATTATCGCCGAGATGTCAGTTTGGGTTAGGTTAGGTTATATTACGTTGTTGATGTATATAAAGGTCCCACGGACAGGTAGAGGCCAAGTCGCCAGGATTGTTGTCAAATATTACCGCCGATAAGTTAGGTTGGGTTAGGTTAGGTTTTATTACGTTATTGACGTACATAAAGATCCCACGGAGACCTAGAGGCCAACTCGCCAGGAATGTTGTCAAATTATACCGCCGAGATGATAGGTTGGGTTAGGTTTGGTTATATTACGTTATTGATGTATATAAAGGTCCCAAGGAGACGTAGAATCCAACACGCCAGGATTGTCGTCAAATATTACCGCTGAGATGTCAGGTTGGGTTAGGTTAGGTTATATTACGTTATTGATGCTTATCGAGGTCACACGTAGACGTGGAGGACAACTCGCCAGGTATGTTGTCAAATATTACCGCCGAGATGATAGATTGTGTTAGATTAGGTTATATTACGTTATTGATGTATATAAATGTCCCACGGAGACATAGAGACCAACTCGCCAGGAATGTTGTCAAATATTACCGCCGAGATGTCAGGTTGGGTTAGGTTAGGTTATATTACCTTATTCATATATATGAAGGTCCCACGTAGACGTAGAGTCCAACTCGCCAGGATTGTTGTCAAATATTACCGCCGAGATGTCAGGTTGGGTTAGGTTAGGTTATATTACCTAATTCATATATATGAAGGTCCCACGTAGACGTAGAGTCCAACTCGCCAGGATTGTTGTCAAATTTTACCGCCGAGAGGTTAGGTTGGGATGGGTTAGGTTATATTACGTTATTGATGTGTATAAAGGTCGCACGGAGACGTAGTTTCCAACTCGCCAGGAATGTTATCAAATATTACCGCAGAGGTGATAGGTTGGGTTATATTATGTTATATTACGTTATTGACGTACATAAAGGTCCCACGGAGTCGTAGAGGACAGCTCGCCAGGAATACTGTCAAATATTACCGCCGAGATGCCAGGTTGGGTTAGGTTAGGTTATATTACGTTATTGATGCATATGAACTTCCCACGCAGACGTAGAGGAGAACTCGCCAGGAATGTTGACAAATATTATCCCCGAGATGTCAGGTTGGGTTAGGTTAGGTTATATTACGTTATTGATGTATATCAAGTTCCCTAGTAGACGTAGAGTACAACTCGCCAGGAATGATGTCAGATATTATCGCCGAGATGATAGGTTGCGTTAGGTTAGGTTATATTAGGTTATTGATGTATATAAAGGTGCCACGGAGACATAGAGGCCAACTCGCCAGGAATGTTGTCATATATTACCGCCGAGATGTCAGGTTGGGTTATGTTAGGTTATATTACCTTATTCATATATATGAAGGTCCCACGTAGACGTAGAGTACAACTCTCCAGGACTGTTGTCAAATTTTACCGCCGAGAGGTTAGGTTTTGATGGGTTAGGTTATATTACGTTATTGATGTGTATAAAGGTCACACGGAGACGTAGTTTCCAACTCGCCAGGAATGTTGTCAAATATTACCGCCGAGATGGTAGACTGGGTTAGGTTAGGTTACACTACGATATTGATGTACATAAAGGTCCCACGAATTCGTAGACGCCAGCTTACCAGGAATGTTGTCAAATATTACCGCCGAGATGTCAGTTTGGGTTAGGTTAGGTTATATTACGTTGTTGATGTATATAAAGGTCCCACGGACAGGTAGAGGCCAAGTCGCCAGGATTGTTGTCAAATATTACCGCCGATAAGTTAGGTTGGGTTAGGTTAGGTTTTATTACGTTATTGACGTACATAAAGATCCCACGGAGACCTAGAGGCCAACTCGCCAGGAATGTTGTCAAATTATACCGCCGAGATGTCAGGTTGGGTTAGGTTTGGTTATATTACGTTATTGATGTATATAAAGGTCCCAAGGAGACGTAGAATCCAACACGCCAGGATTGTCGTCAAATATTACCGCTGAGATGTCAGGTTGGGTTAGGTTAGGTTATATTACGTTATTGATGCATATCGAGGTCACACGTAGACGTGGAGGACAACTCGCCAGGAATGTTGTCAAATATTACCGCCGAGATGATAGATTGGGTTAGATTAGGTTATATTACGTTATTGATGTATATAAATGTCCCACGGAGACATAGAGACCAACTCGCCAGGAATGTTGTCAAATATTACCGCCGAGATGTCAGGTTGGGTTAGGTTAGGTTATATTACCTTATTCATATATATGAAGGTCCCACGTAGACGTAGAGTCCAACTCGCCAGGATTGTTGTCAAATATTACCGCCGAGATGTCAGGTTGGGTTAGGTTAGGTTATATTACCTAATTCATATATATGAAGGTCCCACGTAGACGAAGAGTCCAACTCGCCAGGATTGTTGTCAAATTTTACCGCCGAGAGGTTAGGTTGGGATGGGTTAGGTTATATTACGTTATTGATGTGTATAAAGGTCGCACGGAGACGTAGTTTCCAACTCGCCAGGAATGTTATCAAATATTACCGCAGAGGTGATAGGTTGGGTTATATTATGTTATATTACGTTATTGACGTACATAAAGGTCCCACGGAGTCGTAGAGGGCAGCTCGCCAGGAATGCTGTCAAATATTACCGCCGAGATGCCAGGTTCGGTTAGGTTAGGTTATATTACGTTATTGATGCATATGAACTTCCCACGCAGACGTAGAGGAGAACTCGCCAGGAATGTTGACAAATATTATCCCCGAGATGTCAGGTTGGGTTAGGTTAGGTTATATTACGTTATTGATGTATATGAAGTTCCCTAGTAGACGTAGAGTACAACTCGCCAGGAATGATGTCAGATATTATCGCCGAGATGATAGGTTGCGTTATTTTAGGTTATATTAGGTTATTGATGTATATAAAGGTGCCACGGAGACATAGAGGCCAACTCGCCAGGAATGTTGTAAAATATTACCGCCGAAATGTCAGGTTGGATCAGGTTAGGTTACATTACGTTATTGATGTATACGAAGGTCCCACGTAGACGTAGAGGACAACTCGCCAGGAATGTTGTCAAATATTACCGCCGAGATGATAGGTTGGGTTAGATTAGGTTATATTACGTTATTGATGTGTATAAATGTCACACGGAGACGTAGTTTCCAACTCGCCAGGAATGTTGTCAAATATTACCGCCGAGATGGTAGACTGGGTTAGGTTAGGTTAAACTACGTTATTGATGTATATAAAGGTACCACGGTGACGTAGAGTCCAACTCGCCAGGAATGTTGTCGGATTTTACCGCCGAGATGATAGGTTGGGTTAGGTTTGGTTATATTACGTTATTGATGTATATGAAGGTCCCCAGTAGACGTAGAGTCCAACTCGGCAGGAATGTTGTCAAATATTACAGCCGAGATGTCAGGTTGGGTTAGGTTAGGTTATATTACGTTATTGATGTTTACGAAGGTCCCACGTAGACGTAGAGGACAACTCGCCAGGAATGTTGTCAAATATTACCGCCGAGATGATAGATTGGGTTAGATTAGGTTATATTACGTTATTGATGTATATAAAGGTCCCACGGAGACATAGAGGACTACTCGCCAGGAATGTTGTAAAATATTACCGCCGAGATGCCAGGTTGGGTTAGGTTAGGTTATATTACGTTATTGATGCATATGAATTTCCCACGCAGACGTAGAGGAGAACTCGCCAGGAATGTTGACAAATATTATCCCCGAGATGTCAGGTTGGGTTAGGTTAGGTTATATTACGTTATTGATGTATATGAAGGTCCCTAGTAGACGTAGAGGACAACTCGCCAGGAATGATGTCAAATATTATCGCCGAGATGATAGGTTGGGTTAGGTTAGGTTATATTAGGTTATTGATGCATATAAAGGTCGCACGGAGACGTAGAGGCCAACTCGCCAGGAATGTTGTTAAATTATACCGCCGAGATGTCAGGTTGGGTTAGGTTAGGTTATATTACGTTATTGATGTATATAAAGGTCCCACGGAGACGTAGAGGCTAACTCGTCAGGAATGTGTCAAATATTACCGCCGACATGTCAGGTTGGGTTAGGTTAGGTTATATTACGTTGTTGATGTATATAAAGGTTTAACGTAGACGTAGAGGCCAACTTGCCAGGAATTTTGTCAAATTTTACCGCCGATAAGATAGTTTGGGTTAGGTTAGGTTATATTAAGTTATTGATGTATATAAAGGTCCCACGGAGACGTAGAATCCAACACGCCAGGATTGTCGTCAAATATTACCGCTGATATGTCAGGTTGGGTTAGGTTAGGTTATATTACGTTATTGATGCATATCGACGTCACACGTAGACGTAGAGGACAACCCGCCAGGAATGATGTCAAATATTATCGCCGAGATGATAGGTTGGGTCAGGTTAGGTTATATTAGGTTATTGTTGTATATAAAGGTCCCACGGAGACGTAGAGGACAACACGCCAGGAATGTTGTCCAATATTACCGCCGAGATACTAGGTTGGGCTAGATTAGGTTATATTACGTTATTGATGTATATAAAGGTCCCACGGAGACGTAGAGCCAACTCGCCAGGAATGTTGTCATATATTACCGCCGAGATGTCAGGTTGGGTTAGGTTAGGTTATATTACCTTATTCATATATATGAAGGTCCCACGTAGACGTAGAGTCCAACTCGCCAGGATTGTTGTCAAATTTTACCGCCGAGAGGTTAGGTTTTGATGGGTTAGGTTATATTACGTTATTGATGTGTATAAAGGTCACACGGAGACGTAGTTTCCAACTCGCCAGGAATGTTGTCAGATTTTACCGCCGAGATGATAGGTTGGGTTAGGTTTGGTTATATTACGTTATTGATGTATATAAAGGTCCCAAGGGACGTAGAATCCAACACGCCAGGATTGTCGTCAAATATTACCGCTGAGATGTCAGGTTGGGTTAGGTTAGCTTATATTACGTTATTGATGCATATCGAGGTCACACGTAGACGTAGAGGACAACCCGCCAGGAATGCTGTCAAATATAATCGGCGAGATGATAGGTTGGGTTAGGTTAGGTTATATTACGTTATTGATGTATATAAAGGTACCACGGTGACGTAGAGTCCAACTCGCCAGGAATGTTGTCAAATATTACCGCCGAAATGTCAGGTTGGGTCAGGTTAGGTTACATCACGTTATTGATGTATACGAAGGTCCCACGTAGACGTAGAGGACAACTCGCCAGGAATGTTGTCAAATATTACCGCCGAGATGATAGATTGGGTTAGATTAGGTTATATTACGTTATTGATGTATATAAAGGTCCCACGGAGACATAGAGACCAACTCGCCAGGAATGTTGTCAAATATTACCGCCGAGATGTCAGGTTGGGTTAGGTTAGGTTATATTACCTTATTCATATATATGAAGGTCCCACGTAGACGTAGAGTCCAACTCGCCAGGATTGTTGTCAAATATTACCGCCGAGATGTCAGGTTGGGTTAGGTTAGGTTATATTACCTTATTCATATATATGAAGGTCCCACGTAGACGTAGAGTCCAACTCGCCAGGATTGTTGTCAAATTTTACCATCGAGAGGTTAGGTTGGGATGGGTTAGGTTATATTACGTTATTGATGTGTATAAAGGTCGCACGGAGACGTAGTTTCCAACTCGTCAGGAATGTTATCAAATATTACCGCCGAGGTGATAGGTTGGGTTATATTATGTTATATTACGTTATTGACGTACATAAAGGTCCCACGGAGTCGTAGAGGGCAACTCGCCCGGAATGCTGTCAAATATTACCGCCGAGATGCCAGGTTGTGTTAGGTTAGGTTATATTACGTTATTGATGCATATGAACTTCCCACGCAGACGTAGAGGAGAACTCGCCAGGAATGTTGACAAATATTATCCCCGAGATGTCAGGTTGGGTTAGGTTAGGTTATATTACGTTATTGATGTATATGAAGGTCCCTAGTAGACGTAGAGGACAACTCGCCAGGAATGATGTCAAATATTACCGCCGAGGTGATAGGTTGGGTTATATTATGTTATATTACGTTATTGATGTATATAAAGGTCCCACGGAGACGTAGAGGCCAACTCGCCAGGAATGTTGTCATATATTACCGCCGAGATGTCAGGTTGGGTTAGGTTAGGTTATATTACCTTATTCATATATATGAAGGTCCCACGTAGACGTAGAGTCCAACTCGCCAGGACTGTTGTCAAATTTTACCGCCGAGAGGTTAGGTTTTGATGGGTTAGGTTATATTACGTTATTGATGTGTATAAAGGTCACACGGAGACGTAGTTTCCAACTCGCCAGGAATGTTGTCAAATATTACCGCCGAGATGGTAGACTGGGTTAGGTTAGGTTACACTACGATATTGATGTACATAAAGGTCCCACGAATTCGTAGACGCCAGCTTACCAGGAATGTTGTCAAATATTACCGCCGAGATGTCAGTTTGGGTTAGGTTAGGTTATATTACGTTGTTGATGTATATAAAGGTCCCACGGACAGGTAGAGGCCAAGTCGCCAGGATTGTTGTCAAATATTACCGCCGATAAGTTAGGTTGGGTTAGGTTAGGTTTTATTACGTTATTGACGTACATAAAGATCCCACGGAGACCTAGAGGCCAACTCGCCAGGAATGTTGTCAAATTATACCGCCGAGATGATAGGTTGGGTTAGGTTTGGTTATATTACGTTATTGATGTATATAAAGGTCCCAAGGAGACGTAGAATCCAACACGCCAGGATTGTCGTCAAATATTACCGCTGAGATGTCAGGTTGGGTTAGGTTAGGTTATATTACGTTATTGATGCTTATCGAGGTCACACGTAGACGTGGAGGACAACTCGCCAGGTATGTTGTCAAATATTACCGCCGAGATGATAGATTGTGTTAGATTAGGTTATATTACGTTATTGATGTATATAAATGTCCCACGGAGACATAGAGACCAACTCGCCAGGAATGTTGTCAAATATTACCGCCGAGATGTCAGGTTGGGTTAGGTTAGGTTATATTACCTTATTCATATATATGAAGGTCCCACGTAGACGTAGAGTCCAACTCGCCAGGATTGTTGTCAAATATTACCGCCGAGATGTCAGGTTGGGTTAGGTTAGGTTATATTACCTAATTCATATATATGAAGGTCCCACGTAGACGTAGAGTCCAACTCGCCAGGATTGTTGTCAAATTTTACCGCCGAGAGGTTAGGTTGGGTTGGGTTAGGTTATATTACGTTATTGATGTGTATAAAGGTCGCACGGAGACGTAGTTTCCAACTCGCCAGGAATGTTATCAAATATTACCGCAGAGGTGATAGGTTGGGTTATATTATGTTATATTACGTTATTGACGTACATAAAGGTCCCACGGAGTCGTAGAGGACAGCTCGCCAGGAATACTGTCAAATATTACCGCCGAGATGCCAGGTTGGGTTAGGTTAGGTTATATTACGTTATTGATGCATATGAACTTCCCACGCAGACGTAGAGGAGAACTCGCCAGGAATGTTGACAAATATTATCCCCGAGATGTCAGGTTGGGTTAGGTTAGGTTATATTACGTTATTGATGTATATCAAGTTCCCTAGTAGACGTAGAGTACAACTCGCCAGGAATGATGTCAGATATTATCGCCGAGATGATAGGTTGCGTTAGGTTAGGTTATATTAGGTTATTGATGTATATAAAGGTGCCACGGAGACATAGAGACCAACTCGCCAGGAATGTTGTCAAATATTACCGCCGAGATGTCAGGTTGGGTTAGGTTAGGTTATATTACCTTATTCATATATATGAAGGTCCCACGTAGACGTAGAGTCCAACTCGCCAGGATTGTTGTCAAATATTACCGCCGAGATGTCAGGTTGGGTTAGGTTAGGTTATATTACCTAATTCATATATATGAAGGTCCCACGTAGACGTAGAGTCCAACTCGCCAGGATTGTTGTCAAATTTTACCGCCGAGAGGTTAGGTTGGGATGGGTTAGGTTATATTACGTTATTGATGTGTATAAAGGTCGCACGGAGACGTAGTTTCCAACTCGCCAGGAATGTTATCAAATATTACCGCAGAGGTGATAGGTTGGGTTATATTATGTTATATTACGTTATTGACGTACATAAAGGTCCCACGGAGTCGTAGAGGACAGCTCGCCAGGAATACTGTCAAATATTACCGCCGAGATGCCAGGTTGGGTTAGGTTAGGTTATATTACGTTATTGATGCATATGAACTTCCCACGCAGACGTAGAGGAGAACTCGCCAGGAATGTTGACAAATATTATCCCCGAGATGTCAGGTTGGGTTAGGTTAGGTTATATTACGTTATTGATGTATATCAAGTTCCCTAGTAGACGCAGAGTACAACTCGCCAGGAATGATGTCAGATATTATCCCCGAGATGATAGGTTGCGTTAGGTTAGGTTATATTAGGTTATTGATGTATATAAAGGTGCCACGGAGACATAGAGGCCAACTCGCCAGGAATGTTGTCATATATTACCGCCGAGATGTCAGGTTGGGTTATGTTAGGTTATATTACCTTATTCATATATATGAAGGTCCCACGTAGACGTAGAGTACAACTCTCCAGGACTGTTGTCAAATTTTACCGCCGAGAGGTTAGGTTTTGATGGGTTAGGTTATATTACGTTATTGATGTGTATAAAGGTCACACGGAGACGTAGTTTCCAACTCGCCAGGAATGTTGTCAAATATTACCGCCGAGATGGTAGACTGGGTTAGGTTAGGTTACACTACGATATTGATGTACATAAAGGTCCCACGAATTCGTAGACGCCAGCTTACCAGGAATGTTGTCAAATATTACCGCCGAGATGTCAGTTTGGGTTAGGTTAGGTTATATTACGTTGTTGATGTATATAAAGGTCCCACGGACAGGTAGAGGCCAAGTCGCCAGGATTGTTGTCAAATATTACCGCCGATAAGTTAGGTTGGGTTAGGTTAGGTTTTATTACGTTATTGACGTACATAAAGATCCCACGGAGACCTAGAGGCCAACTCGCCAGGAATGTTGTCAAATTATACCGCCGAGATGTCAGGTTGGGTTAGGTTTGGTTATATTACGTTATTGATGTATATAAAGGTCCCAAGGAGACGTAGAATCCAACACGCCAGGATTGTCGTCAAATATTACCGCTGAGATGTCAGGTTGGGTTAGGTTAGGTTATATTACGTTATTGATGCATATCGAGGTCACACGTAGACGTGGAGGACAACTCGCCAGGAATGTTGTCAAATATTACCGCCGAGATGATAGATTGGGTTAGATTAGGTTATATTACGTTATTGATGTATATAAATGTCCCACGGTGACGTAGAGTCCAACTCGCCAGGAATGTTGTCAAATATTACCGCCGAAATGTCAGGTTGGGTCAGGTTAGGTTACATCACGTTATTGATGTATACGAAGGTCCCACGTAGTCGTAGAGGGCAACTCGCCCGGAATGCTGTCAAATATTACCGCCGAGATGCCAGGTTGTGTTAGGTTAGGTTATATTACGTTATTGATGCATATGAACTTCCCACGCAGACGTAGAGGAGAACTCGCCAGGAATGTTGACAAATATTATCCCCGAGATGTCAGGTTGGGTTAGGTTAGGTTATATTACGTTATTGATGTATATGAAGGTCCCTAGTAGACGTAGAGGACAACTCGCCAGGAATGATGTCAAATATTACCGCCGAGGTGATAGGTTGGGTTATATTATGTTATATTACGTTATTGATGTATATAAAGGTCCCACGGAGACGTAGAGGCCAACTCGCCAGGAATGTTGTCATATATTACCGCCGAGATGTCAGGTTGGGTTAGGTTAGGTTATATTACCTTATTCATATATATGAAGGTCCCACGTAGACGTAGAGTCCAACTCGCCAGGACTGTTGTCAAATTTTACCGCCGAGAGGTTAGGTTTTGATGGGTTAGGTTATATTACGTTATTGATGTGTATAAAGGTCACACGGAGACGTAGTTTCCAACTCGCCAGGAATGTTGTCAAATATTACCGCCGAGATGGTAGACTGGGTTAGGTTAGGTTACACTACGATATTGATGTACATAAAGGTCCCACGAATTCGTAGACGCCAGCTTACCAGGAATGTTGTCAAATATTACCGCCGAGATGTCAGTTTGGGTTAGGTTAGGTTATATTACGTTGTTGATGTATATAAAGGTCCCACGGACAGGTAGAGGCCAAGTCGCCAGGATTGTTGTCAAATATTACCGCCGATAAGTTAGGTTGGGTTAGGTTAGGTTTTATTACGTTATTGACGTACATAAAGATCCCACGGAGACCTAGAGGCCAACTCGCCAGGAATGTTGTCAAATTATACCGCCGAGATGATAGGTTGGGTTAGGTTTGGTTATATTACGTTATTGATGTATATAAAGGTCCCAAGGAGACGTAGAATCCAACACGCCAGGATTGTCGTCAAATATTACCGCTGAGATGTCAGGTTGGGTTAGGTTAGGTTATATTACGTTATTGATGCTTATCGAGGTCACACGTAGACGTGGAGGACAACTCGCCAGGTATGTTGTCAAATATTACCGCCGAGATGATAGATTGTGTTAGATTAGGTTATATTACGTTATTGATGTATATAAATGTCCCACGGAGACATAGAGACCAACTCGCCAGGAATGTTGTCAAATATTACCGCCGAGATGTCAGGTTGGGTTAGGTTAGGTTATATTACCTTATTCATATATATGAAGGTCCCACGTAGACGTAGAGTCCAACTCGCCAGGATTGTTGTCAAATATTACCGCCGAGATGTCAGGTTGGGTTAGGTTAGGTTATATTACCTAATTCATATATATGAAGGTCCCACGTAGACGTAGAGTCCAACTCGCCAGGATTGTTGTCAAATTTTACCGCCGAGAGGTTAGGTTGGGTTGGGTTAGGTTATATTACGTTATTGATGTGTATAAAGGTCGCACGGAGACGTAGTTTCCAACTCGCCAGGAATGTTATCAAATATTACCGCAGAGGTGATAGGTTGGGTTATATTATGTTATATTACGTTATTGACGTACATAAAGGTCCCACGGAGTCGTAGAGGACAGCTCGCCAGGAATACTGTCAAATATTACCGCCGAGATGCCAGGTTGGGTTAGGTTAGGTTATATTACGTTATTGATGCATATGAACTTCCCACGCAGACGTAGAGGAGAACTCGCCAGGAATGTTGACAAATATTATCCCCGAGATGTCAGGTTGGGTTAGGTTAGGTTATATTACGTTATTGATGTATATCAAGTTCCCTAGTAGACGTAGAGTACAACTCGCCAGGAATGATGTCAGATATTATCGCCGAGATGATAGGTTGCGTTAGGTTAGGTTATATTAGGTTATTGATGTATATAAAGGTGCCACGGAGACATAGAGACCAACTCGCCAGGAATGTTGTCAAATATTACCGCCGAGATGTCAGGTTGGGTTAGGTTAGGTTATATTACCTTATTCATATATATGAAGGTCCCACGTAGACGTAGAGTCCAACTCGCCAGGATTGTTGTCAAATATTACCGCCGAGATGTCAGGTTGGGTTAGGTTAGGTTATATTACCTAATTCATATATATGAAGGTCCCACGTAGACGTAGAGTCCAACTCGCCAGGATTGTTGTCAAATTTTACCGCCGAGAGGTTAGGTTGGGATGGGTTAGGTTATATTACGTTATTGATGTGTATAAAGGTCGCACGGAGACGTAGTTTCCAACTCGCCAGGAATGTTATCAAATATTACCGCAGAGGTGATAGGTTGGGTTATATTATGTTATATTACGTTATTGACGTACATAAAGGTCCCACGGAGTCGTAGAGGACAGCTCGCCAGGAATACTGTCAAATATTACCGCCGAGATGCCAGGTTGGGTTAGGTTAGGTTATATTACGTTATTGATGCATATGAACTTCCCACGCAGACGTAGAGGAGAACTCGCCAGGAATGTTGACAAATATTATCCCCGAGATGTCAGGTTGGGTTAGGTTAGGTTATATTACGTTATTGATGTATATCAAGTTCCCTAGTAGACGTAGAGTACAACTCGCCAGGAATGATGTCAGATATTATCCCCGAGATGATAGGTTGCGTTAGGTTAGGTTATATTAGGTTATTGATGTATATAAAGGTGCCACGGAGACATAGAGGCCAACTCGCCAGGAATGTTGTCATATATTACCGCCGAGATGTCAGGTTGGGTTATGTTAGGTTATATTACCTTATTCATATATATGAAGGTCCCACGTAGACGTAGAGTACAACTCTCCAGGACTGTTGTCAAATTTTACCGCCGAGAGGTTAGGTTTTGATGGGTTAGGTTATATTACGTTATTGATGTGTATAAAGGTCACACGGAGACGTAGTTTCCAACTCGCCAGGAATGTTGTCAAATATTACCGCCGAGATGGTAGACTGGGTTAGGTTAGGTTACACTACGATATTGATGTACATAAAGGTCCCACGAATTCGTAGACGCCAGCTTACCAGGAATGTTGTCAAATATTACCGCCGAGATGTCAGTTTGGGTTAGGTTAGGTTATATTACGTTGTTGATGTATATAAAGGTCCCACGGACAGGTAGAGGCCAAGTCGCCAGGATTGTTGTCAAATATTACCGCCGATAAGTTAGGTTGGGTTAGGTTAGGTTTTATTACGTTATTGACGTACATAAAGATCCCACGGAGACCTAGAGGCCAACTCGCCAGGAATGTTGTCAAATTATACCGCCGAGATGTCAGGTTGGGTTAGGTTTGGTTATATTACGTTATTGATGTATATAAAGGTCCCAAGGAGACGTAGAATCCAACACGCCAGGATTGTCGTCAAATATTACCGCTGAGATGTCAGGTTGGGTTAGGTTAGGTTATATTACGTTATTGATGCATATCGAGGTCACACGTAGACGTGGAGGACAACTCGCCAGGAATGTTGTCAAATATTACCGCCGAGATGATAGATTGGGTTAGATTAGGTTATATTACGTTATTGATGTATATAAATGTCCCACGGAGACATAGAGACCAACTCGCCAGGAATGTTGTCAAATATTACCGCCGAGATGTCAGGTTGGGTTAGGTTAGGTTATATTACCTTATTCATATATATGAAGGTCCCACGTAGACGTAGAGTCCAACTCGCCAGGATTGTTGTCAAATATTACCGCCGAGATGTCAGGTTGGGTTAGGTTAGGTTATATTACCTAATTCATATATATGAAGGTCCCACGTAGACGAAGAGTCCAACTCGCCAGGATTGTTGTCAAATTTTACCGCCGAGAGGTTAGGTTGGGATGGGTTAGGTTATATTACGTTATTGATGTGTATAAAGGTCGCACGGAGACGTAGTTTCCAACTCGCCAGGAATGTTATCAAATATTACCGCAGAGGTGATAGGTTGGGTTATATTATGTTATATTACGTTATTGACGTACATAAAGGTCCCACGGAGTCGTAGAGGGCAGCTCGCCAGGAATGCTGTCAAATATTACCGCCGAGATGCCAGGTTCGGTTAGGTTAGGTTATATTACGTTATTGATGCATATGAACTTCCCACGCAGACGTAGAGGAGAACTCGCCAGGAATGTTGACAAATATTATCCCCGAGATGTCAGGTTGGGTTAGGTTAGGTTATATTACGTTATTGATGTATATGAAGTTCCCTAGTAGACGTAGAGTACAACTCGCCAGGAATGATGTCAGATATTATCGCCGAGATGATAGGTTGCGTTAGGTTAGGTTATATTAGGTTATTGATGTATATAAAGGTGCCACGGAGACATAGAGGCCAACTCGCCAGGAATGTTGTAAAATATTACCGCCGAAATGTCAGGTTGGATCAGGTTAGGTTACATTACGTTATTGATGTATACGAAGGTCCCACGTAGACGTAGAGGACAACTCGCCAGGAATGTTGTCAAATATTACCGCCGAGATGATAGGTTGGGTTAGATTAGGTTATATTACGTTATTGATGTGTATAAATGTCACACGGAGACGTAGTTTCCAACTCGCCAGGAATGTTGTCAAATATTACCGCCGAGATGGTAGACTGGGTTAGGTTAGGTTAAACTACGTTATTGATGTATATAAAGGTACCACGGTGACGTAGAGTCCAACTCGCCAGGAATGTTGTCGGATTTTACCGCCGAGATGATAGGTTGGGTTAGGTTTGGTTATATTACGTTATTGATGTATATGAAGGTCCCCAGTAGACGTAGAGTCCAACTCGGCAGGAATGTTGTCAAATATTACAGCCGAGATGTCAGGTTGGGTTAGGTTAGGTTATATTACGTTATTGATGTTTACGAAGGTCCCACGTAGACGTAGAGGACAACTCGCCAGGAATGTTGTCAAATATTACCGCCGAGATGATAGATTGGGTTAGATTAGGTTATATTACGTTATTGATGTATATAAAGGTCCCACGGAGACATAGAGGCCTACTCGCCAGGAATGTTGTAAAATATTACCGCCGAGATGCCAGGTTGGGTTAGGTTAGGTTATATTACGTTATTGATGCATATGAATTTCCCACGCAGACGTAGAGGAGAACTCGCCAGGAATGTTGACAAATATTATCCCCGAGATGTCAGGTTGGGTTAGGTTAGGTTATATTACGTTATTGATGTATATGAAGGTCCCTAGTAGACGTAGAGGACAACTCGCCAGGAATGATGTCAAATATTATCGCCGAGATGATAGGTTGGGTTAGGTTAGGTTATATTAGGTTATTGATGCATATAAAGGTCGCACGGAGACGTAGAGGCCAACTCGCCAGGAATGTTGTTAAATTATACCGCCGAGATGTCAGGTTGGGTTAGGTTAGGTTATATTACGTTATTGATGTATATAAAGGTCCCACGGAGACGTAGAGGCTAACTCGTCAGGAATGTGTCAAATATTACCGCCGACATGTCAGGTTGGGTTAGGTTAGGTTATATTACGTTGTTGATGTATATAAAGGTTTAACGTAGACGTAGAGGCCAACTTGCCAGGAATTTTGTCAAATTTTACCGCCGATAAGATAGTTTGGGTTAGGTTAGGTTATATTAAGTTATTGATGTATATAAAGGTCCCACGGAGACGTAGAATCCAACACGCCAGGATTGTCGTCAAATATTACCGCTGATATGTCAGGTTGGGTTAGGTTAGGTTATATTACGTTATTGATGCATATCGACGTCACACGTAGACGTAGAGGACAACCCGCCAGGAATGATGTCAAATATTATCGCCGAGATGATAGGTTGGGTCAGGTTAGGTTATATTAGGTTATTGTTGTATATAAAGGTCCCACGGAGACGTAGAGGACAACACGCCAGGAATGTTGTCCAATATTACCGCCGAGATACTAGGTTGGGCTAGATTAGGTTATATTACGTTATTGATGTATATAAAGGTCCCACGGAGACGTAGAGCCAACTCGCCAGGAATGTTGTCATATATTACCGCCGAGATGTCAGGTTGGGTTAGGTTAGGTTATATTACCTTATTCATATATATGAAGGTCCCACGTAGACGTAGAGTCCAACTCGCCAGGATTGTTGTCAAATTTTACCGCCGAGAGGTTAGGTTTTGATGGGTTAGGTTATATTACGTTATTGATGTGTATAAAGGTCACACGGAGACGTAGTTTCCAACTCGCCAGGAATGTTGTCAGATTTTACCGCCGAGATGATAGGTTGGGTTAGGTTTGGTTATATTACGTTATTGATGTATATAAAGGTCCCAAGGGACGTAGAATCCAACACGCCAGGATTGTCGTCAAATATTACCGCTGAGATGTCAGGTTGGGTTAGGTTAGCTTATATTACGTTATTGATGCATATCGAGGTCACACGTAGACGTAGAGGACAACCCGCCAGGAATGCTGTCAAATATAATCGGCGAGATGATAGGTTGGGTTAGGTTAGGTTATATTACGTTATTGATGTATATAAAGGTACCACGGTGACGTAGAGTCCAACTCGCCAGGAATGTTGTCAAATATTACCGCCGAAATGTCAGGTTGGGTCAGGTTAGGTTACATCACGTTATTGATGTATACGAAGGTCCCACGTAGACGTAGAGGACAACTCGCCAGGAATGTTGTCAAATATTACCGCCGAGATGATAGATTGGGTTAGATTAGGTTATATTACGTTATTGATGTATATAAAGGTCCCACGGAGACATAGAGACCAACTCGCCAGGAATGTTGTCAAATATTACCGCCGAGATGTCAGGTTGGGTTAGGTTAGGTTATATTACCTTATTCATATATATGAAGGTCCCACGTAGACGTAGAGTCCAACTCGCCAGGATTGTTGTCAAATATTACCGCCGAGATGTCAGGTTGGGTTAGGTTAGGTTATATTACCTTATTCATATATATGAAGGTCCCACGTAGACGTAGAGTCCAACTCGCCAGGATTGTTGTCAAATTTTACCATCGAGAGGTTAGGTTGGGATGGGTTAGGTTATATTACGTTATTGATGTGTATAAAGGTCGCACGGAGACGTAGTTTCCAACTCGTCAGGAATGTTATCAAATATTACCGCCGAGGTGATAGGTTGGGTTATATTATGTTATATTACGTTATTGACGTACATAAAGGTCCCACGGAGTCGTAGAGGGCAACTCGCCCGGAATGCTGTCAAATATTACCGCCGAGATGCCAGGTTGTGTTAGGTTAGGTTATATTACGTTATTGATGCATATGAACTTCCCACGCAGACGTAGAGGAGAACTCGCCAGGAATGTTGACAAATATTATCCCCGAGATGTCAGGTTGGGTTAGGTTAGGTTATATTACGTTATTGATGTATATGAAGGTCCCTAGTAGACGTAGAGGACAACTCGCCAGGAATGATGTCAAATATTACCGCCGAGGTGATAGGTTGGGTTATATTATGTTATATTACGTTATTGATGTATATAAAGGTCCCACGGAGACGTAGAGGCCAACTCGCCAGGAATGTTGTCATATATTACCGCCGAGATGTCAGGTTGGGTTAGGTTAGGTTATATTACCTTATTCATATATATGAAGGTCCCACGTAGACGTAGAGTCCAACTCGCCAGGACTGTTGTCAAATTTTACCGCCGAGAGGTTAGGTTTTGATGGGTTAGGTTATATTACGTTATTGATGTGTATAAAGGTCACACGGAGACGTAGTTTCCAACTCGCCAGGAATGTTGTCAAATATTACCGCCGAGATGGTAGACTGGGTTAGGTTAGGTTACACTACGATATTGATGTACATAAAGGTCCCACGAATTCGTAGACGCCAGCTTACCAGGAATGTTGTCAAATATTACCGCCGAGATGTCAGTTTGGGTTAGGTTAGGTTATATTACGTTGTTGATGTATATAAAGGTCCCACGGACAGGTAGAGGCCAAGTCGCCAGGATTGTTGTCAAATATTACCGCCGATAAGTTAGGTTGGGTTAGGTTAGGTTTTATTACGTTATTGACGTACATAAAGATCCCACGGAGACCTAGAGGCCAACTCGCCAGGAATGTTGTCAAATTATACCGCCGAGATGATAGGTTGGGTTAGGTTTGGTTATATTACGTTATTGATGTATATAAAGGTCCCAAGGAGACGTAGAATCCAACACGCCAGGATTGTCGTCAAATATTACCGCTGAGATGTCAGGTTGGGTTAGGTTAGGTTATATTACGTTATTGATGCTTATCGAGGTCACACGTAGACGTGGAGGACAACTCGCCAGGTATGTTGTCAAATATTACCGCCGAGATGATAGATTGTGTTAGATTAGGTTATATTACGTTATTGACGTACATAAAGGTCCCACGGAGTCGTAGAGGACAGCTCGCCAGGAATACTGTCAAATATTACCGCCGAGATGCCAGGTTGGGTTAGGTTAGGTTATATTACGTTATTGATGCATATGAACTTCCCACGCAGACGTAGAGGAGAACTCGCCAGGAATGTTGACAAATATTATCCCCGAGATGTCAGGTTGGGTTAGGTTAGGTTATATTACGTTATTGATGTATATCAAGTTCCCTAGTAGACGTAGAGTACAACTCGCCAGGAATGATGTCAGATATTATCGCCGAGATGATAGGTTGCGTTAGGTTAGGTTATATTAGGTTATTGATGTATATAAAGGTGCCACGGAGACATAGAGACCAACTCGCCAGGAATGTTGTCAAATATTACCGCCGAGATGTCAGGTTGGGTTAGGTTAGGTTATATTACCTTATTCATATATATGAAGGTCCCACGTAGACGTAGAGTCCAACTCGCCAGGATTGTTGTCAAATATTACCGCCGAGATGTCAGGTTGGGTTAGGTTAGGTTATATTACCTAATTCATATATATGAAGGTCCCACGTAGACGTAGAGTCCAACTCGCCAGGATTGTTGTCAAATTTTACCGCCGAGAGGTTAGGTTGGGATGGGTTAGGTTATATTACGTTATTGATGTGTATAAAGGTCGCACGGAGACGTAGTTTCCAACTCGCCAGGAATGTTATCAAATATTACCGCAGAGGTGATAGGTTGGGTTATATTATGTTATATTACGTTATTGACGTACATAAAGGTCCCACGGAGTCGTAGAGGACAGCTCGCCAGGAATACTGTCAAATATTACCGCCGAGATGCCAGGTTGGGTTAGGTTAGGTTATATTACGTTATTGATGCATATGAACTTCCCACGCAGACGTAGAGGAGAACTCGCCAGGAATGTTGACAAATATTATCCCCGAGATGTCAGGTTGGGTTAGGTTAGGTTATATTACGTTATTGATGTATATCAAGTTCCCTAGTAGACGTAGAGTACAACTCGCCAGGAATGATGTCAGATATTATCCCCGAGATGATAGGTTGCGTTAGGTTAGGTTATATTAGGTTATTGATGTATATAAAGGTGCCACGGAGACATAGAGGCCAACTCGCCAGGAATGTTGTCATATATTACCGCCGAGATGTCAGGTTGGGTTATGTTAGGTTATATTACCTTATTCATATATATGAAGGTCCCACGTAGACGTAGAGTACAACTCTCCAGGACTGTTGTCAAATTTTACCGCCGAGAGGTTAGGTTTTGATGGGTTAGGTTATATTACGTTATTGATGTGTATAAAGGTCACACGGAGACGTAGTTTCCAACTCGCCAGGAATGTTGTCAAATATTACCGCCGAGATGGTAGACTGGGTTAGGTTAGGTTACACTACGATATTGATGTACATAAAGGTCCCACGAATTCGTAGACGCCAGCTTACCAGGAATGTTGTCAAATATTACCGCCGAGATGTCAGTTTGGGTTAGGTTAGGTTATATTACGTTGTTGATGTATATAAAGGTCCCACGGACAGGTAGAGGCCAAGTCGCCAGGATTGTTGTCAAATATTACCGCCGATAAGTTAGGTTGGGTTAGGTTAGGTTTTATTACGTTATTGACGTACATAAAGATCCCACGGAGACCTAGAGGCCAACTCGCCAGGAATGTTGTCAAATTATACCGCCGAGATGTCAGGTTGGGTTAGGTTTGGTTATATTACGTTATTGATGTATATAAAGGTCCCAAGGAGACGTAGAATCCAACACGCCAGGATTGTCGTCAAATATTACCGCTGAGATGTCAGGTTGGGTTAGGTTAGGTTATATTACGTTATTGATGCATATCGAGGTCACACGTAGACGTGGAGGACAACTCGCCAGGAATGTTGTCAAATATTACCGCCGAGATGATAGATTGGGTTAGATTAGGTTATATTACGTTATTGATGTATATAAATGTCCCACGGAGACATAGAGACCAACTCGCCAGGAATGTTGTCAAATATTACCGCCGAGATGTCAGGTTGGGTTAGGTTAGGTTATATTACCTTATTCATATATATGAAGGTCCCACGTAGACGTAGAGTCCAACTCGCCAGGATTGTTGTCAAATATTACCGCCGAGATGTCAGGTTGGGTTAGGTTAGGTTATATTACCTAATTCATATATATGAAGGTCCCACGTAGACGAAGAGTCCAACTCGCCAGGATTGTTGTCAAATTTTACCGCCGAGAGGTTAGGTTGGGATGGGTTAGGTTATATTACGTTATTGATGTGTATAAAGGTCGCACGGAGACGTAGTTTCCAACTCGCCAGGAATGTTATCAAATATTACCGCAGAGGTGATAGGTTGGGTTATATTATGTTATATTACGTTATTGACGTACATAAAGGTCCCACGGAGTCGTAGAGGGCAGCTCGCCAGGAATGCTGTCAAATATTACCGCCGAGATGCCAGGTTCGGTTAGGTTAGGTTATATTACGTTATTGATGCATATGAACTTCCCACGCAGACGTAGAGGAGAACTCGCCAGGAATGTTGACAAATATTATCCCCGAGATGTCAGGTTGGGTTAGGTTAGGTTATATTACGTTATTGATGTATATGAAGTTCCCTAGTAGACGTAGAGTACAACTCGCCAGGAATGATGTCAGATATTATCGCCGAGATGATAGGTTGCGTTAGGTTAGGTTATATTAGGTTATTGATGTATATAAAGGTGCCACGGAGACATAGAGGCCAACTCGCCAGGAATGTTGTAAAATATTACCGCCGAAATGTCAGGTTGGATCAGGTTAGGTTACATTACGTTATTGATGTATACGAAGGTCCCACGTAGACGTAGAGGACAACTCGCCAGGAATGTTGTCAAATATTACCGCCGAGATGATAGGTTGGGTTAGATTAGGTTATATTACGTTATTGATGTGTATAAATGTCACACGGAGACGTAGTTTCCAACTCGCCAGGAATGTTGTCAAATATTACCGCCGAGATGGTAGACTGGGTTAGGTTAGGTTAAACTACGTTATTGATGTATATAAAGGTACCACGGTGACGTAGAGTCCAACTCGCCAGGAATGTTGTCGGATTTTACCGCCGAGATGATAGGTTGGGTTAGGTTTGGTTATATTACGTTATTGATGTATATGAAGGTCCCCAGTAGACGTAGAGTCCAACTCGGCAGGAATGTTGTCAAATATTACAGCCGAGATGTCAGGTTGGGTTAGGTTAGGTTATATTACGTTATTGATGTTTACGAAGGTCCCACGTAGACGTAGAGGACAACTCGCCAGGAATGTTGTCAAATATTACCGCCGAGATGATAGATTGGGTTAGATTAGGTTATATTACGTTATTGATGTATATAAAGGTCCCACGGAGACATAGAGGCCTACTCGCCAGGAATGTTGTAAAATATTACCGCCGAGATGCCAGGTTGGGTTAGGTTAGGTTATATTACGTTATTGATGCATATGAATTTCCCACGCAGACGTAGAGGAGAACTCGCCAGGAATGTTGACAAATATTATCCCCGAGATGTCAGGTTGGGTTAGGTTAGGTTATATTACGTTATTGATGTATATGAAGGTCCCTAGTAGACGTAGAGGACAACTCGCCAGGAATGATGTCAAATATTATCGCCGAGATGATAGGTTGGGTTAGGTTAGGTTATATTAGGTTATTGATGCATATAAAGGTCGCACGGAGACGTAGAGGCCAACTCGCCAGGAATGTTGTTAAATTATACCGCCGAGATGTCAGGTTGGGTTAGGTTAGGTTATATTACGTTATTGATGTATATAAAGGTCCCACGGAGACGTAGAGGCTAACTCGTCAGGAATGTGTCAAATATTACCGCCGACATGTCAGGTTGGGTTAGGTTAGGTTATATTACGTTGTTGATGTATATAAAGGTTTAACGTAGACGTAGAGGCCAACTTGCCAGGAATTTTGTCAAATTTTACCGCCGATAAGATAGTTTGGGTTAGGTTAGGTTATATTAAGTTATTGATGTATATAAAGGTCCCACGGAGACGTAGAATCCAACACGCCAGGATTGTCGTCAAATATTACCGCTGATATGTCAGGTTGGGTTAGGTTAGGTTATATTACGTTATTGATGCATATCGACGTCACACGTAGACGTAGAGGACAACCCGCCAGGAATGATGTCAAATATTATCGCCGAGATGATAGGTTGGGTCAGGTTAGGTTATATTAGGTTATTGTTGTATATAAAGGTCCCACGGAGACGTAGAGGACAACACGCCAGGAATGTTGTCCAATATTACCGCCGAGATACTAGGTTGGGCTAGATTAGGTTATATTACGTTATTGATGTATATAAAGGTCCCACGGAGACGTAGAGCCAACTCGCCAGGAATGTTGTCATATATTACCGCCGAGATGTCAGGTTGGGTTAGGTTAGGTTATATTACCTTATTCATATATATGAAGGTCCCACGTAGACGTAGAGTCCAACTCGCCAGGATTGTTGTCAAATTTTACCGCCGAGAGGTTAGGTTTTGATGGGTTAGGTTATATTACGTTATTGATGTGTATAAAGGTCACACGGAGACGTAGTTTCCAACTCGCCAGGAATGTTGTCAGATTTTACCGCCGAGATGATAGGTTGGGTTAGGTTTGGTTATATTACGTTATTGATGTATATAAAGGTCCCAAGGGACGTAGAATCCAACACGCCAGGATTGTCGTCAAATATTACCGCTGAGATGTCAGGTTGGGTTAGGTTAGCTTATATTACGTTATTGATGCATATCGAGGTCACACGTAGACGTAGAGGACAACCCGCCAGGAATGCTGTCAAATATAATCGGCGAGATGATAGGTTGGGTTAGGTTAGGTTATATTACGTTATTGATGTATATAAAGGTACCACGGTGACGTAGAGTCCAACTCGCCAGGAATGTTGTCAAATATTACCGCCGAAATGTCAGGTTGGGTCAGGTTAGGTTACATCACGTTATTGATGTATACGAAGGTCCCACGTAGACGTAGAGGACAACTCGCCAGGAATGTTGTCAAATATTACCGCCGAGATGATAGATTGGGTTAGATTAGGTTATATTACGTTATTGATGTATATAAAGGTCCCACGGAGACATAGAGACCAACTCGCCAGGAATGTTGTCAAATATTACCGCCGAGATGTCAGGTTGGGTTAGGTTAGGTTATATTACCTTATTCATATATATGAAGGTCCCACGTAGACGTAGAGTCCAACTCGCCAGGATTGTTGTCAAATATTACCGCCGAGATGTCAGGTTGGGTTAGGTTAGGTTATATTACCTTATTCATATATATGAAGGTCCCACGTAGACGTAGAGTCCAACTCGCCAGGATTGTTGTCAAATTTTACCATCGAGAGGTTAGGTTGGGATGGGTTAGGTTATATTACGTTATTGATGTGTATAAAGGTCGCACGGAGACGTAGTTTCCAACTCGTCAGGAATGTTATCAAATATTACCGCCGAGGTGATAGGTTGGGTTATATTATGTTATATTACGTTATTGACGTACATAAAGGTCCCACGGAGTCGTAGAGGGCAACTCGCCCGGAATGCTGTCAAATATTACCGCCGAGATGCCAGGTTGTGTTAGGTTAGGTTATATTACGTTATTGATGCATATGAACTTCCCACGCAGACGTAGAGGAGAACTCGCCAGGAATGTTGACAAATATTATCCCCGAGATGTCAGGTTGGGTTAGGTTAGGTTATATTACGTTATTGATGTATATGAAGGTCCCTAGTAGACGTAGAGGACAACTCGCCAGGAATGATGTCAAATATTACCGCCGAGGTGATAGGTTGGGTTATATTATGTTATATTACGTTATTGATGTATATAAAGGTCCCACGGAGACGTAGAGGCCAACTCGCCAGGAATGTTGTCATATATTACCGCCGAGATGTCAGGTTGGGTTAGGTTAGGTTATATTACCTTATTCATATATATGAAGGTCCCACGTAGACGTAGAGTCCAACTCGCCAGGACTGTTGTCAAATTTTACCGCCGAGAGGTTAGGTTTTGATGGGTTAGGTTATATTACGTTATTGATGTGTATAAAGGTCACACGGAGACGTAGTTTCCAACTCGCCAGGAATGTTGTCAAATATTACCGCCGAGATGGTAGACTGGGTTAGGTTAGGTTACACTACGATATTGATGTACATAAAGGTCCCACGAATTCGTAGACGCCAGCTTACCAGGAATGTTGTCAAATATTACCGCCGAGATGTCAGTTTGGGTTAGGTTAGGTTATATTACGTTGTTGATGTATATAAAGGTCCCACGGACAGGTAGAGGCCAAGTCGCCAGGATTGTTGTCAAATATTACCGCCGATAAGTTAGGTTGGGTTAGGTTAGGTTTTATTACGTTATTGACGTACATAAAGATCCCACGGAGACCTAGAGGCCAACTCGCCAGGAATGTTGTCAAATTATACCGCCGAGATGATAGGTTGGGTTAGGTTTGGTTATATTACGTTATTGATGTATATAAAGGTCCCAAGGAGACGTAGAATCCAACACGCCAGGATTGTCGTCAAATATTACCGCTGAGATGTCAGGTTGGGTTAGGTTAGGTTATATTACGTTATTGATGCTTATCGAGGTCACACGTAGACGTGGAGGACAACTCGCCAGGTATGTTGTCAAATATTACCGCCGAGATGATAGATTGTGTTAGATTAGGTTATATTACGTTATTGATGTATATAAATGTCCCACGGAGACATAGAGACCAACTCGCCAGGAATGTTGTCAAATATTACCGCCGAGATGTCAGGTTGGGTTAGGTTAGGTTATATTACCTTATTCATATATATGAAGGTCCCACGTAGACGTAGAGTCCAACTCGCCAGGATTGTTGTCAAATATTACCGCCGAGATGTCAGGTTGGGTTAGGTTAGGTTATATTACCTAATTCATATATATGAAGGTCCCACGTAGACGTAGAGTCCAACTCGCCAGGATTGTTGTCAAATTTTACCGCCGAGAGGTTAGGTTGGGATGGGTTAGGTTATATTACGTTATTGATGTGTATAAAGGTCGCACGGAGACGTAGTTTCCAACTCGCCAGGAATGTTATCAAATATTACCGCAGAGGTGATAGGTTGGGTTATATTATGTTATATTACGTTATTGACGTACATAAAGGTCCCACGGAGTCGTAGAGGACAGCTCGCCAGGAATACTGTCAAATATTACCGCCGAGATGCCAGGTTGGGTTAGGTTAGGTTATATTACGTTATTGATGCATATGAACTTCCCACGCAGACGTAGAGGAGAACTCGCCAGGAATGTTGACAAATATTATACCCGAGATGTCAGGTTGGGTTAGGTTAGGTTATATTACGTTATTGATGTATATCAAGTTCCCTAGTAGACGTAGAGTACAACTCGCCAGGAATGATGTCAGATATTATCGCCGAGATGATAGGTTGCGTTAGGTTAGGTTATATTAGGTTATTGATGTATATAAAGGTGCCACGGAGACATAGAGGCCAACTCGCCAGGAATGTTGTCATATATTACCGCCGAGATGTCAGGTTGGGTTATGTTAGGTTATATTACCTTATTCATATATATGAAGGTCCCACGTAGACGTAGAGTACAACTCTCCAGGACTGTTGTCAAATTTTACCGCCGAGAGGTTAGGTTTTGATGGGTTAGGTTATATTACGTTATTGATGTGTATAAAGGTCACACGGAGACGTAGTTTCCAACTCGCCAGGAATGTTGTCAAATATTACCGCCGAGATGGTAGACTGGGTTAGGTTAGGTTACACTACGATATTGATGTACATAAAGGTCCCACGAATTCGTAGACGCCAGCTTACCAGGAATGTTGTCAAATATTACCGCCGAGATGTCAGTTTGGGTTAGGTTAGGTTATATTACGTTGTTGATGTATATAAAGGTCCCACGGACAGGTAGAGGCCAAGTCGCCAGGATTGTTGTCAAATATTACCGCCGATAAGTTAGGTTGGGTTAGGTTAGGTTTTATTACGTTATTGACGTACATAAAGATCCCACGGAGACCTAGAGGCCAACTCGCCAGGAATGTTGTCAAATTATACCGCCGAGATGTCAGGTTGGGTTAGGTTTGGTTATATTACGTTATTGATGTATATAAAGGTCCCAAGGAGACGTAGAATCCAACACGCCAGGATTGTCGTCAAATATTACCGCTGAGATGTCAGGTTGGGTTAGGTTAGGTTATATTACGTTATTGATGCATATCGAGGTCACACGTAGACGTGGAGGACAACTCGCCAGGAATGTTGTCAAATATTACCGCCGAGATGATAGATTGGGTTAGATTAGGTTATATTACGTTATTGATGTATATAAATGTCCCACGGAGACATAGAGACCAACTCGCCAGGAATGTTGTCAAATATTACCGCCGAGATGTCAGGTTGGGTTAGGTTAGGTTATATTACCTTATTCATATATATGAAGGTCCCACGTAGACGTAGAGTCCAACTCGCCAGGATTGTTGTCAAATATTACCGCCGAGATGTCAGGTTGGGTTAGGTTAGGTTATATTACCTAATTCATATATATGAAGGTCCCACGTAGACGAAGAGTCCAACTCGCCAGGATTGTTGTCAAATTTTACCGCCGAGAGGTTAGGTTGGAATGGGTTAGGTTATATTACGTTATTGATGTGTATAAAGGTCGCACGGAGACGTAGTTTCCAACTCGCCAGGAATGTTATCAAATATTACCGCAGAGGTGATAGGTTGGGTTATATTATGTTATATTACGTTATTGACGTACATAAAGGTCCCACGGAGTCGTAGAGGGCAGCTCGCCAGGAATGCTGTCAAATATTACCGCCGAGATGCCAGGTTCGGTTAGGTTAGGTTATATTACGTTATTGATGCATATGAACTTCCCACGCAGACGTAGAGGAGAACTCGCCAGGAATGTTGACAAATATTATCCCCGAGATGTCAGGTTGGGTTAGGTTAGGTTATATTACGTTATTGATGTATATGAAGTTCCCTAGTAGACGTAGAGTACAACTCGCCAGGAATGATGTCAGATATTATCGCCGAGATGATAGGTTGCGTTAGGTTAGGTTATATTAGGTTATTGATGTATATAAAGGTGCCACGGAGACATAGAGGCCAACTCGCCAGGAATGTTGTAAAATATTACCGCCGAAATGTCAGGTTGGATCAGGTTAGGTTACATTACGTTATTGATGTATACGAAGGTCCCACGTAGACGTAGAGGACAACTCGCCAGGAATGTTGTCAAATATTACCGCCGAGATGATAGGTTGGGTTAGATTAGGTTATATTACGTTATTGATGTGTATAAATGTCACACGGAGACGTAGTTTCCAACTCGCCAGGAATGTTGTCAAATATTACCGCCGAGATGGTAGACTGGGTTAGGTTAGGTTAAACTACGTTATTGATGTATATAAAGGTACCACGGTGACGTAGAGTCCAACTCGCCAGGAATGTTGTCGGATTTTACCGCCGAGATGATAGGTTGGGTTAGGTTTGGTTATATTACGTTATTGATGTATATGAAGGTCCCCAGTAGACGTAGAGGACAACTCGCCAGGAATGTTGTCAAATATTACAGCCGAGATGATAGATTGGGTTAGATTAGGTTATATTACGTTATTGATGTATATAAAGGTCCCACGGAGACATAGAGGCCTACTCGCCAGGAATGTTGTAAAATATTACCGCCGAGATGCCAGGTTGGGTTAGGTTAGGTTATATTACGTTATTGATGCATATGAATTTCCCACGCAGACGTAGAGGAGAACTCGCCAGGAATGTTGACAAATATTATCCCCGAGATGTCAGGTTGGGTTAGGTTAGGTTATATTACGTTATTGATGTATATGAAGGTCCCTAGTAGACGTAGAGGACAACTCGCCAGGAATGATGTCAAATATTATCGCCGAGATGATAGGTTGGGTTAGGTTAGGTTATATTAGGTTATTGATGCATATAAAGGTCGCACGGAGACGTAGAGGCCAACTCGCCAGGAATGTTGTTAAATTATACCGCCGAGATGTCAGGTTGGGTTAGGTTAGGTTATATTACGTTATTGATGTATATAAAGGTCCCACGGAGACGTAGAGGCTAACTCGTCAGGAATGTGTCAAATATTACCGCCGACATGTCAGGTTGGGTTAGGTTAGGTTATATTACGTTGTTGATGTATATAAAGGTTTAACGTAGACGTAGAGGCCAACTTGCCAGGAATTTTGTCAAATTTTACCGCCGATAAGATAGTTTGGGTTAGGTTAGGTTATATTAAGTTATTGATGTATATAAAGGTCCCACGGAGACGTAGAATCCAACACGCCAGGATTGTCGTCAAATATTACCGCTGATATGTCAGGTTGGGTTAGGTTAGGTTATATTACGTTATTGATGCATATCGACGTCACACGTAGACGTAGAGGACAACCCGCCAGGAATGATGTCAAATATTATCGCCGAGATGATAGGTTGGGTCAGGTTAGGTTATATTAGGTTATTGTTGTATATAAAGGTCCCACGGAGACGTAGAGGACAACACGCCAGGAATGTTGTCCAATATTACCGCCGAGATACTAGGTTGGGCTAGATTAGGTTATATTACGTTATTGATGTATATAAAGGTCCCACGGAGACGTAGAGCCAACTCGCCAGGAATGTTGTCATATATTACCGCCGAGATGTCAGGTTGGGTTAGGTTAGGTTATATTACCTTATTCATATATATGAAGGTCCCACGTAGACGTAGAGTCCAACTCGCCAGGATTGTTGTCAAATTTTACCGCCGAGAGGTTAGGTTTTGATGGGTTAGGTTATATTACGTTATTGATGTGTATAAAGGTCACACGGAGACGTAGTTTCCAACTCGCCAGGAATGTTGTCAGATTTTACCGCCGAGATGATAGGTTGGGTTAGGTTTGGTTATATTACGTTATTGATGTATATAAAGGTCCCAAGGGACGTAGAATCCAACACGCCAGGATTGTCGTCAAATATTACCGCTGAGATGTCAGGTTGGGTTAGGTTAGCTTATATTACGTTATTGATGCATATCGAGGTCACACGTAGACGTAGAGGACAACCCGCCAGGAATGCTGTCAAATATAATCGGCGAGATGATAGGTTGGGTTAGGTTAGGTTATATTACGTTATTGATGTATATAAAGGTACCACGGTGACGTAGAGTCCAACTCGCCAGGAATGTTGTCAAATATTACCGCCGAAATGTCAGGTTGGGTCAGGTTAGGTTACATCACGTTATTGATGTATACGAAGGTCCCACGTAGACGTAGAGGACAACTCGCCAGGAATGTTGTCAAATATTACCGCCGAGATGATAGATTGGGTTAGATTAGGTTATATTACGTTATTGATGTATATAAAGGTCCCACGGAGACGTAGAGTCCAACTCGCCAGGATTGTTGTCAAATTTTACCGCCGAGAGGTTAGGTTGGGATGGGTTAGGTTATATTACGTTATTGATGTGTATAAAGGTCGCACGGAGACGTAGTTTCCAACTCGCCAGGAATGTTATCAAATATTACCGCAGAGGTGATAGGTTGGGTTATATTATGTTATATTACGTTATTGACGTACATAAAGGTCCCACGGAGTCGTAGAGGACAGCTCGCCAGGAATACTGTCAAATATTACCGCCGAGATGCCAGGTTGGGTTAGGTTAGGTTATATTACGTTATTGATGCATATGAACTTCCCACGCAGACGTAGAGGAGAACTCGCCAGGAATGTTGACAAATATTATACCCGAGATGTCAGGTTGGGTTAGGTTAGGTTATATTACGTTATTGATGTATATCAAGTTCCCTAGTAGACGTAGAGTACAACTCGCCAGGAATGATGTCAGATATTATCGCCGAGATGATAGGTTGCGTTAGGTTAGGTTATATTAGGTTATTGATGTATATAAAGGTGCCACGGAGACCTAGAGGCCAACTCGCCAGGAATGTTGTCAAATTATACCGCCGAGATGTCAGGTTGGGTTAGGTTTGGTTATATTACGTTATTGATGTATATAAAGGTCCCAAGGAGACGTAGAATCCAACACGCCAGGATTGTCGTCAAATATTACCGCTGAGATGTCAGGTTGGGTTAGGTTAGGTTATATTACGTTATTGATGCATATCGAGGTCACACGTAGACGTGGAGGACAACTCGCCAGGAATGTTGTCAAATATTACCGCCGAGATGATAGATTGGGTTAGATTAGGTTATATTACGTTATTGATGTATATAAATGTCCCACGGAGACATAGAGACCAACTCGCCAGGAATGTTGTCAAATATTACCGCCGAGATGTCAGGTTGGGTTAGGTTAGGTTATATTACCTTATTCATATATATGAAGGTCCCACGTAGACGTAGAGTCCAACTCGCCAGGATTGTTGTCAAATATTACCGCCGAGATGTCAGGTTGGGTTAGGTTAGGTTATATTACCTAATTCATATATATGAAGGTCCCACGTAGACGAAGAGTCCAACTCGCCAGGATTGTTGTCAAATTTTACCGCCGAGAGGTTAGGTTGGGATGGGTTAGGTTATATTACGTTATTGATGTGTATAAAGGTCGCACGGAGACGTAGTTTCCAACTCGCCAGGAATGTTATCAAATATTACCGCAGAGGTGATAGGTTGGGTTATATTATGTTATATTACGTTATTGACGTACATAAAGGTCCCACGGAGTCGTAGAGGGCAGCTCGCCAGGAATGCTGTCAAATATTACCGCCGAGATGCCAGGTTCGGTTAGGTTAGGTTATATTACGTTATTGATGCATATGAACTTCCCACGCAGACGTAGAGGAGAACTCGCCAGGAATGTTGACAAATATTATCCCCGAGATGTCAGGTTGGGTTAGGTTAGGTTATATTACGTTATTGATGTATATGAAGGTCCCTAGTAGACGTAGAGGACAACTCGCCAGGAATGATGTCAAATATTATCGCCGAGATGATAGGTTGGGTTAGGTTAGGTTATATTAGGTTATTGATGCATATAAAGGTCGCACGGAGACGTAGAGGCCAACTCGCCAGGAATGTTGTTAAATTATACCGCCGAGATGTCAGGTTGGGTTAGGTTAGGTTATATTACGTTATTGATGTATATAAAGGTCCCACGGAGACGTAGAGGCTAACTCGTCAGGAATGTGTCAAATATTACCGCCGACATGTCAGGTTGGGTTAGGTTAGGTTATATTACGTTGTTGATGTATATAAAGGTTTAACGTAGACGTAGAGGCCAACTTGCCAGGAATTTTGTCAAATTTTACCGCCGATAAGATAGTTTGGGTTAGGTTAGGTTATATTAAGTTATTGATGTATATAAAGGTCCCACGGAGACGTAGAATCCAACACGCCAGGATTGTCGTCAAATATTACCGCTGATATGTCAGGTTGGGTTAGGTTAGGTTATATTACGTTATTGATGCATATCGACGTCACACGTAGACGTAGAGGACAACCCGCCAGGAATGATGTCAAATATTATCGCCGAGATGATAGGTTGGGTCAGGTTAGGTTATATTAGGTTATTGTTGTATATAAAGGTCCCACGGAGACGTAGAGGACAACACGCCAGGAATGTTGTCCAATATTACCGCCGAGATACTAGGTTGGGCTAGATTAGGTTATATTACGTTATTGATGTATATAAAGGTCCCACGGAGACGTAGAGCCAACTCGCCAGGAATGTTGTCATATATTACCGCCGAGATGTCAGGTTGGGTTAGGTTAGGTTATATTACCTTATTCATATATATGAAGGTCCCACGTAGACGTAGAGTCCAACTCGCCAGGATTGTTGTCAAATTTTACCGCCGAGAGGTTAGGTTTTGATGGGTTAGGTTATATTACGTTATTGATGTGTATAAAGGTCACACGGAGACGTAGTTTCCAACTCGCCAGGAATGTTGTCAGATTTTACCGCCGAGATGATAGGTTGGGTTAGGTTTGGTTATATTACGTTATTGATGTATATAAAGGTCCCAAGGGACGTAGAATCCAACACGCCAGGATTGTCGTCAAATATTACCGCTGAGATGTCAGGTTGGGTTAGGTTAGCTTATATTACGTTATTGATGCATATCGAGGTCACACGTAGACGTAGAGGACAACCCGCCAGGAATGCTGTCAAATATAATCGGCGAGATGATAGGTTGGGTTAGGTTAGGTTATATTACGTTATTGATGTATATAAAGGTACCACGGTGACGTAGAGTCCAACTCGCCAGGAATGTTGTCAAATATTACCGCCGAAATGTCAGGTTGGGTCAGGTTAGGTTACATCACGTTATTGATGTATACGAAGGTCCCACGTAGACGTAGAGGACAACTCGCCAGGAATGTTGTCAAATATTACCGCCGAGATGATAGATTGGGTTAGATTAGGTTATATTACGTTATTGATGTATATAAAGGTCCCACGGAGACATAGAGACCAACTCGCCAGGAATGTTGTCAAATATTACCGCCGAGATGTCAGGTTGGGTTAGGTTAGGTTATATTACCTTATTCATATATATGAAGGTCCCACGTAGACGTAGAGTCCAACTCGCCAGGATTGTTGTCAAATATTACCGCCGAGATGTCAGGTTGGGTTAGGTTAGGTTATATTACCTTATTCATATATATGAAGGTCCCACGTAGACGTAGAGTCCAACTCGCCAGGATTGTTGTCAAATTTTACCATCGAGAGGTTAGGTTGGGATGGGTTAGGTTATATTACGTTATTGATGTGTATAAAGGTCGCACGGAGACGTAGTTTCCAACTCGTCAGGAATGTTATCAAATATTACCGCCGAGGTGATAGGTTGGGTTATATTATGTTATATTACGTTATTGACGTACATAAAGGTCCCACGGAGTCGTAGAGGGCAACTCGCCCGGAATGCTGTCAAATATTACCGCCGAGATGCCAGGTTGTGTTAGGTTAGGTTATATTACGTTATTGATGCATATGAACTTCCCACGCAGACGTAGAGGAGAACTCGCCAGGAATGTTGACAAATATTATCCCCGAGATGTCAGGTTGGGTTAGGTTAGGTTATATTACGTTATTGATGTATATGAAGGTCCCTAGTAGACGTAGAGGACAACTCGCCAGGAATGATGTCAAATATTACCGCCGAGGTGATAGGTTGGGTTATATTATGTTATATTACGTTATTGACGTACATAAAGGTCCCACGGAGTCGTAGAGGGCAGCTCGCCAGGAATGCTGTCAAATATTACCGCCGAGATGCCAGGTTGGGTTAGGTTAGGTTATATTACGTTATTGATGCATATGAATTTCCCACGCAGACGTAGAGGAGAACTCGCCAGGAATGTTGACAAATATTATCCCCGAGATGTCAGGTTGGGTTAGGTTAGGTTATATTACGTTATTGATGTATATGAAGTTCCCTAGTAGACGTAGAGTACAACTCGCCAGGAATGATGTCAGATATTATCGCCGAGATGATAGGTTGCGTTAGGTTAGGTTATATTAGGTTATTGATGTATATAAAGGTGCCACGGAGACATAGAGGCCAACTCGCCAGGAATGTTGTAAAATATTACCGCCGAAATGTCAGGTTGGATCAGGTTAGGTTACATTACGTTATTGATGTATACGAAGGTCCCACGTAGACGTAGAGGACAACTCGCCAGGAATGTTGTCAAATATTACCGCCGAGATGATAGGTTGGGTTAGATTAGGTTATATTACGTTATTGATATGTATAAATGTCACACGGAGACGTAGTTTCCAACTCGCCAGGAATGTTGTCAAATATTACCGCCGAGATGGTAGACTGGGTTAGGTTAGGTTACACTACGTTATTGATGTACATAAAGGTCCCACGAAGTCGTAGACACCAGCTCGCCAGGAATGTTGTCAAATATTACCGCCGAGATATCAGGTTGGGTTAGGTTAGGTTATATTACGTTATTGATGTATATCGAGGTCCCACCTAGACGCAGAGGACAACCCGCCAGGAATGCTGTCAAATATAATCGGCGAGATGATAGGTTGGGTTAGGTTAGGTTATATTACGTTATTGATGTATATAAAGGTACCACGGTGACGTAGAGTCCAACTCGCCAGGAATGTTGTCGGATTTTACCGCCGAGATGATAGGTTGGGTTAGGTTTGGTTATATTACGTTATTGATGTATATGAAGGTCCCTAGTAGACGTAGAGTCCAACTCGCCAGGAATGTTGTCAAATATTACAGCCGAGATGTCAGGTTGGGTTAGGTTAGGTTATATTACGTTATTGATGTTTACGAAGGTCCCACGTAGACGTAGAGGACAACTCGCCAGGAATGTTGTCAAATATTACCGCCGAGATGTCAGGTTGGGCTTGGTTAGGTTATACTACGTTGTTGATGTATATAAAGGTTTAACGTAGACGTAGAGGCCAACTTGCCAGGAATTTTGTCAAATTTTACCGCCGATAAGATAGTTTGGGTTAGGTTAGGTTATATTAAGTTATTGATGTATATAAAGGTCCCACGGAGACGTAGAATCCAACACGCCAGGATTGTCGTCAAATATTACCGCTGAGATGTCAGGTTGGGTTAGGTTAGGTTATATTACGTTATTGATGCATATCGAGGTCACACGTAGACGTAGAGGACAACCCGCCAGGAATGATGTCAAATATTATCGCCGAGATGATAGGTTGGGTCAGGTTAGGTTATATTAGGTTATTAATGTATATAAAGGTCCCACGGAGACGTAGAGGACAACTCGCCAGGAATGTTGTCAAATATTACCGCCGAGATGTCAGGTTGGGTTAGGTTAGGTTATATTACGTTATTGATGTGTATAAAGGTCACACGGAGACGTAGAGTCCAACTCGCCAGGATTGTTGTCAAATATTACCGCCGAGATGTCAGGTTGGGTTAGGTTAGGTTATATTACCTTATTCATATATATGAAGGTCCCACGTAGACGTAGAGTCCAACTCGCCAGGATTGTTGTCAAATTTTACCATCGAGAGGTTAGGTTGGGATGGGTTAGGTTATATTACGTTATTGATGTGTATAAAGGTCGCACGGAGACGTAGTTTCCAACTCGTCAGGAATGTTATCAAATATTACCGCCGAGGTGATAGGTTGGGTTATATTATGTTATATTACGTTATTGACGTACATAAAGGTCCCACGGAGTCGTAGAGGGCAACTCGCCCGGAATGCTGTCAAATATTACCGCCGAGATGCCAGGTTGTGTTAGGTTAGGTTATATTACGTTATTGATGCATATGAACTTCCCACGCAGACGTAGAGGAGAACTCGCCAGGAATGTTGACAAATATTATCCCCGAGATGTCAGGTTGGGTTAGGTTAGGTTATATTACGTTATTGATGTATATGACGGTCCCTAGTAGACGTAGAGGACAACTCGCCAGGAATGATGTCAAATATTACCGCCGAGGTGATAGGTTGGGTTATATTATGTTATATTACGTTATTGACGTACATAAAGGTCCCACGGAGTCGTAGAGGGCAGCTCGCCAGGAATGCTGTCAAATATTACCGCCGAGATGCCAGGTTGGGTTAGGTTAGGTTATATTACGTTATTGATGCATATGAATTTCCCACGCAGACGTAGAGGAGAACTCGCCAGGAATGTTGACAAATATTATCCCCGAGATGTCAGGTTGGGTTAGGTTAGGTTATATTACGTTATTGATGTATATGAAGTTCCCTAGTAGACGTAGAGTACAACTCGCCAGGAATGTTGTAAAATATTACCGCCGAAATGTCAGGTTGGATCAGGTTAGGTTACATTACGTTATTGATGTATACGAAGGTCCCACGTAGACGTAGAGGACAACTCGCCAGGAATGTTGTCAAATATTACCGCCGAGATGATAGGTTGGGTTAGATTAGGTTATATTACGTTATTGATATGTATAAATGTCACACGGAGACGTAGTTTCCAACTCGCCAGGAATGTTGTCAAATATTACCGCCGAGATGGTAGACTGGGTTAGGTTAGGTTACACTACGTTATTGATGTACATAAAGGTCCCACGAAGTCGTAGACACCAGCTCGCCAGGAATGTTGTCAAATATTACCGCCGAGATATCAGGTTGGGTTAGGTTAGGTTATATTACGTTATTGATGTATATCGAGGTCCCACCTAGACGCAGAGGACAACCCGCCAGGAATGCTGTCAAATATAATCGGCGAGATGATAGGTTGGGTTAGGTTAGGTTATATTACGTTATTGATGTATATAAAGGTACCACGGTGACGTAGAGTCCAACTCGCCAGGAATGTTGTCGGATTTTACCGCCGAGATGATAGGTTGGGTTAGGTTTGGTTATATTACGTTATTGATGTATATGAAGGTCCCTAGTAGACGTAGAGTCCAACTCGCCAGGAATGTTGTCAAATATTACAGCCGAGATGTCAGGTTGGGTTAGGTTAGGTTATATTACGTTATTGATGTTTACGAAGGTCCCACGTAGACGTAGAGGACAACTCGCCAGGAATGTTGTCAAATATTACCGCCGAGATGTCAGGTTGGGTTTGGTTAGGTTATACTACGTTGTTGATGTATATAAAGGTTTAACGTAGACGTAGAGGCCAACTTGCCAGGAATTTTGTCAAATTTTACCGCCGATAAGATAGTTTGGGTTAGGTTAGGTTATATTAAGTTATTGATGTATATAAAGGTCCCACGGAGACGTAGAATCCAACACGCCAGGATTGTCGTCAAATATTACCGCTGAGATGTCAGGTTGGGTTAGGTTAGGTTATATTACGTTATTGATGCATATCGAGGTCACACGTAGACGTAGAGGACAACCCGCCAGGAATGATGTCAAATATTATCGCCGAGATGATAGGTTGGGTCAGGTTAGGTTATATTAGGTTATTAATGTATATAAAGGTCCCACGGAGACGTAGAGGACAACTCGCCAGGAATGTTGTCAAATATTACCGCCGAAATGTCAGGTTGGGTCAGGTTAGGTTACATTACGTTATTGATGTATACGAAGGTCCCACGTAGACGTAGAGGACAACTCGCCAGGAATGTTGTCAAATATTACCGCCGAGATGATAGATTGGGTTAGATTAGGTTATATTACGTTATTGATGTATATAAAGGTCCCACGGAGACATAGAGGCCTACTCGCCAGGAATGTTGTCAAATATTACCGCCGAGATGTCAGGTTGGGTTAGGTTAGGTTATATTACCTTATTCATATATATGAAGGTCCCACGTAGACGTAGAGTCCAACTCGCCAGGATTGTTGTCAAATTTTACCGCCGAGAGGTTAGGTTTTGATGGGTTAGGTTATATTACGTTATTGATGTGTATAAAGGTCACACGGAGACGTAGAGGCCAACTCGCCAGGAATGTTGTCAAATATTACCGCCGAGATGTCAGGTTGGGTTAGGTTAGGTTATATTACCTTATTCATATATATGAAGGTCCCACGTAGACGTAGAGTCCAACTCGCCAGGATTGTTGTCAAATTTTACCGCCGAGAGGTTAGGTTGGGATGGGTTAGGTTATATTACGTTATTGATGTATATCGAGGTCCCACCTAGACGCAGAGGACAACCCGCCAGGAATGCTGTCAAATATAATCGGCAAGATGATAGGTTGGGTTAGGTTAGGTTATATTACGTTATTGATGTATATAAAGGTACCACGGTGACGTAGAGTCCAACTCGCCAGGAATGTTGTCAAATATTACCGCCGAGATGATAGATTGGGTTAGATTAGGTTATATTACGTTATTGATGTGTATAAAGGTCGCACGGAGACGTAGTTTCCAACTCGCCAGGGATGTTGTCAAATATTACCGCCGATAAGTTAGGTTGGGTTAGGTTAAGTTATATTACGTTATTGACGTACATAAAGATCCCACGGAGACGTAGAGGCCAGCTCGCCAGGAATGCTGTCAAATATTACCGCCGAGATGTCAGGTTGGGTTAGGTTAGGTTATATTACGTTATTGATGTATATAAAGGTCCCACGGAGACATAGAATCCAACTCGACAGGATTGTCGTCAAATATTACCGCCGAGATGTCAGGTTGGGTTAGGTTAGGTTATATTACGTCATAGACGTATACAGTGTTCCCACCGAGAAGTAGGGGCCGACAAGCAAGGAATGTGGTTAAATGGTACCACGAGAGATTAGGTTGGGTTAGGTTAGAATATATTAGGATACTGATGTATACAAAGGTCCCACGGACACGTAGATGCCAACTCGCCAGGGATGTTGTCAAATATTACCGCCGATAAGTTAGGTTGGGTTAGGTTAAGTTATATTACGTTATTGATGTATATAAAGGTCCCACGGAGACGTAGAGGGCAACTCGCCAGGAATTTTGTCAACTATTACCGCAATTATGTCAGGTTGGGTTAGGCTAGGTTATATTACGTTATTGATGTATATAAAGGTCCCACGGAGACGTAGAATCCAACACGCCAGGAATGTCGTCAAATATTACCGCTGAGATGTCAGGTTGGGTTAGGTTAGGTTATATTAAGTTATGGATGCATATGAATGTCCCACGCAGACGTAGAGGAGAACTCGCCAGTAATGTTGACAAATATTACCGCCGAGATGATAGGTTGGGTTTGGTTGGGTTATATTAGGATACTGATGTATATGAAGGTCCATAGTAGACGTAGAGGACAACTCGCCAGGAATGATGTCAAATATTATCGCCGAGATGATAGGTTGCGTTAGGTTAGGTTATATTAGGTTGTTGATGTATATAAAGGTCTCACGGAGACGTAGAGGCCACCTCGCCAGGAATGTTGTCAAATATTACCGCCGAAATGTCAGGTTGGGTCAGGTTAGGTTACATTACGTTATTGATGTATACGAAGGTCCCACGTAGACGTAGAGGACAACCCGCCAGGAATGCTGTCAAATATAATCGGCAAGATGATAGGTTGGGTTAGGTTAGGTTATATTACGTTATTGATGTATATAAAGGTACCACGGTGACGTAGAGTCCAACTCGCCAGGAATGTTGTCAAATATTACCGCCGAGATGATAGATTGGGTTAGATTAGGTTATATTACGTTATTGATGTGTATAAAGGTCGCACGGAGACGTAGTTTCCAACTCGCCAGGGATGTTGTCAAATATTACCGCCGATAAGTTAGGTTGGGTTAGGTTAAGTTATATTACGTTATTGACGTACATAAAGATCCCACGGAGACGTAGAGGCCAGCTCGCCAGGAATGCTGTCAAATATTACCGCCGAGATGTCAGGTTGGGTTAGGTTAGGTTATATTACGTTATTGATGTATATAAAGGTCCCACGGAGACATAGAATCCAACTCGACAGGATTGTCGTCAAATATTACCGCCGAGATGTCAGGTTGGGTTAGGTTAGGTTATATTACGTCATAGACGTATACAGTGTTCCCACCGAGAAGTAGGGGCCGACAAGCAAGGAATGTGGTTAAATGGTACCACGAGAGATTAGGTTGGGTTAGGTTAGAATATATTAGGATACTGATGTATACAAAGGTCCCACGGACACGTAGATGCCAACTCGCCAGGGATGTTGTCAAATATTACCGCCGATAAGTTAGGTTGGGTTAGGTTAAGTTATATTACGTTATTGATGTATATAAAGGTCCCACGGAGACGTAGAGGGCAACTCGCCAGGAACTTTGTCAACTATTACCGCAATTATGTCAGGTTGGGTTAGGCTAGGTTATATTACGTTATTGATGTATATAAAGGTCCCACGGAGACGTAGAATCCAACACGCCAGGAATGTCGTCAAATATTACCGCTGAGATGTCAGGTTGGGTTAGGTTAGGTTATATTAAGTTATGGATGCATATGAATGTCCCACGCAGACGTAGAGGAGAACTCGCCAGTAATGTTGACAAATATTACCGCCGAGATGATAGGTTGGGTTTGGTTGGGTTATATTAGGATACTGATGTATATGAAGGTCCATAGTAGACGTAGAGGACAACTCGCCAGGAATGATGTCAAATATTATCGCCGAGATGATAGGTTGCGTTAGGTTAGGTTATATTAGGTTGTTGATGTATATAAAGGTCTCACGGAGACGTAGAGGCCACCTCGCCAGGAATGTTGTCAAATATTACCGCCGAAATGTCAGGTTGGGTCAGGTTAGGTTACATTACGTTATTGATGTATACGAAGGTCCCACGTAGACGTAGAGGACAACTCGCCAGGAATGTTGTCAAATATTACCGCCGAGATGATAGATTGGGTTAGATTAGGTTATATTACGTTATTGATGTATATAAAGGTCCCACGGAGACATAGAGGCCTACTCGCCAGGAATGTTGTCAAATATTACCGCCGAGATGTCAGGTTGGGTTAGGTTAGGTTATATTACCTTATTCATATATATGAAGGTCCCACGTAGACGTAGAGTCCAACGCGCCAGGATTGTTGTCAAATTTTACCGCCGAGAGGTTAGGTTTTGATGGGTTAGGTTATATTACGTTATTGATGTGTATAAAGGTCACACGGAGACGTAGAGGCCAACTCGCCAGGAATGTTGTCAAATATTACCGCCGAGATGTCAGGTTGGGTTAGGTTAGGTTATATTACCTTATTCATATATATGAAGGTCCCACGTAGACGTAGAGTCCAACTCGCCAGGATTGTTGTCAAATTTTACCGCCGAGAGGTTAGGTTGGGATGGGTTAGGTTATATTACGTTATTGATGTATATCGAGGTCCCACCTAGACGCAGAGGACAACCCGCCAGGAATGCTGTCAAATATAATCGGCAAGATGATAGGTTGGGTTAGGTTAGGTTATATTACGTTATTGATGTATATGAAGGTACCACGGTGACGTAGAGTCCAACTCGCCAGGAATGTTGTCAAATATTACCGCCGAGATGATAGATTGGGTTAGATTAGGTTATATTACGTTATTGATGTGTATAAAGGTCGCACGGAGACGTAGTTTCCAACTCGCCAGGGATGTTGTCAAATATTACCGCCGATAAGTTAGGTTGGGTTAGGTTAAGTTATATTACGTTATTGACGTACATAAAGATCCCACGGAGACGTAGAGGCCAGCTCGCCAGGAATGCTGTCAAATATTACCGCCGAGATGTCAGGTTGGGTTAGGTTAGGTTATATTACGTTATTGATGTATATAAAGGTCCCACGGAGACATAGAATCCAACTCGACAGGATTGTCGTCAAATATTACCGCCGAGATGTCAGGTTGGGTTAGGTTAGGTTATATTACGTCATAGACGTATACAGTGTTCCCACCGAGAAGTAGGGGCCGACAAGCAAGGAATGTGGTTAAATGGTACCACGAGAGATTAGGTTGGGTTAGGTTAGAATATATTAGGATACTGATGTATACAAAGGTCCCACGGACACGTAGATGCCAACTCGCCAGGGATGTTGTCAAATATTACCGCCGATAAGTTAGGTTGGGTTAGGTTAAGTTATATTACGTTATTGATGTATATAAAGGTCCCACGGAGACGTAGAGGGCAACTCGCCAGGAATTTTGTCAACTATTACCGCAATTATGTCAGGTTGGGTTAGGCTAGGTTATATTACGTTATTGATGTATATAAAGGTCCCACGGAGACGTAGAATCCAACACGCCAGGAATGTCGTCAAATATTACCGCTGAGATGTCAGGTTGGGTTAGGTTAGGTTATATTAAGTTATGGATGCATATGAATGTCCCACGCAGACGTAGAGGAGAACTCGCCAGTAATGTTGACAAATATTACCGCCGAGATGATAGGTTGGGTTTGGTTGGGTTATATTAGGATACTGATGTATATGAAGGTCCATAGTAGACGTAGAGGACAACTCGCCAGGAATGATGTCAAATATTATCGCCGAGATGATAGGTTGCGTTAGGTTAGGTTATATTAGGTTGTTGATGTATATAAAGGTCTCACGGAGACGTAGAGGCCACCTCGCCAGGAATGTTGTCAAATATTACCGCCGAAATGTCAGGTTGGGTCAGGTTAGGTTACATTACGTTATTGATGTATACGAAGGTCCCACGTAGACGTAGAGGACAACTCGCCAGGAATGTTGTCAAATATTACCGCCGAGATGATAGATTGGGTTAGATTAGGTTATATTACGTTATTGATGTATATAAAGGTCCCACGGAGACATAGAGGCCTACTCGCCAGGAATGTTGTCAAATATTACCGCCGAGATGTCAGGTTGGGTTAGGTTAGGTTATATTACCTTATTCATATATATGAAGGTCCCACGTAGACGTAGAGTCCAACTCGCCAGGATTGTTGTCAAATTTTACCGCCGAGAGGTTAGGTTTTGATGGGTTAGGTTATATTACGTTATTGATGTGTATAAAGGTCACACGGAGACGTAGAGGCCAACTCGCCAGGAATGTTGTCAAATATTACCGCCGAGATGTCAGGTTGGGTTAGGTTAGGTTATATTACCTTATTCATATATATGAAGGTCCCACGTAGACGTAGAGTCCAACTCGCCAGGATTGTTGTCAAATTTTACCGCCGAGAGGTTAGGTTGGGATGGGTTAGGTTATATTACGTTATTGATGTATATCGAGGTCCCACCTAGACGCAGAGGACAACCCGCCAGGAATGCTGTCAAATATAATCGGCAAGATGATAGGTTGGGTTAGGTTAGGTTATATTACGTTATTGATGTATATAAAGGTACCACGGTGACGTAGAGTCCAACTCGCCAGGAATGTTGTCAAATATTACCGCCGAGATGATAGATTGGGTTAGATTAGGTTATATTACGTTATTGATGTGTATAAAGGTCGCACGGAGACGTAGTTTCCAACTCGCCAGGGATGTTGTCAAATATTACCGCCGATAAGTTAGGTTGGGTTAGGTTAAGTTATATTACGTTATTGACGTACATAAAGATCCCACGGAGACGTAGAGGCCAGCTCGCCAGGAATGCTGTCAAATATTACCGCCGAGATGTCAGGTTGGGTTAGGTTAGGTTATATTACGTTATTGATGTATATAAAGGTCCCACGGAGACATAGAATCCAACTCGACAGGATTGTCGTCAAATATTACCGCCGAGATGTCAGGTTGGGTTAGGTTAGGTTATATTACGTCATAGACGTATACAGTGTTCCCACCGAGAAGTAGGGGCCGACAAGCAAGGAATGTGGTTAAATGGTACCACGAGAGATTAGGTTGGGTTAGGTTAGAATATATTAGGATACTGATGTATACAAAGGTCCCACGGACACGTAGATGCCAACTCGCCAGGGATGTTGTCAAATATTACCGCCGATAAGTTAGGTTGGGTTAGGTTAAGTTATATTACGTTATTGATGTATATAAAGGTCCCACGGAGACGTAGAGGGCAACTCGCCAGGAATTTTGTCAACTATTACCGCAATTATGTCAGGTTGGGTTAGGCTAGGTTATATTACGTTATTGATGTATATAAAGGTCCCACGGAGACGTAGAATCCAACACGCCAGGAATGTCGTCAAATATTACCGCTGAGATGTCAGGTTGGGTTAGGTTAGGTTATATTAAGTTATGGATGCATATGAATGTCCCACGCAGACGTAGAGGAGAACTCGCCAGTAATGTTGACAAATATTACCGCCGAGATGATAGGTTGGGTTTGGTTGGGTTATATTAGGATACTGATGTATATGAAGGTCCATAGTAGACGTAGAGGACAACTCGCCAGGAATGATGTCAAATATTATCGCCGAGATGATAGGTTGCGTTAGGTTAGGTTATATTAGGTTGTTGATGTATATAAAGGTCTCACGGAGACGTAGAGGCCACCTCGCCAGGAATGTTGTCAAATATTACCGCCGAAATGTCAGGTTGGGTCAGGTTAGGTTACATTACGTTATTGATGTATACGAAGGTCCCACGTAGACGTAGAGGACAACTCGCCAGGAATGTTGTCAAATATTACCGCCGAGATGATAGATTGGGTTAGATTAGGTTATATTACGTTATTGATGTATATAAAGGTCCCACGGAGACATAGAGGCCTACTCGCCAGGAATGTTGTCAAATATTACCGCCGAGATGTCAGGTTGGGTTAGGTTAGGTTATATTACCTTATTCATATATATGAAGGTCCCACGTAGACGTAGAGTCCAACTCGCCAGGATTGTTGTCAAATTTTACCGCCGAGAGGTTAGGTTTTGATGGGTTAGGTTATATTACGTTATTGATGTGTATAAAGGTCACACGGAGACGTAGAGGCCAACTCGCCAGGAATGTTGTCAAATATTACCGCCGAGATGTCAGGTTTGGTTAGGTTAGGTTATATTACCTTATTCATATATATGAAGGTCCCACGTAGACGTAGAGTCCAACTCGCCAGGATTGTTGTCAAATTTTACCGCCGAGAGGTTAGGTTGGGATGGGTTAGGTTATATTACGTTATTGATGTATATCGAGGTCCCACCTAGACGCAGAGGACAACCCGCCAGGAATGCTGTCAAATATAATCGGCAAGATGATAGGTTGGGTTAGGTTAGGTTATATTACGTTATTGATGTATATAAAGGTACCACGGTGACGTAGAGTCCAACTCGCCAGGAATGTTGTCAAATATTACCGCCGAGATGATAGATTGGGTTAGATTAGGTTATATTACGTTATTGATGTATATAAAGGTCCCACGGAGACATAGAGACCAACTCGCCAGGAATGTTGTCAAATATTACCGCCGAGATGTCAGGTTGGGTTAGGTTAGGTTATATTACCTTATTCATATATATGAAGGTCCCACGTAGACGTAGAGTCCAACTCGCCAGGATTGTTGTCAAATATTACCGCCGAGATGTCAGGTTGGGTTAGGTTAGGTTATATTACCTTATTCATATATATGAAGGTCCCACGTAGACGTAGAGTCCAACTCGCCAGGATTGTTGTCAAATTTTACCATCGAGAGGTTAGGTTGGGATGGGTTAGGTTATATTACGTTATTGATGTATATAAAGGTCGCACGGAGACGTAGTTTCCAACTCGCCAGGGATGTTGTCAAATATTACCGCCGATAAGTTAGGTTGGGTTAGGTTAAGATATATTACGTTATTGACGTACATAAAGATCCCACGGAGACGTAGAGGCCAGCTCGCCAGGAATGCTGTCAAATATTACCGCCGAGATGTCAGGTTGGGTTAGGTTAGGTTATATTACGTTATTGATGTATATAAAGGTCCCACGGAGACATAGAATCCAACTCGACAGGATTGTCGTCAAATATTACCGCCGAGATGTCAGGTTGGGTTAGGTTAGGTTATATTACGTCATAGACATATACAGTGTTCCCACCGAGAAGTAGGGGCCGACAAGCAAGGAATGTGGTCAAATGGTACCACGAGAGATTAGGTTGGGTTAGGTTAGAATATATTAGGATACTGATGTATACAAAGGTCCCACGGACACGTAGATGCCAACTCGCCAGGGATGTTGTCAAATATTACCGCCGATAAGTTAGGTTGGGTTAGGTTAGGTTATATTACGTTACTGATGTATATGAAGGTCCCTAGTAGACGTAGAGGACAACTCGCCAGGAATGATTGCAAATATTATCGCCCAGATGATAGGTTGGGGTGGGTTAGGTTATATTAGGTTATTAATGTATATAAGGGTCCCACGGAGACGTAGTGGCCAACTCGCCAGCAATGTTGTCAAATTATACCGCCGAGATGTCAGGTTGGGTTAGGTTAGGTTATATTACGTCATAGACGTATACAGTGTTCCCAACGAGAAGTAGGGGCCGACAAGCAAGGAATGTGGTTAAATGGTACCGCGAGAGATAAGGTTGGGTTAGGTTAGGTAATATTAGGATACTGGTGTATACAAAGGTCCCACGGACACGTAGATGCCAACTCGCCAGCAATGTTGTCAAATATACCGTCGATAAGATAGGTTGCGTTAGGTTAGATTATATTACGTTATTGATGTATATAAAGGTCCCACGGAGACGTAGATGCCAACTCGCCAGGAATGTTGTCAAATTATACCGCCGAGATGTCAGTTTGGGTTAGGTTAGGTTATATTACGTCATAGACGTATACAGTGTTCCCAACGAGAAGTAGGGGCCGACAAGCAAGGAATGTGGTTAGATGGTACCGCGAGAGATAACGTTGGGTTAGGTTAGGTTATATTAGGATACCGATGTATACAAAGGTCCCACGGACACGTAGATGCCAACTCGCCAGCAATGTTGTGAAATATACCGCCGATAAGATAGGTTGCGTTAGGTTAGGTTATATTACGTTATTGATGTATATAAAGGTCCCACGGGGACGTAGAGGCCAACTCGCCAGGAATTTTGTCAAATGTTACCGCCGAGATGTCAGGTTGGGTTAGGCTAGGTTATATTACGTTATTGATGTTTATAAAGGTCCCACGGAGACGTAGAATCCAACACGCCAGGAATGTCGTCAAATATTACCGCTGAGATGTCAGGTTGGGTTAGGTTAGGTTATATTAAGTTATGGATGCATATGAATGTCCCACGCAGACGTAGAGGAGAACTCGCCAGTAATGTTGACAAATATTACCGCCGAGATGTCAGGTTGGGTTAGGTTAGGTTATATTACGTTACTGATGTATATGAAGGTCCATAGTAGACGTAGAGGACAACTCGCCAGGAATGATTGCAAATATTATCGCCGAGATGATAGGTTGGGGTAGGTTAGGTTATATTAGGTTATTAATGTATATAAGGGTCCGACGGAGACGTAGAGGCCAACTCGCCAGGAATGTTGTCAAATTATACCGCCGAGATGTCAGGTTGGGTTAGGTTAGGTTATATTACGTCATAGACGTATACAGTGTTCCCAACGAGAAGTAGGGGCCGACAAGCAAGGAATGTGGTTAAATGGTACCACGAGAGATTAGGTTGGGTTAGGTTAGGTTATATTAGGATACTGATGTATACAAAGGTCCCACGGACACGTAGATGCCAACTCGCCAGGGATGTTGTCAAATATTACCGCCGATAAGTTAGGTTGGGTTAGGTTAAGTTATATTACGTTATTGACGTACATAAAGATCCCACGGAGACGTAGAGGCCAGCTCGCCAGGAATGCTGTCAAATATTACCGCCGAGATGTCAGGTTGGGTTAGGTTAGGTTATATTACGTTATTGATGTATATAAAGGTCCCACGGAGACATAGAGGCCTACTCGCCAGGAATGTTGTCAAATATTACCGCCGAGATGTCAGGTTGGGTTAGGTTAGGTTATATTACCTTATTCATATATATGAAGGTCCCACGTAGACGTAGAGTCCAACTCGCCAGGATTGTTGTCAAATTTTACCGCCGAGAGGTTAGGTTTTGATGGGTTAGGTTATATTACGTTATTGATGTGTATAAAGGTCACACGGAGACGTAGAGGCCAACTCGCCATTAATGTTGTCAAATATTACCGCCGAGATGTCAGGTTGGGTTAGGTTAGGTTATATTACCTTATTCATATATATGAAGGTCCCACGTAGACGTAGAGTCCAACTCGCCAGGATTGTTTTCAAATTTTACCGCCGAGAGGTTAGGTTGGGATGGGTTAGGTTATACTACGTTATTGATGTATATCGAGGTCCCACCTAGACGCAGAGGACAACCCGCCAGGAATGCTGTCAAATATAATCGGCAAGATGATAGGTTGGGTTAGGTTAGGTTATATTACGTTATTGATGTATATAAAGGTAGCACGGTGACGTAGAGTCCAACTCGCCAGGAATGTTGTCAAATATTACCGCCGAGATGATAGATTGGGTTAGATTAGGTTATATTACGTTATTGATGTATATAAAGGTCCCACGGAGACATAGAATCCAACTCGACAGGATTGTCGTCAAATATTACCGCCGAGATGTCAGGTTGGGTTAGGTTAGGTTATATTACGTCATAGACGTATACAGTGTTCCCACCGAGAAGTAGGGGCCGACAAGCAAGGAATGTGGTTAAATGGTACCACGAGAGATTAGGTTGGGTTAGGTTAGGTTATATTAGGATACTGATGTATACAAACGTCCCACGGACACGTAGATGCCAACTCGCCAGGGATGTTGTCAAATATTACCGCCGATAAGTTAGGTTGGGTTAGGTTAAGTTATATTACGTTATTGATGTATATAAAGGTCCCACGGAGACGTAGAGGCCAACTCGCCAGGAATTTTGTCAAATATTACCGCCGATATGTCAGGTTGGGTTAGGCTAGGTTATATTACGTTATTGATGTATATAAAGGTCCCACGGAGACGTAGAATCCAACACGCCAGGAATGTCGTCAAATATTACCGCTGAGATGTCAGGTTGGGTTAGGTTAGGTTATATTAAGTTATGGATGCATATGAATGTCCCACGCAGACGTAGAGGAGAACTCGCCAGTAATGTTGACAAATATTACCGCCGAGATGATAGGTTGGGTTTGGTTGGGTTATATTAGGATACTGATGTATATAAAGGTCCCACGGACACGTAGAAGCCAAGTCGCCAGGAGTGTTGTCAAATATTACCGCCGATAAGTTAGGTTGGGTTAGGTTAGGTTATATTACGTTACTGATGTATATGAAGGTCCCTAGTAGACGTAGAGGACAACTCGCCAGGAATGATTGCAAATATTATCGCCCAGATGATAGGTTGGGGTGGGTTAGGTTATATTAGGTTATTAATGTATATAAGGGTCCCACGGAGACGTAGTGGCCAACTCGCCAGCAATGTTGTCAAATTATACCGCCGAGATGTCAGGTTGGGTTAGGTTAGGTTATATTACGTCATAGACGTATACAGTGTTCCCAACGAGAAGTAGGGGCCGACAAGCAAGGAATGTGGTTAAATGGTACCGCGAGAGATAAGGTTGGGTTAGGTTAGGTAATATTAGGATACTGGTGTATACAAAGGTCCCACGGACACGTAGATGCCAACTCGCCAGCAATGTTGTCAAATATACCGTCGATAAGATAGGTTGCGTTAGGTTAGATTATATTACGTTATTGATGTATATAAAGGTCCCACGGAGACGTAGATGCCAACTCGCCAGGAATGTTGTCAAATTATACCGCCGAGATGTCAGGTTGGGTTAGGTTAGGTTATATTACGTCATAGACGTATACAGTGTTCCCAACGAGAAGTAGGGGCCGACAAGCAAGGAATGTGGTTAAATGGTACCGCGAGAGATAACGTTGGGTTAGGTTAGGTTATATTAGGATACCGATGTATACAAAGGTCCCACGGACACGTAGATGCCAACTCGCCAGCAATGTTGTGAAATATACCGCCGATAAGATAGGTTGCGTTAGGTTAGGTTATATTACGTTATTGATGTATATAAAGGTCCCACGGGGACGTAGAGGCCAACTCGCCAGGAATTTTGTCAAATATTACCGCCGAGATGTCAGGTTGGGTTAGGCTAGGTTATATTACGTTATTGATGTTTATAAAGGTCCCACGGAGACGTAGAATCCAACACGCCAGGAATGTCGTCAAATATTACCGCTGAGATGTCAGGTTGGGTTAGGTTAGGTTATATTAAGTTATGGATGCATATGAATGTCCCACGCAGACGTAGAGGAGAACTCGCCAGTAATGTTGACAAATATTACCGCCGAGATGTCAGGTTGGGTTAGGTTAGGTTATATTACGTTACTGATGTATATGAAGGTCCATAGTAGACGTAGAGGACAACTCGCCAGGAATGATTGCAAATATTATCGCCGAGATGATAGGTTGGGGTAGGTTAGGTTATATTAGGTTATTAATGTATATAAGGGTCCGACGGAGACGTAGAGGCCAACTCGCCAGGAATGTTGTCAAATTATACCGCCGAGATGTCAGGTTGGGTTAGGTTAGGTTATATTAGGATACTGATGTATACAAAGGTCCCACGGACACGTAGATGCCAACTCGCCAGGGATGTTGTCAAATATTACCGCCGATAAGTTAGGTTGGGTTAGGTTAAGTTATATTACGTTATTGACGTACATAAAGATCCCACGGAGACGTAGAGGCCAGCTCGCCAGGAATGCTGTCAAATATTACCGCCGAGATGTCAGGTTGGGTTAGGTTAGGTTATATTACGTTATTGATGTATATAAAGGTCCCACGGAGACATAGAATCCAACTCGACAGGATTGTCGTCAAATATTACCGCCGAGATGTCAGGTTGGGTTAGGTTAGGTTATATTACGTCATAGACGTATACAGTGTTCCCACCGAGAAGTAGGGGCCGACAAGCAAGGAATGTGGTTAAATGGTACCACGAGAGATTAGGTTGGGTTAGGTTAGAATATATTAGGATACTGATGTATACAAAGGTCCCACGGACACGTAGATGCCAACTCGCCAGGGATGTTGTCAAATATTACCGCCGATAAGTTAGGTTGGGTTAGGTTAAGTTATATTACGTTATTGATGTATATAAAGGTCCCACGGAGACGTAGAGGCCAACTCGCCAGGAATTTTGTCAACTATTACCGCCGATATGTCAGGTTGGGTTAGGCTAGGTTATATTACGTTATTGATGTATATAAAGGTCCCACGGAGAAGTAGAATCCAACACGCCAGGAATGTCGTCAAATATTACCGCTGAGATGTCAGGTTGGGTTAGGTTAGGTTATATTAAGTTATGGATGCATATGAATGTTCCACGCAGACGTAGAGGAGAACTCGCCAGTAATGTTGACAAATATTACCGCCGAGATGATAGGTTGGGTTTGGTTGGGTTATATTAGGATACTGATGTATATGAAGGTCCATAGTAGACGTAGAGGACAACTCGCCAGGAATGATTGCAAATATTATCGCCGAGATGATAGGTTGGTGTAGGTTAGGTTATATTAGGTTATTAATGTATATAAGGGTCCCACGGAGACGTAGAGGCCAACTCGCCAGGAAAGTTGTCAAATTATACCGCCGAGATGTCAGGTTGGGTTAGGTTAGGTTATATTACGTCATAGACGTATACAGTGTTCCCAACGAGAAGTAGGGGCCGACAAGCAAGGAATGTGGTTAAATGGTACCGCGAGAGATAAGGTTGGGTTAGGTTAGGTTATATTAGGATACCGATGTATACAAAGGTCCCACGGACACGTAGATGCCAACTCGCCAGGGATGTTGTCAAATATTACCGCCGATAAGTTAGGTTGGGTTAGGTTAAGTTATATTACGTTATTGACGTACATAAAGATCCCACGGAGACGTAGAGGCCAGCTCGCCAGGAATGCTGTCAAATATTACCGCCGAGATGTCAGGTTGGGTTAGGTTAGGTTATATTACGTTATTGATGTATATAAAGGTCCCACGGAGACATAGAATCCAACTCGACAGGATTGTCGTCAAATATTACCGCCGAGATGTCAGGTTGGGTTAGGTTAGGTTATATTACGTCATAGACGTATACAGTGTTCCCACCGAGAAGTAGGGGCCGACAAGCAAGGAATGTGGTTAAATGGTACCACGAGAGATTAGGTTGGGTTAGGTTAGGTTATATTAGGATACTGATGTATACAAAGGTCCCACGGACACGTAGATGCCAACTCGCCAGGGATGTTGTCAAATATTACCGCCGATAAGTTAGGTTGGGTTAGGTTAAGTTATATTACGTTATTGATGTATATAAAGGTCCCACGGAGACGTAGAGGGCAACTCGCCAGGAATTTTGTCAACTATTACCGCCGATATGTCAGGTTGGGTTAGGCTAGGTTATATTACGTTATTGATGTATATAAAGGTCCCACGGAGACGTAGAATCCAACACGCCAGGAATGTCGTCAAATATTACCGCTGAGATGTCAGGTTGGGTTAGGTTAGGTTATATTAAGTTATGGATGCATATGAATGTCCCACGCAGACGTAGAGGAGAACTCGCCAGTAATGTTGACAAATATTACCGCCGAGATGATAGGTTGGGTTTGGTTGGGTTATATTAGGATACTGATGTATATAAAGGTCCCACGGACACGTAGAAGCCAAGTCGCCAGGAGTGTTGTCAAATATTACCGCCGATAAGTTAGGTTGGGTTAGGTTAGGTTATATTACGTTACTGATGTATATGAAGGTCCCTAGTAGACGTAGAGGACAACTCGCCAGGAATGATTGCAAATATTATCGCCCAGATGATAGGTTGGGGTGGGTTAGGTTATATTAGGTTATTAATGTATATAAGGGTCCCACGGAGACGTAGTGGCCAACTCGCCAGCAATGTTGTCAAATTATACCGCCGAGATGTCAGGTTGGGTTAGGTTAGGTTATATTACGTCATAGACGTATACAGTGTTCCCAACGAGAAGTAGGGGCCGACAAGCAAGGAATGTGGTTAAATGGTACCGCGAGAGATAAGGTTGGGTTAGGTTAGGTAATATTAGGATACTGGTGTATACAAAGGTCCCACGGACACGTAGATGCCAACTCGCCAGCAATGTTGTCAAATATACCGTCGATAAGATAGGTTGCGTTAGGTTAGATTATATTACGTTATTGATGTATATAAAGGTCCCACGGAGACGTAGATGCCAACTCGCCAGGAATGTTGTCAAATTATACCGCCGAGATGTCAGGTTGGGTTAGGTTAGGTTATATTACGTCATAGACGTATACAGTGTTCCCAACGAGAAGTAGGGGCCGACAAGCAAGGAATGTGGTTAAATGGTACCGCGAGAGATAACGTTGGGTTAGGTTAGGTTATATTAGGATACCGATGTATACAAAGGTCCCACGGACACGTAGATGCCAACTCGCCAGCAATGTTGTGAAATATACCGCCGATAAGATAGGTTGCGTTAGGTTAGGTTATATTACGTTATTGATGTATATAAAGGTCCCACGGGGACGTAGAGGCCAACTCGCCAGGAATTTTGTCAAATATTACCGCCGAGATGTCAGGTTGGGTTAGGCTAGGTTATATTACGTTACTGATGTATATGAAGGTCCATAGTAGACGTAGAGGACAACTCGCCAGGAATGATTGCAAATATTATCGCCGAGATGATAGGTTGGGGTAGGTTAGGTTATATTAGGTTATTAATGTATATAAGGGTCCGACGGAGACGTAGAGGCCAACTCGCCAGGAATGTTGTCAAATTATACCGCCGAGATGTCAGGTTGCGTTAGGTTAGGTTATATTAGGATACTGATGTATACAAAGGTCCCACGGACACGTAGATGCCAACTCGCCAGGGATGTTGTCAAATATTACCGCCGATAAGTTAGGTTGGGTTAGGTTAAGTTATATTACGTTATTGACGTACATAAAGATCCCACGGAGACGTAGAGGCCAGCTCGCCAGGAATGCTGTCAAATATTACCGCCGAGAGTCAGGTTGGGTTAGGTTAGGTTATATTACGTTATTGATGTATATAAAGGTCCCACGGAGACATAGAATCCAACTCGACAGGATTGTCGTCAAATATTACCGCCGAGATGTCAGGTTGGGTTAGGTTAGGTTATATTACGTCATAGATGTATACAGTGTTCCCACCGAGAAGTAGGGGCCGACAAGCAAGGAATGTGGTTAAATGGTACCACGAGAGATTAGGTTGGGTTAGGTTAAGTTATATTAGGATACTGATGTATACAAAGGTCCCACGGACACGTAGATGCCAACTCGCCAGGGATGTTGTCAAATATTACCGCCGATAAGTTAGGTTGGGTTAGGTTAAGTTATATTACGTTATTGATGTATATAAAGGTCCCACGGAGACGTAGAGGCCAACTCGCCAGGAATTTTGTCAAATATTACCGCCGATATGTCAGGTTGGGTTAGGCTAGGTTATATTACGTTATTGATGTATATAAAGGTCCCACGGAGACGTAGAATCCAACACGCCAGGAATGTCGTCAAATATTACCGCTGAGATGTCAGGTTGGGTTAGGTTAGGTTATATTAAGTTATGGATGCATATGAATGTCCCACGCAGACGTAGAGGAGAACTCGCCAGTAATGTTGACAAATATTACCGCCGAGATGATAGGTTGGGTTTGGTTGGGTTACATTAGGATACTGATGTATATAAAGGTCCCACGGACACGTAGAAGCCAAGTCGCCAGGAGTGTTGTCAAATATTACCGCCGATAAGTTAGGTTGGGTTAGGTTAGGTTATATTACGTTACTGATGTATATGAAGGTCCCTAGTAGACGTAGAGGACAACTCGCCAGGAATGATTGCAAATATTATCGCCCAGATGATAGGTTGGGGTGGGTTAGGTTATATTAGGTTATTAATGTATATAAGGGTCCCACGGAGACGTAGTGGCCAACTCGCCAGCAATGTTGTCAAATTATACCGCCGAGATGTCAGGTTGGGTTAGGTTAGGTTATATTACGTCATAGACGTATACAGTGTTCCCAACGAGAAGTAGGGGCCGACAAGCAAGGAATGTGGTTAAATGGTACCGCGAGAGATAAGGTTGGGTTAGGTTAGGTAATATTAGGATACTGGTGTATACAAAGGTCCCACGAACACGTAGATGCCAACTCGCCAGCAATGTTGTCAAATATACCGTCGATAAGATAGGTTGCGTTAGGTTAGATTATATTACGTTATTGATGTATATAAAGGTCCCACGGAGACGTAGATGCCAACTCGCCAGGAATGTTGTCAAATTATACCGCCGAGATGTCAGGTTGGGTTAGGTTAGGTTATATTACGTCATAGACGTATACAGTGTTCCCAACGAGAAGTAGGGGCCGACAAGCAAGGAATGTGGTTAAATGGTACCGCGAGAGATAACGTTGGGTTAGGTTAGGTTATATTAGGATACCGATGTATACAAAGGTCCCACGGACACGTAGATGCCAACTCGCCAGCAATGTTGTGAAATATACCGCCGATAAGATAGGTTGCGTTAGGTTAGGTTATATTACGTTATTGATGTATATAAAGGTCCCACGGGGACGTAGAGGCCAACTCGCCAGGAATTTTGTCAAATATTACCGCCGAGATGTCAGGTTGGGTTAGGCTAGGTTATATTACGTTATTGATGTTTATAAAGGTCCCACGGAGACGTAGAATCCAACACGCCAGGAATGTCGTCAAATATTACCGCTGAGATGTCAGGTTGGGTTAGGTTAGGTTATATTAAGTTATGGATGCATATGAATGTCCCACGCAGACGTAGAGGAGAACTCGCCAGTAATGTTGACAAATATTACCGCCGAGATGTCAGGTTGGGTTAGGTTAGATTATATTACGTTACTGATGTATATGAAGGTCCATAGTAGACGTAGAGGACAACTCGCCAGGAATGATGTCAAATATTATCGCCGAGATGATAGGTTGGGGTAGGTTAGGTTGTATTAAGTTATTAATGTATATAAGTGTCCCGCGGAGACGTAGAGGCCAACTCGCCAGGAATGTTGTCAAATTATACCGCCGAGATGTCAGGTTGGGTTAGGTTAGGTTATATTTCGTCATAGACGTATACAGTGTTCCCACCGAGAAGTAGGGGCCGACAAGCAAGGAATGTGGTTAAATGGTACCACGAGAGATTAGGTTGAGTTAGGTTAGGTTATATTAGGATACTGATGTATACAAAGGTCCCACGGACACGTAGATGCCAACTCGCCAGGGATGTTGTCAAATATTACCGCCGATAAGTTAGGTTGGGTTAGGTTAAGTTATATTACGTTATTGACGTACATAAAGATCCCACGGAGACGTAGAGGCCAGCTCGCCAGGAATGCTGTCAAATATTACCGCCGAGATGTCATGTTGGGTTAGGTTAGCATATATTACGTTATTGATGTATATAAAGGTCCCACGGAGACGTAGAGTCCAACTCGTCAGGAATGTCGTCAAATTATACCGCCGAGATGTCAGGTTGGGTTAGGTTAGGTTATATTACGTTATTGATGTATATGAACGTCCTTAGTAGACGTAGAGGACAACCCGCCAGGAATGTTGTCAAATATTACCGCCGATAAGTTAGGTTGGGTTAGGGTAGGTTATATTACATTATTGACGTATATAAAGATCCCACGGAGACGTAGAGGCCAGCTCGCCAGGAATGCTGTCAAATATTACCGCCGAGATGTCAGGTTGCGTTAGGTTAGGTTATATTACGTTATTGATGTATATAAAGGTCCCACGTTGACGTAGAGTCCAACTCGCCAGGAATGTCGTCAAATATTACCGCCGAGATGTCAGGTTGGGTTAGGTTAGGTTATATTACGTTATTGATGTATATGAAGGTCCCTAGTAGACGTAGAGGACAACTCGCCAGGAATGATTGCAAATATTATCGCCGAGATGATAGGTTGTGGTAGGTTAGGTTATATTAGGTTATTAATGTATATAAGGGTCCCACGGAGACGTAGAGGCCAACTCGGCAGGAATGTTGTCAAATTATACCGCCGAGATGTCAGGTTGGGTTAGGTTAGGTTATATTACGTCATAGACGTATACAGTGTTCCCAACGAGACGTGGGGGCCGACAAGCAAGGAATGTGGTTAAATGGTACCGCGAGAGATAAGGTTGGGTTAGGTTAGGTTATATTAGGATACTGGTGTATACAAAGGTCCCACGGACACGTAGATGCCAACTCGCCAGCAATGTTGTCAAATATACCGCCGACAAGATAGGTTGCGTTAGGTTCGTTTATATTACGTTATTGATGTATATAAAGGTGCCACGGAGACATAGAATTCAACTCGACAGGAATGTCGTGAAATATTACCGCCGAGATGTCAGGTTGGGTTAGGTTAGGTTATATTACGTTATTGATGTATATGAACGTCCTTAGTAGACGTAGAGGACAACCCGCCAGGAATGTTGTCAAATATTACCGCCGATAAGTTAGGTTGGGTTAGGGTAGGTTATATTACATTATTGACGTATATAAAGGTCCAAGGAGACGTGGAGGCCAACTCGCCAGGAATTTTGTCAAATATTACAGCCGAGATGTCATTTTGGGTTACGTTAGGTTATATTACGTTATTGATGTATATAAAGGTCCCACGGAGACGTAGATTCCAACTCGTCAGGAATGTCGTCAAATATTACCGCCGAGATGTCAGGTTGGGTTAGGTTAGGTTATATTACGTTATTGATGTATATGAAGGTCCCTAGTAGACGTAGAGGACAACTCGCCAGGAATGATGTCAAATATTATCGCCGAGATGATAGGTTGGGTTAGGTTAGGTTATATTAGGTTATTGATGTATATAAGGGTCCCACGGAGACGTAGAGGCTAGCTCGCCAGGAATGTTGTCAAATTATACCGCCGAGATGTCAGTTTGGGTTAGGTTAGGTTACATTACGTCATAGACGTATACAGCGTTCCCACCCAGAAGTAGGGGCCGACAAGCAAGGAATGTGGTTAAATGGTACCGCGAGAGATAAGGTTGGGTTAGGTTAGGTTTAATTAGGATACTGATGTATACAAAGGTCCCACGGACACGTAGATGCCAACTCGCCAGGAATGTTGTTAAATATACCACCGATAAGATAGGTTGCGTTAGGTTAGGTAATATTACGTTATTGATGTATGTAAAGGTCCCACGGAGACGTAGAGGCCATCTCGCCAGGAATTTTGTCAAATATTACCACCGAGGTGATAGGTTGGGTTAGAGTATGTTATATTACGTTATCGACGTACATAAAGGTCCCACGGAGTCGTAGAGGGCAGCTCGCCAGGAATGCTGTCAAATATTACCGCCGAGATGTCAGGTTGCGTTAGGTTAGGTTATATTACGTTATTGATGTATATAAAGGTCCCACGTTGACGTAGAGTCCAACTCGCCAGGAATGTCGTCAAATATTACCGCCGAGATGTCAGGTTGGGTTAGGTTAGGTTATATTACGTTATTGATGTATATGAAGGTCCCTAGTAGACGTAGAGGACAACTCGCCAGGAATGCTGTCAAATATTATCGCCGAGATGATAGGTTGGGTTAGGTTAGGACGTAGAGTCCAACTCGCCAGGAATGTCGTCAAATATTACCGCCGAGATGTCAGGTTGGGTTAGGTTAGGTTATATTACGTTATTGATGTATATGAAGGTCCCTAGTAGACGTAGAGGACAACTCGCCAGGAATGCTGTCAAATATTATCGCCGAGATGATAGGTTGGGTTAGGTTAGGTTATATTACCTTATTGATGTATATAAAGCCCACGGAGACGTAGAATCCAACACGCCAGAAATGTCGTCAAATATTACCGCTGAGATGTCAGGTTGGGTTAGATTAGGTTATATTACGTTATTGATGTATATGAACGTCCTTTGTAGACGTAGAGGACAACCCGCCAGGAATGTTGTCAAATTATACCGCCGAGATGTCAGGTTGGGTTAGGTTAGGTTATATTACGTCATAGACGTATACAGTGTTCCCAACGAGAAGTAGGGGCCGACAAGCAAGGAATGTGGTTAAATGGTACCGCGAGAGATAAGGTTGGGTTAGGTTAGGTTATATTGGGATACCGATGTATACAAAGGTCCCACGGACACGTAGATGCCAACTCGCCAGCAATGTTGTGAAATATACCGCCGATAAGATAGGTTGCGTTAGGTTAGTTTATATTACGTTATTGATGTATATAAAGGTCCCACGGAGACGTAGAGGCCAACTCGCCAGGAATTTTGTCAAATATTACCGCCGAGATGTCAGGTTGGGTTAGGCTAGGTTATATTAGGTTATTGATGTATATAAAGGACCCACGGAGACGTAGAATCCAACACGCCAGGAATGTCGTCAAATATTACCGCTGAGATGTCAGGTTGGGTTAGGTTAGGTTATATTACGTTATTGATGTATATGAAGGTCCCTAGTAGACGTAGAGGACAACTCGCCAGGAATGATGTCAAATATTATCGCCGAGATGATAGGTTGGGGTAGGTTAGGTTGTATTAAGTTATTAATGTATATAAGGGTCCCACTAAGACGTAGCGGCCAACTCGCCAGGAATGTTGTCAAATTATACCGACGAGATGTCAGGTTGGGTTAGGTTAGGTTATATTACGTCATAGACGTATACAGTGTTCCCACCGAGAAGTAGGGGCCGACAAGCAAGGAATGTGGTTAAATGGTACCACGAGAGATTAGGTTGGGTTAGGTTAGGTTATATTAGGATACTGATGTATACAAAGGTCCCACGGACACGTAGATGCCAACTCGCCAGGGATGTTGTCAAATATTACCGCCGATAAGTTAGGTTGGGTTAGGTTAAGTTATATTACGTTATTGACGTACATAAAGATCCCACGGAGACGTAGAGGCCAGCTCGCCAGGAATGCTGTTAAATATTACCGCCGAGATGTCAGGTTGGTTTAGGTTGGGACATATTACGTTATTGATGTATATAAAGGTCCCACGGAGACGTAGAGTCCAACTCGTCAGGAATGTCGTCAAATATTACCGCCGATATGTCAGGTTGGGTTAGGTTAGGTTATATTACGTTATTGATGTATATGATGGTCCCTAGTAGACGTAGAGGACAACTCGCCAGGAATGATTGCAAATATTATCGCCGAGATGATAGGTTGGGGTAGGTTAGGTTATATTACGTTATTGATGTATATAAAGGTCCCACGTTGACGTAGAGTCCAACTCGCCAGGAATGTCGTCAAATATTACCGCCGAGATGTCAGGTTGGGTTAGGTTAGGTTATATTACGTTATTGATGTATACGAAGGTCCCTAGTAGACGTAGAGGACAACTCGCCAGGAATGATGTCAAAGATTATCGCCGAGATGATAGGTTGGGGTAGGTTAGGTTGTATTAAGTTATTAATGTATATAAGGGTCCCACGGAGACGTAGAGGCCAACTCGCCAGGAATGTTGTCAAATTATACCGCCGAGATGTCAGGTTGGGTTAGGTTAGGTTATGTTACGTCATAGACGTATAGAGTGTTCCCACCGAGAAGTAGGGACCGACAAGCAAGGAATGTGGTTAAATGGTACCACGAGAGATTAGGTTGGGTTAGGTTAGGTTATATTAGGATACTGATGTATACAAAGGTCCCACGGACACGTAGATGCCAACTCGCCAGGGATGTTGTCAAATATTACCGCCGATAAGTTAGGTTGGGTTAGGTTAAGTTATATTACGTTATTGACGTACATAAAGATCCCACGGAGACGTAGAGGCCAGCTCGCCAGGAATGCTGTCAAATATTACCGCCGAGATGTCATGTTGGGTTAGGTTAGGATATATTACGTTATTGATGTATATAAAGGTCCCACGGAGACGTAGAGTCCAACTCGTCAGGAATGTCGTCAAATATTACCGCCGATATGTCAGGTTGGGTTAGGTTAGGTTATATTACGTTATTGATGTATATGAAGGTGCCTAGTAGACGTAGAGGACAACTCGCCAGGAATGATTGCAAATATTATCGCCGAGATGATAGGTTGGGGTAGGTTAGGTTATATTAGGTTATTAATGTATATAAGGGTCCCACGGAGACGTAGAGGCCAACTCGGCAGGAATGTTGTCAAATTATACCGCCGAGATGTCAGGTTGGGTTAGGTTAGGTTATATTACGTCATAGACGTATACAGTGTTCCCAACAAGAAGTGGGGGCCGACAAGCAAGGAATGTGGTTAAATGGTACCGCGAGAGATAAGGTTGGGTTAGGTTAGGTTATATTAGGATACTGGTGTATACAAGGGTCCCACGGACACGTAGATGCCAACTCGCCAGCAATGTTGTCAAATATACCGCCGACAAGATAGGTTGCGTTAGGTTAGTTTATATTACGTTATTGATGTATATAAAGGTCCCACGGAGACATAGAATCCAACTCGATAGGAATGTCGTCAGATATTACCGCCGAGATGTCAGGTTGGGTTAGGTTAGGTTATATTACGCTATTGATGTATATGAACGTCCTTAGTAGACGTAGAGGACAACCCGCCAGGAATGTTGTCAAATATTACCGCCGATAAGTTAGGTTGGGTTAGGGTAGGTAATATTACATTATTGACGTATATAAAGATCCCACGGAGACGTAGAGTCCAGCTCGCCAGGAATGCTGTCAAATATTACCGCCGAGATGTCAGGTTGCGTTAGGTTAGGTTATATTACGTTATTGATGTATATAAAGGTCCCACGTTGACGTAGAGTCCAACTCGCCAGGAATGTCGTCAAATATTACCGCCGAGATGTCAGGTTGGGTTAGGTTAGGTTATATTACGTTATTGATGTATATGAAGGTCCCTAGTAGACGTAGAGGACAACTCGCCAGGAATGATGTCAAAGATTATCGCCGAGATGATAGGTTGGGGGTAGGTTAGGTTGTATTAAGTTATTAATGTATATAAGGGTCCCACGGAGACGTAGAGGCCAACTCGCCAGGAATGTTGTCAAATTATACCGCCGAGATGTCAGGTTGGGTTAGGTTAGGTTATGTTACGTCATAGACGTATAGAGTGTTCCCACCGAGAAGTAGGGACCGACAAGCAAGGAATGTGGTTAAATGGTACCACGAGAGATTATGTTGGGTTAGGTTAGGTTATATTAGGATACTGATGTATACAAAGGTCCCACGGACACGTAGATGCCAACTCGCCAGGGATGTTGTCAAATATTACCGCCGATAAGTTAGGTTGGGTTAGGTTAAGTTATATTACGTTATTGACGTACATAAAGATCCCACGGAGACGTAGAGGCCAGCTCGCCAGGAATGCTGTCAAATATTACCGCCGAGATGTCATGTTGGGTTAGGTTAGGATATATTACGTTATTGATGTATATAAAGGTCCCACGGAGACGTAGAGTCCAACTCGTCAGGAATGTCGTCAAATATTACCGCCGATATGTCAGGTTGGGTTAGGTTAGGTTATATTACGTTATTGATGTATATGAAGGTCCCTAGTAGACGTAGAGGACAACTCGCCAGGAATGATTGCAAATATTATCGCCGAGATGATAGGTTGGGGTAGGTTAGGTTATATTAGGTTATTAATGTATATAAGGGTCCCACGGAGACGTAGAGGCCAACTCGGCAGGAATGTTGTCAAATTATACCGCCGAGATGTCAGGTTGGGTTAGGTTAGGTTATATTACGTCATACACGTATACAGTGTTCCCAACGAGAAGTGGGGGCCGACAAGCAAGGAATGTGGTTAAATGGTACCGCGAGAGATAAGGTTGGGTTAGGTTAGGTTATATTACGTTATTGATGTATATGAAGGTCCCTAGTAGACGTAGAGGACAACTCGCCAGGAATGATGTCAAAGATTATCGCCGAGATGATAGGTTGGGGTAGGTTAGGTTGTATTAAGTTATTAATGTATATAAGGGTCCCACGGAGACGTAGAGGCCAACTCGCCAGGAATGTTGTCAAATTATACCGCCGAGATGTCAGGTTGGGTTAGGTTAGGTTATGTTACGTCATAGACGTATAGAGTGTTCCCACCGAGAAGTAGGGACCGACAAGCAAGGAATGTGGTTAAATGGTACCACGAGAGATTAGGTTGGGTTAGGTTAGGTTATATTAGGATACTGATGTATACAAAGGTCCCACGGACACGTAGATGCCAACTCGCCAGGGATGTTGTCAAATATTACCGCCGATAAGTTAGGTTGGGTTAGGTTAGGTTATATTACGTTATTGACGTACATAAAGATCCCACGGAAACGTAGAGGCCAGCTCGCCAGGAATGTCGTCAAATATTACCGCCGAGATGTCAGGTTGGGTTAGGTTAGTTTATATTACGTTATTGATGTATATAAAGGTCCCACGGAGACGTAGATTCCAACTCGTCAGGAATGTCGTCAAATATTACCGCCGAGATGTCAGGTTGGGTTAGGTTAGGTTATATTACGTTATTGATGTATATGAAGGTCCCTAGTAGACGTAGAGGACAACTCGCCAGGAATGATGTCAAATATTATCGCCGAGATGATAGGTTGGGTTAGGTTAGGTTATATTAGGTTATTGATGTATATAAGGGTCCCACGGAGACGTAGAGGCTAGCTCGCCAGGAATGTTGTCAAATTATACCGCCGAGATGTCAGTTTGGGTTAGGTTAGGTTACATTACGTCATAGACGTATACAGCGTTCCCACCCAGAAGTAGGGGCCGACAAGCAAGGAATGTGGTTAAATGGTACCGCGAGAGATAAGGTTGGGTTAGGTTAGGTTTAATTAGGATACTGATGTATACAAAGGTCCCACGGACACGTAGATGCCAACTCGCCAGGAATGTTGTTAAATATACCACCGATAAGATAGGTTGCGTTAGGTTAGGTAATATTACGTTATTGATGTATGTAAAGGTCCCACGGAGACGTAGAGGCCATCTCGCCAGGAATTTTGTCAAATATTACCACCGAGGTGATAGGTTGGGTTAGAGTATGTTATATTACGTTATCGACGTACATAAAGGTCCCACGGAGTCGTAGAGGGCAGCTCGCCAGGAATGCTGTCAAATATTACCGCCGAGATGTCAGGTTGCGTTAGGTTAGGTTATATTACGTTATTGATGTATATAAAGGTCCCACGTTGACGTAGAGTCCAACTCGCCAGGAATGTCGTCAAATATTACCGCCGAGATGTCAGGTTGGGTTAGGTTAGGTTATATTACGTTATTGATGTATATGAAGGTCCCTAGTAGACGTAGAGGACAACTCGCCAGGAATGCTGTCAAATATTATCGCCGAGATGATAGGTTGGGTTAGGTTAGGACGTAGAGTCCAACTCGCCAGGAATGTCGTCAAATATTACCGCCGAGATGTCAGGTTGGGTTAGGTTAGGTTATATTACGTTATTGATGTATATGAAGGTCCCTAGTAGACGTAGAGGACAACTCGCCAGGAATGCTGTCAAATATTATCGCCGAGATGATAGGTTGGGTTAGGTTAGGTTATATTACCTTATTGATGTATATAAAGCCCACGGAGACGTAGAATCCAACACGCCAGAAATGTCGTCAAATATTACCGCTGAGATGTCAGGTTGGGTTAGATTAGGTTATATTACGTTATTGATGTATATGAACGTCCTTTGTAGACGTAGAGGACAACCCGCCAGGAATGTTGTCAAATTATACCGCCGAGATGTCAGGTTGGGTTAGGTTAGGTTATATTACGTCATAGACGTATACAGTGTTCCCAACGAGAAGTAGGGGCCGACAAGCAAGGAATGTGGTTAAATGGTACCGCGAGAGATAAGGTTGGGTTAGGTTAGGTTATATTGGGATACCGATGTATACAAAGGTCCCACGGACACGTAGATGCCAACTCGCCAGCAATGTTGTGAAATATACCGCCGATAAGATAGGTTGCGTTAGGTTAGTTTATATTACGTTATTGATGTATATAAAGGTCCCACGGAGACGTAGAGGCCAACTCGCCAGGAATTTTGTCAAATATTACCGCCGAGATGTCAGGTTGGGTTAGGCTAGGTTATATTAGGTTATTGATGTATATAAAGGACCCACGGAGACGTAGAATCCAACACGCCAGGAATGTCGTCAAATATTACCGCTGAGATGTCAGGTTGGGTTAGGTTAGGTTATATTACGTTATTGATGTATATGAAGGTCCCTAGTAGACGTAGAGGACAACTCGCCAGGAATGATGTCAAATATTATCGCCGAGATGATAGGTTGGGGTAGGTTAGGTTGTATTAAGTTATTAATGTATATAAGGGTCCCACTAAGACGTAGCGGCCAACTCGCCAGGAATGTTGTCAAATTATACCGACGAGATGTCAGGTTGGGTTAGGTTAGGTTATATTACGTCATAGACGTATACAGTGTTCCCACCGAGAAGTAGGGGCCGACAAGCAAGGAATGTGGTTAAATGGTACCACGAGAGATTAGGTTGGGTTAGGTTAGGTTATATTAGGATACTGATGTATACAAAGGTCCCACGGACACGTAGATGCCAACTCGCCAGGGATGTTGTCAAATATTACCGCCGATAAGTTAGGTTGGGTTAGGTTAAGTTATATTACGTTATTGACGTACATAAAGATCCCACGGAGACGTAGAGGCCAGCTCGCCAGGAATGCTGTTAAATATTACCGCCGAGATGTCAGGTTGGTTTAGGTTGGGACATATTACGTTATTGATGTATATAAAGGTCCCACGGAGACGTAGAGTCCAACTCGTCAGGAATGTCGTCAAATATTACCGCCGATATGTCAGGTTGGGTTAGGTTAGGTTATATTACGTTATTGATGTATATGATGGTCCCTAGTAGACGTAGAGGACAACTCGCCAGGAATGATTGCAAATATTATCGCCGAGATGATAGGTTGGGGTAGGTTAGGTTATATTACGTTATTGATGTATATAAAGGTCCCACGTTGACGTAGAGTCCAACTCGCCAGGAATGTCGTCAAATATTACCGCCGAGATGTCAGGTTGGGTTAGGTTAGGTTATATTACGTTATTGATGTATACGAAGGTCCCTAGTAGACGTAGAGGACAACTCGCCAGGAATGATGTCAAAGATTATCGCCGAGATGATAGGTTGGGGTAGGTTAGGTTGTATTAAGTTATTAATGTATATAAGGGTCCCACGGAGACGTAGAGGCCAACTCGCCAGGAATGTTGTCAAATTATACCGCCGAGATGTCAGGTTGGGTTAGGTTAGGTTATGTTACGTCATAGACGTATAGAGTGTTCCCACCGAGAAGTAGGGACCGACAAGCAAGGAATGTGGTTAAATGGTACCACGAGAGATTAGGTTGGGTTAGGTTAGGTTATATTAGGATACTGATGTATACAAAGGTCCCACGGACACGTAGATGCCAACTCGCCAGGGATGTTGTCAAATATTACCGCCGATAAGTTAGGTTGGGTTAGGTTAAGTTATATTACGTTATTGACGTACATAAAGATCCCACGGAGACGTAGAGGCCAGCTCGCCAGGAATGCTGTCAAATATTACCGCCGAGATGTCATGTTGGGTTAGGTTAGGATATATTACGTTATTGATGTATATAAAGGTCCCACGGAGACGTAGAGTCCAACTCGTCAGGAATGTCGTCAAATATTACCGCCGATATGTCAGGTTGGGTTAGGTTAGGTTATATTACGTTATTGATGTATATGAAGGTGCCTAGTAGACGTAGAGGACAACTCGCCAGGAATGATTGCAAATATTATCGCCGAGATGATAGGTTGGGGTAGGTTAGGTTATATTAGGTTATTAATGTATATAAGGGTCCCACTAAGACGTAGCGGCCAACTCGGCAGGAATGTTGTCAAATTATACCGCCGAGATGTCAGGTTGGGTTAGGTTAGGTTATATTACGTCATAGACGTATACAGTGTTCCCAACAAGAAGTGGGGGCCGACAAGCAAGGAATGTGGTTAAATGGTACCGCGAGAGATAAGGTTGGGTTAGGTTAGGTTATATTAGGATACTGGTGTATACAAGGGTCCCACGGACACGTAGATGCCAACTCGCCAGCAATGTTGTCAAATATACCGCCGACAAGATAGGTTGCGTTAGGTTAGTTTATATTACGTTATTGATGTATATAAAGGTCCCACGGAGACATAGAATCCAACTCGATAGGAATGTCGTCAGATATTACCGCCGAGATGTCAGGTTGGGTTAGGTTAGGTTATATTACGCTATTGATGTATATGATCGTCCTTAGTAGACGTAGAGGACAACCCGCCAGGAATGTTGTCAAATATTACCGCCGATAAGTTAGGTTGGGTTAGGGTAGGTAATATTACATTATTGACGTATATAAAGATCCCACGGAGACGTAGAGTCCAGCTCGCCAGGAATGCTGTCAAATATTACCGCCGAGATGTCAGGTTGCGTTAGGTTAGGTTATATTACGTTATTGATGTATATAAAGGTCCCACGTTGACGTAGAGTCCAACTCGCCAGGAATGTCGTCAAATATTACCGCCGAGATGTCAGGTTGGGTTAGGTTAGGTTATATTACGTTATTGATGTATATGAAGGTCCCTAGTAGACGTAGAGGACAACTCGCCAGGAATGATGTCAAAGATTATCGCCGAGATGATAGGTTGGGGGTAGGTTAGGTTGTATTAAGTTATTAATGTATATAAGGGTCCCACGGAGACGTAGAGGCCAACTCGCCAGGAATGTTGTCAAATTATACCGCCGAGATGTCAGGTTGGGTTAGGTTAGGTTATGTTACGTCATAGACGTATAGAGTGTTCCCACCGAGAAGTAGGGACCGACAAGCAAGGAATGTGGTTAAATGGTACCACGAGAGATTATGTTGGGTTAGGTTAGGTTATATTAGGATACTGATGTATACAAAGGTCCCACGGACACGTAGATGCCAACTCGCCAGGGATGTTGTCAAATATTACCGCCGATAAGTTAGGTTGGGTTAGGTTAAGTTATATTACGTTATTGACGTACATAAAGATCCCACGGAGACGTAGAGGCCAGCTCGCCAGGAATGCTGTCAAATATTACCGCCGAGATGTCATGTTGGGTTAGGTTAGGATATATTACGTTATTGATGTATATAAAGGTCCCACGGAGACGTAGAGTCCAACTCGTCAGGAATGTCGTCAAATATTACCGCCGATATGTCAGGTTGGGTTAGGTTAGGTTATATTACGTTATTGATGTATATGAAGGTCCCTAGTAGACGTAGAGGACAACTCGCCAGGAATGATTGCAAATATTATCGCCGAGATGATAGGTTGGGGTAGGTTAGGTTATATTAGGTTATTAATGTATATAAGGGTCCCACGGAGACGTAGAGGCCAACTCGGCAGGAATGTTGTCAAATTATACCGCCGAGATGTCAGGTTGGGTTAGGTTAGGTTATATTACGTCATACACGTATACAGTGTTCCCAACGAGAAGTGGGGGCCGACAAGCAAGGAATGTGGTTAAATGGTACCGCGAGAGATAAGGTTGGGTTAGGTTAGGTTATATTACGTTATTGATGTATATGAAGGTCCCTAGTAGACGTAGAGGACAACTCGCCAGGAATGATGTCAAAGATTATCGCCGAGATGATAGGTTGGGGTAGGTTAGGTTGTATTAAGTTATTAATGTATATAAGGGTCCCACGGAGACGTAGAGGCCAGCTCGCCAGGAATGTTGTCAAATTATACCGCCGAGATGTCAGTTTGGGTTAGGTTAGGTTACATTACGTCATAGACGTATACAGCGTTCCCACCCAGAAGTAGGGGCCGACAAGCAAGGAATGTGGTTAAATGGTACCGCGAGAGATAAGGTTGGGTTAGGTTAGGTAATATTAGGATACTGGTGTATACAAAGGTCCCACGGACACGTAGATGCCAACTCGCCAGCAATGTTGTCAAATATACCGTCGATAAGATAGGTTGCGTTAGGTTAGATTATATTACGTTATTGATGTATATAAAGATCCCACGGAGACGTAGATGCCAACTCGCCAGGAATGTTGTCAAATTATACCGCCGAGATGTCAGGTTGGGTTAGGTTAGGTTATATTACGTCATACACGTATACAGTGTTCCCAACGAGAAGTAGGGGCCGACAAGCAAGGAATGTGGTTAAATGGTACCGCGAGAGATAAGGTTGGGTTAGGTTCGGTTATATTAGGATACCGATGTATACAAAGGTCCCACGGACACGTAGATGCCAACTCGCCAGCAATGTTGTGAAATATACCGCCGATAAGATAGGTTGCGTTAGGTTAGGTTATATTACGTTATTGATGTATATAAAGGTCCCACGGGGACGTAGAGGCCAACTCGCCAGGAATTTTGTCAAATATTACCGCCGAGATGTCAGGTTGGGTTAGGCTAGGTTATATTACGTTATTGATGTATATAAAGGTCCCACGGAGACGTAGAATCCAACACGCCAGGAATGTCGTCAAATATTACCGCTGAGATGTCAGGTTGGGTTAGGTTAGGTTATATTAAGTTATGGATGCATATGAATGTCCCACGCAGACGTAGAGGAGAACTCGCCAGTAATGTTGACAAATATTACCGCCGAGATGTCAGGTTGGGTTAGGTTAGGTTATATTACGTTACTGATGTATATGAAGGTCCATAGTAGACGTAGAGGACAACTCGCCAGGAATGATGTCAAATATTATCGCCGAGATGATAGGTTGGGGTAGGTTAGGTTGTATTAAGTTATTAATGTATATAAGTGTCCCGCGGAGACGTAGAGGCCAACTCGCCAGGAATGTTGTCAAATTATACCGCCGAGATGTCAGGTTGGGTTAGGTTAGGTTATATTACGTTATTGATGTATATGAAGGTCCCTAGTAGACGTAGAGGACAACTCGCCAGGAATGATTGCAAATATTATCGCCGAGATAATAGGTTGGGGTAGGTTAGGTTATATTAGGTTATTAATGTATATAAGGGTCCCACGGAGACGTAGAGGCCAACTCGGCAGGAATGTTGTCAAATTATACCGCCGAGATGTCAGGTTGGGTTAGGTTAGGTTATATTACGTCATAGACGTATACAGTGTTCCCAACGAGAAGTGGGGGCCGACAAGCAAGGAATGTGGTTAAATGTTACCGCGAGAGATAAGGTTGGGTTAGGTTAGGTTATATTAGGATACTGGTGTATACAAGGGTCCCACGGACACGTAGATGCCAACTCGATAGCAATGTTGTCAAATATACCGCCGACAAGATAGGTTGCGTTAGGTTAGTTTATATTACGTTATTGATGTATATAAAGCTCCCACGGAGACATAGAATCCAACTCGACAGGAATGTCGTCAAATATTACCGCCGAGATGTCAGGTTGGGTTAGGTTAGGTTATATTACGTTATTGATGTATATGAACGTCCTTAGTAGACGTAGAGGACAACCCGCCAGGAATGTTGTCAAATATTACCGCCGATAAGTTAGGTTGGGTTAGGGTAGGTTATATTACATTATTGACGTATATAAAGATCCCACGGAGACGTAGAGGCCAGCTCGCCAGGAATGCTGTCAAATATTACCGCCGAGATGTCAGGTTGCGTTAGGTTAGGTTATATTACGTTATTGATGTATATAAAGGTCCCACGGAGACGTAGATTCCAACTCGTCAGGAATGTCGTCAAATATTACCGCCGAGATGTCAGGTTGGGTTAGGTTAGGTTATATTACGTTATTGATGTATATGAAGGTCCCTAGTAGACGTAGAGGACAACTCGCCAGGAATGATGTCAAATATTATCGCCGAGATGATAGGTTGGATTAGGTTAGGTTATATTAGGTTATTGATGTATATAAGGGTCCCACGGAGACGTAGAGGCTAGCTCGCCAGGAATGTTGTCAAATTATACCGCCGAGATGTCAGTTTGGGTTAGGTTAGGTTACATTACGTCATAGACGTATACAGCGTTCCCACCCAGAAGTAGGGGCCGACAAGCAAGGAATGTGGTTAAATGGTACCGCGAGAGATAAGGTTGGGTTAGGTTAGGTTTAATTAGGATACTGATGTATACAAAGGTCCCACGGACACGTAGATGCCAACTCGCCAGGAATGTTGTTAAATATACCACCGATAAGATAGGTTGCGTTAGGTTAGGTAATATTACGTTATTGATGTATGTAAAGGTCCCACGGAGACGTAGAGGCCATCTCGCCAGGAATTTTGTCAAATATTACCACCGAGGTGATAGGTTGGGTTAGAGTATGTTATATTACGTTATCGACGTACATAAAGGTCCCACGGAGTCGTAGAGGGCAGCTCGCCAGGAATGCTGTCAAATATTACCGCCGAGATGTCAGGTTGCGTTAGGTTAGGTTATATTACGTTATTGATGTATATAAAGGTCCCACGTTGACGTAGAGTCCAACTCGCCAGGAATGTCGTCAAATATTACCGCCGAGATGTCAGGTTGGGTTAGGTTAGGTTATATTACGTTATTGATGTATATGAAGGTCCCTAGTAGACGTAGAGGACAACTCGCTAGGAATGCTGTCAAATATTATCGCCGAGATGATAGGTTGGGTTAGGTTAGGTTATATTACCTTATTGATGTATATAAAGCCCACGGAGACGTAGAATCCAACACGCCAGAAATGTCGTCAAATATTACCGCTGAGATGTCAGGTTGGGTTAGATTAGGTTATATTACGTTATTGATGTATATGAACGTCCTTAGTAGACGTAGAGGACAACCCGCCAGGAATGTTGTCAAATTATACCGCCGAGATGTCAGGTTGGGTTAGGTTAGGTTATATTACGTCATAGACGTATACAGTGTTCCCAACGAGAAGTAGGGGCCGACAAGCAAGGAATGTGGTTAAATGGTACCGCGAGAGATAAGGTTGGGTTAGGTTAGGTTATATTGGGATACCGATGTATACAAAGGTCCCACGGACACGTAGATGCCAACTCGCCAGCAATGTTGTGAAATATACCGCCGATAAGATAGGTTGCGTTAGGTTAGTTTATATTACGTTATTGATGTATATAAAGGTCCCACGGAGACGTAGAGGCCAACTCGCCAGGAATTTTGTCAAATATTACCGCCGAGATGTCAGGGTGGGTTAGGCTAGGTTATATTAGGTTATTGATGTATATAAAGGACCCACGGAGACGTAGAATCCAACACGCCAGGAATGTCGTCAAATATTACCGCTGAGATGTCAGGTTGGGTTAGGTTAGGTTATATTACGTTATTGATGTATATGAAGGTCCCTAGTAGACGTAGAGGACAACTCGCCAGGAATGATGTCAAATATTATCGCCGAGATGATAGGTTGGGGTAGGTTAGGTTGTATTAAGTTATTAATGTATATAAGGGTCCCACTAAGACGTAGAGGCCAACTCGCCAGGAATGTTGTCAAATTATACCGACGAGATGTCAGGTTGGGTTAGGTTAGGTTATATTACGTCATAGACGTATACAGTGTTCCCACCGAGAAGTAGGGGCCGACAAGCAAGGAATGTGGTTAAATGGTACCACGAGAGATTAGGTTGGGTTAGGTTAGGTTATATTAGGATACTGATGTATACAAAGGTCCCACGGACACGTAGATGCCAACTCGCCAGGGATGTTGTCAAATATTACCGCCGATAAGTTAGGTTGGGTTAGGTTAAGTTATATTACGTTATTGACGTACATAAAGATCCCACGGAGACGTAGAGGCCAGCTCGCCAGGAATGCTGTTAAATATTACCGCCGAGATGTCAGGTTGGTTTAGGTTAGGACATATTACGTTATTGATGTATATAAAGGTCCCACGGAGACGTAGAGTCCAACTCGTCAGGAATGTCGTCAAATATTACCGCCGATATGTCAGGTTGGGTTAGGTTAGGTTATATTACGTTATTGATGTATATGATGGTCCCTAGTAGACGTAGAGGACAACTCGCCAGGAATGATTGCAAATATTATCGCCGAGATGATAGGTTGGGGTAGGTTAGGTTATATTACGTTATTGATGTATATAAAGGTCCCACGTTGACGTAGAGTCCAACTCGCCAGGAATGTCGTCAAATATTACCGCCGAGATGTCAGGTTGGGTTAGGTTAGGTTATATTACGTTATTGATGTATACGAAGGTCCCTAGTAGACGTAGAGGACAACTCGCCAGGAATGATGTCAAAGATTATCGCCGAGATGATAGGTTGGGGTAGGTTAGGTTGTATTAAGTTATTAATGTATATAAGGGTCCCACGGAGACGTAGAGGCCAACTCGCCAGGAATGTTGTCAAATTATACCGCCGAGATGTCAGGTTGGGTTAGGTTAGGTTATGTTACGTCATAGACGTATAGAGTGTTCCCACCGAGAAGTAGGAACCGACAAGCAAGGAATGTGGTTAAATGGTACCACGAGAGATTAGGTTGGGTTAGGTTAGGTTATATTAGGATACTGATGTATACAAAGGTCCCACGGACACGTAGATGCCAACTCGCCAGGGATGTTGTCAAATATTACCGCCGATAAGTTAGGTTGGGTTAGGTTAAGTTATATTACGTTATTGACGTACATAAAGATCCCACGGAGACGTAGAGGCCAGCTCGCCAGGAATGCTGTCAAATATTACCGCCGAGATGTCATGTTGGGTTAGGTTAGGATATATTACGTTATTGATGTATATAAAGGTCCCACGGAGACGTAGAGTCCAACTCGTCAGGAATGTCGTCAAATATTACCGCCGATATGTCAGGTTGGGTTAGGTTAGGTTATATTACGTTATTGATGTATATGAAGGTGCCTAGTAGACGTAGAGGACAACTCGCCAGGAATGATTGCAAATATTATCGCCGAGATGATAGGTTGGGGTAGGTTAGGTTATATTAGGTTATTAATGTATATAAGGGTCCCACGGAGACGTAGAAGCCAACTCGGCAGGAATGTTGTCAAATTATACCGCCGAGATGTCAGGTTGGGTTAGGTTAGGTTATATTACGTCATAGACGTATACAGTGTTCCCAACAAGAAGTGGGGGCCGACAAGCAAGGAATGTGGTTAAATGGTACCGCGAGAGATAAGGTTGGGTTAGGTTAGGTTATATTAGGATACTGGTGTATACAAGGGTCCCACGGACTCGTAGATGCCAACTCGCCAGCAATGTTGTCAAATATACCGCCGACAAGATAGGTTGCGTTAGGTTAGTTTATATTACGTTATTGATGTATATAAAGGTCCCACGGAGACATAGAATCCAACTCGATAGGAATGTCGTCAGATATTACCGCCGAGATGTCAGGTTGGGTTAGGTTAGGTTATATTACGCTATTGATGTATATGAACGTCCTTAGTAGACGTAGAGGACAACCCGCCAGGAATGTTGTCAAATATTACCGCCGATATGTTAGGTTGGGTTAGGGTAGGTAATATTACATTATTGACGTATATAAAGATCCCACGGAGACGTAGAGTCCAGCTCGCCAGGAATGCTGTCAAATATTACCGCCGAGATGTCAGGTTGCGTTAGGTTAGGTTATATTACGTTATTGATGTATATAAAGGTCCCACGTTGACGTAGAGTCCAACTCGCCAGGAATGTCGTCAAATATTACCGCCGAGATGTCAGGTTGGGTTAGGTTAGGTTATATTACGTTATTGATGTATATGAAGGTCCCTAGTAGACGTAGAGGACAACTCGCCAGGAATGATGTCAAAGATTATCGCCGAGATGATAGGTTGGGGTAGGTTAGGTTGTATTAAGTTATTAATGTATATAAGGGTCCCACGGAGACGTAGAGGCCAACTCGCCAGGAATGTTGTCAAATTATACCGCCGAGATGTCAGGTTGGGTTAGGTTAGGTTATGTTACGTCATAGACGTATAGAGTGTTCCCACCGAGAAGTAGGGACCGACAAGCAAGGAATGTGGTTAAATGGTACCACGAGAGATTAGGTTGGGTTAGGTTAGGTTATATTAGGATACTGATGTATACAAAGGTCCCACGGACACGTAGATGCCAACTCGCCAGGGATGTTGTCAAATATTACCGCCGATAAGTTAGGTTGGGTTAGGTTAGGTTATATTACGTTATTGACGTACATAAAGATCCCACGGAAACGTAGAGGCCAGCTCGCCAGGAATGTCGTCAAATATTACCGCCGAGATGTCAGGTTGGGTTAGGTTAGTTTATATTACGTTATTGATGTATATAAAGGTCCCACGGAGACGTAGATTCCAACTCGTCAGGAATGTCGTCAAATATTACCGCCGAGATGTCAGGTTGGGTTAGGTTAGGTTATATTACGTTATTGATGTATATGAAGGTCCCTAGTAGACGTAGAGGACAACTCGCCAGGAATGATGTCAAATATTATCGCCGAGATGATAGGTTGGGTTAGGTTAGGTTATATTAGGTTATTGATGTATATAAGGCTCCCACGGAGACGTAGAGGCCAGCTCGCCAGGAATGTTGTCAAATTATACCGCCGAGATGTCAGTTTGGGTTAGGTTAGGTTATATTACGTCATAGACGTATACAGTGTTCCCAACGAGAAGTGGGGGCCGACAAGCAAGGAATGTGGTTAAATGTTACCGCGAGAGATAAGGTTGGGTTAGGTTAGGTTATATTAGGATACTGGTGTATACAAGGGTCCCACGGACACGTAGATGCCAACTCGATAGCAATGTTGTCAAATATACCGCCGACAAGATAGGTTGCGTTAGGTTAGTTTATATTACGTTATTGATGTATATAAAGGTCCCACGGAGACATAGAATTCAACTCGACAGGAATGTCGTCAAATATTACCGCCGAGATGTCAGGTTGGGTTAGGTTAGGTTATATTACGTTATTGATGTATATGAACGTCCTTAGTAGACGTAGAGGACAACCCGCCAGGAATGTTGTCAAATATTACCGCCGATAAGTTAGGTTGGGTTAGGGTAGGTTATATTACATTATTGACGTATATAAAGATCCCACGGAGACGTAGAGGCCAGCTATCCAGGAATGCTGTCAAATATTACCGCCGAGATGTCAGGTTGCGTTAGGTTAGGTTATATTACGTTATTGATGTATATAAAGGTCCCACGGAGACGTAGATTCCAACTCGTCAGGAATGTCGTCAAATATTACCGCCGAGATGTCAGGTTGGGTTAGGTTAGGTTATATTACGTTATTGATGTATATGAAGGTCCCTAGTAGACGTAGAGGACAACTCGCCAGGAATGATGTCAAATATTATCGCCGAGATGATAGGTTGGATTAGGTTAGGTTATATTAGGTTATTGATGTATATAAGGGTCCCACGGAGACGTAGAGGCTAGCTCGCCAGGAATGTTGTCAAATTATAGCGCCGAGATGTCAGTTTGGGTTAGGTTAGGTTACATTACGTCATAGACGTATACAGCGTTCCCACCCAGAAGTAGGGGCCGACAAGCAAGGAATGTGGTTAAATGGTACCGCGAGAGATAAGGTTGGGTTAGGTTAGGTTTAATTAGGATACTGATGTATACAAAGGTCCCACGGACACGTAGATGCCAACTCGCCAGGAATGTTGTTAAATATACCACCGATAAGATAGGTTGCGTTAGGTTAGGTAATATTACGTTATTGATGTATGTAAAGGTCCCACGGAGACGTAGAGGCCATCTCGCCAGGAATTTTGTCAAATATTACCACCGAGGTGATAGGTTGGGTTAGAGTATGTTATATTACGTTATCGACGTACATAAAGGTCCCACGGAGTCGTAGAGGGCAGCTCGCCAGGAATGCTGTCAAATATTACCGCCGAGATGTCAGGTTGCGTTAGGTTAGGTTATATTACGTTATTGATGTATATAAAGGTCCCACGTTGACGTAGAGTCCAACTCGCCAGGAATGTCGTCAAATATTACCGCCGAGATGTCAGGTTGGGTTAGGTTAGGTTATATTACGTTATTGATGTATATGAAGGTCCCTAGTAGACGTAGAGGACAACTCGCTAGGAATGCTGTCAAATATTATCGCCGAGATGATAGGTTGGGTTAGGTTAGGTTATATTACCTTATTGATGTATATAAAGCCCACGGAGACGTAGAATCCAACACGCCAGAAATGTCGTCAAATATTACCGCTGAGATGTCAGGTTGGGTTAGATTAGGTTATATTACGTTATTGATGTATATGAACGTCCTTAGTAGACGTAGAGGACAACCCGCCAGGAATGTTGTCAAATTCTACCGCCGAGATGTCAGGTTGGGTTAGGTTAGGTTATATTACGTCATAGACGTATACAGTGTTCCCAACGAGAAGTAGGGGCCGACAAGCAAGGAATGTGGTTAAATGGTACCGCGAGAGATAAGGTTGGGTTAGGTTAGGTTATATTGGGATACCGATGTATACAAAGGTCCCACGGACACGTAGATGCCAACTCGCCAGCAATGTTGTGAAATATACCGCCGATAAGATAGGTTGCGTTAGGTTAGTTTATATTACGTTATTGATGTATATAAAGGTCCCACGGAGACGTAGAGGCCAACTCGCCAGGAATTTTGTCAAATATTACCGCCGAGATGTCAGGTTGGGTTAGGCTAGGTTATATTAGGTTATTGATGTATATAAAGGACCCACGGAGACGTAGAATCCAACACGCCAGGAATGTCGTCAAATATTACCGCTGAGATGTCAGGTTGGGTTAGGTTAGGTTATATTACGTTATTGATGTATATGAAGGTCCCTAGTAGACGTAGAGGACAACTCGCCAGGAATGATGTCAAATATTATCGCCGAGATGATAGGTTGGGGTAGGTTAGGTTGTATTAAGTTATTAATGTATATAAGGGTCCCACTAAGACGTAGAGGCCAACTCGCCAGGAATGTTGTCAAATTATACCGACGAGATGTCAGGTTGGGTTAGGTTAGGTTATATTACGTCATAGACGTATACAGTGTTCCCACCGAGAAGTAGGGGCCGACAAGCAAGGAATGTGGTTAAATGGTACCACGAGAGATTAGGTTGGGTTAGGTTAGGTTATATTAGGATACTGATGTATACAAAGGTCCCACGGACACGTAGATGCCAACTCGCCAGGGATGTTGTCAAATATTACCGCCGATAAGTTAGGTTGGGTTAGGTTAAGTTATATTACGTTATTGACGTACATAAAGATCCCACGGAGACGTAGAGGCCAGCTCGCCAGGAATGCTGTTAAATATTACCGCCGAGATGTCAGGTTGGTTTAGGTTAGGACATATTACGTTATTGATGTATATAAAGGTCCCACGGAGACGTAGAGTCCAACTCGTCAGGAATGTCGTCAAATATTACCGCCGATATGTCAGGTTGGGTTAGGTTAGGTTATATTACGTTATTGATGTATATGATGGTCCCTAGTAGACGTAGAGGACAACTCGCCAGGAATGATTGCAAATATTATCGCCGAGATGATAGGTTGGGGTAGGTTAGGTTATATTACGTTATTGATGTATATAAAGGTCCCACGTTGACGTAGAGTCCAACTCGCCAGGAATGTCGTCAAATATTACCGCCGAGATGTCAGGTTGGGTTAGGTTAGGTTATATTACGTTATTGATGTATACGAAGGTCCCTAGTAGACGTAGAGGACAACTCGCCAGGAATGATGTCAAAGATTATCGCCGAGATGATAGGTTGGGGTAGGTTAGGTTGTATTAAGTTATTAATGTATATAAGGGTCCCACGGAGACGTAGAGGACAACTCGCCAGGAATGATTGCAAATATTATCGCCGAGATGATAGGTTGGGGTAGGTTAGGTTATATTAGGTTATTAATGTATATAAGGGTCCCACGGAGACGTAGAAGCCAACTCGGCAGGAATGTTGTCAAATTATACCGCCGAGATGTCAGGTTGGGTTAGGTTAGGTTATATTACGTCATAGACGTATACAGTGTTCCCAACAAGAAGTGGGGGCCGACAAGCAAGGAATGTGGTTAAATGGTACCGCGAGAGATAAGGTTGGGTTAGGTTAGGTTATATTAGGATACTGGTGTATACAAGGGTCCCACGGACACGTAGATGCCAACTCGCCAGCAATGTTGTCAAATATACCGCCGACAAGATAGGTTGCGTTAGGTTAGTTTATATTACGTTATTGATGTATATAAAGGTCCCACGGAGACATAGAATCCAACTCGATAGGAATGTCGTCAGATATTACCGCCGAGATGTCAGGTTGGGTTAGGTTAGGTTATATTACGCTATTGATGTATATGAACGTCCTTAGTAGACGTAGAGGACAACCCGCCAGGAATGTTGTCAAATATTACCGCCGATAAGTTAGGTTGGGTTAGGGTAGGTAATATTACATTATTGACGTATATAAAGATCCCACGGAGACGTAGAGTCCAGCTCGCCAGGAATGCTGTCAAATATTACCGCCGAGATGTCAGGTTGCGTTAGGTTAGGTTATATTACGTTATTGATGTATATAAAGGTCCCACGTTGACGTAGAGTCCAACTCGCCAGGAATGTCGTCAAATATTACCGCCGAGATGTCAGGTTGGGTTAGGTTAGGTTATATTACGTTATTGATGTATATGAAGGTCCCTAGTAGACGTAGAGGACAACTCGCCAGGAATGATGTCAAAGATTATCGCCGAGATGATAGGTTGGGGTAGGTTAGGTTGTATTAAGTTATTAATGTATATAAGGGTCCCACGGAGACGTAGAGGCCAACTCGCCAGGAATGTTGTCAAATTATACCGCCGAGATGTCAGGTTGGGTTAGGTTAGGTTATGTTACGTCATAGACGTATAGAGTGTTCCCACCGAGAAGTAGGGACCGACAAGCAAGGAATGTGGTTAAATGGTACCACGAGAGATTAGGTTGGGTTAGGTTAGGTTATATTAGGATACTGATGTATACAAAGGTCCCACGGACACGTAGATGCCAACTCGCCAGGGATGTTGTCAAATATTACCGCCGATAAGTTAGGTTGGGTTAGGTTAGGTTATATTACGTTATTGACGTACATAAAGATCCCACGGAAACGTAGAGGCCAGCTCGCCAGGAATGTCGTCAAATATTACCGCCGAGATGTCAGGTTGGGTTAGGTTAGTTTATATTACGTTATTGATGTATATAAAGGTCCCACGGAGACGTAGATTCCAACTCGTCAGGAATGTCGTCAAATATTACCGCCGAGATGTCAGGTTGGGTTAGGTTAGGTTATATTACGTTATTGATGTATATGAAGGTCCCTAGTAGACGTAGAGGACAACTCGCCAGGAATGATGTCAAATATTATCGCCGAGATGATAGGTTGGGTTAGGTTAGGTTATATTAGGTTATTGATGTATATAAGGCTCCCACGGAGACGTAGAGGCCAGCTCGCCAGGAATGTTGTCAAATTATACCGCCGAGATGTCAGTTTGGGTTAGGTTAGGTTATATTACGTCATAGACGTATACAGCGTTCCCAGCCAGAAGTAGGGGCCGACAAGCAAGGAATGTGGTTAAATGGTACCGCGAGAGATAAGGTTGGGTTAGGTTAGGTTTTATTAGGATACTGATGTATACAAAGGTCCCACGGACACGTAGATGCCAACTCGACAGGAATGTTGTTAAATCTACCACCGATAAGATAGTTTGTGTTAGGTTAGGTTATATTACGTTATTGATGTATATAAAGGTCCCACGGAGACGTAGAGGCCATCTCGCCAGGAATTTTGTCAAATATTACCACCGAGGTGATAGGTTGGGTTAGAGTATGTTATATTACGTTATCGACGTACATAAAGGTCCCACGAAGTCGTAGAGGGCAGCTCGCCAGGAATGCTGTCAAATATTACCGCCGAGATGTCAGGTTGGGTTAGGTTAGGATATATTACGTTATTGATGTATATAAAGGTCCCACGGAGACGTAGAGTCCAACTCGTCAGGAATGTCGTCAAATATTACCGCCGATATGTCAGGTTGGGTTAGGTTAGGTTATATTACGTTATTGATGTATATGAAGGTCCCTAGTAGACGTAGAGGACAACTCGCCAGGAATGATGTCAAATATTATCGCCGAGATGATAGGTTGGGGTAGGTTAGGTTGTATTAAGTTATTAATGTATATAAGGGTCCCACGGAGACGTAGAGGCCAACTCGCCAGGAATGTTGTCAAATTATACCGACGAGATGTCAGGTTGGGTTAGGTTAGGTTATATTACGTTATTGATGTATATGAACGTCCTTAGTAGACGTAGAGGACAACCCGCCAGGAATGTTGTCAAATATTACCGCCGATAAGTTAGGTTGGGTTAGGGTAGGTTATATTACATTATTGACGTATATAAAGATCCCACGGAGACGTAGAGGCCAGCTCGCCAGGAATGCTGTCAAATATTACCGCCGAGATGACAGGTTGCGTTAGGTTAGGTTATATTACGTTATTGATGTATATAAAGGTCCCACGGAGACGTAGAATTCAACACACCAGGAATGTCGTCAAATATTACCGCTGAGATGTCAGGTTGGGGTAGGTTAGGTTATATTACGTTATTGATGTATATGAAGGTCCCTAGTAGACGTAGAGGACAACTCGCCAGGAATGATGTCAAATATTATCGCCGAGATGATAGGTTGGGGTAGGTTAGGTTATATTACGTCATAGACGTATACAGTGTTCCCAACGAGAAGTAGGGGCCGACAAGCAAGGAATGTGGTTAAATGGTACCGCGAGAGATAAGGTTGGGTTAGGTTAGGTTATATTAGGATACCGATGTATACAAAGGTCCCACGGACACGTAGATGCCAACTCGCCAGCAATGTTGTGAAATATACCGCCGAGATGTCAGGTTGGGTTAGGTTAGGTTATGTTACGTCATAGACGTATAGAGTGTTCCCGCCGAGAAGTAGGGACCGACAAGCAAGGAATGTGGTTAAATGGTACCACGAGAGATTAGGTTGGGTTAGGTTAGGTTATATTAGGATACTGATGTATACAAAGGTCCCACGGACACGTAGATGCCAACTCGCCAGGGATGTTGTCAAATATTACCGCCGATAAGTTAGGTTGGGTTAGGTTAGGTTATATTACGTTATTGACGTACATAAAGATCCCATGGAGACGTAGAGGCCAGCTCGCCAGGAATGTCGTCAAATATTACCGCCGAGATGTCAGGTTGCGTTAGGTTAGTTTATATTACGTTATTGATGTATATAAAGGTCCCACGGAGACGTAGAATCCAACACGCCAGGAATGTCGTCAAATATTACCGCCCAGATGTCAGGTTGGGTTAGGTTAGGTTATATTACGTTATTGATGTATATGAAGGTCCCTAGTAGACGTAGAGGACAACCCGCCAGGAATGATTGCAAATATTATCGCCGAGATGATAGGTTGGGGTAGGTTAGGTTATATTACGTTATTGATGTATATGAACGTCCTTAGTAGACGTAGAGGACAACCCGCCAGGAATGTTGTCAAATATTACCACCGATAAGATAGGTTGCGTTAGGTTAGGTTATATTACGTTATTGATGTATATAAAGGTCCCACGGAGACGTAGAGGCCATCTCGCCAGGAATTTTGTCAAATATTACCACCGAGGTGATAGGTTGGGTTAGAGTATGTTATATTACGTTATCGACGCACATAAAGGTCCCACGGAGTCGTAGAGGGCAGCTCGCCAGAAATGCTGTCAAATATTACCGCCGAGATGTCAGGTTGGGTTAGGTTAGGATATATTACGTTATTGATGTATATAAAGGTCCCACGGAGACGTAGAAACCAACACGCCAGGAATGTCTTCAAATAGTACCGCTGAGATGTCAGGTTGGTTTAGGTTAGGTTATATTACGTTATTGATGTATATGAAGGTCCCACGTAGACGCAGAGGACAACCCGCCAGGAATGCTGTCAAATATTATCGCCGAGATGATAGGTTGGGTTAGGTTAGGTTATATTACCTTATTGATGTATATAAAGCGCACGGAGACGTAGAATCCAATACGCCAGAAATGTCGTCAAATATTACCGCTGTGATGTCAGGTTGGGTTAGGTTAGGTTATATTACGTTATTGATGTATATGAAGGTCCCACGTAGACGCAGAGGACAACCCGCCAGGAATGCTGTCAAATATTATCGCCGAGATGATAGGTTGGGTTAGGTTAGGTTATATTAGGTTATTAATGTATATAAGGGTCCCACGGAGACGTAGAGGCCAACTCGCCTGGAATGTTGTCAAATTATACCGCCGAGATGTCAGGTTGGGTTAGGTTAGGTTATATTACGCCATAGACGTATACAGTGTTCCCACCGAGAAGTAGGGACCGACAAGCAAGGAATGTGGTTAAATGGTACCACGAGAGATTAGGTTGGGTTAGGTTAGGTTATATTAGGATACTGATGTATACAAAGGTCCCACGGACACGTAGATGCCAACTCGCCAGGGATGTTGTCAAATATTACCGCCGATAAGTTAGGTTGGGTTAGGTTAAGTTATATTACGTTATTGACGTACATAAAGATCCCACGGAGACGTAGAGGCCAGCTCGCCAGGAATGCTGTCAAATATTACCGCCGAGATGTCAGGTTGGGTTAGGTTAGGTTATATTACGTTATTGATGTATATAAAGGTCCCACGGAGACATAGAATCCAACTCGACAGGTATGTCGTCAAATATTACCGCCGAGATGTCAGGTTGTGTTAGGTTAGGTTATATTACGTTATCGATGTATATGAAGGTCCCACGTAGACGTAGAGGACAACCCGCCAGGAATGTTGTCAAATAATATCGCCGAGATGATAGGTTGGGTTAGGTTAGGTTATAGTACGTTATTGATGCATATGAACGTCCCACGTAGACGTAGGGGACAACTCGCCAGGAATGTTCTCAAATATTATCGCCGAGATGATAGGTTGGGTTAGGTTAGTTTATATTACGTTATTGATGTATATGAACGTCCCTAGTAGACGCAGAGGCCAACTCGCCAGGAATGTTGTCAAATATTACCGCCGATAAGTTAGGTTGGGTTAGGTTAGGTTATATTACGTTATTGACGTACATAAAGATCCCACGGAGACGTAGAGGCCAGCTCGCCAGGAATGTCGTCAAATATTACCGCCGAGATGTCAGGTTGGGTTAGGTTAGGTTATATTACGTTATTGATGTATATGAAGTTGCCTAGTAGACGTAGAGGACAACTCGCCAGGAATGTTGTCAAATATTATCGCCGAGATGATAGGTTGGGGTAGGTTAGGTTATATTAGGTTATTAATGTATATAAGGGTCCCACGGAGACGTAGAGGCCAACTCGCCAGGAATGTTGTCAAATTATACCGCCGAGATGTCAGGTTGGGTTAGGTTAGGTTATATTACGTCATAGACGTATACAGTGTTCCCAACGAGAAGTGGGGGTCGACAAGCAAGGAATGTGGTTAAATGGTACCGCGAGAGATAAGGTTGGGTTAGGTTAGGTTATATTAGGATACTGGTGTATACAAAGGTCCAACGGACACGTAGATGCCAACTCGCCAGCAATGTTGTCAAATATACCGCCGACAAGATAGGTTGCGTTAGGTTAGTTTGTATTACGTTATTGATGTATATAAAGGTCCCACGGAGACGTAGAGGCCAGCTCGCCAGGAATGTCGTCAATTATTACCGCCGCGATGTCAGGTTGGGTTAGGTTAGGTTATATTCCGTTATTGATGTATATGAAGGTCCCTAGTAGACGTAGAGGACAACTCGCCAGGAATGATTGCAAATATTATCGCCGAGATCATAGGTTGGGGTAGGTTAGGTTATATTAGGTTATTAATGTATATAAGGGTCCCACGGAGACGTAGAGGCCAGCTCGCCAGGAATGATGTCAAATATTATCGCCGAGATGATAGGTTGAGGTAGGTTAGATTATATTAGGTTATTAATGTATATAAGGGTCCCACGGAGACGTAGAGGCCAACTCGGCAGGAATGTTGTCAAATTATACCGCCGAGATGTGAGGTTGGGTTAGGTTAGGTTATATTACGTTATTGACGTACATAAAGATCCCACGGAGACGTAGAGGCCAGCTCGCCAGGAATGTCGTCAAATATTACCGCCGCGATGTCAGGTTGGGTTAGGTTAGGTTATATTCCGTTATTGATGTATATGAAGGTCCCTAGTAGACGTAGAGGACAACTCGCCAGGAATGATTGCAAAAATTACCGCCGAGGAGATAGGTAGGGTTAGGTTAGGTTACATTACGTTATTGATGTATATAAAGGTCCCACGGAGACGCAGAGGCCAACTCGCCGGGAATGTTGTCAAACATTACCGCCGAGATGATAGGTTGGGTTAGATTAGGTTATATTACGTTATTGATGTATATGAAGGTCCCACGTAGACGTAGAGGACAACCCGCCAGGAATGTTGACAAATATTATCGCCGAGATAATAGGTTGGGTTAGGTTAGGTTATATTACGTTATTGATGTATATGAATGTCCCACGTAGACGTAGAGGACAACTCGCCAGGAATGTTCTCAAATATTATCGCCGAGATGATAGGTTGGGTTAGGGTAGGTTATATTACATTATTGACGTATATAAAGATCCCACGGAGACGTAGAGGCCAGCTCGCCAGGAATGCTGTCAAATATTACCGCCGAGATGTCAGGTTGGGTTAGGCTAGGTTATGTTACGTTATTGATGTATATAAAGGTCCCACGGAGACGTAGAATCCAACACGCCAGGAATGTCGTCAAATATTACCGCTGAGATGTCAGGTTGGGTTAGGTTAGGTTATATTACGTTATTGATGTATATGAACGTCCTTAGTAAACGTAGAGGACAACCCGCCAGGAATGTTGTCAAATATTACCGCCGATAAGTTAGGTTGGGTTAGGGTAGGTTATATTACATTATTGACGTATATAAAGATCCCACGGAGACGTAGAGGCCAGCTCGCCAGGAATGCTGTCAAATATTACCGCCGAGATTTCAGGCTGGGTTAGGTTAGGTTATATTACGTTATTGATGTATATAAAGGTCCCACGGAGACGTAGAGTCCAACTCGCCAGGAATGTCGTCAAATATTACCGCCGAGATGTCAGGTTGTGTTAGGTTAGGTTATATTACGTTATTGATGTATATAAAGGTCTCACGGAGACGTAGAGGACAACTCGCCAGGAATGTTGTCAAATATTACCGCCGAGATGTCAGGTTGGTTTAGGTTAGATTATATTAGGTTATTGATGTATATGAATGTCTCACGTAGACGTAGAGGAGAACTCGCCAGGAATGTTGTCAAATATTATCGCCGAGATGATAGGTTGTGGTAGGTTAGGTTATATTACGTTATTGATGTATATAAAGGTCTCACGGAGACGTAGAGGACAACTCGCCAGGAATGTTGTCAAATATTACCGCCGAGATGTCAGGTTGGGTTAGGTTAGGTTATATTACGTTACTGATGCATATGAATGTCCCACGCAGACGTAGAGGAGAACTCGCCCGTAATGTTGACAAATATTACCGCCGAGATGATAGGTTTGGTTTGGTTGGGTTATATTAGGATACTGATGTATATAAAGGTCCCACGGACACGTAGAAACCAAGTCGCCAGGAATGTTGTCAAATATTACCGCCGATAAGTTAGGTTGGGTTAGGTTAGGTTATAATACGTTATTGACGTACATAAAGATCCCACGGAGACGTAGAGGCCAGCTCGCCAGGAATGTCGTCAAATATTATCGCCGCGATGTCAGGTTGGGTTAGGTTAGGTTATATTCCGTTATTGATGTATATGAAGGTCCCTAGTAGACGTAGAGGACAACTCGCCAGGAATGATTGCAAATATTATCGCCGAGATCATAGGTTGGGGTAGGTTAGGTTATATTAGGTTATTAATGTATAGAAGGGTCCCACGGAGACGTAGAGGCCAACTCGCCAGGAATGTTGTCAAATATACCGCCGATAAGTTAGGTTGGGTTAGGCTAGGTTATATTACGGTATTGATGTATATAAAGGTCCCACGGAGACGTAGAATCCAACACGCCAAGAATGTCGTCAAATATTACCGCTGAGATGTCAGGTTGGGTTAGGTTAGGTTATATTACGTTACTGATGCATATGAATGTCCCACGCAGACGTACAGGAGAACTCGCCAGGAATGTTGACAAATATTATCGCCGAGATGATAGGTTGGGTTTGGTTACTTTGTATTAGGATACTGATGTATATAAAGGTCCCACGGACACGTAGAGGCCAAGTCGCCAGGAATGTTGTCAAATATTACCGCCGATAAGTTAGGTTGGGTTAGGTTAGGTTATATTACATTATTGACGTATATAAAGATCCCACGGAGACGTAGAGTCTACCTCGCCAGGAATGTTGTCAGATTTTACCGCCGAGATGATAGGTTGGGTTAGGTTAGGTTATATTACGTTATTGATGTATATAAAGGTCCGACGGAGACGTGGAGGCCAACTCGCCAGGAATGTTGTCAAATATTACCGCCGATAAGATAGGTTGGGTTAGGTTAGTTTATATTACGTTATTGATGTATATGAACGTCCCACGTGGACGTAGAGGACAACCCGCCAGGAATGTTGTCAAATTTTACCGCCGAGGAGATAGGTAGGGTTAGGTTAGGTTACATTACGTTATTGATGTATATAAAGGTCCCACGGAGACGCAGAGGCCAACTCGCCGGGAATGTTGTCAAATATTACCGCCGAGATGATAGTTTGGGTTACGTTACGTTATATTACGTTATTGATGTATAGAAAGGTCCCACGGAGGCGTAGAATCCAACACGCCAGGAATGTCGTCAAATATTACCGCTGAGATGTCAGGTTGGGTTAGGTTAGGTTATATTACGTTATTGATGTATATGAACGTCCTTAGTAGACGTAGAGCACAACCCGCCAGGAATGTTTGTCAAACATTATCATCGAGATGATAGGTTGGGTTAGGTTAGGTTACATTACGTTATTGATGTATATAAAGATCCCACGGAGACGTAGAGGCCAGCTCGCCAGGAATGCTGTCAAATATTACCGCCGAGATTTCAGGCTGGGTTAGGTTAGGTTATATTACGTTATTGATGTATATAAAGGTCCCACGGAGACGTAGAGTCCAACTCGCCAGGAATGTCGTCAAATATTACCGCCGAGATGTCAGGTTGTGTTAGGTTAGGTTATATTACGTTATTGATGTATATAAAGGTCCCACGGAGACATAGAATCCAACTCGACAGGATTGTCGTCAAATATTACCGCTGAGATGTCAGGTTGGGTTAGGTTAGGTTATATTACGTTATTGATGTATATGAAGGTCCCTAGTAGACGTAGAGGACAACTCGCCAGGAATGATGTCAAATATTATCGCCGAGATGATAGGTTGGGGTAGGTTAGGTTATATTAGGTTATTAATGTATATAAGGGTCCCACGGAGACGTAGAGGCCAACTCGGCAGGAATGTTGTCAAATTATACCGCCGAGATGTCAGGTTGGGTTAGGTTAGGTTATATTACGTTATTGACGTACATAAAGATCCCACGGAGACGTAGAGGCCAGCTCGCCAGGAATGTCGTCAAATATTACCGCCGCGATGTCAGGTTGGGTTAGGTTAGGTTATATTCCGTTATTGATGTATATGAAGGTCCCTAGTAGACGTAGAGGACAACTCGCCAGGAATGATTGCAAATATTATCGCCGAGATCATAGGTTGGGGTAGGTTAGGTTATATTAGGTTACTAATGTATAGAAGGGTCCCACGGAGACGTAGAGGCCAACTCGCCAGGAATGTTGTCAAATATACCGCCGATAAGTTAGGTTGGGTTAGGCTAGGTTATATTACGTTATTGATGTATATAAAGGTCCTACGGAGACGTAGAATCCAACACGCCAGGAATGTCGTCAAATATTACCGCTGAGATGTCAGGTTGGGTTAGGTTAGGTTATATTACGTTACTGATGCATATGAATGTCCCACGCAGACGTAGAGGAGAACTCGCCAGGAATGTTGACAAATATTATCGCCGAGATGATAGGTTGGGTTTGGTTAGTTTGTATTAGGATACTGATGTATATAAAGGTCCCACGGACACGTAGAGGCCAAGTCGCCAGGAATGTTGTCAAATATTACCGCCGATAAGTTAGGTTGGGTTAGGTTAGGTTATATTACATTATTGACGTATATAAAGATCCCACGGAGACGTAGAGGCCAGCTCGCCAGGAATGCTGTCAAATATTACCGCCGAGATTTCAGGCTGGGTTAGGTTAGGTTATATTACGTTATTGATGTATATAAAGGTCTCACGGAGACGTAGAGGACAACTCGCCAGGAATGTTGTCAAATATTACCGCCGAGATGTCAGGTTGGTTTAGGTTAGGTTATATTAGGTTATTGATGTATATGAATGTCTCACGTAGACGTAGAGGAGAACTCGCCAGGAATGTTGTCAAATATTATCGCCGAGATGATAGGTTGTGGTAGGTTAGGTTATATTACGTTATTGATGTATATAAAGGTCTCACGGAGACGTAGAGGACAACTCGCCAGGAATGTTGTCAAATATTACCGCCGAGATGTCAGGTTGGGTTAGGTTAGGTTATATTACGTTATTGATGTATATGAATGTCCCACGCAGACGTAGAGGAGAACTCGCCCGTAATGTTGACAAATATTACCGCCGAGATGATAGGTTTGGTTTGGTTGGGTTATATTAGGATACTGATGTATATAAAGGTCCCACGGACACGTAGAAACCAAGTCGCCAGGAATGTTGTCAAATATTACCGCCGATAAGTTAGGTTGGGTTAGGTTAGGTTATATTACGTTATTGACGTACATAAAGATCCCACGGAGACGTAGAGGCCAGCTCGCCAGGAATGTCGTCAAATATTACCGCCGCGATGTCAGGTTGGGTTAGGTTAGGTTATATTCCGTTATTGATGTATATGAAGGTCCCTAGTAGACGTAGAGGACAACTCGCCAGGAATGATTGCAAATATTATCGCCGAGATCATAGGTTGGGGTAGGTTAGGTTATATTAGGTTATTAATGTATAGAAGGGTCCCACGGAGACGTAGAGGCCAACTCGCCAGGAATGTTGTCAAATATACCGCCGATAAGTTAGGTTGGGTTAGGCTAGGTTATATTACGTTATTGATGTATATAAAGGTCCCACGGAGACGTAGAATCCAACACGCCAGGAATGTCGTCAAATATTACCGCTGAGATGTCAGGTTGGGTTAGGTTAGGTTATATTACGTTACTGATGCATATGAATGTCCCACGCAGACGTAGAGGAGAACTCGCCCGTAATGTTGACAAATATTACCGCCGAGATGATAGGTTTGGTTTGGTTGGGTTATATTAGGATACTGATGTATATAAAAGTCCCACGGACACGTAGAAACCAAGTCGCCAGGAATGTTGTCAAATATTACCGCCGATAAGTTAGGTTGGGTTAGGTTAGGTTATATTACGTTCTTGACGTACATAAAGATCCCACGGAGACGTAGAGGCCAGCTCGCCAGGAATGTCGTCAAATATTACCGCCGCGATGTCAGGTTGGGTTAGGTTAGGTTATATTCCGTTATTGATGTATATGAAGGTCCCTAGTAGACGTAGAGGACAACTCGCCAGGAATGATTGCAAATATTATCGCCGAGATCATAGGTTGGGGTAGGTTAGGTTATATTAGGTTATTAATGTATAGAAGGGTCCCACGGAGACGTAGAGGCCAACTCGCCAGGAATGTTGTCAAATATACCGCCGATAAGTTAGGTTGGGTTAGGCTAGGTTATATTACGTTATTGATGTATATAAAGGTCCCACGGAGACGTAGAATCCAACACGCCAGGAATGTCGTCAAATATTACCGCTGAGATGTCAGGTTGGGTTAGGTTAGGTTATATTACGTTACTGATGCATATGAATGTCCCACGCAGACGTAGAGGAGAACTCGCCAGGAATGTTGTCAAATATTACCGCCGAGATCATAGTTTGGGTTACGTTAGGTTATATTACGTTATTGATCTATAGAAAGGTCCCACGGAGGCGTAGAATCCAACACGCCAGGAATGTCGTCAAATATTACCGCTGAGATGTCAGGTTGGGTTAGGTTAGGTTATATTACGTTATTGATGTATATGAACGTCCTTAGTAGACGTAGAGCACAACCCGCCAGGAATGTTTGTCAAACATTATCATCGAGATGATAGGTTGGGTTAGGTTAGGTTACATTACGTTATTGATGTATATAAAGGTCCCACGGAGACGTAGAGGCCAACTCGCCAGGAATGTTGTCAAATATTATCGCCGAGATGATAGGTTGGGTTAGATTAGGTTATATTACGTTATTGATGTATATGAAGGTCCCACGTAGACGTAGAGGACAACCCGCCAGGAATGTTATCAAACATTATCGCCGAGATGATAGGTTGGGTTAGGTTAGGTTACATTACGTTATTGATGTATATAAAGGTCCCACGGAGACGTAGAGGCCAACTCGCCAGGAATGTTGTCAAATATTACCGCCGAGATGATAGGTTGGGTTAGATTAGGTTATATTACGTTATTGATGTATATGAAGGTCCCACGTAGACGTAGAGGACAACCCGCCAGGAATGTTGACAAATATTATCGCCGAGATAATAGGTTGGGTTAGGTTAGGTTATATTACGTTATTGATGTATATGAATGTCCCACGTAGACGTAGAGGACAACTCGCCAGGAATGTTCTCAAATATTATCGCCGAGATGATAGGTTGGGTTAGGGTAGGTTATATTACATTATTGACGTATATAAAGATCCCACGGAGACGTAGAGGCCAGCTCGCCAGGAATGCTGTCAAATATTACCGCCGAGATTTCAGGCTGGGTTAGGTTAGGTTATATTACGTTATTGATGTATATAAAGGTCCCACGGAGACGTAGAGTCCAACTCGCCAGGAATATCGTCAAATATTACCGCCGAGATGTCAGGTTGTGTTAGGTTAGGTTATATTACGTTATTGATGTATATAAAGGTCTCACGGAGACGTAGAGGACAACTCGCCAGGAATGTTGTCAAATATTACCGCCGAGATGTCAGGTTGGTTTAGGTTAGGTTATATTAGGTTATTGATGTATATGAATGTCTCACGTAGACGTAGAGGAGAACTCGCCAGGAATGTTGTCAAATATTATCGCCGAGATGATAGGTTGTGGTAGGTTAGGTTATATTACGTTATTGATGTATATAAAGGTCTCACGGAGACGTAGAGGACAACTCGCCAGGAATGTTGTCAAATATTACCGCCGAGATGTCAGGTTGGGTTAGGTTAGGTTACATTACGTTATTGATGTATATAAAGGTCCCACGGAGACGTAGAGGCCAACTCGCCAGGAATGTTGTCAAATATTACCGCCGAGATGATAGGTTGGGTTAGATTAGGTTATATTACGTTATTGATGTATATGAAGGTCCCACGTAGACGTAGAGGACAACCCGCCAGGAATGTTGTCAAATTTTACCGCCGAGGAGATAGGTAGGGTTAGGTTAGGTTACATTACGTTATTGATGTATATAAAGGTCCCACGGAGACGCAGAGGCCAACTCGCAGGGAATGTTGTCAAATATTACCGCCGAGATCATAGTTTGGGTTACGTTAGGTTATATTACGTTATTGATCTATAGAAAGGTCCCACGGAGGCGTAGAATCCAACACGCCAGGAATGTCGTCAAATATTACCGCTGAGATGTCAGGTTGGGTTAGGTTAGGTTATATTACGTTATTGATGTATATGAACGTCCTTAGTAGACGTAGAGCACAACCCGCCAGGAATGTTTGTCAAACATTATCATCGAGATGATAGGTTGGGTTAGGTTAGGTTACATTACGTTATTGATGTATATAAAGGTCCCACGGAGACGTAGAGGCCAACTCGCCAGGAATGTTGTCAAATATTATCGCCGAGATGATAGGTTGGGTTAGATTAGGTTATATTACGTTATTGATGTATATGAAGGTCCCACGTAGACGTAGAGGACAACCCGCCAGGAATGTTATCAAACATTATCGCCGAGATGATAGGTTGGGTTAGGTTAGGTTACATTACGTTATTGATGTATATAAAGGTCCCACGGAGACGTAGAGGCCAACTCGCCAGGAATGTTGTCAAATATTACCGCCGAGATGATAGGTTGGGTTAGATTAGGTTATATTACGTTATTGATGTATATGAAGGTCCCACGTAGACGTAGAGGACAACCCGCCAGGAATGTTGACAAATATTATCGCCGAGATAATAGGTTGGGTTAGGTTAGGTTATATTACGTTATTGATGTATATGAATGTCCCACGTAGACGTAGAGGACAACTCGCCAGGAATGTTCTCAAATATTATCGCCGAGATGATAGGTTGGGTTAGGGTAGGTTATATTACATTATTGACGTATATAAAGATCCCACGGAGACGTAGAGGCCAGCTCGCCAGGAATGCTGTCAAATATTACCGCCGAGATGTCAGGTTGGGTTAGGTTAGGTTACATTACGTTATTGATGTATATAAAGGTCCCACGGAGACGTAGAGGCCAACTCGCCAGGAATGTTGTCAAATATTACCGCCGAGATGATAGGTTGGGTTAGATTAGGTTATATTACGTTATTGATGTATATGAAGGTCCCACGTAGACGTAGAGGACAACCCGCCAGGAATGTTGACAAATATTATCGCCGAGATAATAGGTTGGGTTAGGTTAGGTTATATTACGTTATTGATGTATATGAATGTCCCACGTAGACGTAGAGGACAACTCGCCAGGAATGTTCTCAAATATTATCGCCGAGATGATAGGTTGGGTTAGGGTAGGTTATATTACATTATTGACGTATATAAAGATCCCACGGAGACGTAGAGGCCAGCTCGCCAGGAATGCTGTCAAATATTACCGCCGAGATTTCAGGCTGGGTTAGGTTAGGTTATATTACGTTATTGATGTATATAAAGGTCCCACGGAGACGTAGAGTCCAACTCGCCAGGAATGTCGTCAAATATTACCGCCGAGATGTCAGGTTGTGTTAGGTTAGGTTATATTACGTTATTGATGTATATAAAGGTCTCACGGAGACGTAGAGGACAACTCGCCAGGAATGTTGTCAAATATTACCGCCGAGATGTCAGGTTGGTTTAGGTTAGGTTATATTAGGTTATTGATGTATATGAATGTCTCACGTAGACGTAGAGGAGAACTCGCCAGGAATGTTGTCAAATATTATCGCCGAGATGATAGGTTGTGGTAGGTTAGGTTATATTACCTTATTGATGTATATAAAGGTCTCACGCAGACGTACAGGACAACTCGCCAGGAATGTTGTCAAATATTACTGCCGAGATGTCAGGTTGGGTTAGGTTAGGTTATATTACGTTATTGATGTATATGAATGTCCCACGCAGACGTAGAGGAGAACTCGCCCGTAATGTTGACAAATATTACCGCCGAGATGATAGGTTTGGTTTGGTTGGGTTATATTAGGATACTGATGTATATAAAGGTCCCACGGACACGTAGAAACCAAGTCGCCAGGAATGTTGTCAAATATTACCGCCGATAAGTTAGGTTGGGTTAGGTTAGGTTATATTACGTTATTGACGTACATAAAGATCCCACGGAGACGTAGAGGCCAGCTCGCCAGGAATGTCGTCAAATATTACCGCCGCGATGTCAGGTTGGGTTAGGTTAGGTTATATTCCGTTATTGATGTATATGAAGGTCCCTAGTAGACGTAGAGGACAACTCGCCAGGAATGATTGCAAATATTATCGCCGAGATCATAGGTTGGGGTAGGTTAGGTTATATTAGGTTATTAATGTATAGAAGGGTCCCACGGAGACGTTGAGGCCAACTCGCCAGGAATGTTGTCAAATATACCGCCGATAAGTTAGGTTGGGTTAGGCTAGGTTACATTACGTTATTGATGTATATAAAGGTCCCACGGAGACGTAGAATCCAACACGCCAGGAATGTCGTCAAATATTACCGCTGAGATGTCAGGTTGGGTTAGCTTAGGTTATATTACGTTACTGATGCATATGAATGTCCCACGCAGACGTAGAGGAGAACTCGCCCGTAATGTTGACAAATATTACCGCCGAGATGATAGGTTTGGTTTGGTTGGGTTATATTAGGATACTGATGTATATAAAAGTCCCACGGACACGTAGAAACCAAGTCGCCAGGAATGTTGTCAAATATTACCGCCGATAAGTTAGGTTGGGTTAGGTTAGGTTATATTACGTTATTGACGTACATAAAGATCCCACGGAGACGTAGAGGCCAGCTCGCCAGGAATGTCGTCAAATATTACCGCCGCGATGTCAGGTTGGGTTAGGTTAGGTTATATTCCGTTATTGATGTATATGAAGGTCCCTAGTAGACGTAGAGGACAACTCGCCAGGAATGATTGCAAATATTATCGCCGAGATCATAGGTTGGGTTTGGTTAGTTTGTATTAGGATACTGATGTATATAAAGGTCCCACGGACACGTACAGGCCAAGTCGCCAGGAATGTTGTCAAATATTACCGCCGATAAGTTAGGTTGGGTTAGGTTAGGTTATATTACATTATTGACGTATATAAAGATCCCACGGAGACGTAGAGCCTACCTCGCCAGGAATGTTGTCAGATTTTACCGCCGAGATGATAGGTTGGGTTAGGTTAGGTTATATTACGTTATTGATGTATATAAAGGTCCGACGGAGACGTGGAGGCCAACTCGCCAGGAATGTTGTCAAATATTACCGCCGATAAGATAGGTTGGGTTAGGTTAGTTTATATTACGTTATTGATGTATATGAACGTCCCACGTGGACGTAGAGGACAACCCGCCAGGAATGTTGTCAAATTTTACCGCCGAGGAGATAGGTAGGGTTAGGTTAGGTTACATTACGTTATTGATGTATATAAAGGTCCCACGGAGACGCAGAGGCCAACTCGCAGGGAATGTTGTCAAATATTACCGCCGAGATCATAGTTTGGGTTACGTTAGGTTATATTACGTTATTGATCTATAGAAAGGTCCCACGGAGGCGTAGAATCCAACACGCCAGGAATGTCGTCAAATATTACCGCTGAGATGTCAGGTTGGGTTAGGTAAGGTTATATTACGTTATTGATGTATATGAACGTCCTTAGTAGACGTAGAGCACAACCCGCCAGGAATGTTTGTCAAACATTATCATCGAGATGATAGGTTGGGTTAGGTTAGGTTACATTACGTTATTGATGTATATAAAGGTCCCACGGAGACGTAGAGGCCAACTCGCCAGGAATGTTGTCAAATATTATCGCCGAGATGATAGGTTGGGTTAGATTAGGTTATATTACGTTATTGATGTATATGAAGGTCCCACGTAGACGTAGAGGACAACCCGCCAGGAATGTTATCAAACATTATCGCCGAGATGATAGGTTGGGTTAGGTTAGGTTACATTACGTTATTGATGTATATAAAGGTCCCACGGAGACGTAGAGGCCAACACGCCAGGAATGTTGTCAAATATTACCGCCGAGATGATAGGTTGGGTTAGATTAGGTTATATTACGTTATTGATGTATATGAAGGTCCCACGTAGACGTAGAGGACAACCCGCCAGGAATGTTGACAAATATTATCGCCGAGATAATAGGTTGGGTTAGGTTAGGTTATATTACGTTATTGATGTATATGAATGTCCCACGTAGACGTAGAGGACAACTCGCCAGGAATGTTCTCAAATATTATCGCCGAGATGATAGGTTGGGTTAGGGTAGGTTATATTACATTATTGACGTATATAAAGATCCCACGGAGACGTAGAGGCCAGCTCGCCAGGAATGCTGTCAAATATTACCGCCGAGATGTCAGGTTGGGTTAGGTTAGGTTACATTACGTTATTGATGTATATAAAGGTCCCACGGAGACGTAGAGGCCAACTCGCCAGGAATGTTGTCAAATATTACCGCCGAGATGATAGGTTGGGTTAGATTAGGTTATATTACGTTATTGATGTATATGAAGGTCCCACGTAGACGTAGAGGACAACCCGCCAGGAATGTTGACAAATATTATCGCCGAGATAATAGGTTGGGTTAGGTTAGGTTATATTACGTTATTGATGTATATGAATGTCCCACGTAGACGTAGAGGACAACTCGCCAGGAATGTTCTCAAATATTATCGCCGAGATGATAGGTTGGGTTAGGGTAGGTTATATTACATTATTGACGTATATAAAGATCCCACGGAGACGTAGAGGCCAGCTCGCCAGGAATGCTGTCAAATATTACCGCCGAGATTTCAGGCTGGGTTAGGTTAGGTTATATTACGTTATTGATGTATATAAAGGTCCCACGGAGACGTAGAGTCCAACTCGCCAGGAATGTCGTCAAATATTACCGCCGAGATGTCAGGTTGTGTTAGGTTAGGTTATATTACATTATTGATGTATATAAAGATCCCACGGAGACGTAGAGGCCAGCTCGCCAGGAATGCTGTCAAATATTACCGCCGAGATTTCAGGCTGGGTTAGGTTAGGTTATATTACGTTATTGATGTATATAAAGGTCCCACGGAGACGTAGAGTCCAACTCGCCAGGAATGTCGTCAAATATTACCGCCGAGATGTCAGGTTGTGTTAGGTTAGGTTATATTACGTTATTGATGTATATAAAGGTCTCACGGAGACGTAGAGGACAACTCGCCAGGAATGTTGTCAAATATTACCGCCGAGATGTCAGGTTGGGTTAGGTTAGGTTATATTACGTTATTGATGTATATGAATGTCCCACGCAGACGTAGAGGAGAACTCGCCCGTAATGTTGACAAATATTACCGCCGAGATGATAGGTTTGGTTTGGTTGGGTTATATTAGGATACTGATGTATATAAAGGTCCCACGGACACGTAGAAACCAAGTCGCCAGGAATGTTGTCAAATATTACCGCCGATAAGTTAGGTTGGGTTAGGTTAGGTTATATTACGTTATTGACGTACATAAAGATCCCACGGAGACGTAGAGGCCAGCTCGCCAGGAATGTCGTCAAATATTACCGCCGCGATGTCAGGTTGGGTTAGGTTAGGTTATATTCCGTTATTGATGTATATGAAGGTCCCTAGTAGACGTAGAGGACAACTCGCCAGGAATGATTGCAAATATTATCGCCGAGATCATAGGTTGGGGTAGGTTAGGTTATATTAGGTTATTAATGTATAGAAGGGTCCCACGGAGACGTAGAGGCCAACTCGCCAGGAATGTTGTCAAATATACCGCCGATAAGTTAGGTTGGGTTAGGCTAGGTTATATTACGTTATTGATGTATATAAAGGTCCCACGGAGACGTAGAATCCAACACGCCAGGAATGTCGTCAAATATTACCGCTGAGATGTCAGGTTGGGTTAGGTTAGGTTATATTACGTTACTGATGCATATGAATGTCCCACGCAGACGTAGAGGAGAACTCGCCCGTAATGTTGACAAATATTACCGCCGAGATGATAGGTTTGGTTTGGTTGGGTTATATTAGGATACTGATGTATATAAAAGTCCCACGGACACGTAGAAACCAAGTCGCCAGGAATGTTGTCAAATATTACCGCCGATAAGTTAGGTTGGGTTAGGTTAGGTTATATTACGTTATTGACGTACATAAAGATCCCACGGAGACGTAGAGGCCAGCTCGCCAGGAATGTCGTCAAATATTACCGCCGCGATGTCAGGTTGGGTTAGGTTAGGTTATATTCCGTTATTGATGTATATGAAGGTCCCTAGTAGACGTAGAGGACAACTCGCCAGGAATGATTGCAAATATTATCGCCGAGATCATAGGTTGGGGTAGGTTAGGTTATATTAGGTTATTAATGTATAGAAGGGTCCCACGGAGACGTAGAGGCCAACTCGCCAGGAATGTTGTCAAATATACCGCCGATAAGTTAGGTTGGGTTAGGCTAGGTTATATTACGTTATTGATGTATATAAAGGTCCCACGGAGACGTAGAATCCAACACGCCAGGAATGTCGTCAAATATTACCGCTGAGATGTCAGGTTGGGTTAGGTTAGGTTATATTACGTTACTGATGCATATGAATGTCCCACGCAGACGTAGAGGAGAACTCGCCAGGAATGTTGACAAATATTATCGCCGAGATGATAGGTTGGGTTTGGTTAGTTTGTATTAGGATACTGATGTATATAAAGGTCCCACGGACACGTAGAGGCCAAGTCGCCAGGAATGTTGTCAAATATTACCGCCGATAAGTTAGGTTGGGTTAGGTTAGGTTATATTACATTATTGACGTATATAAAGATCCCACGGAGACGTAGAGCCTACCTCGCCAGGAATGTTGTCAGATTTTACCGCCGAGATGATAGGTTGGGTTAGGTTAGGTTATATTACGTTATTGATGTATATAAAGGTCCGACGGAGACGTGGAGGCCAACTCGCCAGGAATGTTGTCAAATATTACCGCCGATAAGATAGGTTGGGTTAGGTTAGTTTATATTACGTTATTGATGTATATGAACGTCCCACGTGGACGTAGAGGACAACCCGCCAGGAATGTTGTCAAATTTTACCGCCGAGGAGATAGGTAGGGTTAGGTTAGGTTACATTACGTTATTGATGTATATAAAGGTCCCACGGAGACGCAGAGGCCAACTCGCAGGGAATGTTGTCAAATATTACCGCCGAGAAGATAGTTTGGGTTACGTTAGGTTATATTACGTTATTGATGTATAGAAAGGTCCCACGGAGGCGTAGAATCCAACACGCCAGGAATGTCGTCAAATATTACCGCTGAGATGTCAGGTTGGGTTAGGTTAGGTTATATTACGTTATTGATGTATATGAACGTCCTTAGTAGACGTAGAGGACAACCCGCCAGGAATGTTTGTCAAACATTATCATCGAGATGATAGGTTGGGTTAGGTTAGGTTACATTACGTTATTGATGTATATAAAGGTCCCACGGAGACGTAGAGGCCAACTCGCCAGGAATGTTGTCAAATATTATCGCCGAGATGATAGGTTGGGTTAGATTAGGTTATATTACGTTCTTGATGTATATGAAGGTCCCACGTAGACGTAGAGGACAACCCGCCAGGACTGTTATCAAACATTATCGCCGAGATGATAGGTTGGGTTAGGTTAGGTTACATTACGTTATTGATGTATATAAAGGTCCCACGGAGACGTAGAGGCCAACTCGCCAGGAATGTTGTCAAATATTACCGCCGAGATGATAGGTTGGGTTAGATTAGGTTATATTACGTTATTGATGTATATGAAGGTCCCACGTAGACGTAGAGGACAACCCGCCAGGAATGTTGACAAATATTATCGCCGAGATAATAGGTTGGGTTAGGTTAGGTTATATTACGTTATTGATGTATATGAATGTCCCACGTAGACGTAGAGGACAACTCGCCAGGAATGTTCTCAAATATTATCGCCGAGATGATAGGTTGGGTTAGGTTAGGTTATATTACGTTATTGATGTATATGAATGTCCCACGTAGACGTAGAGGACAACTCGCCAGGAATGTTCTCAAATATTATCGCCGAGATGATAGGTTGGGTTAGGGTAGGTTATATTACATTATTGACGTATATAAAGATCCCACGGAGACGTAGAGGCCAGCTCGCCAGGAATGCTGTCAAATATTACCGCCGAGATTTCAGGCTGGGTTAGGTTAGGTTATATTACGTTATTGATGTATATAAAGGTCCCACGGAGACGTATAGTCCAACTCGCCAGGAATGTCGTCAAATATTACCGCCGAGATGTCAGGTTGTGTTAGGTTAGGTTATATTACGTTATTGATGTATATAAAGGTCTCACGGAGACGTAGAGGACAACTCGCCAGGAATGTTGTCAAATATTACCGCCGAGATGTCAGATTGGTTTAGGTTAGGTTATATTAGGTTATTGATGTATATGAATGTCTCACGTAGACGTAGAGGAGAACTCGCCAGGAATGTTGTCAAATATTATCGCCGAGATGATAGGTTGTGGTAGGTTAGGTTATATTACGTTATTGATGTATATAAAGGTCTCACGGAGACGTAGAGGACAACTCGCCAGGAATGTTGTCAAATATTACCGCCGAGATGTCAGGTTGGGTTAGGTTAGGTTATATTACGTTATTGATGTATATGAATGTCCCACGCAGACGTAGAGGAGAACTCGCCCGTAATGTTGACAAATATTACCGCCGAGATGATAGGTTTGGTTTGGTTGGGTTATATTAGGATACTGATGTATATAAAGGTCCCACGGACACGTAGAAACCAAGTCGCCAGGAATGTTGTCAAATATTACCGCCGATAAGTTAGGTTGGGTTAGGTTAGGTTATATTACGTTATTGACGTACATAAAGATCCCACGGAGACGTAGAGGCCAGCTCGCCAGGAATGTCGTCAAATATTACCGCCGCGATGTCAGGTTGGGTTAGGTTAGGTTATATTCCGTTATTGATGTATATGAAGGTCCCTAGTAGACGTAGAGGACAACTCGCCAGGAATGATTGCAAATATTATCGCCGAGATCATAGGTTGGGGTAGGTTAGGTTATATTAGGTTATTAATGTATAGAAGGGTCCCACGGAGACGTAGAGGCCAACTCGCCAGGAATGTTGTCAAATATACCGCCGATAAGTTAGGTTGGGTTAGGCTAGGTTATATTACGTTATTGATGTATATAAAGGTCCCACGGAGACGTAGAATCCAACACGCCAGGAATGTCGTCAAATATTACCGCTGAGATGTCAGGTTGGGTTAGGTTAGGTTATATTACGTTACTGATGCATATGAATGTCCCACGCAGACGTAGAGGAGAACTCGCCAGGAATGTTGACAAATATTATCGCCGAGATGATAGGTTGGGTTTGGTTAGTTTGTATTAGGATACTGATGTATATAAAGGTCCCACGGACACGTAGAGGCCAAGTCGCCAGGAATGTTGTCAAATATTACCGCCGATAAGTTAGGTTGGGTTAGGTTAGGTTATATTACATTATTGACGTATATAAAGATCCCACGGAGACGTAGAGCCTACCTCGCCAGGAATGTTGTCAGATTTTACCGCCGAGATGATAGGTTGGGTTAGGTTAGGTTATATTACGTTATTGATGTATATAAAGGTCCGACGGAGACGTGGAGGCCAACTCGCCAGGAATGTTGTCAAATATTACCGCCGATAAGATAGGTTGGGTTAGGTTAGTTTATATTACGTTATTGATGTATATGAACGTCCCACGTGGACGTAGAGGACAACCCGCCAGGAATGTTGTCAAATTTTACCGCCGAGGAGATAGGTAGGGTTAGGTTAGGTTACATTACGTTATTGATGTATATAAAGGTCCCACGGAGACGCAGAGGCCAACTCGCAGGGAATGTTGTCAAATATTACCGCCGAGATGATAGTTTGGGTTACGTTAGGTTATATTACGTTATTGATGTATAGAAAGGTCCCACGGAGGCGTAGAATCCAACACGCCAGGAATGTCGTCAAATATTACCGCTGAGATGTCAGGTTGGGTTATGTTAGGTTATATTACGTTATTGATGTATATGAACGTCCTTAGTAGACGTAGAGCACAACCCGCCAGGAATGTTTGTCAAACATTATCATCGAGATGATAGGTTGGGTTAGGTTAGGTTACATTACGTTATTGATGTATATAAAGGTCCCACGGAGACGTAGAGGCCAACTCGCCAGGAATGTTGTCAAATATTATCGCCGAGATGATAGGTTGGGTTAGATTAGGTTATATTACGTTATTGATGTATATGAAGGTCCCACGTAGACGTAGAGGACAACCCGCCAGGAATGTTATCAAACATTATCGCCGAGATGATAGGTTGGGTTAGGTTAGGTTACATTACGTTATTGATGTATATAAAGGTCCCACGGAGACGTAGAGGCCAACTCGCCAGGAATGTTGTCAAATATTACCGCCGAGATGATAGGTTGGGTTAGATTAGGTTATATTACGTTATTGATGTATATGAAGGTCCCACGTAGACGTAGAGGACAACCCGCCAGGAATGTTGACAAATATTATCGCCGAGATAATAGGTTGGGTTAGGTTAGGTTATATTACGTTATTGATGTATATGAATGTCCCACGTAGACGTAGAGGACAACTCGCCAGGAATGTTCTCAAATATTATCGCCGAGATGATAGGTTGGGTTAGGGTAGGTTATATTACATTATTGACGTATATAAAGATCTCACGGATACGTAGAGGCCAGCTCGCCAGGAATGCTGTCAAATATTACCGCCGAGATTTCAGGCTGGGTTAGGTTAGGTTATATTACGTTATTGATGTATATAAAGGTCCCACGGAGACGTAGAGTCCAACTCGCCAGGAATGTCGTCAAATATTACCGCCGAGATGTCAGGTTGTGTTAGGTTAGGTTATATTACGTTATTGATGTATATAAAGGTCTCACGGAGACGTAGAGGACAACTCGCCAGGAATGTTGTCAAATATTACCGCCGAGATGTCAGGTTGGTTTAGGTTAGGTTATATTAGGTTATTGATGTATATGAATGTCTCACGTAGACGTAGAGGAGAACTCGCCAGGAATGTTGTCAAATATTACCGCCGAGATGATAGGTTTTGTTTGGTTGGGTTATATTAGGATACTGATGTATATAAAAGTCCCACGGACACGTAGAAACCAAGTCGCCAGGAATGTTGTCAAATATTACCGCCGATAAGTTAGGTTGGGTTAGGTTAGGTTATATTACGTTATTGACGTACATAAAGATCCCACGGAGACGTAGAGGCCAGCTCGCCAGGAATGTCGTCAAATATTACCGCCGCGATGTCAGGTTGGGTTAGGTTAGGTTATATTCCGTTATTGATGTATATGAAGGTCCCTAGTAGACGTAGAGGACAACTCGCCAGGAATGATTGCAAATATTATCGCCGAGATCATAGGTTGGGGTAGGTTAGGTTATATTAGGTCATAATGTATAGAAGGGTCCCACGGAGACGTAGAGGCCAACTCGCCAGGAATGTTGTCAAATATACCGCCGATAAGTTAGGTTGGGTTAGGCTAGGTTATATTACGTTATTGATGTATATAAAGGTCCCACGGAGACGTAGAATCCAACACGCCAGGAATGTCGTCAAATATTACCGCCGCCATGTCAGGTTGGGTTAGGTTAGGTTATATTACGTTATAGATGTATATGAATGTCTCACGGGGACGTAGAGGACAACTCGCCAGGAATGTTGTCAAATATTAACGCCGAGATGTCAGGTTGGGTTAGGCTACGTTATATTACGTTATTTATGTATATGAACGTCCCACGTAGACGTAGAGGACAACCCGCCAGGAATGCTGTCAAATATTGTCGCCGATAAGATAGATTGGGTTAGGTTAGGTTATATTACGTTATTGATGTATATGAATGTCCGACGTAGACGTAGAGGCGAACTCGCCAGGAATGTTGTCAAATATTATCGCCGAGATTTCAGGTTGGGTTAGGTTAGGTTATATTACGTTATTGATGTATATAAAGGTCCCACGGAGACGTAGAGTCCAACTCGCCAGGAATGTCGTCAAATACTACCGTCGAGATGTCAGGTTGTGTTAGGTTAGGTTATATTACGTTATTGATGTATATGAAGGCCCTTAGTAGACGCAGAGTACAACCCGCCAGGAATGTTTGTCAAACCTTATCGCCGAGATGATGGGTTGGGTTTAGTTAGGTTACATTACGTTATTGATGTATATAAAGGTCCCACGGAGACGCAGGGGCCAACTCGCCGGGAATGTTGTCAAATATTACCGCCGAGATGTTAAGTTGTGTTAGGTTAGGTTATATTACGTTATTGATGTATATAAAGGGACCACGGAGACGTAGAGTCCAACTCGCCAGGAATGTTGTCAAATTTTACCGTCGAGGTGATAGGTTAGGTTAGGTTAGGTTATATTACGTTATTACTGTATATAAAGGACCCACGGAGACGTAGAGGCCAACTCGCCTGGAATGTTCTCAAATTTTACCGCCGATAAGATAGGTTGGGTTAGGTTATTTTATATTACGTTATTGATGTATATGAACGTCCCACGTAGACGTAGAGGACAACCCGCCAGGAATTCTGTCAAATATTGTCGCCGATAAGATAGGTTGGGTTAGGTTAGGTTATATTACGTTATTGATGTATATGAATGTCCCACGTAGACGTAGAAGCCAACTCGCCAGGAATGTTGTCAAATTTTACCGCCGAGGTGATAGGTAGGGTTAGGTTAGGTTACATTACGTTATTGATGTATATAAAGGTCCCACGGAGACGTAGAGTCCAACTCGCCAGGAATGTCGTCAAATATTACCGCCGAGATGTCAGGTTGTGTTAGGTTAGGTTATATTACGTTATTGATGTATATGAAGGCCCTTAGTAGACGCAGAGTACAACCCGCCAGGAATGTTTGTCAAACCTTATCGCCGAGATGATGGGTTGGGTTTAGTTAGGTTACATTACGTTATTGATGTATATAAAGGTCCCACGGAGACGCAGGGGCCAACTCGCCGGGAATGTTGTCAAATATTACCGCCGAGATGTTAGGTTGTGTTAGGTTAGGTTATATTACGTTATTGATGTATATAAAGGGACCACGGAGACGTAGAGTCCAACTCGCCAGGAATGTTGTCAAATTTTACCGTCGAGGTGATAGGTTAGGTTAGGTTAGGTTATATTACGTTATTACTGTATATAAAGGACCCACGGAGACGTAGAGGCCAACTCGCCTGGAATGTTCTCAAATTTTACCGCCGATAAGATAGGTTGGGTTAGGTTATTTTATATTACGTTATTGATGTATATGAACGTCCCACGTAGACGTAGAGGACAACCCGCCAGGAATTCTGTCAAATATTGTCGCCGATAAGATAGGTTGGGTTAGGTTAGGTTATATTACGTTATTGATGTATATGAATGTCCCACGTAGACGTAGAAGCCAACTCGCCAGGAATGTTGTCAAATTTTACCGCCGAGGTGATAGGTAGGGTAAGGTTAGGTTACATTACGTTATTGATGTATATGAAGGTTCCACGGAGACGCAGAGGCCAACTCTCCGGGAATGTTATCAAATATTACCGCCGAGATGATAGGTTGGGTTAGATTAGGTTATATTACGTTATTGACGTACATAAATATCCCACGGATTCGTAGAGGCCAGCTCGCCAGGAATGTTGTCAAATATTACCGCCGCCATGTCAGGTTGGGTTAGGTTAGGTTATATTACGTTATAGATGTATATGAATGTCTCACGGGGACGTAGAGGATAACTCGCCAGGAATGTTGTCAAATATTAACGCCGAGATGTCAGGTTGGGTTAGGCTACGTTATATTACGTTATTTATGTATATGAACGTCCCACGTAGACGTAGAGGACAACCCGCCAGGAATGCTGTCAAATATTGTCGCCGATAAGATAGATTGGGTTAGGTTAGGTTATATTACGTTATTGATGTATATGAATGTCCGACGTAGACGTAGAGGCGAACTCGCCAGGAATGTTGTCAAATATTATCGCCGAGATTTCAGGTTGGGTTAGGTTAGGTTATATTACGTTATTGATGTATATAAAGGTCCCACGGAGACGTAGAGTCCAACTCGCCAGGAATGTCGTCAAATATTACCGCCGAGATGTCAGGTTGTGTTAGGTTAGGTTATATTACGTTATTGATGTATATAAAGGTCTCACGGAGACGTAGAGGACAACTCGCCAGGAATGTTGTCAAATATTACCGCCGAGATGTCAGGTTGGTTTAGGTTAGGTTATATTAGGTTATTGATGTATATGAATGTCTCACGTAGACGTAGAGGAGAACTCGCCAGGAATGTTGTCAAATATTATTGCCGAGATGATAGGTTGTGGTAGGTTAGGTTATATTACGTTATTGATGTATATAAAGGTCTCACGGAGACGTAGAGGACAACTCGCCAGGAATGTTGTCAAATATTACCGCCGAGATGTCAGGTTGGGTTAGGTTAGGTTATATTACGTTATTGATGTATATGAATGTCCCACGCAGACGTAGAGGAGAACTCGCCCGTAATGTTGACAAATATTACCGCCGCGATGATAGGTTTGGTTTGGTTGGGTTATATTAGGATACTGATGTATATAAAGGTCCCACGGACACGTAGAAACCAAGTCGCCAGGAATGTTGTCAAATATTACCGCCGATAAGTTAGGTTGGGTTAGGTTAGGTTATATTACATTATTGACGTATATAAAGATCCCACGGAGACGTAGAGGCCAGCTCGCCAGGAATGTTGTCAAATTATACCGCCGAGATGTCAGTTTGGGTTAGGTTAGGTTATATTACGTCATAGAAGTATACAGCGTTCCCACCCAGAAGTAGGGGCCGACAAGCAAGGAATGTGGTTAAATGGTACCGCGAGAAATAAGGTTGGGTTAGGTTAGGTTATATTAGCATACTGATGTATACAAAGGTCCCACGGACACGTAGATGCCAACTCGGCAGGAATGTTGTCAAATATACCGCCGAGATGATAGGTTGGGTTAGATTAGGTTATATTACGTTATTGACGTGCATTTAGACCCCACGGAGACGTAGGTGCCAACTCGCCAAGAATGTCGTCAAATATTACCGCCGAAATGTTAGGTTGGGTTAGGTTAGGTTATATTGCGTTATTGATGTATATAAAGGTCCCACGGAGACGTAGAGGCCAGCTCGCCAGGAATGTTGTCAGATTTTACCGCCGAGATGTCAGGTTGGGTTAGGTTAGGTTATATTACGTCATAGACGTATACAGTGTTCCCAAGGAGAAGTAGGGGCCGACAAGCAAGGAATGTGGTTAAATGGTACCGCGAGAGATAAGGTTGGGTTAGGTTAGGTTATATTAGGATACCGATGTATACAAAGGTCCCACGGACACGTAGATGCCAACTCGCCAGCAATGTTGTCAAATATACCGCCGATAATATAGGTTGCGTTAGGTTAGGATATATTACGTTATTGATGTATATAAAGGTCCCACGGAGACGTAGAGGCCAACTCGCCAGGAATTTTGTCAAATATTACCGCCGAGATGTCAGGTTGGGTTAGGTTAGGTTGTATTACGTTATTGATGTATATGAACGTCCTTGGTAGACGTAGAGGACAACCCGCCAGGAATGTTGTCAAATATTACCGCCGATAAGTTAGGTTGGGTTAGGTTAGGTTATACTACATTATTGACGTATATAAAGATCCCACGGAGACGTAGAGGCCAGCTCGCCAGGAATGCTGTCAAATATTACCGCCGAGATGTCAGGTTGGGTTAGGTTAGGTTATATTACGTTATTGATGTATATAAAGGTCCCACGGAGACGTAGAGGCCAACTCGACAGGAATGTTGTCAAATTTTACCGCCGATAAGATAGGTTGGGTTAGGTTAGTTTATATTACGTTATTGATGTATATGAACGTCCCACGTAGACGTAGAGGCCAACCCGCCAGGAATGTTGTTAAATATTATCGCCGAGATGATAGGTTGGGTTAGGATAGTTTATATTACGTTCTTGATGTATATGAACGTCCCTAGTAGACGTAGAGGACAACTCGCCAGGAATGTTTTCAAATTTTTCCGCCGATAAGTTAAGTTGGGTTAGGTTAGGTTATATTACGTTATTGATGTATATAAAGGTCCCACGGAGACGTAGAGGCCAACTCGACAGGAATGTTGTCAAATTTTACCGCCGATAAGATAGGTTGGGTTAGGTTAGTTTATATTACGTTATTGATGTATATGAACGTCCCACGTAGACGTAGAGGACAACCCGCCAGGAATGTTGTAAAATATTATCGCCGAGATGATAGGTTGGGTTCGGATAGTTTATATTACGTTCTTGATGTATATGAACGTCCCTAGTAGACGTAGAGGACAACTCGCCAGGAATGTTTTCAAATTTTTCCGCCGATAAGTTAAGTTGGGTTAGGTTAGGTTATATTACGTTATTGATGTATATGAAGGCCCTTAGTAGACGCAGAGTACAACCCGCCAGGAATGTTTGTCAAACCTTATCGCCGAGATGATGGGTTGGGTTTAGTTAGGTTACATTACGTTATTGATGTATATAAAGGTCCCACGGAGACGCAGGGGCCAACTCGCCGGGAATGTTGTCAAATATTACCGCCGAGATGTCAGGTTGGGTTAGGTTAGGTTATATTACGTTATTGATGTATATAAGGGTACCACGGAGACGTAGAGTCCAACTAGCCAGGAATGTTGTCAAATATTACCGCCAAGATGTCAGTTTGGGTTACGTTAGGTTATATTATGTTATTGATGTATAGAAAGGTCCCACGGAGACGTAGACTCCAACACGCCAGGAATGTCGTCAAATATTACCGCTGACATGTCAGGTTGGGTTAGGTTAGGATATATTACGTTATTGATGTGTATAAAGGTCCCACGGAAACGTAGAGGACAACTCGCCAGGAATGTTGTCAGATTTTACCGCCGAGATGTCAGGTTGGTTTAGGTTAGGTTATATTAGGTTATTGATGTATATGAATGTCTCACGGAGACGTAGAGGACAACTCGCCAGGAATGTTGTCAAATATTATTGCCGAGATGATAGGTTGTGGTAGGTTAGGTTATATTACGTTATTGATGTATATAAAGGTCTCACGGAGACGTAGAGGACAACTCGCCAGGAATGTTGTCAAATATTACCGCCGAGATGTCAGGTTGGGTTAGGTTAGGTTATATTACGTTATTGATGTATATGAATGTCCCACGCAGACGTAGAGGAGAACTCGCCCGTAATGTTGACAAATATTACCGCCGCGATGATAGGTTTGGTTTGGTTGGGTTATATTAGGATACTGATGTATATAAAGGTCCCACGGACACGTAGAAACCAAGTCGCCAGGAATGTTGTCAAATATTACCGCCGATAAGTTAGGTTGGGTTAGGTTAGGTTATATTACATTATTGACGTATATAAAGATCCCACGGAGACGTAGAGGCCAGCTCGCCAGGAATGTCGTCAAATATTACCGCTGAGATGTCAGGTTGCGTTAGGTTAGGTTATATTACGTTATTGATGTATATAAAGGTCCCTAGTAGACGTAGAGGACAACTCGCCAGGATTGATGTCTAATATTATCGCCGAGATGATAGGTTGGATTGCGTTAGGTTATATTAGGTTATTGTTGCATATAAGGGTCCCACGGAGACGTAGAGGCCAGCTCGCCAGGAGTGTTGTCAAATTATACCGCCGAGATGTCAGTTTGGGTTAGGTTAGGTTATATTACGTCATAGAAGTATACAGCGTTCCCACCCAGAAGTAGGGGCCGACAAGCAAGGAATGTGGTTAAATGGTACCGCGAGAAATAAGGTTGGGTTAGGTTAGGTTATATTAGCATACTGATGTATACAAAGGTCCCACGGACACGTAGATGCCAACTCGGCAGGAATGTTGTCAAATATACCGCCGAGATGATAGGTTGGGTTAGATTAGGTTATATTACGTTATTGACGTGCATTTAGACCCCACGGAGACGTAGGTGCCAACTCGCCAAGAATGTCGTCAAATATTACCGCCGAAATGTTAGGTTGGGTTAGGTTAGGTTATATTGCGTTATTGATGTATATAAAGGTCCCACGGAGACGTAGAGGCCAGCTCGCCAGGAATGTTGTCAGATTTTACCGCCGAGATGTCAGGTTGGGTTAGGTTAGGTTATATTACGTCATAGACGTATACAGTGTTCCCAACGAGAAGTAGGGGCCGACAAGCAAGGAATGTGGTTAAATGGTACCGCGAGAGATAAGGTTGGGTTAGGTTAGGTTATATTAGGATACCGATGTATACAAAGGTCCCACGGACACGTAGATGCCAACTCGCCAGCAATGTTGTCAAATATACCGCCGATAATATAGGTTGCGTTAGGTTAGGATATATTACGTTATTGATGTATATAAAGGTCCCACGGAGACGTAGAGGCCAACTCGCCAGGAATTTTGTCAAATATTACCGCCGAGATGTCAGGTTGGGTTAGGTTAGGTTATATTACGTTATTGATGTATATGAACGTCCTTGGTAGACGTAGAGGACAACCCGCCAGGAATGTTGTCAAATATTACCGCCGATAAGTTAGGTTGGGTTAGGTTAGGTTATATTACATTATTGACGTATATAAAGATCCCACGGAGACGTAGAGGCCAGCTCGCCAGGAATGCTGTCAAATATTACCGCCGAGATGTCAGGTTGGGTTAGGTTAGGTTATATTACGTTATTGATGTATATAAAGGTCCCACGGAGACGTAGAGGCCAACTCGACAGGAATGTTGTCAAATTTTACCGCCGATAAGATAGGTTGGGTTAGGTTAGTTTATATTACGTTATTGATGTATATGAACGTCCCACGTAGACGTAGAGGACAACCCGCCAGGAATGTTGTTAAATATTATCGCCGAGATGATAGGTTGGGTTAGGATAGTTTATATTACGTTCTTGATGTATATGAACGTCCCTAGTAGACGTAGAGGACAACTCGCCAGGAATGTTTTCAAATTTTTCCGCCGATAAGTTAAGTTGGGTTAGGTTAGGTTATATTACGTTATTGATGTATATAAAGGTCCCACGGAGACGTAGAGGCCAACTCGACAGGAATGTTGTCAAATTTTACCGCCGATAAGATAGGTTGGGTTAGGTTAGTTTATATTACGTTATTGATGTATATGAACGTCCCACGTAGACGTAGAGGACAACCCGCCAGGAATGTTGTAAAATATTATCGCCGAGATGATAGGTTGGGTTCGGATAGTTTATATTACGTTCTTGATGTATATGAACGTCCCTAGTAGACGTAGAGGACAACTCGCCAGGAATGTTTTCAAATTTTTCCGCCGATAAGTTAAGTTGGGTTAGGTTAGGTTATATTACGTTATTGATGTATATGAAGGCCCTTAGTAGACGCAGAGTACAACCCGCCAGGAATGTTTGTCAAACCTTATCGCCGAGATGATGGGTTGGGTTTAGTTAGGTTACATTACGTTATTGATGTATATAAAGGTCCCGCGGAGACGCAGGGGCCAACTCGCCGGGAATGTTGTCAAATATTACCGCCGAGATGTCAGGTTGGGTTAGGTTAGGTTATATTACGTTATTGATGTATATAAGGGTACCACGGAGACGTAGAGTCCAACTAGCCAGGAATGTTGTCAAATATTACCGCCGAGATGTCAGTTTGGGTTACGTTAGGTTATATTATGTTATTGATGTATAGAAAGGTCCCACGGAGACGTAGACTCCAACACGCCAGGAATGTCGTCAAATATTACCGCTGACATGTCAGGTTGGGTTAGGTTAGGATATATTACGTTATTGATGTGTATAAAGGTCCCACGGAAACGTAGAAACCAACACGCCAGGAATGTTGTCAGATTTTACCGCCGAGATGATAGGTTGGGTTAGATTAGGTTATATTACGTTATTGATGTATATAAAGGTCTCACGGAGACGTAGAGGACAACTCGCCAGGAATGTTGTCAAATATTACCGCCGAGATGTCAGGTTGGGTTAGGTTAGGTTATATTACGTTATTGATGTATATGAATGTCTCACGTAGACGTAGAGGAGAACTCGCCAGGAATGTTGTCAAATATTATCGCCGAGATGATAGGTTGGGTTAGATTAGGATATATTACGTTATTGACGTACATAAAGGTCCCACGGAGACGTAGAGGCCAGCTCGCCAGGAATGTTGTCAGATTTTACCGCCGAGATGTCAGGTTGGGTTAGGTTAGGTTATATTACGTCATAGACGTATACAGCGTTCCCACCCAGAAGTAGGGGCCGACAAGCAAGGAATGTGGTTAAATGGTACCGCGAGAGATAAGGTTGGGTTAGGCTAGGTTATATTAGGATACTGATGTATACAAAGGTCCCACGGACACGTAGATGCCAACTCGGCAGGAATGTTGTCAAATATACCGCCGAGATGATAGGTTGGGTTAGATTAGGTTATATTACGTTATTGACGTGCATTTAGACCCCACGGAGACGTAGGTGCCAACTCGCCAAGAATGTCGTCAAATATTACCGCCGAAATGTTAGGTTGGGTTAGGTTAGGTTATATTGCGTTATTGATGTATATAAAGGTCCCACGGAGACGTAGAGGCCAGCTCGCCAGGAATGTTGTCAGATTTTACCGCCGAGATGTCAGGTTGGGTTAGGTTAGGTTATATTACGTCATAGACGTATACAGTGTTCCCAACGAGAAGTAGGGGCCGACAAGCAAGGAATGTGGTTAAATGGTACCGCGAGAGATAAGGTTGGGTTAGGTTAGGTTATATTAGGATACCGATGTATACAAAGGTCCCACGGACACGTAGATGCCAACTCGCCAGCAATGTTGTCAAATATACCGCCGATAATATAGGTTGCGTTAGGTTAGGATATATTACGTTATTGATGTATATAAAGGTCCCACGGAGACGTAGAGGCCAACTCGCCAGGAATTTTGTCAAATATTACCGCCGAGATGTCAGGTTGGGTTAGGTTAGGTTATATTACGTTATTGATGTATATGAACGTCCTTGGTAGACGTAGAGGACAACCCGCCAGGAATGTTGTCAAATATTACCGCCGATAAGTTAGGTTGGGTTAGGTTAGGTTATATTACATTATTGACGTATATAAAGATCCCACGGAGACGTAGAGGCCAGCTCGCCAGGAATGCTGTCAAATATTACCGCCGAGATGTCAGGTTGGGTTAGGTTAGGTTATATTACGTTATTCATGTATATAAAGGTCCCACGGAGACGTAGAGGCCAACTCGACAGGAATGTTGTCAAATTTTACCGCCGATAAGATAGGTTGGGTTAGGTTAGTTTATATTACGTTATTGATGTATATGAACGTCCCACGTAGACGTAGAGGACAACCCGCCAGGAATGTTGTAAAATATTATCGCCGAGATGATAGGTTGGGTTAGGATAGTTTATATTACGTTCTTGATGTATATGAATGTCCCACGTAGACGTAGAAGCCAACTCGCCAGGAATGTTGTCAAATTTTACCGCCGAGGTGATAGGTAGGGTTAGGTTAGGTTATATTACGTTATTGATGTATATGAATGTCCCACGCAGACGTAGAGGAGAACTCGCCCGTAATGTTGACAAATATTACCGCCGAGATGATAGGTTTGGTTTGGTTGGGTTATATTAGGATACTGATGTATATAAAGGTCCCACGGACACGTAGAAACCAAGTCGCCAGGAATGTTGTCAAATATTACCGCCGATAAGTTAGGTTGGGTTAGGTTAGGTTATATTACGTTATTGACGTACATAAAGATCCCACGGAGACGTAGAGGCCAGCTCGCCAGGAATGTCGTCAAATATTACCGCCGCGATGTCAGGTTGGGTTAGGTTAGGTTATATTCCGTTATTGATGTATATGAAGGTCCCTAGTAGACGTAGAGGACAACTCGCCAGGAACGATTGCAAATATTATCGCCGAGATCATAGGTTGGGGTAGGTTAGGTTATATTAGGTTATTAATGTATAGAAGGGTCCCACGGAGACGTAGAGGCCAACTCGCCAGGAATGTTGTCAAATATACCGCCGATAAGTTAGGTTGGGTTAGGCTAGGTTATATTACGTTATTGATGTATATAAAGGTCCCACGGAGACGTAGAATCCAACACGCCAGGAATGTCGTCAAATATTACCGCTGAGATGTCAGTTTGGGTTAGGTTAGGTTATATTACGTTACTGATGCATATGAATGTCCCACGCAGACGTAGAGGAGAACTCGCCAGGAATGTTGACAAATATTATCGCCGAGATGATAGGTTGGGTTTGGTTAGTTTGTATTAGGATACTGATGTATATAAAGGTCCCACGGACACGTAGAGGCCAAGTCGCCAGGAATGTTGTCAAATATTACCGCCGATAAGTTAGGTTGGGTTAGGTTAGGTTATATTACATTATTGACGTATATAAAGATCCCACGGAGACGTAGAGTCTACCTCGCCAGGAATGTTGTCAGATTTTACCGCCGAGATGATAGGTTGGGTTAGGTTAGGTTATATTACGTTATTGATGTATATAAAGGTCCGACGGAGACGTGGAGGCCAACTCGCCAGGAATGTTGTCAAATATTACCGCCGAGGTGATAGGTTGGGTTAGGTTAGTTTATATTACGTTATTACTGTCTTTAAAGTTCCCACGGAGACGTAGAGGCCAACACGCCAGGATTGTTGTCAAATATTACCGCCGAGATGATAGGTTGGGTTAGATTAGGTTATATTACGTTATTGACGTACATAAAGGTCCCACGGAGACGTAGAGGCCATCTCGCCAGGACTGTTGTCAGATTTTACCGCCGAGATGTCAGGTTGGGTTAGGTTAGGTTATATTACGCTATTGATGTATATGAAGGTCCCGCGTAGACGTAGAGGACAACCCGCCAGGAATGTTGTCAAATATTACCGCCGATAAGATAGGTTGGGTTAGGTTAGGTTATATTACGTTATTGATGTATATGAATGTCCCACGTAGACCTAGAGGCCAACTCGCCAGGAATGTTGTCAAATATTACCGCCGAGATGATAGGTTGGGTTAGATCATGTTATATTACGTTATTGATGTATATAAAGGTACCACGGAGACGTAGAGTCCAATTCGCCAGGAATGTTGACCAATTTTACCGCCGAGGTGATATGTTGGGTTAGGTTAGGTTACATTACGTTATTGATGTATATAAAGGTCCCACGGAGACGTAGAGGCCAACTCGCCAGGAATGTTGTCAAATATTACCGCCGAGATGATAGGCTGGGTTAGATTAGGTTATATTACGTTATTGACGTACATAAAGGTCCCACGGATTCGTAGAGTTCACCTTGCCACGAATGTTGTCAGATTTTACCGCCGATATGATAGGTTGGGTTAGGTTAGGTTATATTACGTTATTGATGTATATAAAGGTCCCACGTAGACAAAGAGGCCAACTCGCCAGGAATGATGTCAAATTTTACCGCCGAGGTGATAGGTAGGGTTAGGTTGGGTTACAATACGTTATTGATGTATATAAAGGTCCCACGGAGACGTAGAGGCCAACTCGCCAGGATTGTTGTCAAATATTACCGCCGAGATGATAGGTTGGGTTAGGTTAGGTTATATTACGTTATTGATGTATATAAAGGACCCACGTAGACGTAGAGGCGAACTCGCCAGGAATGTTGTCAAATATTATCGCCGAGATGATAGGTTGGGTTAGGTTATGTTATATTACGTTATTGATGTATATAAAGGACCAGCAGAGACGTAGAGCCCAGCTCGCCAGGAATGTTGTCAAATTTTACCGCCGATGTGATAGGTAGGGTTAGGTTAGGTTATATTACGTTATAGATGTATATGAAGGTCTCACGGAGACGGAGAGGACAACACGCCAGGAATGTTGTCAAATATTACCGCCGAGATGTCAGGTTGGGTTAGGTTAGGTTATATTACGTTATAGAGGTATATGAAGATCCCACGTAGACGTAGAAGAGAACTCGCCAGGAATGTTGTCAAATATTACCGCCGAGATGTTAGGTTGGGTTAGATTAGGTTATATTACGTTATTGATGTATATAAAGGTACCACGGAGACGTGGACTCCAAACGCGCCAGGAATGTTGTCAAATTTTACCGCCGAGGTGATAGGTAGGCTTAGGTTGGGTTACATTACGTCATTGATGTATATAAAGGTCCCACGGAGACGTAGAGGCCAACTCGCCAGGATTGTTGTCAAATATTACAGCCGAGATGTCAGGTTGGGTTAGGTTAGGTTATATTACGTTATTGATGTATATAAAGGTCCCACGGAGATGTAGAGTCGAACTCGCCAGGAATGTCGTCAAATATTACCTCCGAGATGTCAGGTTGGGTTAGGTTAGGTTACATTACATTATTGATGTATATAAAGGTCCCACGGAGACGTAGAGGCCAAATTGCCAAGAATGTTGTCAAATATTACCACAGAAATAATAGGTTGGGTTAGATTAGGTTATATTACGTTATTGACGTACATAAAGGTCCCACGGAGACGTAGAGGCCAGCTCGCCAGGAATGTTGTCAAATTTTACCGCCGAGGTGATAGGTTGGGTTAGGTTAGTTTATATTACGTTATTACTGTATATAAAGTTCCCACGGAGACGTAGAGGCCAACACGCCAGGAATGTTGTCAAATATTACCGCCGAGATGATAGGTTGGGTTAGATTAGGTTATATTACGTTATTGACGTACATAAAGGTCCCACGGAGACGTAGAGGCCAACTCGCCAGGAATGTTGTCAAATATTACCGCCGAGATGATAGGTTGGGTTAGATCATGTTATATTACGTTATTGATGTATATAAAGGTACCACGGAGACGTAGAGTCCAATTCGCCAGGAATGTTGACCAATTTTACCGCCGAGGTGATATGTTGGGTTAGGTTAGGTTACATTACGTTATTGATGTATATAAAGGTCCCACGGGGACGTAGAGGCCAACTCGCCAGGAATGTTGTCAAATATTACCGCCGAGATGATAGGCTGGGTTAGATTAGGCTATATTACGTTATTGATGTATATAAAGGTACCACGGAGACGTGGACTCCAAACGCGCCAGGAATGTTGTCAAATTTTACCGCCGAGGTGATAGGTAGGCTTAGGTTTGGTTACATTACGTCATTGATGTATATAAAGGTCCCACGGAGACGTAGAGTCCAAACGCGCCAGGAATGTTGTCAAATTTTACCGCCGAGGTGATAGGTAGGGTTAGGTTGGGTTACATTACGTTATTGATGTATATAAAGGTCCCACGGAGACGCAGAGGCCAACTCGCCAGGAATGATGTCAAATATTACCGCCGAGATGATAGGTTGGGTTAGATTAGGTTATATTACGTTATTGACGTACATAAAGATCCCACGGATTCGTAGAGGCCAGCTCGCCAGGAATGTTGTCAAATATTACCGCCGAGATGTCAGGTTGGGTTAGGTTAGGTTATATTACGTTATTAATGTTTATGAATGTCCCACGTAGACGTAGAGGAGAACTCGCCAGGAATGTTGTCAAATATTACCGCCGAGATGTTAGGTTGTGTTAGGTTAGGTTATATTACGTTATTGATGTATATAAAGGGGCCACGGAGACGTAGAGTCCAACTCGCCAGGAATGTTCTCAAATGTTACCGTCGAGGTGATAGGTTGGGTTAGGTTAGGTTATATTACGTTACTACTGTATATAAAGGTCCCACGGAGACGTAGAGGCCAACTCGCCAGGTATGTTGTCAAATAGTACCGCCGAGATGTTAGGTTGGGTTAGGTTAGGTTATATTACGTTATTGATGTATATAAAGGTACCACGGAGACGTAGAGTCCAATTCGCCAGGAATGTTGTCAAATTTTACCGCCGAGGTGATATGTTGGGTTAGGTTAGGTTACATTACGTTATTGATGTATATAAAGGTCCCACGTAGACGTAGAGGGGAACTCGCCAGGAATGTTGTCAAATATTACCGCCGAGATGTTAGGTTGTGTTAGGATAGGTTATATTACGTTATTGATGTATACAAAGGGACCAGGGAGACGTAGAGTCCAACTCGCCAGGAATGTTGTCAAATTTTACCGCCGAGGTGATAGGTAGGGTTAGGTTGGGTTACATTACGTTATTGATGTATATAAAGGTCCCACGGAGACGTAGAGGCCAACTCGCCAGGATTGTTGCAAAATATTATCGCCGAGATGATAGGTTGGGTTAGGATAGTTTATATTACGTTATTGATGTATATAAAGGTCCCACGGAGACGTAGAGGCCAACTCGCCAGGAATGACGTCAAATATTACCGCCGAGATGATAGGTTTGGTTAGATTAGGTTATATTACGTTATTGACGTACATAAAGGTCCCACGGAGAGGTAGAGGCCAGCTCGCGAGGAATGTTGTCAGATTTTACCGCCGAGATGTCAGGTTGGGTTAGGTTAGGTTACATTACATTATTGATGTATATAAAGGTCCCACGGACACGTAGAGGCCAAATCGCCAGGAATGTTGTCAAATATTATCGCCGAGATGATAGGTTGGGTTAGGTTATGTTATATTACGTTATTGATGTATATAAAGGTCCAGCAGAGACGTAGAGCCCAGCTCGCCAGGAATGTTGTCAAATTTTACCGCCGATGTGATAGGTAGGGTTAGGTTAGGTTATATTACGTTATAGATGTATATGAAGGTCTCACGGAGACGTAGAGGACAACACTCCAGGAATGTTGTCAAATATTACCGCCGAGATGTCAGGTTGGGTTAGGTTAGGTTATATTACGTTATTGATGTATATGAATGTCTCACGTAGACGTAGAGGAGAACTCGCCAGGAATGTTGTCAAACATTATCGCCGAGATGATAGGTTGTGTTAGGTTAGGTTATATTACGTTATTGATGTATATAAAGGTACGACGGAGACGTAGAGTCCAACTCGCCAGGAATGTTGTCAAATTTTACCGCCGAGGTGATAGGTTGGGTTAGGTTAGGTTATATTACGTTATTACTGTATATAAAGGTCCCACGGAGACGTAGAGGCAAACTCGTCAGGAATGTTGTCAAATATTACCGCCGAGATGATAGGTTTGGTTAGATTAGGTTATATTACGTTATTGACGTACATAAAGGTCCCACGGAGACGTAGAGGCCAGCTCGCGAGGAATGTTGTCAGATTTTACCGCCGAGATGTCAGGTTGGGTTAGGTTAGGTTATATTACGTTATAGATGTATATGAAGATCCCACGTAGACGTAGAAGAGAACTCGCCAGGAATGTTGTCAAATATTACCGCCGAGATGTTAGGTTGGGTTAGATTAGGTTATATTACGTTATTGATGTATATAAAGGCACCACGGAGACGTGGACTCCAAACGCGCCAGGAATGTTGTCAAATTTTACCGCCGAGGTGATAGGTAGGCTTAGGTTTGGTTACATTACGTCATTGATGTATATAAAGGTCCCACGGAGACGTAGAGTCCAAACGCGCCAGGAATGTTGTCAAATTTTACCGCCGAGGTGATAGGTAGGGTTAGGTTGGGTTACATTACGTTATTGATGTATATAAAGGTCCCACGGAGACGCAGAGGCCAACTCGCCAGGAATGATGTCAAATATTACCGCCGAGATGATAGGTTGGGTTAGATTAGGTTATATTACGTTATTGACGTACATAAAGGTCCCACGGAGACGTAGAGGCCAGCTCGCCAGGAATGTTGTCAAATTTTACCGCCGAGGTGATAGGTTGGGTTAGGTTAGTTTATATTACGTTATTACTGTATATAAAGTTCCCACGGAGACGTAGAGGCCAACACGCCAGGAATGTTGTCAAATATTACCGCCGAGATGATAGGTTGGGTTAGATTAGGTTATATTACGTTATTGACGTACATAAAGGTCCCACGGAGACGTAGAGGCCAACTCGCCAGGAATGTTGTCAAATATTACCGCCGAGATGATAGGTTGGGTTAGATCATGTTATATTACGTTATTGATGTATATAAAGGTACCACGGAGACGTAGAGTCCAATTCGCAAGGAATGTTGACCAATTTTACCGCCGAGGTGATATGTTGGGTTAGGTTAGGTTACATTACGTTATTGATGTATATAAAGGTCCCACGGAGACGTAGAGTCCAAACGCGCCAGGAATGTTGTCAAATTTTACCGCCGAGGTGATAGGTAGGGTTAGGTTTGGTTACATTACGTCATTGATGTATATAAAGGTCCCACGGAGACGTAGAGTCCAAACGCGCCAGGAATGTTGTCAAATTTTACCGCCGAGGTGATAGGTAGGGTTAGGTTGGGTTACATTACGTTATTGATGTATATAAAGGTCCCACGGAGACGCAGAGGCCAACTCGCCAGGAATGATGTCAAATATTACCGCCGAGATGATAGGTTGGGTTAGATTAGGTTATATTACGTTATTGACGTACATAAAGATCCCACGGATTCGTAGAGGCCAGCTCGCCAGGAATGTTGTCAAATATTACCGCCGAGATGTCAGGTTGGGTTAGGTTAGGTTATATTACGTTATTAATGTTTATGAATGTCCCACGTAGACGTAGAGGAGAACTCGCCAGGAATGTTGTCAAATATTACCGCCGAGATGTTAGGTTGTGTTAGGTTAGGTTATATTACGTTATTGATGTATATAAAGGGACCACGGAGACGTAGAGTCCAACTCGCCAGGAATGTTCTCAAATGTTACCGTCGAGGTGATAGGTTGGGTTAGGTTAGGTTATATTACGTTACTACTGTATATAAAGGTCCCACGGAGACGTAGAGGCCAACTCGCCAGGTATGTTGTCAAATAGTACCGCCGAGATGTTAGGTTGGGTTAGGTTAGGTTATATTACGTTATTGATGTATATAAAGGTACCACGGAGACGTAGAGTCCAATTCGCCAGGAATGTTGTCAAATTTTACCGCGGAGGTGATATGTTGGGTTAGGTTAGGTTACATTACGTTATTGATGTATATAAAGGTCCCACGTAGACGTAGAGGCCAACTCGCCAGGATTGTTGCAAAATATTATCGCCGAGATGATAGGTTGGGTTAGGATAGTTTATATTACGTTATTGATGTATATAAAGGTCCCACGGAGACGTAGAGGCCAACTCGCCAGGAATGACGTCAAATATTACCGCCGAGATGATAGGTTTGGTTAGATTAGGTTATATTACGTTATTGACGTACATAAAGGTCCCACGGAGACGTAGAGGCCAGCTCGCGAGGAATGTTGTCAGATTTTACCGCCGAGATGTCAGGTTGGGTTAGGTTAGGTTACATTACATTATTGATGTATATAAAGGTCCCACGGAGACGTAGAGGCCAAATCGCCAGGAATGTTGTCAAATATTATCGCCGAGATGATAGGTTGGGTTAGGTTATGTTATATTACGTTATTGATGTATATAAAGGTCCAGCAGAGACGTAGAGCCCAGCTCGCCAGGAATGTTGTCAAATTTTACCGCCGATGTGATAGGTAGGGTTAGGTTAGGTTATATTACGTTATAGATGTATATGAAGGTCTCACGGAGACGTAGAGGACAACACGCCAGGAATGTTGTCAAATATTACCGCCGAGATGTCAGGTTGGGTTAGGTTAGGTTATATTACGTTATTGATGTATATGAATGTCTCACGTAGACGTAGAGGAGAACTCGCCAGGAATGTTGTCAAACATTATCGCCGAGATGATAGGTTGTGTTAGGTTAGGTTATATTACGTTATTGATGTATATAAAGGTACGACGGAGACGTAGAGTCCAACTCGCCAGGAATGTTGTCAAATTTTACCGCCGAGGTGATAGGTTGGGTTAGGTTAGGTTATATTACGTTATTACTGTATATAAAGGTCCCACGGAGACGTAGAGGCAAACTCGTCAGGAATGTTGTCAAATATTACCGCCGAGATGATAGGTTTGGTTAGATTAGGTTATATTACGTTATTGACGTACATAAAGGTCCCACGGAGACGTAGAGGCCAGCTCGCGAGGAATGTTGTCAGATTTTACCGCCGAGATGTCAGGTTGGGTTAGGTTAGGTTATATTACGTTATAGATGTATATGAAGATCCCACGTAGACGTAGAAGAGAACTCGCCAGGAATGTTGTCAAATATTACCGCCGAGATGTTAGGTTGGGTTAGATTAGGTTATATTACGTTATTGATGTATATAAAGGCACCACGGAGACGTGGACTCCAAACGCGCCAGGAATGTTGTCAAATTTTACCGCCGAGGTGATAGGTAGGCTTAGGTTTGGTTACATTACGTCATTGATGTATATAAAGGTCCCACGGAGACGTAGAGTCCAATCGCGCCAGGAATGTTGTCAAATTTTACCGCCGAGGTGATAGGTAGGGTTAGGTTGGGTTACATTACGTTATTGATGTATATAAAGGTCCCACGGAGACGCAGAGGCCAACTCGCCAGGAATGATGTCAAATATTACCGCCGAGATGATAGGTTGGGTTAGATTAGGTTATATTACGTTATTGACGTACATAAAGATCCCACGGATTCGTAGAGGCCAGCTCGCCAGGAATGTTGTCAAATATTACCGCCGAGATGTCAGGTTGGGTTAGGTTAGGTTATATTACGTTATTAATGTTTATGAATGTCCCACGTAGACGTAGAGGAGAACTCGCCAGGAATGTTGTCAAATATTACCGCCGAGATGTTAGGTTGTGTTAGGTTAGGTTATATTACGTTATTGATATATATAAAGGGACCACGGAGACGTAGAGTCCAACTCGCCAGGAATGTTGTCAAATTTTACCGTCGAGGTGATAGGTTGGGTTAGGTTAGGTTATATTACGTTATTAATGTATATAAAGGTCCCACGGAGACGTAGAGGCCAACTCGCCAGGAATGTTGTCAAATATTACCGCCGAGGTGATAGGTTGGGTTAGATCATGTTATATTACGTTATTGATGTATATAAAGGTACCACGGAGACGTAGAGTCCAATTCGCCAGGAATGTTGACCAATTTTACCGCCGAGGTGATATGTTGGGTTAGGTTAGGTTACATTACGTTATTGATGTATATAAAGGTCCCACGGAGACGTAGAGGCCAACTCGCCAGGAATGTTGTCAAATATTACCGCCGAGATGATAGGCTGGGTTAGATTAGGCTATATTACGTTATTGACGTACATAAAGGTCCCACGGATTCGTAGAGTTCACCTTGCCACGAATGTTGTCAGATTTTACCGCCGATATGATAGGTTGGGTTAGGTTAGGTTATATTACGTTATTGATGTATATAAAGGTCCCACGTAGACAAAGAGGCCAACTCGCCAGGAATGATGTCAAATTTTACCGCCGAGGTGATAGGTAGGGTTAGGTTGGGTTACAATACGTTATTGATGTATATAAAGGTCCCTCGGAGACGTAGAGGCCAACTCGCCAGGATTGTTGTCAAATATTACCGCCGAGATGATAGGTTGGGTTAGGTTAGGTTATATTACGTTATTGATGTATATAAAGTTCCCACGGATTCGTAGAGGCCAGCCCGCCAGGAATGTCTTCAAATATTACCGCCGAGATGTCACGTTGGGTTGGGTTAGGTTATATTACGTTATAGATGTATATGAATGTCTCACGGGGACGTAGAGGACAACCCGCCAGGAATGCTGTCAAATATTATCGCCGAGATGATAGGTTGCGTTAAGTTAGTTTATATTACGTTATTGATGTATATAAAGGTCCCACGGAGACGTAGAGGCCAGCTCGACAGGAATGTTGTCAAATATTATCGCCGAGATGATAGGTTGGGTTAGGTTATGTTATATTACGTTATTGATGTATATAAAGGTCCAGCAGAGACGTAGAGCCCAGCTCGCCAGGAATGTTGTCAAATTTTACCGCCGATGTGATAGGTAGGGTTAGGTTAGGTTATATTACGTTATAGATGTATATGAAGGTCTCACGGAGACGTAGAGGACAACACGCCAGGAATGTTGTCAAATATTACCTCCGAGATGTCAGGTTGGGTTAGGTTAGGTTATATCACGTTATTGATGTATATGAATGTCTCACGTAGACGTAGAGGAGAACTCGCCAGTAATGTTTTCAAACATTATCGCCGAGATGATAGGTTGTGTTAGGTTAGGTTATATTACGTTATTGATGTATATAAAGGTACGACGGAGACGTAGAGTCCAACTCGCCAGGAATGTTGTCAAATTTTACCGCCGAGGTGATAGGTTGGGTTAGGTTAGGTTATATTACGTTATTACTGTATATAAAGGTCCCACGGAGACGTAGAGGCAAACTCGTCAGGAATGTTGTCAAATATTACCGCCGAGATGATAGGTTTGGTTAGATTAGGTTATATTACGTTATTGACGTACATAAAGGTACCACGGAGACGTAGAGTCCAATTCGCCAGGAATGTTGACCAATTTTACCGCCGAGGTGATATGTTGGGTTAGGTTAGGTTACATTACGTTATTGATGTATATAAAGGTCCCACGGAGACGTAGAGGCCAACTCGCCAGGAATGTTGTCAAATATTACCGCCGAGATGATAGGCTGGGTTAGATTAGGCTATATTACGTTATTGACGTACATAAAGGTCCCACGGATTCGTAGAGTTCACCTTGCCACGAATGTTGTCAGATTTTACCGCCGATATGATAGGTTGGGTTAGGTTAGGTTATATTACGTTATTGATGTATATAAAGGTCCCACGTAGACAAAGAGGCCAACTCGCCAGGAATGATGTCAAATTTTACCGCCGAGGTGATAGGTAGGGTTAGGTTGGGTTACAATACGTTATTGATGTATATAAAGGTCCCACGGAGACGTAGAGGCCAACTCGCCAGGATTGTTGTCAAATATTACCGCCGAGATGATAGGTTGGGTTAGGTTAGGTTATATTACGTTATTGATGTATATAAAGTTCCCACGGATTCGTAGAGGCCAGCCCGCCAGGAATGTCTTCAAATATTACCGCCGAGATGTCACGTTGGGTTGGGTTAGGTTATATTACGTTATAGATGTATATGAATGTCTCACGGGGACGTAGAGGACAACCCGCCAGGAATGCTGTCAAATATTATCGCCGAGATGATAGGTTGCGTTAAGTTAGTTTATATTACGTTACTGATGTATATAAAGGTCCCACGGAGACGTAGAGGCCAGCTCGACAGGAATGTTGTCAAATATTACCGCCGAGATGTCAGGTTGGTTTAGGCTAGGTTATATTACTTTATTGATGTATATAAAGGTCCCACGGAGACGTAGAAGAGAACTCGCCAGGAATGTTGTCAAATATTACCGCCGAGATGTTAGGTTAGGTTAGATTAGGTTATATTACGTTATTGATGTATATAAAGGTACCACGGAGACGTGGACTCCAAACGCGCCAGGAATGTTGTCAAATTTTACCGCCGAGGTGATAGGTAGGCTTAGGTTTGGTTACATTACGTCATTGATGTATATAAAGGTCCCACGGAGACGTAGAGTCCAAACGCGCCAGGAATGTTGTCAAATTTTACCGTCGAGGTGATAGGTAGGGTTAGGTTGGGTTACATTACGTTATTGATGTATATAAAGGTCCCACGGAGACGCAGAGGCCAACTCGCCAGGAATGATGTCAAATATTACCGCCGAGATGATAAGTTGGGTTAGATTAGGTTATATTACGTTATTGACGTACATAAAGATCCCACGGATTCGTAGAGGCCAGCTCGCCAGGAATGTTGTCAAATATTACCGCCGAGATGTCAGGTTGGGTTAGGTTAGGTTATATTACGTTATTAATGTTTATGAATGTCCCACGTAGACGTAGAGGAGAACTCGCCAGGAATGTTGTCAAATATTACCGCCGAGATGTCAGGTTGGGTTAGGTTACGTTATATTACGTTATTAATGTATATGAAGGTCCCACGTAGACGTAGAGGACAACCCGCCAGGAATGCTGTCAAATATTATCGCCGATAAGATAGGTTGGTTTAGGTTAGGTTATATTACGTTATTGATGTATATGAATGTCCCACGTAGACCTAGAGGCGAACTCGCCAGGAATGTTGTCAAATATTATCGCCGAGATGTTAGGTTGTGTTAGGTTAGGTTATATTACGTTATTGATGTATATAAAGGGACCACGGAGACGTAGAGTCCAACTCGCCAGGAATGTTGTCAAATTTTACCGTCGAGGTGATAGGTTAGGTTAGGTTATGTTATATTACGTTATTACTGTATATAAAGGTCCCACGGAGTCGTAGAGGCCAACTCGCCTGGAATGTTCTCAAATTTTACCGCCGATAAGATAGGTTGGGTTAGGTTATTTTATATTACGTTATTGATGTATATGAACGTCCCACGTAGACGTAGAGGACAACCCGCCAGGAATGCTGTCAAATATTGTCGCCGATAAGATAGGTTGGGTTAGGTTAGGTTATATTACGTTATTGATGTATATGAATGTCCCACGTAGACGTAGAGGCCAACTCGCCAGGAGTGTTGTCAAATTTTACCGCCGAGGTGATAGGTAGGGTTAGGTTAGGTTACATTACGTTATTGATGTATACGAAGGTTCCACGGAGACGCAGAGGCCAACTCGCCGGGAATGTTATCAAATATTACCGCCGAGATGATAGGTTGGGTTAGATTAGGTTATATTACGTTATTTATGTATATGAACGTCTCACGGGGACGTAGAGGACAACTCGCCAGGAATGTTGTCAAATATTAACGCCGAGATGTCAGGTTGGGTTAGGTTAGGTTACATTACGTTATTGATGTATATAAAGGACCCTCGTAGACGTAGAGGCGAACTCGCCAGGAATGTTGTCAAATATTATCGCCGAGATGATAGGTTGGGTTAGGTTATGTTATATTACGTTATTGATGTATATAAAGGTCCAGCAGAGACGTAGAGCCCAGCTCGCCAGGAATGTTGTCAAATTTTACCGCCGAGGTGATAGGTAGGGTTAGGTTAGGTTATATTACGTTATAGATGTATATGAAGGTCTCACGGAGACGTAGAGGACAACACGCCAGGAATGTTGTCAAATATTACCGCCGAGATGTCAGGTTGGTTTAGGTTAGGTTATATTACGTTATTGATGTATATGAATGTCTCACGTAGACGTAGAGGAGAACTCGCCAGGAATGTTGTCAAATATTATCGCCGAGATGATAGGTTGTGTTAGGTTAGGTTATATTACGTTATTGATGTATATAAAGGTACGACGGAGACGTAGAGTCCAACTCGCCAGGAATGTTGTCAAATTTAACCGCCGAGGTGATAGGTTGGGTTAGGTTAGGTTATATTACGTTATTACTGTATATAAAGGTCCCACGGAGACGTAGAGGCCAACTCGCCAGGAATGACGTCAAATATTACCGCCGAGATGATAGGTTTGGTTAGATTAGGTTATATTACGTTATTGACGTACATAAAGGTCCCACGGAGACGTAGAGGCCAGCTCGCGAGGAATGTTGTCAGATTTTACCGCCGAGATGTGAGGTTGGGTTAGGTTAGGTTACATTACATTATTGATGTATATAAAGGTCCCACGGAGACGTAGAGGCCAAATCGCCAGGAATGTCGTCAAATATTACCGCCGAGATGTCAGGTTGGGTTAGGTTAGGTTACATTACATTATTGATGTATATAAAGGTCCCACGGAGACGTAGAGGCCAAATCGCCAGGAATGTTGTCAAATATTACCACAGAAGTAATAGGTTGGGTTAGATTAGGTTATATTACGTTATTGACGTACATAAAGGACCCACGGAGTCGTGGAGGTCAGCTCGCCAGGAATGTTGTCAAATATTACCGCCGAGATGTCAGGCTGGTTTAGGTTAGGTTATATTACGTTATTGATGTGTATAAAGTTCCCACGGAGACGTAGAATCCAACTCGCCAGGAATGACGTCAAATATTACCGCCGAGATGTCAGGTTGGGTTAGGTTAGGTTATATTACGTTATTGATGTATATAAAGGAACCACGTAGACGTAGAGGCGAACTCGCCAGGAATGTTGTCAAATATTATCGCCGAGATGATAGGTTGGGTTAGGTTAGGTTATATTACGTTATAGATGTATATGAAGGTCCCACGTATACGTAGAAGAGAACTCGACAGGAATGTTGTCAAATATTACCGCCGAGATGTTAGGTTGGGTTAGATTAGGTTATATTACGTTATTGATGTATATAAAGGTACCACGGAGACGTAGAGTCCAAACGCGCCAGGAATGTTGTCAAATTTTACCGCCGAGGTGATAGGTAGGGTTAGGTTGGGTTACATTACGTTATTGATGTATATAAAGGTCCCACGGAGACGTAGAGGCCAACTCGCCAGGAATGATGTCAAATATTACCGCCGAGATGATAGGTTGGGTTAGATTAGGTTATATTACGTTATTGACGTACGTAAAGATCCCACGGATTCGTAGAGGCCAGCTCGCCAGGAATGTTGTCAAATATTACCGCCGAGATGTCAGGTTGGGTTAGGTTAGGTTATATTACGTTATTAATGTTTATGAATGTCCCACGTAGACCTAGAGGCGAACTCGCCAGGAATGTTGTCAAATTTTACCGCCGAGGTGATAGGTAGGGTTAGGTTAGGTTACATTACGTCATTGATGTATATGAAGGTTCCACGGAGACGCAGAGGCCAACTCGCCGGGAATGTTATCAAATATTACCGCCGAGATGATAGGTTGGGTTAGATTAGGTTATATTACGTTATTGATGTATATGAACGTCTCACGGGGACGTAGAGGACAACTCGCCAGGAATGTTGTCAAATATTAACGCCGAGATGTCAGGTTGGGTTAGGTTAGGTTACATTACGTTATTGATGTATATAAAGGACCCACGTAGACGTAGAGGCGAACTCGCCAGGAATGTTGTCAAATATTATCGCCGAGATGATAGGTTGGGTTAGGTTATGTTATATTACGTTATTGATGTATATAAAGGTCCAGCAGAGACGTAGAGCCCAGCTCGCCAGGAATGTTGTCAAATTTTACCGCCGAGGTGATAGGTAGGGTTAGGTTAGGTTATATTACGTTATAGATGTATATGAAGGTCTCACGGAGACGTAGAGGACAACACGCCAGGAATGTTGTCAAATATTACCGCCGAGATGTCAGGTTGGGTTAGGTTAGGTTATATTACGTTATTGATGTATATGAATGTCTCACGTAGACGTAGAGGAGAACTCGCCAGGAATGTTGTCAAATATTATCGCCGAGATGATAGGTTGTGTTAGGTTAGGTTATATTACGTTATTGATGTATATAAAGGTACGACGGAGACGTAGAGTCCAACTCGCCAGGAATGTTGTCAAATTTAACCGCCGAGGTGATAGGTTGGGTTAGGTTAGGTTATATTACGTTATTACTGTATATAAAGGTCCCACGGAGACGTAGAGGCCAACTCGCCAGGAATGTTGTCAAATATTACCGCCGAGATGATAGGTTTGGTTAGATTAGGTTATATTACGTTATTGACGTACACAAAGGTCCCACGGAGACGTAGAGGCCAGCTCGCCAGGAATGTTGTCAAATTTTACCGCCGAGGTGATAGGTTGGGTTAGGTTAGTTTATATTACGTTATTACTGTATATAAAGGTCCCACGGAGACGTAGAGGCCAACACGCCAGGAATGTTGTCAAATATTACCGCCGAGATGATAGGTTGGTTAGATTAGGTTATATTACGTTATTGACGTACATAAAGGTCCCACGGAGACGTAGAGGCCATCTCGCCAGGACTGTTGTCAGATTTTACCGCCGAGATGTCAGGTTGGGTTAGGTTAGGTTATATTACGTTATTGATGTATATGAAGGTCCCGCCTAGACGTAGAGGACAACCCGCCAGGAATGTTGTCAAATATTACCGCCGATAAGATAGGTTGGGTTAGGTTAGGTTATATTACGTTATTGATGTATATGAATGTCCCACGTAGCCCTAGAGGCGAACTCGCCAGGAATGTTGTCAAATATTATCGCCGAGATGTTAGGTTGTGTTAGGTTAGGTTATATTACGTTATTGATGTATATAAAGGGACCACGGAGACGTAGAGTCCAACTCGCCAGGAATGTTGTCAAATTTTACCGTCGAGGTGATAGGTTGGGTTAGGTTAGGTTATATTACGTTATTACTGTATATAAAGGTCCCACGGAGACGTAGAGGCCAAATCGCCAGGAATGTTGTCAAATATTACCGACGAGATGATAGGTTGGGTTAGATCAGGTTATATTACGTTATTGATGTATATAAAGGTACCACGGAGACGTAGAGTCCAATTCGCCAGGAATGTTGACTAATTTTACCGCCGAGGTGATATGTTGGGTTAGGTTAGGTTACATTACGTTATTGATGTATATAAAGGTCCCACGGAGACGTAGAGGCCAACTCGCCAGGAATGTTGTCAAATATTACCGCCGAGATGATAGGCTGGGTTAGATTAGGTTATGTTACGTTATTGACGTACATAAAGGTCCCACGGATTCGTAGAGTTCACCTTGCCACGAATGTTGTCAGATTTTACCGCCGATATGATAGGTTGGGTTAGGTTAGGTTATATTACGTTATTGATGTATATAAAGGTCCCACGTAGACAAAGAGGCCAACTCGCCAGGAATGATGTCAAATTTTACCGCCGAGGTGATAGGTAGGGTTAGGTTGGGTTACAATACGTTATTGATGTATATAAAGGTCCCACGGAGACGTAGAGGCCAACTCGCCAGGATTGTTGTCAAATATTACCGCCGAGATGATAGGTTGGGTTAGGTTAGGTTATATTACGTTATTGATGTATATAAAGTTCCCACGGATTCGTAGAGGCCAGCCCGCCAGGAATGTCTTCAAATATTACCGCCGAGATGTCAGGTTGGGTTAGGTTAGGTTATATTACGTTATAGATGTATATGAATGTCTCACGGGGACGTAGAGGACAACCCGCCAGGAATGCTGTCAAATATTATCGCCGAGATGATAGGTTGCGTTAGGTTAGTTTATATTACGTTATGGATGTATATAAAGGTCCCACGGAGACGTAGAGGCCAGCTCGCCAGGAATGTTGTCAAATATTACCGCCGAGATGTCAGGTTGGTTTAGGCTAGGTTATATTACTTTATTGATGTATATAAAGGTCCCACGGAGACGTAGAATCCAACACGCCAGGAATGTCGTCAAATATTACCGCTGAGATGTCAGGTTGGGTTAGGTTAGCTTATATTACGTTATTGATGTATATGAACGTCTCACGGGGACGTAGAGGACAACTCGCCAGGAATGTTGTCAAATATTAACGCCGAGATGTCAGGTTGGGTTAGGTTAGGTTACATTACGTTATTGATGTATATAAAGGACCCACGTAGACGTAGAGGCGAACTCGCCAGGAATGTTGTCAAATATTATCGCCGAGATGATAGGTTGGGTTAGGTTATGTTATATTACGTTATTGATGTATATAAAGGTCCAGCAGAGACGTAGAGCCCAGCTCGCCAGGAATGTTGTCAAATTTTACCGCCGAGGTGATAGGTAGGGTTAGGTTAGGTTATATTACGTTATAGATGTATATGAAGGTCTCACGGAGACGTAGAGGACAACACGCCAGGAATGTTGTCAAATATTACCGCCGAGATGTCAGGTTGGGTTAGGTTAGGTTATATTACGTTATTGATGTATATGAATGTCTCACGTAGACGTAGAGGAGAACTCGCCAGGAATGTTGTCAAATATTATCGCCGAGATGATAGGTTGTGTTAGGTTAGGTTATATTACGTTATTGATGTATATAAAGGTACGACGGAGACGTAGAGTCCAACTCGCCAGGAATGTTGTCAAATTTAACCGCCGAGGTGATAGGTTGGGTTAGGTTAGGTTATATTACGTTATTACTGTATATAAAGATCCCACGGAGACGTAGAGGCCAACTCGCCAGGAATGTTGTCAAATATTACCGCCGAGATGATAGGTTTGGTTAGATTAGGTTATATTACGTTATTGACGTACACAAAGGTCCCACGGAGACGTAGAGGCCAGCTCGCCAGGAATGTTGTCAAATTTTACCGCCGAGGTGATAGGTTGGGTTAGGTTAGTTTATATTACGTTATTACTGTATATAAAGGTCCCACGGAGACGTAGAGGCCAACACGCCAGGAATGTTGTCAAATATTACCGCCGAGATGATAGGTTGGTTAGATTAGGTTATATTACGTTATTGACGTACATAAAGGTCCCACGGAGACGTAGAGGCCATCTCGCCAGGACTGTTGTCAGATTTTACCGCCGAGATGTCAGGTTGGGTTAGGTTAGGTTATATTACGTTATTGATGTATATGAAGGTCCCGCCTAGACGTAGAGGACAACCCGCCAGGAATGTTGTCAAATATTACCGCCGATAAGATAGGTTGGGTTAGGTTAGGTTATATTACGTTATTGATGTATATGAATGTCCCACGTAGCCCTAGAGGCGAACTCGCCAGGAATGTTGTCAAATATTATCGCCGAGATGTTAGGTTGTGTTAGGTTAGGTTATATTACGTTATTGATGTATATAAAGGGACCACGGAGACGTAGAGTCCAACTCGCCAGGAATGTTGTCAAATTTTACCGTCGAGGTGATAGGTTGGGTTAGGTTAGGTTATATTACGTTATTACTGTATATAAAGGTCCCACGGAGACGTAGAGGCCAAATCGCCAGGAATGTTGTCAAATATTACCGACGAGATGATAGGTTGGGTTAGATCAGGTTATATTACGTTATTGATGTATATAAAGGTACCACGGAGACGTAGAGTCCAATTCGCCAGGAATGTTGACTAATTTTACCGCCGAGGTGATATGTTGGGTTAGGTTAGGTTACATTACGTTATTGATGTATATAAAGGTCCCACGGAGACGTAGAGGCCAACTCGCCAGGAATGTTGTCAAATATTACCGCCGAGATGATAGGCTGGGTTAGATTAGGTTATGTTACGTTATTGACGTACATAAAGGTCCCACGGATTCGTAGAGTTCACCTTGCCACGAATGTTGTCAGATTTTACCGCCGATATGATAGGTTGGGTTAGGTTAGGTTATATTACGTTATTGATGTATATAAAGGTCCCACGTAGACAAAGAGGCCAACTCGCCAGGAATGATGTCAAATTTTACCGCCGAGGTGATAGGTAGGGTTAGGTTGGGTTACAATACGTTATTGATGTATATAAAGGTCCCACGGAGACGTAGAGGCCAACTCGCCAGGATTGTTGTCAAATATTACCGCCGAGATGATAGGTTGGGTTAGGTTAGGTTATATTACGTTATTGATGTATATAAAGTTCCCACGGATTCGTAGAGGCCAGCCCGCCAGGAATGTCTTCAAATATTACCGCCGAGATGTCAGGTTGGGTTAGGTTAGGTTATATTACGTTATAGATGTATATGAATGTCTCACGGGGACGTAGAGGACAACCCGCCAGGAATGCTGTCAAATATTATCGCCGAGATGATAGGTTGCGTTAGGTTAGGTTATATTACGTTATTGATGTATATAAAGGTCCCACGGAGACGTAGAGGCCAGCTCGCCAGGAATGTTGTCAAATATTACCGCCGAGATGTCAGGTTGGTTTAGGCTAGGTTATATTACTTTATTGATGTATATAAAGGTCCCACGGAGACGTAGAATCCAACACGCCAGGAATGTCGTCAAATATTACCGCTGAGATGTCAGGTTGGGTTAGGTTAGCTTATATTACGTTATTGATGTATATGAACGTCTCACGGGGACGTAGAGGACAACTCGCCAGGAATGTTGTCAAATATTAACGCCGAGATGTCAGGTTGGGTTAGGTTAGGTTACATTACGTTATTGATGTATATAAAGGACCCACGTAGACGTAGAGGCGAACTCGCCAGGAATGTTGTCAAATATTATCGCCGAGATGATAGGTTGGGTTAGGTTATGTTATATTACGTTATTGATGTATATAAAGGTCCAGCAGAGACGTAGAGCCCAGCTCGCCAGGAATGTTGTCAAATTTTACCGCCGAGGTGATAGGTAGGGTTAGGTTAGGTTATATTACGTTATAGATGTATATGAAGGTCTCACGGAGACGTAGAGGACAACACGCCAGGAATGTTGTCAAATATTACCGCCGAGATGTCAGGTTGGGTTAGGTTAGGTTATATTACGTTATTGATGTATATGAATGTCTCACGTAGACGTAGAGGAGAACTCGCCAGGAATGTTGTCAAATATTATCGCCGAGATGATAGGTTGTGTTATGTTAGGTTATATTACGTTATTGATGTATATAAAGGTACGACGGAGACGTAGAGTCCAACTCGCCAGGAATTTTGTCAAATTTTACCGCCGAGGTGATAGGTTGGGTTAGGTTAGGTTATATTACGTTATTACTGTATATAAAGGTCCCACGGAGACGTAGAGGCCAAATCGCCAGGAATGTTGTCAAATATTACCACAGAAATAATAGGTTGGGTTAGATTAGGTTATATTACGTTATTGACGTACATAAAGGACCCACGGAGTCGTGGAGGTCAGCTCGCCAGGAATGTTGTCAAATATTACCGCCGAGATGTCAGGCTGGTTTAGGTTAGGTTATATTACGTTATTGATGTATATAAAGTTCCCACGGAGACGTAGAATCCAACTCGCCAGGAATGACGTCAAATATTACCGCCGAGATGTCAGGTTGGGTTAGGTTAGGTTACATTACGTTATTGATGTATATAAAGGACCCACGTAGACGTAGAAGAGAACTCGCCAGGAATGTTGTCAAATATTACCGCCGAGATGTTAGGTTGGGTTAGATTAGGTTATATTACGTTATTAATGTTTATGAATGTCCCACGTAGACGTAGAGGAGAACTCGCCAGGAATGTTGTCAAATATTACCGCCGAGATGATAGGTTGGGTTAGGTTATGTTATATTACGTTATTGATGTATATAAATGTCCAGCAGAGACGTAGAGCCCAGCTCGCCAGGAATGTTGTCAAATTTTACCGCCGAGGTGATAGGTAGGGTTAGGTTAGGTTATATTACGTTATAGATGTATATGAAGGTCTCACGGAGACGTAGAGGACAACACGCCAGGAATGTTGTCAAATATTACCGCCGAGATGTCAGGTTGGGTTAGGTTAGGTTATATTACGTCATAGATGTATATGAAGGTCCCACGTAGACGTAGAAGAGAACTCGCCAGGAATGTTGTCAAATATTACCGCCGAGATGTTAGGTTGGGTTAGATTAGGTTATATTACGTTATTGATGTATATAAAGGTACCACGGAGACGTGGTGTCCAAACGCGCCAGGAATGTTGTCAAATTTTGCCGCCGAGGTGATAGGTAGGCTTAGGTTGGGTTACATTACGTTATTGATGTATATAAAGGTCCCACGGAGACATAGAGGCCAACTCGCCAGGATTGTTGTCAAATATTACAGCCGAGATGTCAGGTTGGGTTAGGTTAGGTTATATTACGTTATTGATGTATATAAAGGTCCCACGGAGATGTAGAGTCGAACTCGCCAGGAATGTCGTCAAATATTACCGCCGAGATGTCAGGTTGGGTTAGGTTAGGTTACATTACATTATTGATGTATATAAAGGTCCCACGGAGACGTAGAGGCCAACTCGCCAGGAATGTTGTCAAATATTACCACAGAAATAATAGGTTGGGTTAGATTAGGTTATATTACGTTATTGACGTACATAAAGGACCCACGGAGTCGTGGAGGTCAGCTCGCCAGGAATGTTATCAAATATTACCGCCGAGATGTCAGGCTGGTTTAGGTTAGGTTATATTACGTTATTGATGTATATAAAGTTCCCACGGAGACGTAGAATCCAACTCGCCAGGAATGACGTCAAATATTACCGCCGAGATGTCAGGTTGGGTTAGGTTAGGTTATATTACGTTATTGATGTATATAAAGGACCCACGTAGACGTAGAGGCGAACTCGCCAGGAATGTTGTCAAATATTATCGCCGTGATGATAGGTTGGGTTAGGTTAGGTTATATTACGTTATAGATGTATATGAAGGTCCCACGAAGACGTAGAAGAGAACTCGCCAGGAATGTTGTCAAATATTACCGCCGAGATGTTAGGTTGGGTTAGATTAGGTTATATTACGTTATTGATGTATATAAAGGTACCACGGAGACGTAGAGTCCAAACGCGCCAGGAATGTTGTCAAATTTTACCGCCGAGGTGATAGGTAGGGTTAGGTTGGGTTACATTACGTTATTGATGTATATAAAGGTCCCACGGAGACGTAGAGGCGAACTCGCCAGGATTGTTGTCAAATATTACCGCCGATATGATAGGTTGGGTTAGATTAGGTTATATTACGTTATTGACGTACATAAAGATCCCACGGATTCGTAGAGGCCAGCTCGCCAGGAATGTTGTCAAATATTACCGCCGAGATGTCAGGTTGGGTTAGGTTAGGTTATATTACGTTATTAATGTTTATGAATGTCCCACGTAGACGTAGAGGAGAACTCGCCAGGAATGTTGTCAAATATTACCGCCGAGATGTTAGGTTGTGTTAGGTTAGGTTATATTACGTTATTGATGTATATAAAGGGACCACGGAGACGTAGAGTCCAACTCGCCAGGAATGTAGTCAAATTTCACCGTCGAGGTGATAGGTTGGGTTAGGTTAGGTTATATTACGTTACTACTGTATATAAAGGTCCCACGGAGACGTAGAGGCCAACTCGCCAGGTATGTTGTCAAATAGTACCGCCGAGATGTTAGGTTGGGTTAGGTTAGGTTATATTACGTTATTGATGTATATAAAGGTACCACGGAGACGTAGAGTCCAATTCGCTAGGAATGTTGTCAAATTTTACCGCCGAGGTGATATGTTGGGTTAGGTTAGGTTACATTACGTTATTGATGTATATAAAGGTCCCACGGAGACGTAGAGGCCAACTCGCCAGGATTGTTGTCAAATATTACAGCCGAGATGTCAGGTTGGGTTAGGTTAGGTTATATTACGTTATTGATGTATATAAAGGTCCCACGGAGATGTAGAGTCGAACTCGCCAGGAATGTCGTCAAATATTACCGCCGAGATGTCAGGTTGGGTTAGGTTAGGTTACATTACATTATTGATGTATATAAAGGTCCCACGGAGACGTAGAGGCCAACTCGCCAGGAATGTTGTCAAATATTACCGCCGAGATGTTAGGTTGTGTTAGGTTAGGTTATATTACGTTATTGATGTATATAAAGGGACCACGGAGACGTAGAGTCCAACTCGCCAGGAATGTTGTCGAATTTTACCGCCGAGGTGATAGGTAGGGTTAGGTTGGGTTACATTACGTTATTGATGTCTATAAAGGTCCCACGGAGACGTAGAGGCCAACTCGCCAGGATTGTTGTAAAATATTATCGCCGAGATGATAGGTTGGGTTAGGATAGTTTATATTACGTTATTGATGTATATGAACGTCTCTAGTAGACGTAGAGGACAACTCGCCAGGAATGTTTTCAAATTTTTCCGCCGATAAGTTAAGTTGGGTTAGGTTAGGTTATATTACGTTATTGATGTATATGAAGGCCCTTAGTAGACGCAGAGGACAACCCGCCAGGAATGTTTGTCAAACCTTATCGCCGAGATGATGGGTTGGGTTTAGTTAGGTTACATTACGTTATTGATGTATATAAAGGTCCCACGGAGACGCAGGGGCCAACTCGCCGGGAATGTTGTCAAATATTACCGCCGAGATGATAGGTTGGGTTAGATTAGGTTATATTACGTTATTGATGTATACAAGGGTCCCACGGAGACGTAGAGGACAACTCGCCAGGAATGTTGTCAAATATTACCGCCGAGATGTCAGGTTGGGTTAGGTTACGTTATATTACGTTATTAATGTATATGAAGGTCCCACGTAGACGTAGAGGACAACCCGCCAGGAATGCTGTCAAATATTATCGCCGATAAGATAGGTTGGTTTAGGTTAGGTTATATTACGTTATTGATGTATATGAATGTCCCACGTAGACCTAGAGGCGAACTCGCCAGGAATGTTGTCAAATATTATCGCCGAGATGTTAGGTTGTGTTAGGTTAGGTTATATTACGTTATTGATGTATATAAAGGGACCACGGAGACGTAGAGTCCAACTCGCCAGGAATGTTGTCAAATTTTACCGTCGAGGTGATAGGTTAGGTTAGGTTAGGTTATATTACGTTATTACTGTATATAAAGGTCCCACGGAGACGTAGAGGCCAACTCGCCTGGAATGTTCTCAAATTTTACCGCCGATAAGATAGGTTGGGTTAGGTTAGGTTATATTACGTTATTGATGTATATGAATGTCCGACGTAGACGTAGAGGCGAACTCGCCAGGAATGTTGTCAAATATTATCGCCGAGATGATAGGTTGGCTTAGGTTATGTTATATTACGTTATTGATGTATATAAAGGTCCCACGGAGACGTAGAGGCCAACTCGACAGGAATGTTGTCAAATTTTACCGCCGAGATGTCAGGTTGGGTTAGGTTAGGTTATATTACGTTATTGATGTATATGAAGGTCCCGCGTAGACGTAGAGGCCAACTCGGCAGGTATGTTGTCAAATATTACCGCCGAGATGATAGGTTGGGTTAGATTAGGTTATATTACGTTATTGACGTACATAAAGGTCCCACGGAGACGTAGAGGCCATCTCGCCAGGACTGTTGTCAGATTTTACCGCCGAGATGTCAGGTTGGGTTAGGTTAGGTTATATTACGTTATTGATGTATATGAAGGTCCCGCGTAGACGTAGAGGACAACCCGCCAGGAATGTTGTCAAATATTACCGCCGATAAGATAGGTTGGGTTAGGTTCGGTTATATTACGTTATTGTTGTATATGAATGTCCCACGTAGACCTAGAGGCGAACTCGCCAGGAATGTTGTCAAATATTATCGCCGAGATGTTAGGTTGTGTTAGGTTAGGTTATATTACGTTATTACTGTATATAAAGGTCCCACGGAGACGTAGAGTCCAACTTGCCAGGAATGTTGTCAAATATTACCGCCGAGATGATAGGTTGGGTTAGATCAGGTTATATTACGTTATTGATGTATATAACGGTACCACGGAGACGTAGAGTCCAATTCGCCAGGAATGTTGACCAATTTTACCGCCGAGGTGATATGTTGGGTTAGGTTAGGTTACATTACGTTATTGATGTATATAAAGGTCCCACGGAGACGTAGAGGCCAACTCGCCAGGAATGTTGTCAAATATTACCGCCGAGATGATAGGCTGGGTTAGATTAGGTTATATTACGTTATTGACGTACATAAAGGTCCCACGGATTCGTAGAGTTCACCTTGCCACGTATGTTGTCAGATTTTACCGCCGATATGATAGGTTGGGTTAGGTTAGGTTATATTACGTTATTGATGTATATAAAGTTCCCACGGATTCGTAGAGGCCAGCCCGCCAGGAATGTTTTCAAATATTACCGCCGAGATGTCAGGTTGGGTTAGGTTAGGTTATATTACGTTATAGATGTATATGAAGGTCCCACGTAGACGTAGAAGAGAACTCGCCAGGAATGTTGTCAAATATTACCGCCGAGATGTTAGGTTGGGTTAGATTAGGTTATATTACGTTATTGATGTATATAAAGGTACCACGGAGACGTGGAGTCCAAACGCGCCAGGAATGTTGTCAAATTTTACCGCCGAGGTGATAGGTAGGCTTAGGTTGGGTTACATTACGTTATTGATGTATATAAAGGTCCCACGGAGACGTAGAGGCCAACTCGCCAGGATTGTTGTCAAATATTACAGCCGAGATGTCAGGTTGGGTTAGGTTAGGTTATATTACGTTATTGATGTATATAAAGGTCCCACGGATTCGTAGAGGCCAGCTCGCCAGGAATGTTGTCAAATATTACCGCCGCCATGTCAGGTTGGGTTACGTTAGGTTATATTACGTTATAGATGTATATGAATGTCTCACGGGGACGTAGAGGACAACTCGCCAGGAATGTTGTCAAATATTAACGCCGAGATGTCAGGTTGGGTTAGGTTACGTTATATTACGTTATTTATGTATATGAACGTCCCACGTAGACGTAGAGGACAACCCGCCAGGAATGCTGTCAAATATTGTCGCCGATATGATAGGTTGGGTTAGGTTAGGTTATATTACGTTATTGATGTATATGAATGTCCGACGTAGACGTAGAGGCGAACTCGCCAGGAATGTTGTCAAATATTATCGCCGAGATGATAAGTTGGGTTAGGTTATGTTATATTACGTTATTGATGTATATAAAGGTCCCACGGAGACGTAGAGGCCAACTCGACAGGAATGTTGTCAAATTTTACCGCCGAGGTGATAGGTTGGGTTAGGTTAGTTTATATTACGTTATTACTGTATATAAAGGTCCCACGGAGACGTAGAGGTCAACTCGCCAGGAATGTTGTCAAATATTACCGCCGAGATGATAGGTTGGCTTAGATTAGGTTATATTACGTTATTGACGTACATAAAGGTCCCACGGAGACGTAGAGGCCATGTCGCCAGGACTGTTGTCAGATTTTACCGCCGAGATGTCAGGTTGGGTTAGGTTAGGTTATATTACGTTATTGATGTATATGAAGGTCCCGCGTAGACGTAGAGGACAACCCGCCAGGAATGTTGTCAAATATTACCGCCGATAAGATAGGTTGGGTTAGGTTAGGTTATATTACGTTATTGATGTATATGAATGTCCCACGTAGACCTAGAGGCGAACTCGCCAGGAATGTTGTCAAATATTATCGCCGAGATGTTAGGTTGTGTTAGGTTAGGTTATATTACGTTATTGATGTATATAAAGGGACCACGGAGACGTAGAGTCCAACTCGCCAGGAATGTTGTCAAATTTTACCGTCGAGGTGATAGGTTGGGTTAGGTTAGGTTATATTACTTTATTACTGTATATAAAGGTCCCACGGAGACGTAGAGGCCAACTCGCCAGGAATGTCGTCAAATATTATCGCTGAGATGTCAGGTTGGATTAGGTTAGGTTATATTACTTTATTACTGTATATAAAGGTCCCACGGAGACGTAGAGGCCAACTCGCGAGAATTGTTGTCAAATATTACCGCCGAGATGATAGGTAGGGTTAGGTTGGGTTACATTACGTTATTGATGTATATAAAGGTCCCACGGAGACGTAGAGGCCAACTCGCGAGGATTGTTGTCAAATATTACCGCCGAGATGATAGGTTGGGTTTGGTTAGGTTATATTACGTTATTGATGTATATAAAGGTCCCACGGATTCGTAGAGGCCAGCACGCCAGGAATGTTGTCAAATATTAACGCCGTGATGTCAGGTTGGGTTAGGATAGGTTATATTACGTTATAGATGTATATGAATATCTCACGGGGACGTAGAGGACAACCCGCTAGGAATGCTGTCAAATATTATCGCCGAGATGATAGGTTGCATTAGGTTAGGTTATATTACGTTATTGATGTATATAAAGGTCCCACGGAGACGTAGATGCCAGCTCGCCAGGAATGTTGTCAAATATTATCGCCGAGATGTCAGGTTGGGTTAGGTTAGGTTATATTACGTTATTGATGTATATAAAGGACCCACGTAGACGTAGAGGCGAACTCGCCAGGAATGTTGTCAAATATTACCGCCGAGATGTTAGGTTGGGTTATGTTAGGTTATATTACGTTATTCATGTATATAAAGGTCCAACGGAGACGTAGAGGCCAAATCGCCAGGAATGTTGTGAAATATTGCCGCCGAGATGATAGGCTGGGGTAGATTAGGTTATATTACGTTATTGACGTACATAAAGGTCCCACGGATTCGTAGAGTTCACCTTGCCAGGAATGTTGTCAAATATTACCGCCGAGATGATACGTTGGGTTAGATTAGGTTATATTACGTTATTGATGTATATAAAGGTACCACGAAGACGTAGAGTCCAATTCGCCAGGAATGTTGACCAATTTTACCGCCGAGGTGATATGTTGGGTTAGGTTAGGTTACATTACGTTATTGATGTATATAAAGGTCCCACGGAGACGTAGAGGCCAACTCGCCAGGAATGTTTGCAAATATTACCGCCGAGATGTTAGGTTGGGTTAGGTTAGGTTATATTACGTTATAGATGTATATAAAGGTCCTACGGAGACGAAGAGGCCAACTCGCCAGGTATGTTGTCAAATATTACCGCCGAGACGTTAGATTGGGTTAGGCTAGCTTATATTATGTTATTGATGTATATGAAGGTCCCACGGAGACGTAGAGGCCAACTCGCCAGGTATGTTGTCAAATAGTACCGCCGAGATGTTAGGTTGGGTTAGGGTAGGTTATATTACGTTATAGATGTATATAAAGGTCCCACGGAGACGTAGAGGCCAACTCGCCAGGAATGTTGTCAAATATTACCGCCGAGAAGATAAGCTGGGTTAGGTTATGTTATATTACGTTATTGATGTATATAAAGATCCCACGGAAACGTATAGGCCAACTCGCCAGGTATGTTGTCAAATATTACCGCCGAGATGTTAGATTGGGTTAGGTTAGGTTATATTACATTATTGATGTATATAAAGGTCAAACGGAGACGTAGAGGCCAACACGCCAGGAATGATGTCAAATATTACCGCCGAGATGTTAGGTTGGGTTATGTTAGGTTATATTACGTTATTGATGTATATAAAGGTCCAACGGAGACGTAGAGGCCAAATCGCCCGGAATGTTGTCAAATATTACCGCCGAGGTGATAGGTTGGGTAAGGATAGGTTATATTACGTTATTGATGTATATAAAGGTCCCACGGAGAGGTAGAGGCCAACAAGCCAGGAATGTGGGCAAATATTACCGCTGAGATGTTAGTTTGGTTTAGGTTAGGTTATATTACGTTATTGATGTATATAAAGGTCCCACGGAGACGTAGAGGCCAACAAGCCAGGAATGTGGTCAAATATTACCGCCGAGATGTTAGGTTGGGTTAGGTTAGGTTATATTACGTTATTGATGTATATAAATGTCCCACGGAGACGTAGAGGCCAACTCGGCAGGTATGTTGTCAAATATTACCGCCGAGAAGATAAGCTGGGTTAGGTTATGTTATATTACGTTATTGATGTATATAAAGATCCCACGGAAACGTAGAGGCCAACTCGCCAGGTATGTTGTCAAATATTACCGCCGAGAAGATACGCTGGGTTAGGTTATGTTATATTACGTTATTGATGTATATAAAGATCCCACGGAAACGTAGAGGCCAACTCGCCAGGTATGTTGTCAAATATTACCGCCGAGATGTTAGATTGGGTTAGGCTAGGTTATATTACATTATTGATGTATATGAAGGTCAAACGGAGACGTAGATGCCAACACCCCGGGAATGATGTCAAATATTACCGCCGAGATGTTAGGTTGGGTTATGTTAGGTTATATTACGTTATTGATGTATATAAAGGTCCCACGGAGACGTAGAGGCCAAATCGCCCGGAATGTTGTCAAATATTACCGCCGAGGTGATAGGTTGGGTAAGGGTAGGTTATATTGCGTTATTGATGTATATAAAGGTCCCACGGAGAGGTAGAGGCCAACAAGCCAGGAATGTGGACAAATATTACCGCCGAGATGTTAGTTTGGGTTAGGTTAGGTTATATTACATTATTGATGTATATGAAGGTCAAACGGAGACGTAGAGGCCAACACGCCAGGAATGATGTCAAATATTACCGCCGAGATGTTAGGTTGGGTTATGTTAGGTTATATTACGTTATTGATGTATATAAAGGTCCCACGGAGACGTAGAGGCCAAATCGCCCGGAATGTTGTCAAATATTACCGCCGAGGTGATAGGTTGGGTAAGGATAGGTTATATTACGTTATTGATGTATATAAAGGTCCCACGGAGAGGTAGAGGCCAACAAGCCAGGAATGTGGGCAAATATTACCGCTGAGATGTTAGTTTGGTTTAGGTTAGGTTATATTACGTTATTGATGTATATAAAGGTCCCACGGAGTCGTAGAGGCGAACAAGCCAGGAATGTGGTCAAATATTACCGCCGAGATGTTAGGTTGGGTTAGGTTAGGTTATATTACGTTATTGATGTATATAAATGTCCCACGGAGACGTAGAGGCCAACTCGGCAGGTATGTTGTCAAATATTACCGCCGAGAAGATAAGCTGGGTTAGGTTATGTTATATTACGTTATTGATGTATATAAAGATCCCACGGAAACGTAGAGGCCAACTCGCCAGGTATGTTGTCAAATATTACCGCCGAGATGTTAGATTGGGTTAGGCTAGGTTATATTACATTATTGATGTATATGAAGGTCAAACGGAGACGTAGATGCCAACACCCCGGGAATGATGTCAAATATTACCGCCGAGATGTTAGGTTGGGTTATGTTAGGTTATATTACGTTATTGATGTATATAAAGGTCCCACGGAGACGTAGAGGCCAACAAGCCAGGAATGTGGTCAAATATTACCGCCGAGATGTTAGATTGGGTTAGGCTAGCTTATATTATGTTATTGATGTATATGAAGGTCCCACGGAAACGTAGAGGCCATCTCGCCAGGTATGTTGTCAAATATTACCGCCGAGATGTTAGGTTGGGTTATGTTAGGTTATATTACGTTATTGATGTATATAAAGGTCCAACGGAGACGTAGAGGCCAAATCGCCCGGAATGTTGTCAAATATTACCGCCGAGGTGATAGGTTGGGTAAGGATAGGTTATATTACGTTATTGATGTATATAAAGGTCCCACGGAGAGGTAGAGGCCAACAAGCCAGGAATGTGGGCAAATATTACCGCTGAGATGTTAGTTTGGTTTAGGTTAGGTTATATTACGTTATTGATGTATATAAAGGTCCCACGGAGACGTAGAGGCCAACAAGCCAGGAATGTGGTCAAATATTACCGCCGAGATGTTAGGTTGGGTTAGGTTAGGTTATATTACGTTATTGATGTATATAAATGTCTCACGGAGACGTAGAGGCCAACTCGGCAGGTATGTTGTCAAATATTACCGCCGAGATGTTAGATTGGGTTAGGCTAGGTTATATTACATTATTGATGTATATGAAGGTCAAACGGAGACGTAGATGCCAACACCCCGGGAATGATGTCAAATATTACCGCCGAGATGTTAGGTTGTGTTATGTTAGGTTATATTACGTTATTGATGTATATAAAGGTCCAACGGAGACGTAGAGGCCAAATCGCCCGGAATGTTGTCAAATATTACCGCCGAGGTGATAGGTTGGGTAAGGATAGGTTATATTACGTTATTGATGTATATAAAGGTCCCACGGAGAGGTAGAGGCTAACAAGCCAGGAATGTGGGCAAATATTACCGCTGAGATGTTAGTTTGGTTTAGGTTAGGTTATATTACGTTATTGATGTATATAAAGGTCCCACGGAGACGTAGAGGCCAACAAGCCAGGTATGTGGTCAAATATTACCGCCGAGATGTTAGGTTGGGTTAGGTTAGGTTATATTACGTTATTGATGTATATAAATGTCCCACGGAGACGTAGAGGCCAACTCGGCAGGTATGTTGTCAAATATTACCGCCGAGAAGATAAGCTGGGTTAGGTTATGTTATATTACGTTATTGATGTATATAAAGATCCCACGGAAACGTAGAGGCCAACTCGCCAGGTATGTTGTCAAATATTACCGCCGAGATGTTAGATTGGGTTAGGCTAGGTTATATTACATTATTGATGTATATGAAGGTCAAACGGAGACGTAGATGCCAACACCCCGGGAATGATGTCAAATATTACCGCCGAGATGTTAGGTTGTGTTATGTTAGGTTATATTACGTTATTGATGTATATAAAGGTCCAACGGAGACGTAGAGGCCAAATCGCCCGGAATGTTGTCAAATATTACCGCCGAGGTGATAGGTTGGGTAAGGATAGGTTATATTACGTTATTGATGTATATAAAGGTCCCACGGAGAGGTAGAGGCCAACAAGCCAGGAATGTGGGCAAATATTACCGCTGAGATGTTAGTTTGGTTTAGGTTAGGTTATATTACGTTATTGATGTATATAAAGTTCCCACGGAGACGTAGAGGCCAACAAGCCAGGAATGTGGTCAAATATTACCGCCGAGATGTTAGGTTGGGTTAGGTTAGGTTATATTACGTTATTGATGTATATAAATGTCCCACGGAGACGTAGAGGCCAACAAGCCAGGAATGTGGTCAAATATTACCGCCGAGATGTTAGGTTGGGTTAGGTTAGGTTATATTACGTTATTGATGTATATAAATGTCTCACGGAGACGTAGAGGCCAACTCGGCAGGTATGTTGTCAAATATTACCGCCGAGAAGATAAGCTGGGTTAGGTTATGTTATATTACGTTATTGATGTATATAAAGATCCCACGGAAACGTAGAGGCCAACTCGCCAGGTACGTTGTCAAATATTACCGCCGAGATGTTAGATTGGGTTAGGCTAGGTTATATTACATTATTGATGTATATAAAGGTCAAACGGAGACGTAGAGGCCAACACGCCAGGAATGATGTCAAATATTACCGCCGAGATGTTAGGTTGGGTTATGTTAGGTTATATTACGTTATTGATGTATATAAAGGTCCAACGGAGACGTAGAGGCCAAATCGCCCGGAATGTTTTCAAATATTACCGCCGAGGTGATAGGTTGGGTAAGGATAGGTTATATTACGTTATTGATGTATATAAAGGTCCCACGGAGAGGTAGAGGCTAACAAGCCAGGAATGTGGGCAAATATTACCGCTGAGATGTTAGTTTGGTTTAGGTTAGGTTATATTACGTTATTGATGTATATAAAGGTCCCACGGAGACGTAGGGGCCAACAAGCCAGGTATGTGGTCAAATATTACCGCCGAGATGTTAGGTTGGGTTAGGTTAGGTTATATTACGTTATTGATGTATATAAATGTCCCACGGAGACGTAGAGGCCAACTCGGCAGGTATGTTGTCAAATATTACCGCCGAGAAGATAAGCTGGGTTAGGTTATGTTATATTACGTTATTGATGTATATAAAGATCCCACGGAAACGTAGAGGCCAACTCGCCAGGTATGTTGTCAAATATTACCGCCGAGATGTTAGATTGGGTTAGGCTAGGTTATATTACATTATTGATGTATATGAAGGTCAAACGGAGACGTAGATGCCAACACCCCGGGAATGATGTCAAATATTACCGCCGAGATGTTAGGTTGTGTTATGTTAGGTTATATTACGTTATTGATGTATATAAAGGTCCAACGGAGACGTAGAGGCCAAATCGCCCGGAATGTTGTCAAATATTACCGCCGAGGTGATAGGTTGGGTAAGGATAGGTTATATTACGTTATTGATGTATATAAAGGTCCCACGGAGAGGTAGAGGCCAACAAGCCAGGAATGTGGGCAAATATTACCGCTGAGATGTTAGTTTGGTTTAGGTTAGGTTATATTACGTTATTGATGTATATAAAGGTCCCACGGAGACGTAGAGGCGAACAAGCCAGGAATGTGGTCAAATATTACCGCCGAGATGTTAGGTTGGGTTAGGTTAGGTTATATTACGTTATTGATGTATATAAATGTCCCACGGAGACGTAGAGGCCAACTCGGCAGGTATGTTGTCAAATATTACCGCCGAGAAGATAAGCTGGGTTAGGTTATGTTATATTACGTTATTGATGTATATAAAGATCCCACGGAAACGTAGAGGCCAACTCGCCAGGTATGTTGTCAAATATTACCGCCGAGATGTTAGATTGGGTTAGGCTAGGTTATATTACATTATTGATGTATATGAAGGTCAAACGGAGACGTAGATGCCAACACCCCGGGAAAGATGTCAAATATTACCGCCGAGATGTTAGGTTGGGTTATGTTAGGTTATATTACGTTATTGATGTATATAAAGGTCCCACGGAGACGTAGAGGCCAAATCGCCCGGAATGTTGTCAAATATTACCGCCGAGGTGATAGGTTGGGTAAGGGTAGGTTATATTGCGTTATTGATGTATATAAAGGTCCCACGGAGAGGTAGAGGCCAACAAGCCAGGAATGTGGACAAATATTACCGCCGAGATGTTAGTTTGGGTTAGGTTAGGTTATATTACGTTATTGATGTATATAAAGGTCCCACGGAGTCGTAGAGGCGAACAAGCCAGGAATGTGGTCAAATATTACCGCCGAGATGTTAGGTTGGGTTAGGTTAGGTTATATTACGTTATTGATGTATATAAATGTCCCACGGAGACGTAGAGGCCAACTCGGCAGGTATGTTGTCAAATATTACCGCCGAGAAGATAAGCTGGGTTAGGTTATGTTATATTACGTTATTGATGTATATAAAGATCCCACGGAAACGTAGAGGCCAACTCGCCAGGTATGTTGTCAAATATTACCGCCGAGATGTTAGATTGGGTTAGGCTAGGTTATATTACATTATTGATGTATATGAAGGTCAAACGGAGACGTAGATGCCAACACCCCGGGAATGATGTCAAATATTACCGCCGAGATGTTAGGTTGGGTTATGTTAGGTTATATTACGTTATTGATGTATATAAAGGTCCCACGGAGACGTAGAGGCCAACAAGCCAGGAATGTGGTCAAATATTACCGCCGAGATGTTAGATTGGGTTAGGCTAGCTTATATTATGTTATTGATGTATATGAAGGTCCCACGGAAACGTAGAGGCCATCTCGCCAGGTATGTTGTCAAATATTACCGCCGAGATGTTAGGTTGGGTTATGTTAGGTTATATTACGTTATTGATGTATATAAAGGTCCAACGGAGACGTAGAGGCCAAATCGCCCGGAATGTTGTCAAATATTACCGCCGAGGTGATAGGTTGGGTAAGGATAGGTTATATTACGTTATTGATGTATATAAAGGTCCCACGGAGAGGTAGAGGCCAACAAGCCAGGAATGTGGGCAAATATTACCGCTGAGATGTTAGTTTGGTTTAGGTTAGGTTATATTACGTTATTGATGTATATAAAGGTCCCACGGAGACGTAGAGGCCAACAAGCCAGGAATGTGGTCAAATATTACCGCCGAGATGTTAGGTTGGGTTAGGTTAGGTTATATTACGTTATTGATGTATATAAATGTCTCACGGAGACGTAGAGGCCAACTCGGCAGGTATGTTGTCAAATATTACCGCCGAGATGTTAGATTGGGTTAGGCTAGGTTATATTACATTATTGATGTATATGAAGGTCAAACGGAGACGTAGATGCCAACACCCCGGGAATGATGTCAAATATTACCGCCGAGATGTTAGGTTGTGTTATGTTAGGTTATATTACGTTATTGATGTATATAAAGGTCCAACGGAGACGTAGAGGCCAAATCGCCCGGAATGTTGTCAAATATTACCGCCGAGGTGATAGGTTGGGTAAGGATAGGTTATATTACGTTATTGATGTATATAAAGGTCCCACGGAGAGGTAGAGGCTAACAAGCCAGGAATGTGGGCAAATATTACCGCTGAGATGTTAGTTTGGTTTAGGTTAGGTTATATTACGTTATTGATGTATATAAAGGTCCCACGGAGACGTAGAGGCCAACAAGCCAGGTATGTGGTCAAATATTACCGCCGAGATGTTAGGTTGGGTTAGGTTAGGTTATATTACGTTATTGATGTATATAAATGTCCCACGGAGACGTAGAGGCCAACTCGGCAGGTATGTTGTCAAATATTACCGCCGAGAAGATAAGCTGGGTTAGGTTATGTTATATTACGTTATTGATGTATATAAAGATCCCACGGAAACGTAGAGGCCAACTCGCCAGGTATGTTGTCAAATATTACCGCCGAGATGTTAGATTGGGTTAGGCTAGGTTATATTACATTATTGATGTATATGAAGGTCAAACGGAGACGTAGATGCCAACACCCCGGGAATGATGTCAAATATTACCGCCGAGATGTTAGGTTGTGTTATGTTAGGTTATATTACGTTATTGATGTATATAAAGGTCCAACGGAGACGTAGAGGCCAAATCGCCCGGAATGTTGTCAAATATTACCGCCGAGGTGATAGGTTGGGTAAGGATAGGTTATATTACGTTATTGATGTATATAAAGGTCCCACGGAGAGGTAGAGGCCAACAAGCCAGGAATGTGGGCAAATATTACCGCTGAGATGTTAGTTTGGTTTAGGTTAGGTTATATTACGTTATTGATGTATATAAAGTTCCCACGGAGACGTAGAGGCCAACAAGCCAGGAATGTGGTCAAATATTACCGCCGAGATGTTAGGTTGGGTTAGGTTAGGTTATATTACGTTATTGATGTATATAAATGTCCCACGGAGACGTAGAGGCCAACAAGCCAGGAATGTGGTCAAATATTACCGCCGAGATGTTAGGTTGGGTTAGGTTAGGTTATATTACGTTATTGATGTATATAAATGTCTCACGGAGACGTAGAGGCCAACTCGGCAGGTATGTTGTCAAATATTACCGCCGAGAAGATAAGCTGGGTTAGGTTATGTTATATTACGTTATTGATGTATATAAAGATCCCACGGAAACGTAGAGGCCAACTCGCCAGGTACGTTGTCAAATATTACCGCCGAGATGTTAGATTGGGTTAGGCTAGGTTATATTACATTATTGATGTATATAAAGGTCAAACGGAGACGTAGAGGCCAACACGCCAGGAATGATGTCAAATATTACCGCCGAGATGTTAGGTTGTGTTATGTTAGGTTATATTACGTTATTGATGTATATAAAGGTCCAACGGAGACGTAGAGGCCAAATCGCCCGGAATGTTGTCAAATATTACCGCCGAGGTGATAGGTTGGGTAAGGATAGGTTATATTACGTTATTGATGTATATAAAGGTCCCACGGAGAGGTAGAGGCCAACAAGCCAGGAATGTTGTCAAATATTACCGCCGAGGTGATAGGTTGGGTAAGGATAGGTTATATTACGTTATTGATGTATATAAAGGTCCCACGGAGAGGTAGAGGCCAACAAGCCAGGAATGTGGGCAAATATTACCGCTGAGATGTTAGTTTGGTTTAGGTTAGGTTATATTACGTTATTGATGTATATAAAGTTCCCACGGAGACGTAGAGGCCAACAAGCCAGGAATGTGGTCAAATATTACCGCCGAGATGTTAGGTTGGGTTAGGTTAGGTTATATTACGTTATTGATGTATATAAATGTCCCACGGAGACGTAGAGGCCAACAAGCCAGGAATGTGGTCAAATATTACCGCCGAGATGTTAGGTTGGGTTAGGTTAGGTTATATTACGTTATTGATGTATATAAATGTCTCACGGAGACGTAGAGGCCAACTCGGCAGGTATGTTGTCAAATATTACCGCCGAGAAGATAAGCTGGGTTAGGTTATGTTATATTACGTTATTGATGTATATAAAGATCCCACGGAAACGTAGAGGCCAACTCGCCAGGTACGTTGTCAAATATTACCGCCGAGATGTTAGATTGGGTTAGGCTAGGTTATATTACATTATTGATGTATATAAAGGTCAAACGGAGACGTAGAGGCCAACACGCCAGGAATGATGTCAAATATTACCGCCGAGATGTTAGGTTGGGTTATGTTAGGTTATATTACGTTATTGATGTATATAAAGGTCCAACGGAGACGTAGAGGCCAAATCGCCCGGAATGTTTTCAAATATTACCGCCGAGGTGATAGGTTGGGTAAGGATAGGTTATATTACGTTATTGATGTATATAAAGGTCCCACGGAGAGGTAGAGGCTAACAAGCCAGGAATGTGGGCAAATATTACCGCTGAGATGTTAGTTTGGTTTAGGTTAGGTTATATTACGTTATTGATGTATATAAAGGTCCCACGGAGACGTAGGGGCCAACAAGCCAGGTATGTGGTCAAATATTACCGCCGAGATGTTAGGTTGGGTTAGGTTAGGTTATATTACGTTATTGATGTATATAAATGTCCCACGGAGACGTAGAGGCCAACTCGGCAGGTATGTTGTCAAATATTACCGCCGAGAAGATAAGCTGGGTTAGGTTATGTTATATTACGTTATTGATGTATATAAAGATCCCACGGAAACGTAGAGGCCAACTCGCCAGGTATGTTGTCAAATATTACCGCCGAGATGTTAGATTGGGTTAGGCTAGGTTATATTACATTATTGATGTATATGAAGGTCAAACGGAGACGTAGATGCCAACACCCCGGGAATGATGTCAAATATTACCGCCGAGATGTTAGGTTGTGTTATGTTAGGTTATATTACGTTATTGATGTATATAAAGGTCCAACGGAGACGTAGAGGCCAAATCGCCCGGAATGTTGTCAAATATTACCGCCGAGGTGATAGGTTGGGTAAGGATAGGTTATATTACGTTATTGATGTATATAAAGGTCCCACGGAGAGGTAGAGGCCAACAAGCCAGGAATGTGGGCAAATATTACCGCTGAGATGTTAGTTTGGTTTAGGTTAGGTTATATTACGTTATTGATGTATATAAAGGTCCCACGGAGACGTAGAGGCGAACAAGCCAGGAATGTGGTCAAATATTACCGCCGAGATGTTAGGTTGGGTTAGGTTAGGTTATATTACGTTATTGATGTATATAAATGTCCCACGGAGACGTAGAGGCCAACTCGGCAGGTATGTTGTCAAATATTACCGCCGAGAAGATAAGCTGGGTTAGGTTATGTTATATTACGTTATTGATGTATATAAAGATCCCACGGAAACGTAGAGGCCAACTCGCCAGGTATGTTGTCAAATATTACCGCCGAGATGTTAGATTGGGTTAGGCTAGGTTATATTACATTATTGATGTATATGAAGGTCAAACGGAGACGTAGATGCCAACACCCCGGGAAAGATGTCAAATATTACCGCCGAGATGTTAGGTTGGGTTATGTTAGGTTATATTACGTTATTGATGTATATAAAGGTCCCACGGAGACGTAGAGGCCAAATCGCCCGGAATGTTGTCAAATATTACCGCCGAGGTGATAGGTTGGGTAAGGGTAGGTTATATTGCGTTATTGATGTATATAAAGGTCCCACGGAGAGGTAGAGGCCAACAAGCCAGGAATGTGGACAAATATTACCGCCGAGATGTTAGTTTGGGTTAGGTTAGGTTATATTACGTTATTGATGTATATAAAGGTCCCACGGAGTCGTAGAGGCGAACAAGCCAGGAATGTGGTCAAATATTACCGCCGAGATGTTAGGTTGGGTTAGGTTAGGTTATATTACGTTATTGATGTATATAAATGTCCCACGGAGACGTAGAGGCCAACTCGGCAGGTATGTTGTCAAATATTACCGCCGAGAAGATAAGCTGGGTTAGGTTATGTTATATTACGTTATTGATGTATATAAAGATCCCACGGAAACGTAGAGGCCAACTCGCCAGGTATGTTGTCAAATATTACCGCCGAGATGTTAGATTGGGTTAGGCTAGGTTATATTACATTATTGATGTATATGAAGGTCAAACGGAGACGTAGATGCCAACACCCCGGGAATGATGTCAAATATTACCGCCGAGATGTTAGGTTGGGTTATGTTAGGTTATATTACGTTATTGATGTATATAAAGGTCCCACGGAGACGTAGAGGCCAACAAGCCAGGAATGTGGTCAAATATTACCGCCGAGATGTTAGATTGGGTTAGGCTAGCTTATATTATGTTATTGATGTATATGAAGGTCCCACGGAAACGTAGAGGCCATCTCGCCAGGTATGTTGTCAAATATTACCGCCGAGATGTTAGGTTGGGTTATGTTAGGTTATATTACGTTATTGATGTATATAAAGGTCCAACGGAGACGTAGAGGCCAAATCGCCCGGAATGTTGTCAAATATTACCGCCGAGGTGATAGGTTGGGTAAGGATAGGTTATATTACGTTATTGATGTATATAAAGGTCCCACGGAGAGGTAGAGGCCAACAAGCCAGGAATGTGGGCAAATATTACCGCTGAGATGTTAGTTTGGTTTAGGTTAGGTTATATTACGTTATTGATGTATATAAAGGTCCCACGGAGACGTAGAGGCCAACAAGCCAGGAATGTGGTCAAATATTACCGCCGAGATGTTAGGTTGGGTTAGGTTAGGTTATATTACGTTATTGATGTATATAAATGTCTCACGGAGACGTAGAGGCCAACTCGGCAGGTATGTTGTCAAATATTACCGCCGAGATGTTAGATTGGGTTAGGCTAGGTTATATTACATTATTGATGTATATGAAGGTCAAACGGAGACGTAGATGCCAACACCCCGGGAATGATGTCAAATATTACCGCCGAGATGTTAGGTTGTGTTATGTTAGGTTATATTACGTTATTGATGTATATAAAGGTCCAACGGAGACGTAGAGGCCAAATCGCCCGGAATGTTGTCAAATATTACCGCCGAGGTGATAGGTTGGGTAAGGATAGGTTATATTACGTTATTGATGTATATAAAGGTCCCACGGAGAGGTAGAGGCTAACAAGCCAGGAATGTGGGCAAATATTACCGCTGAGATGTTAGTTTGGTTTAGGTTAGGTTATATTACGTTATTGATGTATATAAAGGTCCCACGGAGACGTAGAGGCCAACAAGCCAGGTATGTGGTCAAATATTACCGCCGAGATGTTAGGTTGGGTTAGGTTAGGTTATATTACGTTATTGATGTATATAAATGTCCCACGGAGACGTAGAGGCCAACTCGGCAGGTATGTTGTCAAATATTACCGCCGAGAAGATAAGCTGGGTTAGGTTATGTTATATTACGTTATTGATGTATATAAAGATCCCACGGAAACGTAGAGGCCAACTCGCCAGGTATGTTGTCAAATATTACCGCCGAGATGTTAGATTGGGTTAGGCTAGGTTATATTACATTATTGATGTATATGAAGGTCAAACGGAGACGTAGATGCCAACACCCCGGGAATGATGTCAAATATTACCGCCGAGATGTTAGGTTGTGTTATGTTAGGTTATATTACGTTATTGATGTATATAAAGGTCCAACGGAGACGTAGAGGCCAAATCGCCCGGAATGTTGTCAAATATTACCGCCGAGGTGATAGGTTGGGTAAGGATAGGTTATATTACGTTATTGATGTATATAAAGGTCCCACGGAGAGGTAGAGGCCAACAAGCCAGGAATGTGGGCAAATATTACCGCTGAGATGTTAGTTTGGTTTAGGTTAGGTTATATTACGTTATTGATGTATATAAAGTTCCCACGGAGACGTAGAGGCCAACAAGCCAGGAATGTGGTCAAATATTACCGCCGAGATGTTAGGTTGGGTTAGGTTAGGTTATATTACGTTATTGATGTATATAAATGTCCCACGGAGACGTAGAGGCCAACAAGCCAGGAATGTGGTCAAATATTACCGCCGAGATGTTAGGTTGGGTTAGGTTAGGTTATATTACGTTATTGATGTATATAAATGTCTCACGGAGACGTAGAGGCCAACTCGGCAGGTATGTTGTCAAATATTACCGCCGAGAAGATAAGCTGGGTTAGGTTATGTTATATTACGTTATTGATGTATATAAAGATCCCACGGAAACGTAGAGGCCAACTCGCCAGGTACGTTGTCAAATATTACCGCCGAGATGTTAGATTGGGTTAGGCTAGGTTATATTACATTATTGATGTATATAAAGGTCAAACGGAGACGTAGAGGCCAACACGCCAGGAATGATGTCAAATATTACCGCCGAGATGTTAGGTTGGGTTATGTTAGGTTATATTACGTTATTGATGTATATAAAGGTCCAACGGAGACGTAGAGGCCAAATCGCCCGGAATGTTTTCAAATATTACCGCCGAGGTGATAGGTTGGGTAAGGATAGGTTATATTACGTTATTGATGTATATAAAGGTCCCACGGAGAGGTAGAGGCTAACAAGCCAGGAATGTGGGCAAATATTACCGCTGAGATGTTAGTTTGGTTTAGGTTAGGTTATATTACGTTATTGATGTATATAAAGGTCCCACGGAGACGTAGGGGCCAACAAGCCAGGTATGTGGTCAAATATTACCGCCGAGATGTTAGGTTGGGTTAGGTTAGGTTATATTACGTTATTGATGTATATAAATGTCCCACGGAGACGTAGAGGCCAACTCGGCAGGTATGTTGTCAAATATTACCGCCGAGAAGATAAGCTGGGTTAGGTTATGTTATATTACGTTATTGATGTATATAAAGATCCCACGGAAACGTAGAGGCCAACTCGCCAGGTATGTTGTCAAATATTACCGCCGAGATGTTAGATTGGGTTAGGCTAGGTTATATTACATTATTGATGTATATGAAGGTCAAACGGAGACGTAGATGCCAACACCCCGGGAATGATGTCAAATATTACCGCCGAGATGTTAGGTTGTGTTATGTTAGGTTATATTACGTTATTGATGTATATAAAGGTCCAACGGAGACGTAGAGGCCAAATCGCCCGGAATGTTGTCAAATATTACCGCCGAGGTGATAGGTTGGGTAAGGATAGGTTATATTACGTTATTGATGTATATAAAGGTCCCACGGAGAGGTAGAGGCCAACAAGCCAGGAATGTGGGCAAATATTACCGCTGAGATGTTAGTTTGGTTTAGGTTAGGTTATATTACGTTATTGATGTATATAAAGGTCCCACGGAGACGTAGAGGCGAACAAGCCAGGAATGTGGTCAAATATTACCGCCGAGATGTTAGGTTGGGTTAGGTTAGGTTATATTACGTTATTGATGTATATAAATGTCCCACGGAGACGTAGAGGCCAACTCGGCAGGTATGTTGTCAAATATTACCGCCGAGAAGATAAGCTGGGTTAGGTTATGTTATATTACGTTATTGATGTATATAAAGATCCCACGGAAACGTAGAGGCCAACTCGCCAGGTATGTTGTCAAATATTACCGCCGAGATGTTAGATTGGGTTAGGCTAGGTTATATTACATTATTGATGTATATGAAGGTCAAACGGAGACGTAGATGCCAACACCCCGGGAAAGATGTCAAATATTACCGCCGAGATGTTAGGTTGGGTTATGTTAGGTTATATTACGTTATTGATGTATATAAAGGTCCCACGGAGACGTAGAGGCCAAATCGCCCGGAATGTTGTCAAATATTACCGCCGAGGTGATAGGTTGGGTAAGGGTAGGTTATATTGCGTTATTGATGTATATAAAGGTCCCACGGAGAGGTAGAGGCCAACAAGCCAGGAATGTGGACAAATATTACCGCCGAGATGTTAGTTTGGGTTAGGTTAGGTTATATTACATTATTGATGTATATGAAGGTCAAACGGAGACGTAGAGGCCAACACGCCAGGAATGATGTCAAATATTACCGCCGAGATGTTAGGTTGGGTTATGTTAGGTTATATTACGTTATTGATGTATATAAAGGTCCCACGGAGACGTAGAGGCCAAATCGCCCGGAATGTTGTCAAATATTACCGCCGAGGTGATAGGTTGGGTAAGGATAGGTTATATTACGTTATTGATGTATATAAAGGTCCCACGGAGAGGTAGAGGCCAACAAGCCAGGAATGTGGGCAAATATTACCGCTGAGATGTTAGTTTGGTTTAGGTTAGGTTATATTACGTTATTGATGTATATAAAGGTCCCACGGAGACGTAGAGGCCAACAAGCCAGGAATGTGGTCAAATATTACCGCCGAGATGTTAGGTTGGGTTAGGTTAGGTTATATTACGTTATTGATGTATATAAATGTCCCACGGAGACGTAGAGGCCAACTCGGCAGGTATGTTGTCAAATATTACCGCCGAGAAGATAAGCTGGGTTAGGTTATGTTATATTACGTTATTGATGTATATAAAGATCCCACGGAAACGTAGAGGCCAACTCGCCAGGTATGTTGTCAAATATTACCGCCGAGATGTTAGATTGGGTTAGGCTAGGTTATATTACATTATTGATGTATATGAAGGTCAAACGGAGACGTAGATGCCAACACCCCGGGAATGATGTCAAATATTACCGCCGAGATGTTAGGTTGGGTTATGTTAGGTTATATTACGTTATTGATGTATATAAAGGTCCCACGGAGACGTAGAGGCCAAATCGCCCGGAAGGTTGTCAAATATTACCGCCGAGGTGATAGGTTGGGTAAGGGTAGGTTATATTGCGTTATTGATGTATATAAAGGTCCCACGGAGAGGTGGAGGCCAACAAGCCAGGAATGTGGACAAATATTAACGCCGAGATGTTAGTTTGGGTTAGGTTAGGTTATATTACATTATTGATGTATATGAAGGTCAAACGGAGACGTAGAGGCCAACACGCCAGGAATGATGTCAAATATTACCGCCGAGATGTTAGGTTGGGTTATGTTAGGTTATATTACGTTATTGATGTATATAAAGGTCCCACGGAGACGTAGAGGCCAAATCGCCCGGAATGTTGTCAAATATTACCGCCGAGGTGATAGGTTGGGTAAGGATAGGTTATATTACGTTATTGATGTATATAAAGGTCCCACGGAGAGGTAGAGGCCAACAAGCCAGGAATGTGGACAAATATTACCGCTGAGATGTTAGTTTGGTTTAGGTTAGGTTATATTACGTTATTGATGTATATAAAGGTCCCACGGATACGTAGAGGCCAACAAGCCAGGAATGTGGTCAAATATTACCGCCGAGATGTTAGGTTGGGTTAGGTTAGGTTATATTACGTTATTGATGTATATAAATGTCCCACGGAGACGTAGAGGCCAACTCGGCAGGTATGTTGTCAAATATTACCGCCGAGGTGATAGGTTGGGTAAGGATAGGTTATATTACGTCATTGATGTATATAAAGGACCCACGGAGAGGTAGAGGCCAACAAGCCAGGAATGTGGACAAATATTACCGCCGAGATGTTAGTTCGGGTTAGGTTAGGTTATATTACATTATTGATGTATATGAAGGTCAAACGGAGACGTAGAGGCCAACACGCCAGGAATGATGTCAAATATTACCGCCGAGATGTTAGGTTGGGTTATGTTAGGTTATATTACGTTATTGATGTATATAAAGGTCCCACGGAGACGTAGAGGCCAAATCGCCCGGAATGTTGTCAAATATTACCGCCGAGGTGATAGGTTGGGTAAGGATAGGTTATATTACGTTATTGATGTATATAAGAGTCCCACGGAGAGGTAGAGGCCAACAAGCCAGGAATGTGGACAAATATTACCGCCGAGGTGATAGGTTGGGTAAGGATAGGTTATATTACGTTATTGATGTATATAAGAGTCCCACGGAGAGGTAGAGGTCAACAAGCCAGGAATGTGGACAAATATTACCGCCGAGATGTTAGTTTGGGTTAGGTTAGGTTATATTACATTATTGATGTATATGAAGGTCAAATGGAGACGTAGAGGCCAACACGCCAGGAATGATGTCAAATATTACCGCCGAGATGTTAGGTTGGGTTATGTTAGGTTATATTACGTTATTGATGTATATAAAGGTCCAACGGAGACGTAGAGGCCAAATCGCCCGGAATGTTGTCAAATATTACCGCCGAGGTGATAGGTTGGGTAAGGATAGGTTATATTACGTTATTGATGTATATAAAGGTCCCACGGAGAGGTAGAGGCCAACAAGCCAGGAATGTGGGCAAATATTACCGCTGAGATGTTAGTTTGGTTTAGGTTAGGTTATATTACGTTATTGATGTATATAAAGGTCCCACGGAGACGTAGAGGCCAACAAGCCAGGAATGTGGTCAAATATTACCGCCGAGATGTTAGGTTGGGTTAGGTTAGGTTATATTACGTTATTGATGTATATAAATGTCAAACGGAGACGTAGAGGCCAACACGCCAGGAATGATGTCAAATATTACCGCCGAGATGATAGGTTGGGTTAGGTTAGGTTATATTACGTGATTGATGTATATAAAAGTCCCACGGAGACGGAGAAGCCAACTCGCCAGGAATGACGTCAAACATTATCGCCGAGATGTTAGGTTGGGTTCGGTTAGGTTATATTACGTTATAGATGTATATAAAGGTCCCACGGAAACGTAGAGGCCAACTCGCCAGGAATGTTTTCAAATATTACCGCCGAGATGTTAGGTTGGGTTAGGTTAGGTTATATTACGTTATTGATGTATATAGTGGTTCCACGGAAACGGAGAAGCCAACTCGCCAGGAATGTTGTCAAATATTACCGCCGAGAAGATAGGTTGGGTTAGGTTATGTTATATTACGTTATTGATGTATATAAAGATCTCACGGAGACGTAGAGGCAAACTCGCCAGGTATGTTGTCAAATATTACCGCCGAGATGTTAGATTGGGTTAGGCTAGCTTATATTATGTTATTGATGTATATGAAGGTCCCACGCAGAAGTAGAGGCCAACTCGGCAGGTATGTTGTCAAATATTACCGCCGAGATGTTAGGTTGGGTTAGGTTAGGTTATATTATGTTATTTATGTTTATAAAGGTCCCACGGAGACGTAGAGGCCAACAAGCCAGGAATGTGGTCAAATATTACAGCCGAGATGATAGGTTGGGATAGGTTAGGTTATATTACATTATTGATGTATATGAAGGTCAAATGGAGACGTAGAGGCCAACACGACAGGAATGATGTCAAATATTACCGCCGAGATGTTAGGTTGGGTTATGTTAGGTTATATTACGTTATTGATGTATATAAAGGTCCCACGGAGACGTAGAGGCCAAATCGCCCGGAATGTTGTCAAATATTACCGCCGAGGTGATAGGTTGGGTAAGGATAGGTTATATTACGTTATTGATGTATATAAAGGTCCCACGGAGAGGTAGAGGCCAACAAGCCAGGAATGTGGGCAAATATTACCGCTGAGATGTTAGTTTGGTTTAGGTTAGGTTATATTACGTTATTGATGTATATAAAGGTCCCACGGAGACGTAGAGGCCAACAAGCCAGGAATGTGGTCAAATATTACCGCCGAGATGTTAGGTTGGGTTAGGTTAGGTTATATTACGTTATTGATGTATATAAATGTCCCACGGAGACGTAGAGGCCAACTCGGCAGGTATGTTGTCAAATATTACCGCCGAGAAGATAAGCTGGGTTAGGTTATGTTATATTACGTTATTGATGTATATAAAGATCCCACGGAAACGTAGAGGCCAACTCGCCAGGTATGTTGTCAAATATTACCGCCGAGATGTTAGATTGGGTTAGGCTAGGTTATATTACATTATTGATGTATATGAAGGTCAAACGGAGACGTAGATGCCAACACCCCGGGAATGATGTCAAATATTACCGCCGAGATGTTAGGTTGGGTTATGTTAGGTTATATTACGTTATTGATGTATATAAAGGTCCCACGGAGACGTAGAGGCCAAATCGCCCGGAATGTTGTCAAATATTACCGCCGAGGTGATAGGTTGGGTAAGGGTAGGTTATATTGCGTTATTGATGTATATAAAGGTCCCACGGAGAGGTGGAGGCCAACAAGCCAGGAATGTGGACAAATATTAACGCCGAGATGTTAGTTTGGGTTAGGTTAGGTTATATTACATTATTGATGTATATGAAGGTCAAACGGAGACGTAGAGGCCAACACGCCAGGAATGATGTCAAATATTACCGCCGAGATGTTAGGTTGGGTTATGTTAGGTTATATTACGTTATTGATGTATATAAAGGTCCCACGGAGACGTAGAGGCCAAATCGCCCGGAATGTTGTCAAATATTACCGCCGAGGTGATAGGTTGGGTAAGGATAGGTTATATTACGTTATTGATGTATATAAAGGTCCCACGGAGAGGTAGAGGCCAACAAGCCAGGAATGTGGACAAATATTACCGCTGAGATGTTAGTTTGGTTTAGGTTAGGTTATATTACGTTATTGATGTATATAAAGGTCCCACGGATACGTAGAGGCCAACAAGCCAGGAATGTGGTCAAATATTACCGCCGAGATGTTAGGTTGGGTTAGGTTAGGTTATATTACGTTATTGATGTATATAAATGTCCCACGGAGACGTAGAGGCCAACTCGGCAGGTATGTTGTCAAATATTACCGCCGAGGTGATAGGTTGGGTAAGGATAGGTTATATTACGTCATTGATGTATATAAAGGACCCACGGAGAGGTAGAGGCCAACAAGCCAGGAATGTGGACAAATATTACCGCCGAGATGTTAGTTCGGGTTAGGTTAGGTTATATTACATTATTGATGTATATGAAGGTCAAACGGAGACGTAGAGGCCAACACGCCAGGAATGATGTCAAATATTACCGCCGAGATGTTAGGTTGGGTTATGTTAGGTTATATTACGTTATTGATGTATATAAAGGTCCCACGGAGACGTAGAGGCCAAATCGCCCGGAATGTTGTCAAATATTACCGCCGAGGTGATAGGTTGGGTAAGGATAGGTTATATTACGTTATTGATGTATATAAGAGTCCCACGGAGAGGTAGAGGCCAACAAGCCAGGAATGTGGACAAATATTACCGCCGAGGTGATAGGTTGGGTAAGGATAGGTTATATTACGTTATTGATGTATATAAGAGTCCCACGGAGAGGTAGAGGTCAACAAGCCAGGAATGTGGACAAATATTACCGCCGAGATGTTAGTTTGGGTTAGGTTAGGTTATATTACATTATTGATGTATATGAAGGTCAAATGGAGACGTAGAGGCCAACACGCCAGGAATGATGTCAAATATTACCGCCGAGATGTTAGGTTGGGTTATGTTAGGTTATATTACGTTATTGATGTATATAAAGGTCCAACGGAGACGTAGAGGCCAAATCGCCCGGAATGTTGTCAAATATTACCGCCGAGGTGATAGGTTGGGTAAGGATAGGTTATATTACGTTATTGATGTATATAAAGGTCCCACGGAGAGGTAGAGGCCAACAAGCCAGGAATGTGGGCAAATATTACCGCTGAGATGTTAGTTTGGTTTAGGTTAGGTTATATTACGTTATTGATGTATATAAAGGTCCCACGGAGACGTAGAGGCCAACAAGCCAGGAATGTGGTCAAATATTACCGCCGAGATGTTAGGTTGGGTTAGGTTAGGTTATATTACGTTATTGATGTATATAAATGTCAAACGGAGACGTAGAGGCCAACACGCCAGGAGTGATGTCAAATATTACCGCCGAGATGATAGGTTGGGTTAGGTTAGGTTATATTACGTGATTGATGTATATAAAAGTCCCACGGAGACGGAGAAGCCAACTCGCCAGGAATGACGTCAAACATTATCGCCGAGATGTTAGGTTGGGTTCGGTTAGGTTATATTACGTTATAGATGTATATAAAGGTCCCACGGAAACGTAGAGGCCAACTCGCCAGGAATGTTTTCAAATATTACCGCCGAGATGTTAGGTTGGGTTAGGTTAGGTTATATTACGTTATTGATGTATATAGTGGTTCCACGGAAACGGAGAAGCCAACTCGCCAGGAATGTTGTCAAATATTACCGCCGAGAAGATAGGTTGGGTTAGGTTATGTTATATTACGTTATTGATGTATATAAAGATCTCACGGAGACGTAGAGGCAAACTCGCCAGGTATGTTGTCAAATATTACCGCCGAGATGTTAGATTGGGTTAGGCTAGCTTATATCATGTTATTGATGTATATGAAGGTCCCACGCAGAAGTAGAGGCCAACTCGGCAGGTATGTTGTCAAATATTACCGCCGAGATGTTAGGTTGGGTTAGGTTAGGTTATATTATGTTATTTATGTTTATAAAGGTCCCACGGAGACGTAGAGGCCAACAAGCCAGGAATGTGGTCAAATATTACAGCCGAGATGATAGGTTGGGTTAGGTTACGTTATATTACGTTATTGATGTATATGAAGGTCAAACGGAGACGTAGAGGCCAACTCGCCAGGTATGTTGTCAAATAGTACCGCCGAGATGTTAGGTTGGGTTAGGTTATGTTATATTACGTTATTGATGTATATAAAGATCCCACGGAAACGTAGAGGCCAACTCGCCAGGTATGTTGTCAAATATTACCGCCGAGATGTTAGATTGGGTTAGGCTAGGTTATATTACATTATTGATGTATATGAAGGTCAAACGGAGACGTAGAGGCCAACACGCCAGGAATGATGTCAAATATTACCGCCGAGATGTTAGGTTGGGTTATGTTAGGTTATATTACGTTATTGATGTATATAAAGGTCCCACGGAGACGTAGAGGCCAAATCGCCCGGAATGTTGTCAAATATTACCGCCGAGGTGATAGGTTGGGTAAGGATAGGTTATATTACGTTATTGATGTATATAAAGGTCCCACGGAGAGGTAGAGGCCAACAAGCCAGGAATGTGGACAAATATTACCGCCGAGATGTTAGTTCGGGTTAGGTTAGGTTATATTACATTATTGATGTATATGAAGGTCAAACGGAGACGTAGAGGCCAACACGCCAGGAATGATGTCAAATATTACCGCCGAGATGTTAGGTTGGGTTATGTTAGGTTATATTACGTTATTGATGTATATAAAGGTCCCACGGAGACGTAGAGGCCAAATCGCCCGGAATGTTGTCAAATATTACCGCCGAGGTGATAGGTTGGGTAAGGATAGGTTATATTACGTTATTGATGTATATAAGAGTCCCACGGAGAGGTAGAGGCCAACAAGCCAGGAATGTGGACAAATATTACCGCCGAGGTGATAGGTTGGGTAAGGATAGGTTATATTACGTTATTGATGTATATAAGAGTCCCACGGAGAGGTAGAGGTCAACAAGCCAGGAATGTGGACAAATATTACCGCCGAGATGTTAGTTTGGGATAGGTTAGGTTATATTACATTATTGATGTATATGAAGGTCAAATGGAGACGTAGAGGCCAACACGACAGGAATGATGTCAAATATTACCGCCGAGATGTTAGGTTGGGTTATGTTAGGTTACATTACGTTATTGATGTATATAAAGGTCCCACGGAGACGTAGAGGCCAAATCGCCTGGAATGTTGTCAAATATTACCGCCGAGGTGATAGGTTGGGTAAGGATAGGTTATATTACGTTATTGATGTATATAAAGGTCCCACGGAGAGGTAGAGTCCAACAAGCCAGGAATGTGGACAAATATTACCGCCGAGATGTTAGTTTGGTTTAGGCTAGGTTATATTACGTTATTGATGTATATAAAGGTCCCACGGAGACGTAGAGGCCAACAAGCCAGGAATGTGGTCAAATATTACCGCCGAGATGTTAGGTTGGGTTAGGTTAGGTTATATTACGTTATTGATGTATATAAAAGTCCCACGGAGACGTAGAGGCCAAATCGCCCGGAATGTTGTCAAATATTACCGCCGAGATGTTAGGTTGGGTTAGGTTAGGTTATATTACGTTATAGATGTGTATAAAGGTCCCACGGAGATGTAGAGGCCAACTCGCCAGGAATGTTTTCAAATATTACCGCCGAGATGTTAGGTTGGGTTAGGTTAGGTTATATTATGTTATTGATGAATATGAAGGTCCCACGGAGACGTAGAGGCCAACTCGCCAGGTATGTTGTCAAATAGTACCGCCGAGATGTTAGGTTGGGTTAGGTTAGGTTATATTACGTTATAGATGTGTATAAAGGTCCCACGGAGATGTAGAAGCCAACTCGCCAGGAATGTTTTCAAATATTACCGCCGAGATGTTAGGTTGGGTTAGGTTAGGTTATATTATGTTATTGATGAATATGAAGGTCCCACGGAGACGTAGAGGCCAACAAGCCAGGAATGTGGTCAAATATTACCGCCGAGATGATAGGTTGGGTTAGGTTACGTTATATTACGTTATTGATGTATATGAAGGTCAAACGGAGACGTAGAGGCCAACTCGCCAGGAATGATGTCAAATATTGCCGCCGAGATGATAGGTTGGGTTAGGCTAGGTTATATTACGTTTTTGAATTATATAAAGGTCCTACGGAGACGTAGAGGCCAACAAGCTAGGAATGTGGTCAATTATTACCGTCGAGATGTTAGATTGGGTTAGGCTAGCTTATATTATGTTATTTATGTATATAAAGGTCCCACGGAGACGTAGAGGCCAACAAGCCAGGAATGTGGTCAAATATTACCGCCGAGATGTTAGGTTGGGTTAGGTTAGGTTATATTACGTTATTGATGTATATAAAGATCCCACGGAGACGTAGAGGCCAACTCGCCAGGTATGTTGTCAAATATTACCGCCGAGATGTTAGATTGGGTTAGGCTAGCTTATATTATGTTATTGATGTATATGAAGGTCCCACGGAGACGTAGAGGCCAACTCGCCAGGTATGTTGTCAAATAGTACCGCCGAGATGTTAGGTTGGGTTAGGTTAGGTTATATTACGTTATAGATGTATATAAAGGTCCCACGGAGACGTAGAGGCCAACTCGCCAGGAATGTTTTCAAATATTACCGCCGAGATGATAGGTTGGGTTAGGTTACGTTATATTACGTTATTGATGTATATGAAGGTCAAACGGAGACGTAGAGGCCAACTCGCCCGGAATGATGTCAAATATTACCGCCGAGATGATAGGTTGGGTTAGGTTAGGTTATATAACGTTATTGATGTATATAAATGTCCCACGGTGACGGAGAAGCCAACTCGCCAGAAATGATGTCAAATATTATCGCCGAGATGTTAGGTTGGGTTAGGTTAGGTTATATTACATTATTGATGTATATGAAGGTCAAACGGAGACGTAGAGGCCAACACGCCAGGAATGATGTCAAATATTACCGCCGAGATGTTAGGTTGGGTTATGTTAGGTTATATTACGTTATTGATGTATATAAAGGTCCCACGGAGACGTAGAGGCCAAATCGCCCGGAATGTTGTCAAATATTACCGCCGAGATGTTAGGTTGGGTTAGGTTAGGTTATATTACGTTATAGATGTGTATAAAGGTCCCACGGAGATGTAGAGGCCAACTCGCCAGGAATGTTTTCAAATATTACCGCCGAGATGTTAGGTTGGGTTAGGTTAGGTTATATTATGTTATTTATGTTTATAAAGGTCCCACGGAGACGTAGAGGCCAACAAGCCAGGAATGTGGTCAAATATTACCGCCGAGATGATAGGTTGGGTTAGGTTACGTTATATTACGTTATTGATGTATATGAAGGTCAAACGGAGACGTAGAGGCCAACTCGCCAGGAATGATGTCAAATATTGCCGCCGAGATGATAGGTTGGGTTAGGCTAGGTTATATTACGTTTTTGAATTATATAAAGGTCCTACGGAGACGTAGAGGCCAACAAGCTAGGAATGTGGTCAATTATTACCGCCGAGATGTTAGATTGGGTTAGGCTAGCTTATATTATGTTATTTATGTATATAAAGGTCCCACGGAGACGTAGAGGCCAACAAGCCAGGAATGTGGTCAAATATTACCGCCGAGATGTTAGGTTGGGTTAGGTTAGGTTATATTACGTTATTGATGTATATAAATGTCCCACGGAGACGTAGAGGCCAACTCGGCAGGTATGTTGTCAAATATTACCGCCGAGATGTTAGGTTGGGTTAGGTTAGGTTATATTACGTTATTGATGTATATAAAGGTCCCACGGAGACGTAGAGGCCAACAAGCCAGGAATGTGGTCAAATATTACCGCCGAGATGTTAGGTTGGGTTAGGTTAGGTTATATTACGTTATTGATGTATATAGTGGTTCCACGGAAACGGAGAAGCCAACTCGCAGGAATGTTGTCAAATATTACCGCCGAGAAGATAGGTTGGGTTAGGTTATGTTATATTACGTTATTGATGTATATAAAGATCTCACGGAGACGTAGAGGCCAACTCGGCAGGTATGTTGTCAAATATTACCGCCGAGATGTTAGGTTGGGTTAGGTTAGGTTATATTACGTGATTGATGTATATAAAAGTCCCACGGAGACGGAGAAGCCAACTCGCCAGGAATGATGTCAAACATTATCGCCGAGATGTTAGGTTGGGTTAGGTTAGGTTATATTACGTTATAGATGTATATAAAGGTCCCACGGAAACGTAGAGGCCAACTCGCCAGGAATGTTTTCAAATATTACCGCCGAGATGTTAGGTTGGGTTAGGTTAGGTTATATTACGTTATTGATGTATATAGTGGTTCCACGGAAACGGAGAAGCCAACTCGCCAGGAATGTTGTCAAATATTACCGCCGAGAAGATAGGTTGGGTTAGGTTATGTTATATTACGTTATTGATGTATATAAAGATCTCACGGAGACGTAGAGGCAAACTCGCCAGGTATGTTGTCAAATATTACCGCCGAGATGTTAGATTGGGTTAGGCTAGCTTATATTATGTTATTGATGTATATGAAGGTCCCACGCAGACGTAGAGGCCAACTCGGCAGGTATGTTGTCAAATATTACCGCCGAGATGTTAGGTTGGGTTAGGTTAGGTTATATTATGTTATTTATGTTCATAAAGGTCCCACGGAGACGTAGAGGCCAACAAGCCAGGAATGTGGTCAAATATTACCGCCGAGATGATAGGTTGGGTTAGGTTACGTTATATTACGTTATTGATGTATATGAAGGTCAAACGGAGACGTAGAGGCCAACTCGCCAGGTATGTTGTCAAATAGTACCGCCGAGATGTTAGGTTGGGTTAGGTTATGTTATATTACGTTATTGATGTATATAAAGATCCCACGGAAACGTAGAGGCCAACTCGCCAGGTATGTTGTCAAATATTACCGCCGAGATGTTAGATTGGGTTAGGCTAGGTTATATTACATTATTGATGTATATGAAGGTCAAACGGAGACGTAGAGGCCAACACGCCAGTAATGATGTCAAATATTACCGCCGAGATGTTAGGTTGGGTTAGGTTATGTTATATTACGTTATTGATGTATATAAAGATCCCACGGAAACGTAGAGGCAAACTCGCCAGGTATGTTGTCAAATATTACCGCCGAGATGTTAGATTGGGTTAGGCTAGCTTATATTATGTTATTGATGTATATGAAGGTCCCACGCAGACGTAGAGGCAAACTCGCCAGGTATGTTGTCAAATATTACCGCCGAGATGTTAGATTGGGTTAGGCTAGCTTATATTATGTTATTGATGTATATGAAGGTCCCACGCAGACGTAGAGGCCAACTCGGCAGGTATGTTGTCAAATATTACCGCCGAGATGTTAGGTTGGGTTAGGTTAGGTTATATTACGTTATTGATGTATATAAAGGTCCCACGGAGACGTAGAGGCCAACAAGCCAGGAATGTGGTCAAATATTACCGCCGAGATGTTAGGTTGGGTTAGGTTAGGTTATATTACGTTATTGATGTATATAAAAGTCCCACGGAGACGGAGAAGCCAACTCGCCAGGAATGATGTCAAACATTATCGCCGAGATGTTAGGTTGGGTTAGGTTAGGTTATATTATGTTATTGATGAATATGAAGGTCCCACGGAGACGTAGAGGCCAACTCGCCAGGTATGTTGTCAAATAGTACCGCCGAGATGTTAGGTTGGGTTAATTTAGGTTATATTACGTTATAGATGTATATAAAGGTCCCACGGAGATGTAGAGGCCAACTCGCCAGGAATGATGTCAAATATTGCCGCCGAGATGATAGGTTGGGTTAGGCTAGGTTATATTACGTTTTTGAATTATATAAAGGTCCTACGGAGACGTAGAGGCCAACAAGCTAGGAATGTGATCAATTATTACCGCCGAGATGTTAGATTGGGTTAGGCTAGCTTATATTATGTTATTTATGTATATAAAGGTCCCACGGAGACGTAGAGGCCAACAAGCCAGGAATGTGGTCAAATATTACCGCCGAGATGTTAGGTTGGGTTAGGTTAGGTTATATTACGTTATTGATGTATATAAAGATCCCACGGAGACGTAGAGGCCAACTCGCCAGGTATGTTGTCAAATATTACCGCCGAGATGTTAGATTGGGTTAGGCTAGCTTATATTATGTTATTGATGTATATGAAGGTCCCACGGAGACGTAGAGGCCAACTCGCCAGGTATGTTGTCAAATAGTACCGCCGAGATGTTAGGTTGGGTTATGTTAGGTTATATTACGTTATTGATGTATATAAAGGTCCCACGGAGACGTAGAGGCCAAATCGCCCGGAATGTTGTCAAATATTACCGCCGAGGTGATAGGTTGGGTAACGATAGGTTATATTACGTTATTGATGTATATAATAGTCCCACGGAGAGGTAGAGGCCAACAAGCCAGGAATGTGGACAAATATTACCGCCGAGGTGTTAGTTTGGGTTAGGTTAGGTTATATTACATTATTGATGTATATGAACGTCAAACGGAGACGTAGAGGCCAACACGCCAGGAATGATGTCAAATATTACCGCCGAGATGTTAGGTTGGGTTATGTTAGGTTATATTACGTTATTTATGTATATAAAGGTCCCACGGAGACGTAGAGGCCAAATCGCCCGGAATGTTGTCAAATATTACCGCCGAGGTGATAGGTTGGGTAACGATAGGTTATATTACGTTATTGATGTATATAATAGTCCCACGGAGAGGTAGAGGCCAACAAGCCAGGAATGTGGACAAATATTACCGCCGAGATGTTAGTTTGGGTTAGGTTAGGTTATATTACATTATTGATGTATATGAAGGTCAAACGGAGACGTAGAGGCCAACACGCCAGGAATGATGTCAAATATTACCGCCGAGATGTTAGTTTGGGTTAGGTTAGGTTATATTACGTTATTGATGTATATAAAAGTCCCACGGAGACGGAGAAGCCAACTCGCCAGGAATGATGTCAAACATTATCGCCGAGATGTTAGGTTGGGTTAGGTTAGGTTATATTATGTTATTGATGAATATGAAGGTCCCACGGAGACGTAGAGGCCAACTCGCCAGGTATGTTGTCAAATAGTACCGCCGAGATGTTAGGTTGGGTTAGGTTAGGTTATATTACGTTATAGATGTATATAAAGGTCCCACGGAGATGTAGAGGCCAACTCGCCAGGAATGTTTTCAAATATTACCGCCGAGATGTTAGGTTGGGTTAGGTTAGGTTATATTATGTTATTTATGTTTATAAAGGTCCCACGGAGACGTAGAGGCCAACAAGCCAGGAATGTGGTCAAATATTACCGCCGAGATGATAGGTTGGGTTAGGTTACGTTATATTACGTTATTGATGTATATGAAGGTCAAACGGAGACGTAGAGGCCAACTCGCCAGGAATGATGTCAAATATTGCCGCCGAGATGATAGGTTGGGTTAGGCTAGGTTATATTACGTTTTTGAATTATATAAAGGTCCTACGGAGACGTAGAGGCCAACAAGCTAGGAATGTGGTCAATTATTACCGCCGAGATGTTAGATTGGGTTAGGCTAGCTTATATTATGTTATTTATGTATATAAAGGTCCCACGGAGACGTAGAGTCCAACAAGCCAGGAATGTGGTCAAATATTACCGCCGAGATGTTAGGTTGGGTTAGGTTAGGTTATATTACGTTATTGATGTATATAAAGATCCCACGGAGACGTAGAGGCCAACTCGCCAGGTATGTTGTCAAATATTACCGCCGAGATGTTAGATTGGGTTAGGCTAGCTTATATTATGTTATTGATGTATATGAAGGTCCCACGGAGACGTAGAGGCCAACTCGCCAGGTATGTTGTCAAATAGTACCGCCGAGATGTTACGTTGGGTTAGGTTAGGTTATATTACGTTATAGATGTATATAAAGGTCCCACGGAGACGTAGAGGCCAACTCGCCAGGAATGTTTTCAAATATTACCGCCGAGATGATAGGTTGGGTTAGGTTACGTTATATTACGTTATTGATGTATATGAAGGTCAAACGGAGACGTATAGGCCAACTCGCCAGGAATGATGTCAAATATTACCGCCGAGATGATAGGTTGGGTTAGGTTAGGTTATATTACGTTATTGATGTATATAAATGTCCCACGGAGACGTAGAGGCCAACAAGCCAGGAATGTGGTCAAATATTACCGCCGAGATGTTAGGTTGGGTTAGGTTAGGTTATATTATGTTATTGATGTACATAAAGGTCCCACGGAGATGTAGAGGCCAACTCGCCAGGAATGTTTTCAAATATTACCGCCGAGATGTTAGGTTGGGTTAGGTTAGGTTATATTACGTTATTGATGTATATAAAGATCCCACGGAGACGTAGAGGCCAACTCGCCAGGTATGTTGTCAAATATTACCGGCGAGATGTTAGATTGGGTTAGGCTTGCTTATATTATGTTATTGATGTATATGAAGGTCCCACGGAGACGTAGAGGCCAACTCGCCAGTTATGTTGTCAAATAGTACCGCCGAGATGTTAGGTTGGGTTAGGTTAGGTTATATTACGTTATAGATGTATATAAAGGTCCCACGGAGACGTAGAGGTCAACTCGCCACGAATGTTTTCAAATATTACCGCCGAGATGATAGGTTGGGTACGGTTACGTTATATTACGTTATTGATGTATATAAAGGTCCCACGGAGACGTAGAGGCCAACGAGACAGGAATGTGGTCAAATATTACCGCCAAAATGTTAGATTGGGTTAGGCTAGGTTATATTACTTTATTGAATTATATAAAGGTCCTACGGAGACGTAGAGGCCAACAAGCCAGGAATGTGGTCAAATATTACCGCCGAGATGTTAGGTTGGGTTAGGTTAGGTTATATTACGTTATTGATGTATATAAAGGTCCCACGGAGACGTAGAGGCCAAATCGCCCGGAATGTTGTCAAATATTACCGCCGAGGTGATAGGTTGGGTAAGGATAGGTTATATTACGTTATTGATGTATATAAAGGTCCCACGGAGAGGTAGAGGCCAACAAGCCAGGAATGTGGACAAATATTACCGCCGAGATGTTAGTTTGGGTTAGGTTAGGTTATATTACGTTATTGATGTATATAAAGGTCCCACGGAGACGTAGAGGCCAACAAGCCAGGAATGTGGTCAAATATTACCGCCGAGATGTTAGGTTGGGTTAGGGTAGGTTATATTACGTTATTGATGTATATAATGGGTCCACGGAAACGGAGAAGCCAACTCACCAGGAATGTTGTCAAATATTACCGCCGAGAAGATAGGTTGGGTTAGGTTACGTTATATTACGTTGTTGATGTATATGAAGGTCAAACGGAGACGTAGAGGCAAACTCGCCAGGTATGTTGTCAAATATTACCGCCGAGATGTTAGATTGGGTTAGGCTAGCTTATATTATGTTATTGATGTATATGAAGGTCCCACGGAGACGTAGAGGCCAACTCGCCAGGAATGATGTCAAATATTACCGCCGAGATGTTAGATTGGGTTAGGCTAGCTTATATTATGTTATTGATGAATATGAAGGTCCCACGGAGACGTAGAGGCCAACTCGCCAGGTATGTTGTCAAATAGTACCGCCGAGGTGTTAGGTTGGGTTAGGTTAGGTTATATTACGTTATAGATGTATATAAAAGTCCCACGGAGACGTAGAGGCCAACTCGCCAGGAATGTTTTCAAATATTACCGCCGAGATGATAGGTTGGGTTAGGTTAGGTTATATTACGTTATTGATGTATATGAAGGTCAAACGGAGACGTAGAGGCCAACACGCCAGGAATGATGTCAAATATTACCGCCGAGATGTTAGCTTGGGTTATGTTAGGTTATATTACGTTATTGATGTATATAAAGGTCCCACGGAGACGTAGAGGCCAACTCGCCAGGAATGTTTTCAAATATTACCGCCGAGATGATAGGTTGGGTTAGGTTAGGTTGTATTACGTTATTGATGTATATGAAGGTCAAACGGAGACGTAGAGGCCAACACGCCAGGAATGATGTCAAATATTACCGCCGAGATGTTAGGTTGGGTTATGTTAGGTTATATTACGTTATTGATGTATATAAAGGTCCCACGGAGACGTAGAGTCCAAATCGCCCGGAATGTTGTCAAATATTACCGCCGTGGTGATAGGTTGGGTAAGGATAGGTTATATTACGTTATTGATGTATATAAAGGTCCCACGGAGAGGTAGAGGCCAACAAGCCAGGAATGTGGACAAATATTACCTAGGAGATGTGAGTGTGGGTTAGGTTAGGTTATATTACGTTATTGATGTATATAAAGGTCCCACGGAGACGTAGAGGCCAACAAGACAGGAATGTGGTCAAATATTACCGCCGAGATGTTAGATTGGGTTAGGCTAGCTTATATTATGTTATTTGTGTATATAAAGGTCCCACGGAGACGTGGAGGCCAACAAGCCAGGAATGTGGTCAAATATTACCGCCGAGATGATAGGTTAGGTTAGGTTAGGTTATATTACGTTATAGATGTATATAAAGGTCCCACGGAGACGTAGAGGCCAACTCGCCAGGAATGTTTTCAAATATTACCGCCGAGATGATAGGTTGGGTTAGGTTACGTTATATTACGTTATTGATGTATATGAAGGTCAAACGGAGACCTAGAGGCCAACTCGCCAGGAATGATGTCAAATATTACCGCCGAGATGTTAGGTTTGGTTAGGTTAGGTTATATTACGATATTGATGTATATAAATGTCCCACGGAGACGGAGAAGCCAACTCGCCAGGAATGATGTCAAATATTACCGCCGAGATGTTAGGTTGGGTTATGTTAGGTTATATTACGTTATTGATGTATATAAATGTCCCACGGAGAAGTAGAGGCCAACAAGACAGGAATGTGGTCAAATATTACCGCCGAGATGTTAGATTGGGTTAGGTTAGGTTATATTACGTTATTGAAGTATACAAAGGTTCTACGGAGACGCAGAGGCCAACAAGCCAGGAATGTGGTCAAATATTACCGCCGAGATGTTAGATTGGTTTAGGCTAGCTTACATTATGTTATTTGTGTATATAAAGGTCCCACGGATACGTAGAGGCCAACTCGCCAGGAATGTGGTCAAATATTACCGCCGAGATGATAGGTTGGGTAAGGTTAGGTTATACTACGTTATTGATGTATACGAAGGTCAAACGGAGACGTAGAGGCCAACTCGCCAGGAATGATGTCAAATATTACCGCCGAGATGATAGGTTGTGTTAGATTAGGTTATATTACGTTATTGATGTATATCAAGGTCAAACGGAGACGTAGAGGCCAACACGCCAGGAATGATGTCAAATATTACCGCCGAGATGTTAGGTTGGGTTATGTTAGGTTATATTACGTTATTGATGTATGTAAAGTTCCCACGGAGACGTAGGGGCCACATCGCCCGGAATGTTGTCAAATATTACCGCCGAGGTGATGGGTTGGGTTAGGTTAGGTTATATAAAGTTATTGATGTATATGAAGGTCAAACGTGGACGTAGAGGCCAACTCGCCAGGAATGTTGTCAAATATTACCGCCGAGATGTTAGTTTGGGTTAGGTTAGGTTATATTACATTATTGATGTATATGAAGGTCAAACGGAGACGTAGAGGCCAACTCGCCCGGAATGATGTCAAATATTACCGCCGAGATGTTAGGTTGGGTTACGTTAGGTTACATTACATTATTGATGTATATAAATGTCCCACGGAGACGTAGAGGCCAACAAGACAGGAATGTGGTCAAATATTACCGCCGAAATGTTAGATTGGGTTAGGCTAGGTTATATTACTTTATTGAATTATATAAAGGTCCTACGAAGACGTAGAGGCCAACAAGCCAGGAATGTGGTCAAATATTACCGCCGAGATGTTAGATTGGGTTAGGCTAGCTTATATTATGTTATTTATGTATATAAAGGTCCCACGGAGACGTGGAGGCCAACAAGCCAGGAATGTGGTCAAATATTACCGCCGAGATGATAGGTTAGGTTAGGTTAGGTTATATTACGTTATTGATGTATATGAAGGTCAAACGGAGACGTAGAGGCCAACTCGCCAGGAATGATGTCAAATATTACCGCCGAGATGATAGGTTGGGTTAGGTTAGGTTCTATTACGTTATTGATGTATATGAAGGTCAAACGGAGACGTAGAGGCCAACACGCCAGGAATGATGTCAAATATTACCGCCGAGATGTTAGGTTGGGTTAGGTTACGTTACATTACGTTATTGATGTATATGAAGGTCAAACGGTGACGTGGGGGCCAAGTCGGCAGGTATGTTGTCAAATATTACCGCCGAGATGTTAGGTTGGGTTAGGTTAGGTTATATTACGTTATTGATGTATATAAATGTCCCACGGAGAAGTAGAGGCCAACTCGGCAGGTATGTTGTCAAATATTACCGCCGAGATGTTAGTTTGGGTTAGGTTAGGTTATATTAAGTTATTGATGTATATGAAGGTCAAACGGAGACGTAGAGGCCAACTCGCCAGGAATGTTGTCAAATATTACCGCCGAGATGTTAGTTTGGGTTAGGTTAGGTTATATTACATTATTGATGTATATGAAGGTCAAACGGAGACGTAGAGGCCAACTCGCCCGGAATGATGTCAAATATTACCGCCGAGATGTTAGGTTGGGTTACGTTAGGTTACATTACATTATTGATGTATATAAATGTCCCACGGAGACGTAGAGGCCAACAAGACAGGAATGTGGTCAAATATTACCGCCGAAATGTTAGATTGGGTTAGGCTAGGTTATATTACTTTATTGAATTATATAAAGGTCCTACGGAGACGTAGAGGCCAACAAGCCAGGAATGTGGTCAAATATTACCAACGATATGTTAGATTGGGTTAGGCTAGCTTATATTATGTTATTTATGTATATAAAGGTCCCACGGAGACGTGGAGGCCAACAAGCCAGGAATGTGGTCAAATATTACCGCCGAGATGATAGGTTAGGTTAGGTTAGGTTATATTACGTTATTGATGTATATGAAGGTCAAACGGAGACGTAGAGGCCAACTCGCCAGGAATGATGTCAAATATTACCGCCGAGATGATAGGTTGGGTTAGGTTAGGTTCTATTACGTTATTGATGTATATGAAGGTCAAACGGAGACGTAGAGGCCAACACGCCAGGAATGATGTCAAATATTACCGCCGAGATGTTAGGTTGGGTTATGTTAGGTTATATTACGTTATAGATGTATATAAAGGTCCCACGGAGATGTAGAGGCCAACAAGACAGGATAGTGGTCAAATATTACCGCCGAGATGTTAGGTTGGGTTAGGTTAGGTTATATTATGTTATTTATGTTTATAAAGGTCCCACGGAGACGTAGAGGCCAACTCGCCAGATATGTTTCAAATATTACCGCCGAGATGTTAGTTTGGGTTAGGTTAGGTTATATTAAGTTATTGATGTATATGGAGGTCAAACGGAGACGTAGAGGCCAACTCGCCAGGAGTGTTGTCAAATATTACTGCCGAGATGTTAGGTTGCGTTAGGTTAGGTTATATTCCGCTATTGATGTATATAATGGTCCCACGGAGACGTAAAGGCCAACTCGCCAGGAATGTTGTCAAATATTACCGCCGAGATGATAGGTTGGGTTAGGTTAGGTTATATTACGTTATTGATGTATATGAATGTCAAACGGAGACGTAGAGGCCAACTCGGCAGGTATGTTGTCAAATATTACCGCCGAGATGATAGGTTGGGTTAGGTTACGTTATATTACGTTAGTGATGTATATGAAGGTCAAACGGAGACCTAGAGGCCAACTCGCCAGGAATGATGTCAAATATTACCGCCGAGATGTTAGGTTGGGTTAGGTTAGGTTATATTACGATATTGATGTATATAAATGTCCCACGGAGACGGAGAAGCCAACTCGCCAGGCATGTTGTCAAATATTACAGCCGAGATGTTAGGTTGGGTTAGGTTAGGTTATATTACGTTATTGATGTATATAAATGTCCCACGGAGACGTAGAGGCCAACTCGGCAGGTATGTTGTCAAATATTACCGCCGAGATGTTAGGTTTGGTTAGGTTAGGTTATATTACGTGATTGATGTATATAAAAGTCCCACGGAGAAGGAGAAACCAACTCGCCAGGAATGTTGTAAAATATTACCGCCGAGATGTTAGATTGGGTTATGTTAGGTTATATTACGTTATAGATGTATATAAAGGTCCCACGGAGATGTAGAGGCCAACAAGACAGGATAGTGGTCAAATATTACCGCCGAGATGTTAGGTTGGGTTAGGTTAGGTTATATTATGTTATTTATGTTTATAAACGTCCCACGGAGACGTAGAGGCCAACTCGGCAGGTATGTTGTCAAATATTACCGCCGAGATGTTAGTTTGGGTTAGGTTAGGTTATATTAAGTTATTGATGTATATGAAGGTCAAACGGAGACGTAGAGGCCAACTCGCCAGGAATGTTGTCAAATATTACCGCCGAGATGTTAGTTTGGGTTAGGTTAGGTTATATTACATTAGTGATGTATATGAAGGACAAACGGAGACGTAGAGGCCAACTCGCCCGGAATGATGTCAAATATTACCGCCGAAATGTTAGATTGGGTTAGGCTAGGTTATATTACTTTATTGAATTATATAAAGGTCCTACGGAGACGTAGAGGCCAACAAGCCAGGAATGTGGTCAAATATTACCGCCGAGATGTTAGGTTGGGTTAGGTTAGGTTATATTACGATATTGATGTATATAAATGTCCCACGGAGACGGAGAAGCCAACTCGCCAGGCATGTTGTCAAATATTACAGCCGAGATGTTAGGTTGGGTTAGGTTAGGTTATATTACGTTATTGATGTATATAAATGTCCCACGGAGACGTAGAGGCCAACTCGGCAGGTATGTTGTCAAATATTACCGCCGAGATGTTAGGTTGGGTTAGGTTAGGTTCTATTACGTTATTGATGTATATGAAGGTCAAACGGAGACGTAGAGGCCAACACGCCAGGAATGATGTCAAATATTACCGCCGAGATGTTAGGTTGGGTTATGTTAGCTTATTTTACGTTATAGATGTATATAAAGGTCCCACGGAGATGTAGAGGCCAACAAGACAGGATAGTGGTCAAATATTACCGCCGAGATGTTAGGTTGGGTTAGGTTAGGTTATATTATGTTATTTATGTTTATAAAGGTCCCACGGAGACGTAGAGGCCAACTCGCCAGATATGTTTCAAATATTACCGCCGAGATATTAGTTTGGGTTAGGTTAGGTTATATTAAGTTATTGATGTATATGGAGGTCAAACGGAGACGTAGAGGCCAACTCGCCAGGAGTGTTGTCAAATATTACTGCCGAGATGTTAGGTTGCGTTAGGTTAGGTTATATTCCGCTATTGATGTATATAATGGTCCCACGGAGACGTAAAGGCCAACTCGCCAGGAATGTTGTCAAATATTACCGCCGAGATGATAGGTTGGGTTAGGTTAGGTTATATTACGTTATTGATGTATATGAATGTCAAACGGAGACGTAGAGGCCAACTCGGCAGGTATGTTGTCAAATATTACCGCCGAGATGATAGGTTGGGTTAGGTTACGTTATATTACGTTAGTGATGTATATGAAGGTCAAACGGAGACCTAGAGGCCAACTCGCCAGGAATGATGTCAAATATTACCGCCGAGATGTTAGGTTGGGTTAGGTTAGGTTATATTACGATATTGATGTATATAAATGTCCCACGGAGACGGAGAAGCCAACTCGCCAGGCATGTTGTCAAATATTACAGCCGAGATGTTAGGTTGGGTTAGGTTAGGTTATATTACGTTATTGATGTATATAAATGTCCCACGGAGACGTAGAGGCCAACTCGGCAGGTATGTTGTCAAATATTACCGCCGAGATGTTAGGTTTGGTTAGGTTAGGTTATATTACGTGATTGATGTATATAAAAGTCCCACGGAGAAGGAGAAACCAACTCGCCAGGAATGTTGTAAAATATTACCGCCGAGATGTTAGATTGGGTTATGTTAGGTTATATTACGTTATAGATGTATATAAAGGTCCCACGGAGATGTAGAGGCCAACAAGACAGGATAGTGGTCAAATATTACCGCCGAGATGTTAGGTTGGGTTAGGTTAGGTTATATTATGTTATTTATGTTTATAAACGTCCCACGGAGACGTAGAGGCCAACTCGGCAGGTATGTTGTCAAAAAATACCGCCGAGATGTTAGTTTGGGTTAGGTTAGGTTATATTAAGTTATTGATGTATATGAAGGTCAAACGGAGACGTAGAGGCCAACTCGCCAGGAATGTTGTCAAATATTACCGCCGAGATGTTAGTTTGGGTTAGGTTAGGTTATATTACATTAGTGATGTATATGAAGGACAAACGGAGACGTAGAGGCCAACTCGCCCGGAATGATGTCAAATATTACCGCCGAAATGTTAGATTGGGTTAGGCTAGGTTATATTACTTTATTGAATTATATAAAGGTCCTACGGAGACGTAGAGGCCAACTAGCCAGGAATGTGGTCAAATATTACCGCCGAGATGTTAGGTTGGGTTAGGTTAGGTTATATTACGATATTGATGTATATAAATGTCCCACGGAGACGGAGAAGCCAACTCGCCAGGCATGTTGTCAAATATTACAGCCGAGATGTTAGGTTGGGTTAGGTTAGGTTATATTACGTTATTGATATATATAAATGTCCCACGGAGACGTAGAGGCCAACTCGGCAGGTATGTTGTCAAATATTACCGCCGAGATGTTAGGTTGGGTTAGGTTAGGTTCTATTACGTTATTGATGTATATGAAGGTCAAACGGAGACGTAGAGGCCAACACGCCAGGAATGATGTCAAATATTACCGCCGAGATGTTAGGTTTGGTTAGGTTAGGTTATATTACGTGATTGATGTATATAAATGTCCCACGGAGAAGGAGAAACCAACTCGCCAGGAATGTTGTAAAATATTACCGCCGAGATGTTAGATTGGGTTAGGTTAAGTTGTATTACGTTATTGAAGTATATAAAGGTTCTACGGAGACGCAGGGGCCAACAAGCCAGGAATGTGGTCAAATATTACCGCCGAGATGTTAGATTGGGTTAGGCTAGCTTACATTGTGTTATTTGTGTATATAAAGGTCCCACGGATACGTAGAGGCCAACTCGCCAGGAATGTGGTCAAATATTACCGCCGAGATGATAGGTTGGGTAAGGTTAGGTTATATTACGTTATTGATGTATATGAAGGTCAAACGGAGACGTAGAGGCCAACTCGCCAGGAATGATGTCAAATATTACCGCCGAGATGATAGGTTGGGTTAGGTTAGGTTCTATTACGTTATTGATGTATATGAAGGTCAAACGGAGACGTAGAGGCCAACACGCCAGGAATGATGTCAAATATTACCGCCGAGATGTTAGGTTGGGTTATGTTAGGTTATATTACGTTATAGATGTATATAAAGGTCCCACGGAGATGTAGAGGCCAACAAGACAGGATAGTGGTCAAATATTACCGCCGAGATGTTAGGTTGCGTTAGGTTAGGTTATATTCCGCTATTGATGTATATAAAGGTCCCACGGAGACGTAAAGGCCAACTCGCCAGGAATGTTGTCAAATATTACCGCCGAGATGATAGGTTGGGTTAGGTTACGTTATATTACGTTATTGATGTATATGAATGTCAAACGGAGACGTAGAGGCCAACTCGGCAGGTATGTTGTCAAATATTACCGCCGAGATGTTAGGTTGGGTTAGGTTAGGTTATATTACGTGATTGATGTATATAAAAGTCCCACGGAGAAGGAGAAGCCAACTCGCCAGGAATGTTGTAAAATATTATCGCCGAGATGTTAGGTTGGGTTAGGTTAGGTTATATTACGTTATTGATGTATATAAAGGTCCCACGGAGAAGTAGAGGCCAACAAGACAGGAATGTGGTCAAATATTACCGCCGAGATGTTAGATTGGGTTAGGTTAGGTTATATTACGTTATTGAAGTATATAAAGGTTCTACGGAGACGCAGAGGCCAACAAGCCAGGAATGTGGTCAAATATTACCGCCGAGATGTTAGATTGGGTTAGGCTAGCTTACATTATGTTATTTGTGTATATAAAGGTCCCACGGATACGTAGAGGCCAACTCGCCAGGAATATGGTCAAATATTACCGCCGAGATGATAGGTTGGGTAAGGTTAGGTTATACTACGTTATTGATGTATATGAAGGTCAAACGGAGACGTAGAGGCCAACTCGCCAGGAATGATGTCAAATATTACCGCCGAGATGATAGGTTGTGTTAGGTTAGGTTATATTACGTTATTGATGTATATGAAGGTCAAACGGAGACGTAGAGGCCAACACGCCAGGAATGATGTCAAATATTACCGCCGAGATGTTAGGTTGGGTTAGGTTAGGTTATATTACGATATTGATGTATATAAATGTCCCACGGAGACGGAGAAGCCAACTCGGCAGGTATGTTGTCAAATATTACCGCCGAGATGTTAGGTTGGGTTAGGTTAGGTTATATTACGATATTGATGTATATAAATGTCCCACGGAGACGGAGAAGCCAACTCGCCAGGCATGTTGTCAAATATTACAGCCGAGATGTTAGGTTGGGTTAGGTTAGGTTATATTACGTTATTGATGTATATAAATGTCCCACGGAGACGTAGAGGCCAACTCGGCAGGTATGTTGTCAAATATTACCGCCGAGATGTTAGGTTGGGTTAGGTTAGGTTATATTACGTGATTGATGTATATAAAAGTCCCACGGAGAAGGAGAAACCAACTCGCCAGGAATGTTGTAAAATATTACCGCCGAGATGTTAGATTGGGTTAGGTTAAGTTGTATTACGTTATTGAAGTATATAAAGGTTCTACGGAGACGCAGGGGCCAACAAGCCAGGAATGTGGTCAAATATTACCGCCGAGATGTTAGATTGGGTTAGGCTAGCTTACATTATGTTATTTGTGTATATAAAGGTCCCACGGATACGTAGAGGCCAACTCGCCAGGAATGTGGTCAAATATTACCGCCGAGATGATAGGTTGGGTAAGGTTAGGTTATATTACGTTATTGATGTATATGAAGGTCAAACGGAGACGAAGAGGCCAACTCGCCAGGAATGATGTCAAATATTACCGCCGAGATGATAGGTTGGGTTAGGTTAGGTTCTATTACGTTATTGATGTATATGAAGGTCAAACGGAGACGTAGAGGCCAACACGCCAGGAATGATGTCAAATATTACCGCCGAGATGTTAGGTTGGGTTATGTTAGGTTATATTACGTTATAGATGTATATAAAGGTCCCACGGAGATGTAGAGGCCAACAAGACAGGATAGTGGTCAAATATTACCGCCGAGATGTTAGGTTGCGTTAGGTTAGGTTATATTCCGCTATTGATGTATATAAAGGTCCCACGGAGACGTAAAGGCCAACTCGCCAGGAATGTTGTCAAATATTACCGCCGAGATGATAGGTTGGGTTAGGTTACGTTATATTACGTTATTGATGTATATGAATGTCAAACGGAGACGTAGAGGCCAACTCGGCAGGTATGTTGTCAAATATTACCGCCGAGATGTTAGGTTGGGTTAGGTTAGGTTATATTACGTGATTGATGTATATAAAAGTCCCACGGAGAAGGAGAAGCCAACTCGCCAGGAATGTTGTAAAATATTATCGCCGAGATGTTAGGTTGGGTTAGGTTAGGTTATATTACGTTATTGATGTATATAAAGGTCCCACGGAGAAGTAGAGGCCAACAAGACAGGAATGTGGTCAAATATTACCGCCGAGATGTTAGATTGGGTTAGGTTAGGTTATATTACGTTATTGAAGTATATAAAGGTTCTACGGAGACGCAGAGGCCAACAAGCCAGGAATGTGGTCAAATATTACCGCCGAGATGTTAGATTGGGTTAGGCTAGCTTACATTATGTTATTTGTGTATATAAAGGTCCCACGGATACGTAGAGGCCAACTCGCCAGGAATATGGTCAAATATTACCGCCGAGATGATAGGTTGGGTAAGGTTAGGTTATACTACGTTATTGATGTATATGAAGGTCAAACGGAGACGTAGAGGCCAACTCGCCAGGAATGATGTCAAATATTACCGCCGAGATGATAGGTTGTGTTAGGTTAGGTTATATTACGTTATTGATGTATATGAAGATCAAACGGAGACGTAGAGGCCAACACGCCAGGAATGATGTCAAATATTACCGCCGAGATGTTAGGTTGGGTTAGGTTAGGTTATATTACGATATTGATGTATATAAATGTCCCACGGAGACGGAGAAGCCAACTCGGCAGGTATGTTGTCAAATATTACCGCCGAGATGTTAGGTTGGGTTAGGTTAGGTTATATTACGATATTGATGTATATAAATGTCCCACGGAGACGGAGAAGCCAACTCGCCAGGCATGTTGTCAAATATTACAGCCGAGATGTTAGGTTGGGTTAGGTTAGGTTATATTACGTTATTGATGTATATAAATGTCCCACGGATACGTAGAGGCCAACTCGCCAGGAATATGGTCAAATATTACCGCCGAGATGATAGGTTGGGTAAGGTTAGGTTATACTACGTTATTGATGTATATGAAGGTCAAACGGAGACGTAGAGGCCAACTCGCCAGGAATGATGTCAAATATTACCGCCGAGATGATAGGTTGTGTTAGGTTAGGTTATATTACGTTATTGATGTATATGAAGGTCAAACGGAGACGTAGAGGCCAACACGCCAGGAATGATGTCAAATATTACCGCCGAGATGTTAGGTTGGGTTAGGTTAGGTTATATTACGATATTGATGTATATAAATGTCCCACGGAGACGGAGAAGCCAACTCGGCAGGTATGTTGTCAAATATTACCGCCGAGATGTTAGGTTGGGTTAGGTTAGGTTATATTACGATATTGATGTATATAAATGTCCCACGGAGACGGAGAAGCCAACTCGCCAGGCATGTTGTCAAATATTACAGCCGAGATGTTAGGTTGGGTTAGGTTAGGTTATATTACGTTATTGATGTATATAAATGTCCCACGGAGACGTAGAGGCCAACTCGGCAGGTATGTTGTCAAATATTACCGCCGAGATGTTAGGTTGGGTTAGGTTAGGTTATATTACGTGATTGATGTATATAAAAGTCCCACGGAGAAGGAGAAACCAACTCGCCAGGCATGTTGTCAAATATTACAGCCGAGATGTTAGGTTGGGTTAGGTTAGGTTATATTACGTTATTGATGTATATAAATGTCCCACGGAGACGTAGAGGCCAACTCGGCAGGTATGTTGTCAAATATTACCGCCGAGATGATAGGTTGGGTAAGGTTAGGTTATACTACGTTATTGATGTATACGAAGGTCAAACGGAGACGTAGAGGCCAACTCGCCAGGAATGATGTCAAATATTACCGCCGAGATGATAGGTTGTGTTAGATTAGGTTATATTACGTTATTGATGTATATCAAGGTCAAACGGAGACGTAGAGGCCAACACGCCAGGAATGATGTCAAATATTACCGCCGAGATGTTAGGTTGGGTTATGTTAGGTTATATTACGTTATTGATGTATGTAAAGTTCCCACGGAGACGTAGGGGCCACATCGCCCGGAATGTTGTCAAATATTACCGCCGAGGTGATGGGTTGGGTTAGGTTAGGTTATATAAAGTTATTGATGTATATGAAGGTCAAACGTGGACGTAGAGGCCAACTCGCCAGGAATGTTGTCAAATATTACCGCCGAGATGTTAGTTTGGGTTAGGTTAGGTTATATTACATTATTGATGTATATGAAGGTCAAACGGAGACGTAGAGGCCAACTCGCCCGGAATGATGTCAAATATTACCGCCGAGATGTTAGGTTGGGTTACGTTAGGTTACATTACATTATTGATGTATATAAATGTCCCACGGAGACGTAGAGGCCAACAAGACAGGAATGTGGTCAAATATTACCGCCGAAATGTTAGATTGGGTTAGGCTAGGTTATATTACTTTATTGAATTATATAAAGGTCCTACGAAGACGTAGAGGCCAACAAGCCAGGAATGTGGTCAAATATTACCGCCGAGATGTTAGATTGGGTTAGGCTAGCTTATATTATGTTATTTATGTATATAAAGGTCCCACGGAGACGTGGAGGCCAACAAGCCAGGAATGTGGTCAAATATTACCGCCGAGATGATAGGTTAGGTTAGGTTAGGTTATATTACGTTATTGATGTATATGAAGGTCAAACGGAGACGTAGAGGCCAACTCGCCAGGAATGATGTCAAATATTACCGCCGAGATGATAGGTTGGGTTAGGTTAGGTTCTATTACGTTATTGATGTATATGAAGGTCAAACGGAGACGTAGAGGCCAACACGCCAGGAATGATGTCAAATATTACCGCCGAGATGTTAGGTTGGGTTAGGTTACGTTATATTACGTTATTGATGTATATGAAGGTCAAACGGTGACGTGGGGGCCAAGTCGGCAGGTATGTTGTCAAATATTACCGCCGAGATGTTAGGTTGGGTTAGGTTAGGTTATATTACGTTATTGATGTATATAAATGTCCCACGGAGAAGTAGAGGCCAACTCGGCAGGTATGTTGTCAAATATTACCGCCGAGATGTTAGTTTGGGTTAGGTTAGGTTATATTAAGTTATTGATGTATATGAAGGTCAAACGGAGACGTAGAGGCCAACTCGCCAGGAATGTTGTCAAATATTACCGCCGAGATGTTAGTTTGGGTTAGGTTAGGTTATATTACATTATTGATGTATATGAAGGTCAAACGGAGACGTAGAGGCCAACTCGCCCGGAATGATGTCAAATATTACCGCCGAGATGTTAGGTTGGGTTACGTTAGGTTACATTACATTATTGATGTATATAAATGTCCCACGGAGACGTAGAGGCCAACAAGACAGGAATGTGGTCAAATATTACCGCCGAAATGTTAGATTGGGTTAGGCTAGGTTATATTACTTTATTGAATTATATAAAGGTCCTACGGAGACGTAGAGGCCAACAAGCCAGGAATGTGGTCAAATATTACCAACGATATGTTAGATTGGGTTAGGCTAGCTTATATTATGTTATTTATGTATATAAAGGTCCCACGGAGACGTGGAGGCCAACAAGCCAGGAATGTGTTCAAATATTACCGCCGAGATGATAGGTTAGGTTAGGTTAGGTTATATTACGTTATTGATGTATATGAAGGTCAAACGGAGACGTAGAGGCCAACTCGCCAGGAATGATGTCAAATATTACCGCCGAGATGATAGGTTGGGTTAGGTTAGGTTCTATTACGTTATTGATGTATATGAAGGTCAAACGGAGACGTAGAGGCCAACACGCCAGGAATGATGTCAAATATTACCGCCGAGATGTTAGGTTGGGTTATGTTAGGTTATATTACGTTATAGATGTATATAAAGGTCCCACGGAGATGTAGAGGCCAACAAGACAGGATAGTGGTCAAATATTACCGCCGAGATGTTAGGTTGGGTTAGGTTAGGTTATATTATGTTATTTATGTTTATAAAGGTCCCACGGAGACGTAGAGGCCAACTCGCCAGATATGTTTCAAATATTACCGCCGAGATGTTAGTTTGGGTTAGGTTAGGTTATATTAAGTTATTGATGTATATGGAGGTCAAACGGAGACGTAGAGGCCAACTCGCCAGGAGTGTTGTCAAATATTACTGCCGAGATGTTAGGTTGCGTTAGGTTAGGTTATATTCCGCTATTGATGTATATAATGGTCCCACGGAGACGTAAAGGCCAACTCGCCAGGAATGTTGTCAAATATTACCGCCGAGATGATAGGTTGGGTTAGGTTAGGTTATATTACGTTATTGATGTATATGAATGTCAAACGGAGACGTAGAGGCCAACTCGGCAGGTATGTTGTCAAATATTACCGCCGAGATGATAGGTTGGGTTAGGTTACGTTATATTACGTTAGTGATGTATATGAAGGTCAAACGGAGACCTAGAGGCCAACTCGCCAGGAATGATGTCAAATATTACCGCCGAGATGTTAGGTTGGGTTAGGTTAGGTTATATTACGATATTGATGTATATAAATGTCCCACGGAGACGGAGAAGCCAACTCGCCAGGCATGTTGTCAAATATTACAGCCGAGATGTTAGGTTGGGTTAGGTTAGGTTATATTACGTTATTGATGTATATAAATGTCCCACGGAGACGTAGAGGCCAACTCGGCAGGTATGTTGTCAAATATTACCGCCGAGATGTTAGGTTTGGTTAGGTTAGGTTATATTACGTGATTGATGTATATAAAAGTCCCACGGAGAAGGAGAAACCAACTCGCCAGGAATGTTGTAAAATATTACCGCCGAGATGTTAGATTGGGTTATGTTAGGTTATATTACGTTATAGATGTATATAAAGGTCCCACGGAGATGTAGAGGCCAACAAGACAGGATAGTGGTCAAATATTACCGCCGAGATGTTAGGTTGGGTTAGGTTAGGTTATATTATGTTATTTATGTTTATAAACGTCCCACGGAGACGTAGAGGCCAACTCGGCAGGTATGTTGTCAAATATTACCGCCGAGATGTTAGTTTGGGTTAGGTTAGGTTATATTAAGTTATTGATGTATATGAAGGTCAAACGGAGACGTAGAGGCCAACTCGCCAGGAATGTTGTCAAATATTACCGCCGAGATGTTAGTTTGGGTTAGGTTAGGTTATATTACATTAGTGATGTATATGAAGGACAAACGGAGACGTAGAGGCCAACTCGCCCGGAATGATGTCAAATATTACCGCCGAAATGTTAGATTGGGTTAGGCTAGGTTATATTACTTTATTGAATTATATAAAGGTCCTACGGAGACGTAGAGGCCAACAAGCCAGGAATGTGGTCAAATATTACCGCCGAGATGTTAGGTTGGGTTAGGTTAGGTTATATTACGATATTGATGTATATAAATGTCCCACGGAGACGGAGAAGCCAACTCGCCAGGCATGTTGTCAAATATTACAGCCGAGATGTTAGGTTGGGTTAGGTTAGGTTATATTACGTTATTGATGTATATAAATGTCCCACGGAGACGTAGAGGCCAACTCGGCAGGTATGTTGTCAAATATTACCGCCGAGATGTTAGGTTGGGTTAGGTTAGGTTCTATTACGTTATTGATGTATATGAAGGTCAAACGGAGACGTAGAGGCCAACACGCCAGGAATGATGTCAAATATTACCGCCGAGATGTTAGGTTGGGTTATGTTAGCTTATTTTACGTTATAGATGTATATAAAGGTCCCACGGAGATGTAGAGGCCAACAAGACAGGATAGTGGTCAAATATTACCGCCGAGATGTTAGGTTGGGTTAGGTTAGGTTATATTATGTTATTTATGTTTATAAAGGTCCCACGGAGACGTAGAGGCCAACTCGCCAGATATGTTTCAAATATTACCGCCGAGATATTAGTTTGGGTTAGGTTAGGTTATATTAAGTTATTGATGTATATGGAGGTCAAACGGAGACGTAGAGGCCAACTCGCCAGGAGTGTTGTCAAATATTACTGCCGAGATGTTAGGTTGCGTTAGGTTAGGTTATATTCCGCTATTGATGTATATAATGGTCCCACGGAGACGTAAAGGCCAACTCGCCAGGAATGTTGTCAAATATTACCGCCGAGATGATAGGTTGGGTTAGGTTAGGTTATATTACGTTATTGATGTATATGAATGTCAAACGGAGACGTAGAGGCCAACTCGGCAGGTATGTTGTCAAATATTACCGCCGAGATGATAGGTTGGGTTAGGTTACGTTATATTACGTTAGTGATGTATATGAAGGTCAAACGGAGACCTAGAGGCCAACTCGCCAGGAATGATGTCAAATATTACCGCCGAGATGTTAGGTTGGGTTAGGTTAGGTTATATTACGATATTGATGTATATAAATGTCCCACGGAGACGGAGAAGCCAACTCGCCAGGCATGTTGTCAAATATTACAGCCGAGATGTTAGGTTGGGTTAGGTTAGGTTATATTACGTTATTGATGTATATAAATGTCCCACGGAGACGTAGAGGCCAACTCGGCAGGTATGTTGTCAAATATTACCGCCGAGATGTTAGGTTTGGTTAGGTTAGGTTATATTACGTGATTGATGTATATAAAAGTCCCACGGAGAAGGAGAAACCAACTCGCCAGGAATGTTGTAAAATATTACCGCCGAGATGTTAGATTGGGTTATGTTAGGTTATATTACGTTATAGATGTATATAAAGGTCCCACGGAGATGTAGAGGCCAACAAGACAGGATAGTGGTCAAATATTACCGCCGAGATGTTAGGTTGGGTTAGGTTAGGTTATATTATGTTATTTATGTTTATAAACGTCCCACGGAGACGTAGAGGCCAACTCGGCAGGTATGTTGTCAAAAAATACCGCCGAGATGTTAGTTTGGGTTAGGTTAGGTTATATTAAGTTATTGATGTATATGAAGGTCAAACGGAGACGTAGAGGCCAACTCGCCAGGAATGTTGTCAAATATTACCGCCGAGATGTTAGTTTGGGTTAGGTTAGGTTATATTACATTAGTGATGTATATGAAGGACAAACGGAGACGTAGAGGCCAACTCGCCCGGAATGATGTCAAATATTACCGCCGAAATGTTAGATTGGGTTAGGCTAGGTTATATTACTTTATTGAATTATATAAAGGTCCTACGGAGACGTAGAGGCCAACTAGCCAGGAATGTGGTCAAATATTACCGCCGAGATGTTAGGTTGGGTTAGGTTAGGTTATATTACGATATTGATGTATATAAATGTCCCACGGAGACGGAGAAGCCAACTCGCCAGGCATGTTGTCAAATATTACAGCCGAGATGTTAGGTTGGGTTAGGTTAGGTTATATTACGTTATTGATATATATAAATGTCCCACGGAGACGTAGAGGCCAACTCGGCAGGTATGTTGTCAAATATTACCGCCGAGATGTTAGGTTGGGTTAGGTTAGGTTCTATTACGTTATTGATGTATATGAAGGTCAAACGGAGACGTAGAGGCCAACACGCCAGGAATGATGTCAAATATTACCGCCGAGATGTTAGGTTTGGTTAGGTTAGGTTATATTACGTGATTGATGTATATAAATGTCCCACGGAGAAGGAGAAACCAACTCGCCAGGAATGTTGTAAAATATTACCGCCGAGATGTTAGATTGGGTTAGGTTAAGTTGTATTACGTTATTGAAGTATATAAAGGTTCTACGGAGACGCAGGGGCCAACAAGCCAGGAATGTGGTCAAATATTACCGCCGAGATGTTAGATTGGGTTAGGCTAGCTTACATTGTGTTATTTGTGTATATAAAGGTCCCACGGATACGTAGAGGCCAACTCGCCAGGAATGTGGTCAAATATTACCGCCGAGATGATAGGTTGGGTAAGGTTAGGTTATATTACGTTATTGATGTATATGAAGGTCAAACGGAGACGTAGAGGCCAACTCGCCAGGAATGATGTCAAATATTACCGCCGAGATGATAGGTTGGGTTAGGTTAGGTTCTATTACGTTATTGATGTATATGAAGGTCAAACGGAGACGTAGAGGCCAACACGCCAGGAATGATGTCAAATATTACCGCCGAGATGTTAGGTTGGGTTATGTTAGGTTATATTACGTTATAGATGTATATAAAGGTCCCACGGAGATGTAGAGGCCAACAAGACAGGATAGTGGTCAAATATTACCGCCGAGATGTTAGGTTGCGTTAGGTTAGGTTATATTCCGCTATTGATGTATATAAAGGTCCCACGGAGACGTAAAGGCCAACTCGCCAGGAATGTTGTCAAATATTACCGCCGAGATGATAGGTTGGGTTAGGTTACGTTATATTACGTTATTGATGTATATGAATGTCAAACGGAGACGTAGAGGCCAACTCGGCAGGTATGTTGTCAAATATTACCGCCGAGATGTTAGGTTGGGTTAGGTTAGGTTATATTACGTGATTGATGTATATAAAAGTCCCACGGAGAAGGAGAAGCCAACTCGCCAGGAATGTTGTAAAATATTATCGCCGAGATGTTAGGTTGGGTTAGGTTAGGTTATATTACGTTATTGATGTATATAAAGGTCCCACGGAGAAGTAGAGGCCAACAAGACAGGAATGTGGTCAAATATTACCGCCGAGATGTTAGATTGGGTTAGGTTAGGTTATATTACGTTATTGAAGTATATAAAGGTTCTACGGAGACGCAGAGGCCAACAAGCCAGGAATGTGGTCAAATATTACCGCCGAGATGTTAGATTGGGTTAGGCTAGCTTACATTATGTTATTTGTGTATATAAAGGTCCCACGGATACGTAGAGGCCAACTCGCCAGGAATATGGTCAAATATTACCGCCGAGATGATAGGTTGGGTAAGGTTAGGTTATACTACGTTATTGATGTATATGAAGGTCAAACGGAGACGTAGAGGCCAACTCGCCAGGAATGATGTCAAATATTACCGCCGAGATGATAGGTTGTGTTAGGTTAGGTTATATTACGTTATTGATGTATATGAAGGTCAAACGGAGACGTAGAGGCCAACACGCCAGGAATGATGTCAAATATTACCGCCGAGATGTTAGGTTGGGTTAGGTTAGGTTATATTACGATATTGATGTATATAAATGTCCCACGGAGACGGAGAAGCCAACTCGGCAGGTATGTTGTCAAATATTACCGCCGAGATGTTAGGTTGGGTTAGGTTAGGTTATATTACGATATTGATGTATATAAATGTCCCACGGAGACGGAGAAGCCAACTCGCCAGGCATGTTGTCAAATATTACAGCCGAGATGTTAGGTTGGGTTAGGTTAGGTTATATTACGTTATTGATGTATATAAATGTCCCACGGAGACGTAGAGGCCAACTCGGCAGGTATGTTGTCAAATATTACCGCCGAGATGTTAGGTTGGGTTAGGTTAGGTTATATTACGTGATTGATGTATATAAAAGTCCCACGGAGAAGGAGAAACCAACTCGCCAGGAATGTTGTAAAATATTACCGCCGAGATGTTAGATTGGGTTAGGTTAAGTTGTATTACGTTATTGAAGTATATAAAGGTTCTACGGAGACGCAGGGGCCAACAAGCCAGGAATGTGGTCAAATATTACCGCCGAGATGTTAGATTGGGTTAGGCTAGCTTACATTATGTTATTTGTGTATATAAAGGTCCCACGGATACGTAGAGGCCAACTCGCCAGGAATGTGGTCAAATATTACCGCCGAGATGATAGGTTGGGTAAGGTTAGGTTATATTACGTTATTGATGTATATGAAGGTCAAACGGAGACGAAGAGGCCAACTCGCCAGGAATGATGTCAAATATTACCGCCGAGATGATAGGTTGGGTTAGGTTAGGTTCTATTACGTTATTGATGTATATGAAGGTCAAACGGAGACGTAGAGGCCAACACGCCAGGAATGATGTCAAATATTACCGCCGAGATGTTAGGTTGGGTTATGTTAGGTTATATTACGTTATAGATGTATATAAAGGTCCCACGGAGATGTAGAGGCCAACAAGACAGGATAGTGGTCAAATATTACCGCCGAGATGTTAGGTTGCGTTAGGTTAGGTTATATTCCGCTATTGATGTATATAAAGGTCCCACGGAGACGTAAAGGCCAACTCGCCAGGAATGTTGTCAAATATTACCGCCGAGATGATAGGTTGGGTTAGGTTACGTTATATTACGTTATTGATGTATATGAATGTCAAACGGAGACGTAGAGGCCAACTCGGCAGGTATGTTGTCAAATATTACCGCCGAGATGTTAGGTTGGGTTAGGTTAGGTTATATTACGTGATTGATGTATATAAAAGTCCCACGGAGAAGGAGAAGCCAACTCGCCAGGAATGTTGTAAAATATTATCGCCGAGATGTTAGGTTGGGTTAGGTTAGGTTATATTACGTTATTGATGTATATAAAGGTCCCACGGAGAAGTAGAGGCCAACAAGACAGGAATGTGGTCAAATATTACCGCCGAGATGTTAGATTGGGTTAGGTTAGGTTATATTACGTTATTGAAGTATATAAAGGTTCTACGGAGACGCAGAGGCCAACAAGCCAGGAATGTGGTCAAATATTACCGCCGAGATGTTAGATTGGGTTAGGCTAGCTTACATTATGTTATTTGTGTATATAAAGGTCCCACGGATACGTAGAGGCCAACTCGCCAGGAATATGGTCAAATATTACCGCCGAGATGATAGGTTGGGTAAGGTTAGGTTATACTACGTTATTGATGTATATGAAGGTCAAACGGAGACGTAGAGGCCAACTCGCCAGGAATGATGTCAAATATTACCGCCGAGATGATAGGTTGTGTTAGGTTAGGTTATATTACGTTATTGATGTATATGAAGATCAAACGGAGACGTAGAGGCCAACACGCCAGGAATGATGTCAAATATTACCGCCGAGATGTTAGGTTGGGTTAGGTTAGGTTATATTACGATATTGATGTATATAAATGTCCCACGGAGACGGAGAAGCCAACTCGGCAGGTATGTTGTCAAATATTACCGCCGAGATGTTAGGTTGGGTTAGGTTAGGTTATATTACGATATTGATGTATATAAATGTCCCACGGAGACGGAGAAGCCAACTCGCCAGGCATGTTGTCAAATATTACAGCCGAGATGTTAGGTTGGGTTAGGTTAGGTTATATTACGTTATTGATGTATATAAATGTCCCACGGATACGTAGAGGCCAACTCGCCAGGAATATGGTCAAATATTACCGCCGAGATGATAGGTTGGGTAAGGTTAGGTTATACTACGTTATTGATGTATATGAAGGTCAAACGGAGACGTAGAGGCCAACTCGCCAGGAATGATGTCAAATATTACCGCCGAGATGATAGGTTGTGTTAGGTTAGGTTATATTACGTTATTGATGTATATGAAGGTCAAACGGAGACGTAGAGGCCAACACGCCAGGAATGATGTCAAATATTACCGCCGAGATGTTAGGTTGGGTTAGGTTAGGTTATATTACGATATTGATGTATATAAATGTCCCACGGAGACGGAGAAGCCAACTCGGCAGGTATGTTGTCAAATATTACCGCCGAGATGTTAGGTTGGGTTAGGTTAGGTTATATTACGATATTGATGTATATAAATGTCCCACGGAGACGGAGAAGCCAACTCGCCAGGCATGTTGTCAAATATTACAGCCGAGATGTTAGGTTGGGTTAGGTTAGGTTATATTACGTTATTGATGTATATAAATGTCCCACGGAGACGTAGAGGCCAACTCGGCAGGTATGTTGTCAAATATTACCGCCGAGATGTTAGGTTGGGTTAGGTTAGGTTATATTACGTGATTGATGTATATAAAAGTCCCACGGAGAAGGAGAAACCAACTCGCCAGGAATGTTGTAAAATATTACCGCCGAGATGTTAGATTGGGTTAGGTTAAGTTGTATTACGTTATTGAAGTATATAAAGGTTCTACGGAGACGCAGGGGCCAACAAGCCAGGAATGTGGTCAAATATTACCGCCGAGATGTTAGATTGGGTTAGGCTAGCTTACATTATGTTATTTGTGTATATAAAGGTCCCACGGATACGTAGAGGCCAACTCGCCAGGAATGATGTCAAATATTACCGCCGAGATGATAGGTTGGGTTAGGTTAGGTTCTATTACGTTATTGATGTATATGAAGGTCAAACGGAGACGTAGAGGCCAACACGCCAGGAATGATGTCAAATATTACCGCCGAGATGTTAGGTTGGGTTATGTTAGGTTATATTACGTTATAGATGTATATAAAGGTCCCACGGAGATGTAGAGGCCAACAAGACAGGATAGTGGTCAAGTATTACCGCCGAGATGTTAGGTTGCGTTAGGTTAGGTTATATTCCGCTATTGATGTATATAAAGGTCCCACGGAGACGTAAAGGCCAACTCGCCAGGAATGTTGTCAAATATTACCGCCGAGATGATAGGTTGGGTTAGGTTACGTTATATTACGTTATTGATGTATATGAATGTCAAACGGAGAAGGAGAAGCCAACTCGCCAGGAATGTTGTAAAATATTATCGCCGAGATGTTAGGTTGGGTTAGGTTAGGTTATATTACGTTATTGATGTATATAAAGGTCCCACGGAGAAGTAGAGGCCAACAAGACAGGAATGTGGTCAAATATTACCGCCGAGATGTTAGATTGGGTTAGGTTAGGTTATATTACGTTATTGAAGTATATAAAGGTTCTACGGAGACGCAGAGGCCAACAAGCCAGGAATGTGGTCAAATATTACCGCCGAGATGTTAGATTGGGTTAGGCTAGCTTACATTATGTTATTTGTGTATATAAAGGTCCCACGGATACGTAGAGGCCAACTCGCCAGGAATATGGTCAAATATTACCGCCGAGATGATAGGTTGGGTAAGGTTAGGTTATACTACGTTATTGATGTATATGAAGGTCAAACGGAGACGTAGAGGCCAACTCGCCAGGAATGATGTCAAATATTACCGCCGAGATGATAGGTTGTGTTAGGTTAGGTTATATTACGTTATTGATGTATATGAAGGTCAAACGGAGACGTAGAGGCCAACTCGCCAGGAATGATGTCAAATATTACCGCCGAGATGATAGGTTGGGTTAGGTTAGGTTCTATTACGTTATTGATGTATATGAAGGTCAAACGGAGACGTAGAGGCCAACACGCCAGGAATGATGTCAAATATTACCGCCGAGATGTTAGGTTGGGTTATGTTAGGTTATATTACGTTATAGATGTATATAAAGGTCCCACGGAGATGTAGAGGCCAACAAGACAGGATAGTGGTCAAATATTACCGCCGAGATGTTAGGTTGCGTTAGGTTAGGTTATATTCCGCTATTGATGTATATAAAGGTCCCACGGAGACGTAAAGGCCAACTCGCCAGGAATGTTGTCAAATATTACCGCCGAGATGATAGGTTGGGTTAGGTTACGTTATATTACGTTATTGATGTATATGAATGTCAAACGGAGACGTAGAGGCCAACTCGGCAGGTATGTTGTCAAATATTACCGCCGAGATGTTAGGTTGGGTTAGGTTAGGTTATATTACGTGATTGATGTATATAAAAGTCCCACGGAGAAGGAGAAGCCAACTCGCCAGGAATGTTGTAAAATATTATCGCCGAGATGTTAGGTTGGGTTAGGTTAGGTTATATTACGTTATTGATGTATATAAAGGTCCCACGGAGAAGTAGAGGCCAACAAGACAGGAATGTGGTCAAATATTACCGCCGAGATGTTAGATTGGGTTAGGTTAGGTTATATTACGTTATTGAAGTATATAAAGGTTCTACGGAGACGCAGAGGCCAACAAGCCAGGAATGTGGTCAAATATTACCGCCGAGATGTTAGATTGGGTTAGGCTAGCTTACATTATGTTATTTGTGTATATAAAGGTCCCACGGATACGTAGAGGCCAACTCGCCAGGAATATGGTCAAATATTACCGCCGAGATGATAGGTTGGGTAAGGTTAGGTTATACTACGTTATTGATGTATATGAAGGTCAAACGGAGACGTAGAGGCCAACTCGCCAGGAATGATGTCAAATATTACCGCCGAGATGATAGGTTGTGTTAGGTTAGGTTATATTACGTTATTGATGTATATGAAGGTCAAACGGAGACGTAGAGGCCAACACGCCAGGAATGATGTCAAATATTACCGCCGAGATGTTAGGTTGGGTTAGGTTAGGTTATATTACGATATTGATGTATATAAATGTCCCACGGAGACGGAGAAGCCAACTCGGCAGGTATGTTGTCAAATATTACCGCCGAGATGTTAGGTTGGGTTAGGTTAGGTTATATTACGATATTGATGTATATAAATGTCCCACGGAGACGGAGAAGCCAACTCGCCAGGCATGTTGTCAAATATTACAGCCGAGATGTTAGGTTGGGTTAGGTTAGGTTATATTACGTTATTGATGTATATAAATGTCCCACGGAGACGTAGAGGCCAACTCGGCAGGTATGTTGTCAAATATTACCGCCGAGATGTTAGGTTGGGTTAGTTTAGGTTATATTACGTGATTGATGTATATAAAAGTCCCACGGAGAAGGAGAAACCAACTCGCCAGGAATGTTGTAAAATATTACCGCCGAGATGTTAGATTGGGTTAGGTTAAGTTGTATTACGTTATTGAAGTATGTAAAGGTTCTACGGAGACGCAGGGGCCAACAAGCCAGGAATGTGGTCAAATATTACCGCCGAGATGTTAGATTGGGTTAGCCTAGCTTACATTATGTTATTTGTGTATATAAAGGTCCCACGGATACGTAGATGCCAACTCGCCAGGAATGTGGTGAAATATTACCGCCGAGATGATAGGTTGGGTAAGGTTACGTTATACTACGTTATTGATGTATATGAAGGTCAAACGGAGACGTAGAGGCCAACTCGCCAGGAATGATGTCAAATATTACCGCCGAGATGATAGGTTGGGTTAGGTTAGGTTCTATTACGTTATTGATGTATATGAAGGTCAAACGGAAACGTAGAGGCCAACACGCCAGGAATGATGTCAAATATTACCGCCGAGATGTTAGGTTGGGTTATGTTAGGTTATATTACGTTATAGATGTATATAAAAGTCCCACGGAGATGTAGAGGCCAACAAGACAGGATAGTGGTCAAATATTACCGCCGAGATGTTAAGTTGGGTTAGGTTAGGTTATATTATGTTATTTATGTTTATAAACGTCCCACGGAGACGTAGAGGCCAACTCGGCAGGTATGTTGTCAAATATTACCGCCGAGATGTTAGTTTGGGTTAGGTTAGGTTATATTAAGTTATTGATGTATATGAAGGTCAAACGGAGACGTAGAGGCCAACTCGCCAGGAATGTTGTCAAATATTACCGCCGAGATGTTAGGTTGGGTTAGGTTAGGTTCTATTACGTTATTGATGTATATGAAGGTCAAACGGAGACGTAGAGGCCAACACGCCAGGAATGATGTCAAATATTACCGCCGAGATGTTAGGTTGGGTTATGTTAGGTTATATTACGTTATAGATGTATATAAAGGTCCCACGGAGATGTAGAGGCCAACAAGACAGGATAGAGGTCAAATATTACCGCCGAGATGTTAGGTTGGGTTAGGTTAGGTTATATTATGTTATTTATGTTTATAAAGGTCCCACGGAGACGTAGAGGCCAACTCGCCAGATATGTTTCAAATATTACCGCCGAGATGTTAGTTTGGGTTAGGTTAGGTTATATTAAGTTATTGATGTATATGGAGGTCAAACGGAGACGTAGAGGCCAACTCGCCAGGAGTGTTGTCAAATATTACTGCCGAGATGTTAGGTTGCGTTAGGTTAGGTTATATTCCGCTATTGATGTATATAAAGGTCCCACGGAGACGTAAAGGCCAACTCGCCAGGAATGTTGTCAAATATTACCGCCGAGATGATAGGTTGGGTTAGGTTACGTTATATTACGTTATTGATGTATATGAATGTCAAACGGAGACGTAGAGGCCAACTCGGCAGGTATGTTGTCAAATATTACCGCCGAGATGTTAGGTTGGGTTAGGTTAGGTTATATTACGTGATTGATGTATATAAAAGTCCCACGGAGAAGGAGAAGCCAACTCGCCAGGAATGTTGTAAAATATTATCGCCGAGATGTTAGGTTGGGTTAGGTTAGGTTATATTACGTTATTGATGTATATAAAGGTCCCACGGAGAAGTAGAGGCCAACAAGACAGGAATGTGGTCAAATATTACCGCCGAGATGTTAGATTGGGTTAGGTTAGGTTATATTACGTTATTGAAGTATATAAAGGTTCTACGGAGACGCAGAGGCCAACAAGCCAGGAATGTGGTCAAATATTACCGCCGAGATGTTAGATTGGGTTCGGCTAGCTTACATTATGTTATTTGTGTATATAAAGGTCCCACGGATACGTAGAGGCCAACTCGCCAGGAATATGGTCAAATATTACCGTCGAGATGATAGGTTGGGTAAGGTTAGGTTATACTACGTTATTGATGTATATGAAGGTCAAACGGAGACGTAGAGGCCAACTCGCCAGGAATGATGTCAAATATTACCGCCGAGATGATAGGTTGTGTTAGGTTAGGTTATATTACGTTATTGATGTATATGAAGGTCAAACGGAGACGTAGAGGCCAACACGCCAGGAATGATGTCAAATATTACCGCCGAGATGTTAGGTTGGGTTAGGTTAGGTTATATTACGATATTGATGTATATAAATGTCCCACGGAGACGGAGAAGCCAAATCGGCAGGTATGTTGTCAAATATTACCGCCGAGATGTTAGATTGGGTTAGGTTAGGTTATATTACGTTATTGAAGTATATAAAGGTTCTACGGAGACGCAGAGGCCAACAAGCCAGGAATGTGGTCAAATATTACCGCCGAGATGTTAGATTGGGTTCGGCTAGCTTACATTATGTTATTTGTGTATATAAAGGTCCCACGGATACGTAGAGGCCAACTCGCCAGGAATATGGTCAAATATTACCGCCGAGATGATAGGTTGGGTAAGGTTAGGTTATACTACGTTATTGATGTATATGAAGGTCAAACGGAGACGTAGAGGCCAACTCGCCAGGAATGATGTCAAATATTACCGCCGAGATGATAGGTTGTGTTAGGTTAGGTTATATTACGTTATTGATGTATATGAAGGTCAAACGGAGACGTAGAGGCCAACACGCCAGGAATGATGTCAAATATTACCGCCGAGATGTTAGGTTGGGTTAGGTTAGGTTATATTACGTGATTGATGTATATAAAAGTCCCACGGAGAAGGAGAAGCCAACTCGCCAGGAATGTTGTAAAATATTATCGCCGAGATGTTAGGTTGGGTTAGGTTAGGTTCTATTACGTTATTGATGTATATGAAGGTCAAACGGAGACGTAGAGGCCAACACGCCAGGACTGATGTCAAATATTACCGCCGAGATGTTAGGTTGGGTTATGTTAGGTTATATTACGTTATAGATGTATATAAAGGTCCCACGGAGATGTAGAGGCCAACAAGACAGGATAGTGGTCAAATATTACCGCCGAGATGTTAGGTTGGGTTAGGTTAGGTTATATTATGTTATTTATGTTTATAAACGTCCCACGGAGACGTAGAGGCCAACTCGGCAGGTATGTTGTCAAATATTACCGCCGAGATGTTAGTTTGGGTTAGGTTAGGTTATATTAAGTTATTGATGTATATGAAGATCAAACGGAGACGTAGAGGCCAACTCGCCAGGAATGTTGTCAAATATTACCGCCGAGATGTTAGTTTGGGTTAGGTTAGGTTATATTACATTATTGATGTATATGAAGGTCAAACGGAGACGTAGAGGCCAACTCGCCCGGAATGATGTCAAATATTACCGCCGAAATGTTAGATTGGGTTAGGCTAGGTTATATTACTTTATTGAATTATATAAAGGTCCTACGGAGACGTAGAGGCCAACAAGCCAGGAATGTGGTCAAATATTACCGCCGAGATGTTAGATTGGGTTAGGCTAGCTTATATTATGTTATCTGTGTATATAAAGGTCCCACGGAGACGTGGAGGCCAACAAGCCAGGAATGTGGTCAAATATTACCGCCGAGATGATAGGTTAGGTTAGGTTAGGTTATATTACGTTATAGATGTATATAAAGGTCCCACGGAGACGTAGAGGCCAACTCGCCAGGAATGATGTCAAATATTACCGCCGAGATGATAGGTTGGGTTAGGTTAGGTTCTATTACGTTATTGATGTATATGAAGGTCAAACGGAGACGTAGAGGCCAACACGCCAGGAATGATGTCAAATATTACCGCCGAGATGTTAGGTTGGGTTATGTTAGGTTATAATACGTTACAGATGTATATAAAGGTCCCACGGAGATGTAGAGGCCAACAAGACAGAATAGTGGTCAAATATTACCGCCGAGATGTTAGGTTGGGTTAGGTTAGGTTATATTATGTTATTTATGTTTATAAAGGTCCCACGGAGACGTAGAGGCCAACTCGCCAGATATGTTTCAAATATTACCGCCGAGATGTTAGTTTGGGTTAGGTTAGGTTATATTAAGTTATTGATGTATATGGAGGTCAAACGGAGACGTAGAGGCCAACTCGCCAGGAGTGTTGTCAAATATTACTGCCGAGATGTTAGGTTGCGTTAGGTTAGGTTATATTCCGCTATTGATGTATATAATGGTCCCACGGAGACGTAAAGGCCAACTCGCCAGGAATGTTGTCAAATATTACCGCCGAGATGATAGGTTGGGTTAGGTTAGGTTATATTACGTTATTGATGTATATGAATGTCAAACGGAGACGTAGAGGCCAACTCGGCAGGTATGTTGTCAAATATTACCGCCGAGATGATAGGTTGGGTTAGGTTACGTTATATTACGTTAGTGAGGTATATGAAGGTCAAACGGAGACCTAGAGGCCAACTCGCCAGGAATGATGTCAAATATTACCGCCGAGATGTTAGGTTGGGTTAGGTTAGGTTATATTACGATATTGATGTATATAAATGTCCCACGGAGACGGAGAAGCCAACTCGCCAGGCATGTTGTCAAATATTACAGCCGAGATGTTAGGTTGGGTTAGGTTAGGTTATATTACGGTATTGATGTATATAAATGTCCCACGGAGACGTAGAGGCCAACTCGGCAGGTATGTTGTCAAATATTACCGCCGAGATGTTAGGTTTGGTTAGGTTAGGTTATATTACGTGATTGATGTATATAAAAGTCCCACGGAGAAGGAGAAACCAACTCGCCAGGAATGTTGTAAAATATTACCGCCGAGATGTTAGATTGGGTTAGGTTAAGTTGTATTACGTTATTGAAGTATATAAAGGTTCTACGGAGACGCAGAGGCCAACAAGCCAGGAATGTGGTCAAATATTACCGCCGAGATGTTAGATTGGGTTAGGCTAGCTTACATTATGTTATTTGTGTATATAAAGGTCCCACGGATACGTAGAGGCCAACTCGCCAGGAATGTGGTCAAATATTACCGCCGAGATGATAGGTTGGGTAAGGTTAGGTTATATTACGTTATTGATGTATATGAAGGTCAAACGGAGACGTAGAGGCCAACTCGCCAGGAATGATGTCAAATATTACCGCCGAGATGATAGGTTGGGTTAGGTTAGGTTATATTACGTTATAGATGTATATAAAGGTCCCACGGAGATGTAGAGGCCAACAAGACAGGATAGTGGTCAAATATTACCGCCGAGATGTTAGGTTGGGTTAGGTTAGGTTATATTATGTTATTTATGTTTATAAAGTTCCCACGGAGACGTAGAGGCCAACTCGCCAGATATGTTTCAAATATTACCGCCGAGATGTTAGATTGGGTTAGGATAGGTTATACTACGATATTGATGTATATGAAGGTCAAACGGAGACGTAGAGGCCAACTCGGCAGGTATGATGTCAAATATTACCGCCGTGATGTTAGGTTGGGTTAGCCTAGCTTACATTATGTTATTTGTGTATATACAGGTCCCACGGATACGTAGATGCCAACTCGCCAGGAATGTGGTGAAATATTACCGCCGAGATGATAGGTTGGGTAAGGTTAGGTTATACTACGTTATTGATGTATATGAAGGTCAAACGGAGACGTAGAGGCCAACTCGCCAGGAATGATGTCAAATATTACCGCCGAGATGATAGGTTGGGTTAGGTTAGGTTCTATTACGTTATTGATGTATATGAAGGTCAAACGGAAACGTAGAGGCCAACACGCCAGGAATGATGTCAAATATTACCGCCGAGATGTTAGGTTGGGTTAGGTTAGGTTATATTACGTGATTGATGTATATAAAAGTCCCACGGAGAAGGAGAAGCCAACTCGCCAGGAATGTTGTAAAATATTATCGCCGAGATGTTAGGTTGGGTTAGGTTAGGTTCTATTACGTCATTGATGTATATGAAGGTCAAACGGAGACGTAGAGTCCAACACGCCAGGACTGATGTCAAATATTACCGCCGAGATGTTAGGTTGGGTTATGTTAGGTTATATTACGTTATAGATGTATATAAAGGTCCCACGGAGATGTAGAGGCCAACAAGACAGGATAGTGGTCAAATATTACCGCCGAGATGTTAGGTTGGGTTAGGTTAGGTTATATTATGTTATTTATGTTTATAAACGTCCCACGGAGACGTAGAGGCCAACTCGGCAGGTATGTTGTCAAATATTACCGCCGAGATGTTAGTTTGGGTTAGGTTAGGTTATATTAAGTTATTGATGTATATGAAGATCAAACGGAGACGTAGAGGCCAACTCGCCAGGAATGTTGTCAAATATTACAGCCGAGATGTTAGTTTGGGTTAGGTTAGGTTATATTACATTATTGATGTATATGAAGGTCAAACGGAGACGTAGAGGCCAACTCGCCCGGAATGATGTCAAATATTACCGCCGAAATGTTAGATTGGGTTAGGCTAGGTTATATTACTTTATTGAATTATATAAAGGTCCTACGGAGACGTAGAGGCCAACAAGCCAGGAATGTGGTCAAATATTACCGCCGAGATGTTAGATTGGGTTAGGCTAGCTTATATTATGTTATCTGTGTATATAAAGGTCCCACGGAGACGTGGAGGCCAACAAGCCAGGAATGTGGTCAAATATTACCGCCGAGATGATAGGTTAGGTTAGGTTAGGTTATATTACGTTATAGATGTATATAAAGTTCCCACGGAGACGTAGAGGCCAACTCGCCAGGAATGATGTCAAATATTACCGCCGAGATGATAGGTTGTGTTAGGTTAGGTTATATTACGTTATTGATGTATATGAAGGTCAAACGGAGACGTAGAGGCCAACACGCCAGGAATGATGTCAAATATTACCGCCGAGATGTTAGGTTGGGTTAGGTTAGGTTATATTACGATATTGATGTATATAAATGTCCCACGGAGACGGAGAAGCCAACTCGGCAGGTATGTTGTCAAATATTACCGCCGAGATGTTAGGTTGGGTTAGGTTAGGTTATATTACGATATTGATGTATATAAATGTCCCACGGAGACGGAGAAGCCAACTCGCCAGGCATGTTGTCAAATATTACAGCCGAGATGTTAGGTTGGGTTAGGTTAGGTTATATTACGTTATTGATGTATATAAATGTCCCACGGAGACGTAGAGGCCAACTCGGCAGGTATGTTGTCAAATATTACCGCCGAGATGTTAGGTTGGGTTAGTTTAGGTTATATTACGTGATTGATGTATATAAAAGTCCCACGGAGAAGGAGAAACCAACTCGCCAGGAATGTTGTAAAATATTACCGCCGAGATGTTAGATTGGGTTAGGTTAAGTTGTATTACGTTATTGAAGTATGTAAAGGTTCTACGGAGACGCAGGGGCCAACAAGCCAGGAATGTGGTCAAATATTACCGCCGAGATGTTAGATTGGGTTAGGCTAGCTTACATTATGTTATTTGTGTATATAAAGGTCCCACGGATACGTAGAGGCCAACTCGCCAGGAATGTGGTCAAATATTACCGCCGAGATGATAGGTTGGGTAAGGTTAGGTTATATTACGTTATTGATGTATATGAAGGTCAAACGGAGACGTAGAGGCCAACTCGCCAGGAATGATGTCAAATATTACCGCCGAGATGATAGGTTGGGTTAGGTTATGTTCTATTACGTTATTGATGTATATGAAGGTCAAACGGAGACGTAGAGGCCAACACGCCAGGAATGATGTCAAATATTACCGCCGAGATGTTAGGTTGGGTTATGTTAGGTTATATTACGTTATAGATGTATATAAAGGTCCCACGGAGATGTAGAGGCCAACAAGACAGGATAGTGGTCAAATATTAGCGCCGAGATGTTAGGTTGCGTTAGGTTAGGTTATATTCCGCTATTGATGTATATAAAGGTCCCACGGAGACGTAAAGTCCAACTCGCCAGGAATGTTGTCAAATATTACCGCCGAGATGATAGGTTGGGTTAGGTTACGTTATATTACGTTATTGATGTATATGAATGTCAAACGGAGACGTAGAGGCCAACTCGGCAGGTATGTTGTCAAATATTACCGCCGAGATGATAGGTTGGGTTAGATTACGTTATATTACGTTAGTGATGTATATGAAGGTCAAACGGAGACCTAGAGGCCAACTCGCCAGGAATGATGTCAAATATTACCGCCGAGATGTTAGGTTGGGTAAGGTTAGGTTATATTACGTTATTGATGTATATGAAGGTCAAACGGAGACGTAGAGGCCAACTCGCCAGGAATGATGTCAAATATTACCGCCGTGATGTTAGGTTGGGTTAGGTTAGGTTATATTACGTGATTGATGTATATAAAAGTCCCACGGAGAAGGAGAAGCCAACTCGCCGGGAATTTTGTAAAATATTACCGCCGAGATGTTAGATTGGGTTAGGTTAGGTTATATTACGTTATTGAAGTATATAAAGGTTCTACGGAGACGCAGAGGCCAACAAGCCAGGAATGTGGTCAAATATTACCGCCGAGATGTTAGATTGGGTTAGCCTAGCTTACATTATGTTATTTGTGTATATAAAGGTCCCACGGATACGTAGATGCCAACTCGCCAGGAATGTGGTGAAATATTACCGCCGAGATGATAGGTTGGGTAAGGTTAGGTTATACTACGTTATTGATGTATATGAAGGTCAAACGGAGACGTAGAGGCCAACTCGCCAGGAATGATGTCAAATATTACCGCCGAGATGATAGGTTGGGTTAGGTTAGGTTCTATTACGTTATTGATGTATATGAAGGTCAAACGGAAACGTAGAGGCCAACACGCCAGGAATGATGTCAAATATTACCGCCGAGATGTTAGGTTGGGTTATGTTAGGTTATATTACGTTATAGATGTATATAAAAGTCCCACGGAGATGTAGAGGCCAACAAGACAGGATAGTGGTCAAATATTACCGCCGAGATGTTAAGTTGGGTTAGGTTAGGTTATATTATGTTATTTATGTTTATAAACGTCCCACGGAGACGTAGAGGCCAACTCGGCAGGTATGTTGTCAAATATTACCGCCGAGATGTTAGTTTGGGTTAGGTTAGGTTATATTAAGTTATTGATGTATATGGAGGTCAAACGGAGACGTAGAGGCCAACTCGCCAGGAGTGTTGTCAAATATTACTGCCGAGATGTTAGGTTGCGTTAGGTTAGGTTATATTCCGCTATTGATGTATATAAAGGTCCCACGGAGACGTAAAGGCCAACTCGCCAGGAATGTTGTCAAATATTACCGCCGAGATGATAGGTTGGGTTAGGTTACGTTATATTACGTTATTGATGTATATGAATGTCAAACGGAGACGTAGAGGCCAACTCGGCAGGTATGTTGTCAAATATTACCGCCGAGATGTTAGGTTGGGTTAGGTTAGGTTATATTACGTGATTGATGTATATAAAAGTCCCACGGAGAAGGAGAAGCCAACTCGCCAGGAATGTTGTAAAATATTATCGCCGAGATGTTAGGTTGGGTTAGGTTAGGTTATATTACGTTATTGATGTATATAAAGGTCCCACGGAGAAGTAGAGGCCAACAAGACAGGAATGTGGTCAAATATTACCGCCGAGATGTTAGATTGGGTTAGGTTAGGTTATATTACGTTATTGAAGTATAGAAAGGTTCTACGGAGACGCAGAGGCCAACAAGCCAGGAATGTGGTCAAATATTACCGCCGAGATGTTAGATTGGGTTCGGCTAGCTTACATTATGTTATTTGTGTATATAAAGGTCCCACGGATACGTAGAGGCCAACTCGCCAGGAATATGGTCAAATATTACCGTCGAGATGATAGGTTGGGTAAGGTTAGGTTATACTACGTTATTGATGTATATGAAGGTCAAACGGAGACGTAGAGGCCAACTCGCCAGGAATGATGTCAAATATTACCGCCGAGATGATAGGTTGTGTTAGGTTAGGTTATATTACGTTATTGATGTATATGAAGGTCAAACGGAGACGTAGAGGCCAACACGCCAGGAATGATGTCAAATATTACCGCCGAGATGTTAGGTTGGGTTAGGTTAGGTTATATTACGATATTGATGTATATAAATGTCCCACGGAGACGGAGAAGCCAAATCGGCAGGTATGTTGTCAAATATTACCGCCGAGATGTTAGATTGGGTTAGGTTAGGTTATATTACGTTATTGAAGTATATAAAGGTTCTACGGAGACGCAGAGGCCAACAAGCCAGGAATGTGGTCAAATATTACCGCCGAGATGTTAGATTGGGTTCGGCTAGCTTACATTATGTTATTTGTGTATATAAAGGTCCCACGGATACGTAGAGGCCAACTCGCCAGGAATATGGTCAAATATTACCGCCGAGATGATAGGTTGGGTAAGGTTAGGTTATACTACGTTATTGATGTATATGAAGGTCAAACGGAGACGTAGAGGCCAACTCGCCAGGAATGATGTCAAATATTACCGCCGAGATGATAGGTTGTGTTAGGTTAGGTTATATTACGTTATTGATGTATATGAAGGTCAAACGGAGACGTAGAGGCCAACACGCCAGGAATGATGTCAAATATTACCGCCGAGATGTTAGGTTGGGTTAGGTTAGGTTATATTACGTGATTGATGTATATAAAAGTCCCACGGAGAAGGAGAAGCCAACTCGCCAGGAATGTTGTAAAATATTATCGCCGAGATGTTAGGTTGGGTTAGGTTAGGTTCTATTACGTTATTGATGTATATGAAGGTCAAACGGAGACGTAGAGGCCAACACGCCAGGACTGATGTCAAATATTACCGCCGAGATGTTAGGTTGGGTTATGTTAGGTTATATTACGTTATAGATGTATATAAAGGTCCCACGGAGATGTAGAGGCCAACAAGACAGGATAGTGGTCAAATATTACCGCCGAGATGTTAGGTTGGGTTAGGTTAGGTTATATTATGTTATTTATGTTTATAAACGTCCCACGGAGACGTAGAGGCCAACTCGGCAGGTATGTTGTCAAATATTACCGCCGAGATGTTAGTTTGGGTTAGGTTAGGTTATATTAAGTTATTGATGTATATGAAGATCAAACGGAGACGTAGAGGCCAACTCGCCAGGAATGTTGTCAAATATTACCGCCGAGATGTTAGTTTGGGTTAGGTTAGGTTATATTACATTATTGATGTATATGAAGGTCAAACGGAGACGTAGAGGCCAACTCGCCCGGAATGATGTCAAATATTACCGCCGAAATGTTAGATTGGGTTAGGCTAGGTTATATTACTTTATTGAATTATATAAAGGTCCTACGGAGACGTAGAGGCCAACAAGCCAGGAATGTGGTCAAATATTACCGCCGAGATGTTAGATTGGGTTAGGCTAGCTTATATTATGTTATCTGTGTATATAAAGGTCCCACGGAGACGTGGAGGCCAACAAGCCAGGAATGTGGTCAAATATTACCGCCGAGATGATAGGTTAGGTTAGGTTAGGTTATATTACGTTATAGATGTATATAAAGGTCCCACGGAGACGTAGAGGCCAACTCGCCAGGAATGATGTCAAATATTACCGCCGAGATGATAGGTTGGGTTAGGTTAGGTTCTATTACGTTATTGATGTATATGAAGGTCAAACGGAGACGTAGAGGCCAACACGCCAGGAATGATGTCAAATATTACCGCCGAGATGTTAGGTTGGGTTATGTTAGGTTATAATACGTTACAGATGTATATAAAGGTCCCACGGAGATGTAGAGGCCAACAAGACAGAATAGTGGTCAAATATTACCGCCGAGATGTTAGGTTGGGTTAGGTTAGGTTATATTATGTTATTTATGTTTATAAAGGTCCCACGGAGACGTAGAGGCCAACTCGCCAGATATGTTTCAAATATTACCGCCGAGATGTTAGTTTGGGTTAGGTTAGGTTATATTAAGTTATTGATGTATATGGAGGTCAAACGGAGACGTAGAGGCCAACTCGCCAGGAGTGTTGTCAAATATTACTGCCGAGATGTTAGGTTGCGTTAGGTTAGGTTATATTCCGCTATTGATGTATATAATGGTCCCACGGAGACGTAAAGGCCAACTCGCCAGGAATGTTGTCAAATATTACCGCCGAGATGATAGGTTGGGTTAGGTTAGGTTATATTACGTTATTGATGTATATGAATGTCAAACGGAGACGTAGAGGCCAACTCGGCAGGTATGTTGTCAAATATTACCGCCGAGATGATAGGTTGGGTTAGGTTACGTTATATTACGTTAGTGAGGTATATGAAGGTCAAACGGAGACCTAGAGGCCAACTCGCCAGGAATGATGTCAAATATTACCGCCGAGATGTTAGGTTGGGTTAGGTTAGGTTATATTACGATATTGATGTATATAAATGTCCCACGGAGACGGAGAAGCCAACTCGCCAGGCATGTTGTCAAATATTACAGCCGAGATGTTAGGTTGGGTTAGGTTAGGTTATATTACGGTATTGATGTATATAAATGTCCCACGGAGACGTAGAGGCCAACTCGGCAGGTATGTTGTCAAATATTACCGCCGAGATGTTAGGTTTGGTTAGGTTAGGTTATATTACGTGATTGATGTATATAAAAGTCCCACGGAGAAGGAGAAACCAACTCGCCAGGAATGTTGTAAAATATTACCGCCGAGATGTTAGATTGGGTTAGGTTAAGTTGTATTACGTTATTGAAGTATATAAAGGTTCTACGGAGACGCAGAGGCCAACAAGCCAGGAATGTGGTCAAATATTACCGCCGAGATGTTAGATTGGGTTAGGCTAGCATACATTATGTTATTTGTGTATATAAAGGTCCCACGGATACGTAGAGGCCAACTCGCCAGGAATGTGGTCAAATATTACCGCCGAGATGATAGGTTGGGTAAGGTTAGGTTATATTACGTTATTGATGTATATGAAGGTCAAACGGAGACGTAGAGGCCAACTCGCCAGGAATGATGTCAAATATTACCGCCGAGATGATAGGTTGGGTTAGGTTAGGTTATATTACGTTATAGATGTATATAAAGGTCCCACGGAGATGTAGAGGCCAACAAGACAGGATAGTGGTCAAATATTACCGCCGAGATGTTAGGTTGGGTTAGGTTAGGTTATATTATGTTATTTATGTTTATAAAGTTCCCACGGAGACGTAGAGGCCAACTCGCCAGATATGTTTCAAATATTACCGCCGAGATGTTAGATTGGGTTAGGATAGGTTATACTACGATATTGATGTATATGAAGGTCAAACGGAGACGTAGAGGCCAACTCGGCAGGTATGATGTCAAATATTACCGCCGTGATGTTAGGTTGGGTTAGCCTAGCTTACATTATGTTATTTGTGTATATACAGGTCCCACGGATACGTAGATGCCAACTCGCCAGGAATGTGGTGAAATATTACCGCCGAGATGATAGGTTGGGTAAGGTTAGGTTATACTACGTTATTGATGTATATGAAGGTCAAACGGAGACGTAGAGGCCAACTCGCCAGGAATGATGTCAAATATTACCGCCGAGATGATAGGTTGGGTAAGGTTAGGTTATACTACGTTATTGATGTATATGAAGGTCAAACGGAGACGTAGAGGCCAACTCGCCAGGAATGATGTCAAATATTACCGCCGAGATGATAGGTTGGGTTAGGTTAGGTTCTATTACGTTATTGATGTATATGAAGGTCCCACGGAGACGTGGAGGCCAACAAGCCAGGAATGATGTCAAATATTACCGCCGAGATGATAGGTTAGGTTAGGTTAGGTTATATTACGTTATAGATGTATATAAAGGTCCCACGGAGACGTAGAGGCCAACTCGCCAGGAATGATGTCAAATATTACCGCCGAGATGATAGGTTGGGTTAGGTTAGGTTCTATTACGTTATTGATGTATATGAAGGTCAAACGGAGACGTAGAGGCCAACACGCCAGGAATGATGTCAAATATTACCGCCGAGATGTTAGGTTGGGTTATGTTAGGTTATAATACGTTACAGATGTATATAAAGGTCCCACGGAGATGTAGAGGCCAACAAGACAGAATAGTGGTCAAATATTACCGCCGAGATGTTAGGTTGGGTTAGGTTAGGTTATATTATGTTATTTATGTTTATAAAGGTCCCACGGAGACGTAGAGGCCAACTCGCCAGATATGTTTCAAATATTACCGCCGAGATGTTAGTTTGGGTTAGGTTAGGTTATATTAAGTTATTGATGTATATGGAGGTCAAACGGAGACGTAGAGGCCAACTCGCCAGGAGTGTTGTCAAATATTACTGCCGAGATGTTAGGTTGCGTTAGGTTAGGTTATATTCCGCTATTGATGTATATAATGGTCCCACGGAGACGTAAAGGCCAACTCGCCAGGAATGTTGTCAAATATTACCGCCGAGATGATAGGTTGGGTTAGGTTAGGTTATATTACGTTATTGATGTATATGAATGTCAAACGGAGACGTAGAGGCCAACTCGGCAGGTATGTTGTCAAATATTACCGCCGAGATGATAGGTTGGGTTAGGTTACGTTATATTACGTTAGTGAGGTATATGAAGGTCAAACGGAGACCTAGAGGCCAACTCGCCAGGAATGATGTCAAATATTACCGCCGAGATGTTAGGTTGGGTTAGGTTAGGTTATATTACGATATTGATGTATATAAATGTCCCACGGAGACGGAGAAGCCAACTCGCCAGGCATGTTGTCAAATATTACAGCCGAGATGTTAGGTTGGGTTAGGTTAGGTTATATTACGGTATTGATGTATATAAATGTCCCACGGAGACGTAGAGGCCAACTCGGCAGGTATGTTGTCAAATATTACCGCCGAGATGTTAGGTTTGGTTAGGTTAGGTTATATTACGTGATTGATGTATATAAAAGTCCCACGGAGAAGGAGAAACCAACTCGCCAGGAATGTTGTAAAATATTACCGCCGAGATGTTAGATTGGGTTAGGTTAAGTTGTATTACGTTATTGAAGTATATAAAGGTTCTACGGAGACGCAGAGGCCAACAAGCCAGGAATGTGGTCAAATATTACCGCCGAGATGTTAGATTGGGTTAGGCTAGCTTACATTATGTTATTTGTGTATATAAAGGTCCCACGGATACGTAGAGGCCAACTCGCCAGGAATGTGGTCAAATATTACCGCCGAGATGATAGGTTGGGTAAGGTTAGGTTATATTACGTTATTGATGTATATGAAGGTCAAACGGAGACGTAGAGGCCAACTCGCCAGGAATGATGTCAAATATTACCGCCGAGATGATAGGTTGGGTTAGGTTAGGTTATATTACGTTATAGATGTATATAAAGGTCCCACGGAGATGTAGAGGCCAACAAGACAGGATAGTGGTCAAATATTACCGCCGAGATGTTAGGTTGGGTTAGGTTAGGTTATATTATGTTATTTATGTTTATAAAGTTCCCACGGAGACGTAGAGGCCAACTCGCCAGATATGTTTCAAATATTACCGCCGAGATGTTAGATTGGGTTAGGATAGGTTATACTACGATATTGATGTATATGAAGGTCAAACGGAGACGTAGAGGCCAACTCGGCAGGTATGATGTCAAATATTACCGCCGTGATGTTAGGTTGGGTTAGCCTAGCTTACATTATGTTATTTGTGTATATACAGGTCCCACGGATACGTAGATGCCAACTCGCCAGGAATGTGGTGAAATATTACCGCCGAGATGATAGGTTGGGTAAGGTTAGGTTATACTACGTTATTGATGTATATGAAGGTCAAACGGAGACGTAGAGGCCAACTCGCCAGGAATGATGTCAAATATTACCGCCGAGATGATAGGTTGGGTTAGGTTAGGTTCTATTACGTTATTGATGTATATGAAGGTCAAACGGAAACGTAGAGGCCAACACGCCAGGAATGATGTCAAATATTACCGCCGAGATGTTAGGTTGGGTTAGGTTAGGTTATATTACGTGATTGATGTATATAAAAGTCCCACGGAGAAGGAGAAGCCAACTCGCCAGGAATGTTGTAAAATATTATCGCCGAGATGTTAGGTTGGGTTAGGTTAGGTTCTATTACGTCATTGATGTATATGAAGGTCAAACGGAGACGTAGAGGCCAACACGCCAGGACTGATGTCAAATATTACCGCCGAGATGTTAGGTTGGGTTATGTTAGGTTATATTACGTTATAGATGTATATAAAGGTCCCACGGAGATGTAGAGGCCAACAAGACAGGATAGTGGTCAAATATTACCGCCGAGATGTTAGGTTGGGTTAGGTTAGGTTATATTATGTTATTTATGTTTATAAACGTCCCACGGAGACGTAGAGGCCAACTCGGCAGGTATGTTGTCAAATATTACCGCCGAGATGTTAGTTTGGGTTAGGTTAGGTTATATTAAGTTATTGATGTATATGAAGATCAAACGGAGACGTAGAGGCCAACTCGCCAGGAATGTTGTCAAATATTACCGCCGAGATGTTAGTTTGGGTTAGGTTAGGTTATATTACATTATTGATGTATATGAAGGTCAAACGGAGACGTAGAGGCCAACTCGCCCGGAATGATGTCAAATATTACCGCCGAAATGTTAGATTGGGTTAGGCTAGGTTATATTACTTTATTGAATTATATAAAGGTCCTACGGAGACGTAGAGGCCAACAAGCCAGGAATGTGGTCAAATATTACCGCCGAGATGTTAGATTGGGTTAGGCTAGCTTATATTATGTTATCTGTGTATATAAAGGTCCCACGGAGACGTGGAGGCCAACAAGCCAGGAATGTGGTCAAATATTACCGCCGAGATGATAGGTTAGGTTAGGTTAGGTTATATTACGTTATAGATGTATATAAAGTTCCCACGGAGACGTAGAGGCCAACTCGCCAGGAATGATGTCAAATATTACCGCCGAGATGATAGGTTGTGTTAGGTTAGGTTATATTACGTTATTGATGTATATGAAGGTCAAACGGAGACGTAGAGGCCAACACGCCAGGAATGATGTCAAATATTACCGCCGAGATGTTAGGTTGGGTTAGGTTAGGTTATATTACGATATTGATGTATATAAATGTCCCACGGAGACGGAGAAGCCAACTCGGCAGGTATGTTGTCAAATATTACCGCCGAGATGTTAGGTTGGGTTAGGTTAGGTTATATTACGATATTGATGTATATAAATGTCCCACGGAGACGGAGAAGCCAACTCGCCAGGCATGTTGTCAAATATTACAGCCGAGATGTTAGGTTGGGTTAGGTTAGGTTATATTACGTTATTGATGTATATAAATGTCCCACGGAGACGTAGAGGCCAACTCGGCAGGTATGTTGTCAAATATTACCGCCGAGATGTTAGGTTGGGTTAGTTTAGGTTATATTACGTGATTGATGTATATAAAAGTCCCACGGAGAAGGAGAAACCAACTCGCCAGGAATGTTGTAAAATATTACCGCCGAGATGTTAGATTGGGTTAGGTTAAGTTGTATTACGTTATTGAAGTATGTAAAGGTTCTACGGAGACGCAGGGGCCAACAAGCCAGGAATGTGGTCAAATATTACCGCCGAGATGTTAGATTGGGTTAGGCTAGCTTACATTATGTTATTTGTGTATATAAAGGTCCCACGGATACGTAGAGGCCAACTCGCCAGGAATGTGGTCAAATATTACCGCCGAGATGATAGGTTGGGTAAGGTTAGGTTATATTACGTTATTGATGTATATGAAGGTCAAACGGAGACGTAGAGGCCAACTCGCCAGGAATGATGTCAAATATTACCGCCGAGATGATAGGTTGGGTTAGGTTAGGTTCTATTACGTTATTGATGTATATGAAGGTCAAACGGAGACGTAGAGGCCAACACGCCAGGAATGATGTCAAATATTACCGCCGAGATGTTAGGTTGGGTTATGTTAGGTTATATTACGTTATAGATGTATATAAAGGTCCCACGGAGATGTAGAGGCCAACAAGACAGGATAGTGGTCAAATATTACCGCCGAGATGTTAGGTTGCGTTAGGTTAGGTTATATTCCGCTATTGATGTATATAAAGGTCCCACGGAGACGTAAAGTCCAACTCGCCAGGAATGTTGTCAAATATTACCGCCGAGATGATAGGTTGGGTTAGGTTACGTTATATTACGTTATTGATGTATATGAATGTCAAACGGAGACGTAGAGGCCAACTCGGCAGGTATGTTGTCAAATATTACCGCCGAGATGATAGGTTGGGTTAGATTACGTTATATTACGTTAGTGATGTATATGAAGGTCAAACGGAGACCTAGAGGCCAACTCGCCAGGAATGATGTCAAATATTACCGCCGAGATGTTAGGTTGGGTAAGGTTAGGTTATATTACGTTATTGATGTATATGAAGGTCAAACGGAGACGTAGAGGCCAACTCGCCAGGAATGATGTCAAATATTACCGCCGTGATGTTAGGTTGGGTTAGGTTAGGTTATATTACGTGATTGATGTATATAAAAGTCCCACGGAGAAGGAGAAGCCAACTCGCCGGGAATTTTGTAAAATATTACCGCCGAGATGTTAGATTGGGTTAGGTTAGGTTATATTACGTTATTGAAGTATATAAAGGTTCTACGGAGACGCAGAGGCCAACAAGCCAGGAATGTGGTCAAATATTACCGCCGAGATGTTAGATTGGGTTAGCCTAGCTTACATTATGTTATTTGTGTATATAAAGGTCCCACGGATACGTAGATGCCAACTCGCCAGGAATGTGGTGAAATATTACCGCCGAGATGATAGGTTGGGTAAGGTTAGGTTATACTACGTTATTGATGTATATGAAGGTCAAACGGAGACGTAGAGGCCAACTCGCCAGGAATGATGTCAAATATTACCGCCGAGATGATAGGTTGGGTTAGGTTAGGTTCTATTACGTTATTGATGTATATGAAGGTCAAACGGAAACGTAGAGGCCAACACGCCAGGAATGATGTCAAATATTACCGCCGAGATGTTAGGTTGGGTTATGTTAGGTTATATTACGTTATAGATGTATATAAAAGTCCCACGGAGATGTAGAGGCCAACAAGACAGGATAGTGGTCAAATATTACCGCCGAGATGTTAAGTTGGGTTAGGTTAGGTTATATTATGTTATTTATGTTTATAAACGTCCCACGGAGACGTAGAGGCCAACTCGGCAGGTATGTTGTCAAATATTACCGCCGAGATGTTAGTTTGGGTTAGGTTAGGTTATATTAAGTTATTGATGTATATGGAGGTCAAACGGAGACGTAGAGGCCAACTCGCCAGGAGTGTTGTCAAATATTACTGCCGAGATGTTAGGTTGCGTTAGGTTAGGTTATATTCCGCTATTGATGTATATAAAGGTCCCACGGAGACGTAAAGGCCAACTCGCCAGGAATGTTGTCAAATATTACCGCCGAGATGATAGGTTGGGTTAGGTTACGTTATATTACGTTATTGATGTATATGAATGTCAAACGGAGACGTAGAGGCCAACTCGGCAGGTATGTTGTCAAATATTACCGCCGAGATGTTAGGTTGGGTTAGGTTAGGTTATATTACGTGATTGATGTATATAAAAGTCCCACGGAGAAGGAGAAGCCAACTCGCCAGGAATGTTGTAAAATATTATCGCCGAGATGTTAGGTTGGGTTAGGTTAGGTTATATTACGTTATTGATGTATATAAAGGTCCCACGGAGAAGTAGAGGCCAACAAGACAGGAATGTGGTCAAATATTACCGCCGAGATGTTAGATTGGGTTAGGTTAGGTTATATTACGTTATTGAAGTATAGAAAGGTTCTACGGAGACGCAGAGGCCAACAAGCCAGGAATGTGGTCAAATATTACCGCCGAGATGTTAGATTGGGTTCGGCTAGCTTACATTATGTTATTTGTGTATATAAAGGTCCCACGGATACGTAGAGGCCAACTCGCCAGGAATATGGTCAAATATTACCGTCGAGATGATAGGTTGGGTAAGGTTAGGTTATACTACGTTATTGATGTATATGAAGGTCAAACGGAGACGTAGAGGCCAACTCGCCAGGAATGATGTCAAATATTACCGCCGAGATGATAGGTTGTGTTAGGTTAGGTTATATTACGTTATTGATGTATATGAAGGTCAAACGGAGACGTAGAGGCCAACACGCCAGGAATGATGTCAAATATTACCGCCGAGATGTTAGGTTGGGTTAGGTTAGGTTATATTACGATATTGATGTATATAAATGTCCCACGGAGACGGAGAAGCCAAATCGGCAGGTATGTTGTCAAATATTACCGCCGAGATGTTAGATTGGGTTAGGTTAGGTTATATTACGTTATTGAAGTATATAAAGGTTCTACGGAGACGCAGAGGCCAACAAGCCAGGAATGTGGTCAAATATTACCGCCGAGATGTTAGATTGGGTTCGGCTAGCTTACATTATGTTATTTGTGTATATAAAGGTCCCACGGATACGTAGAGGCCAACTCGCCAGGAATATGGTCAAATATTACCGCCGAGATGATAGGTTGGGTAAGGTTAGGTTATACTACGTTATTGATGTATATGAAGGTCAAACGGAGACGTAGAGGCCAACTCGCCAGGAATGATGTCAAATATTACCGCCGAGATGATAGGTTGTGTTAGGTTAGGTTATATTACGTTATTGATGTATATGAAGGTCAAACGGAGACGTAGAGGCCAACACGCCAGGAATGATGTCAAATATTACCGCCGAGATGTTAGGTTGGGTTAGGTTAGGTTATATTACGTGATTGATGTATATAAAAGTCCCACGGAGAAGGAGAAGCCAACTCGCCAGGAATGTTGTAAAATATTATCGCCGAGATGTTAGGTTGGGTTAGGTTAGGTTCTATTACGTTATTGATGTATATGAAGGTCAAACGGAGACGTAGAGGCCAACACGCCAGGACTGATGTCAAATATTACCGCCGAGATGTTAGGTTGGGTTATGTTAGGTTATATTACGTTATAGATGTATATAAAGGTCCCACGGAGATGTAGAGGCCAACAAGACAGGATAGTGGTCAAATATTACCGCCGAGATGTTAGGTTGGGTTAGGTTAGGTTATATTATGTTATTTATGTTTATAAACGTCCCACGGAGACGTAGAGGCCAACTCGGCAGGTATGTTGTCAAATATTACCGCCGAGATGTTAGTTTGGGTTAGGTTAGGTTATATTACATTATTGATGTATATGAAGGTCAAACGGAGACGTAGAGGCCAACTCGCCCGGAATGATGTCAAATATTACCGCCGAAATGTTAGATTGGGTTAGGCTAGGTTATATTACTTTATTGAATTATATAAAGGTCCTACGGAGACGTAGAGGCCAACAAGCCAGGAATGTGGTCAAATATTACCGCCGAGATGTTAGATTGGGTTAGGCTAGCTTATATTATGTTATCTGTGTATATAAAGGTCCCACGGAGACGTGGAGGCCAACAAGCCAGGAATGTGGTCAAATATTACCGCCGAGATGATAGGTTAGGTTAGGTTAGGTTATATTACGTTATAGATGTATATAAAGGTCCCACGGAGACGTAGAGGCCAACTCGCCAGGAATGATGTCAAATATTACCGCCGAGATGATAGGTTGGGTTAGGTTAGGTTCTATTACGTTATTGATGTATATGAAGGTCAAACGGAGACGTAGAGGCCAACACGCCAGGAATGATGTCAAATATTACCGCCGAGATGTTAGGTTGGGTTATGTTAGGTTATAATACGTTACAGATGTATATAAAGGTCCCACGGAGATGTAGAGGCCAACAAGACAGAATAGTGGTCAAATATTACCGCCGAGATGTTAGGTTGGGTTAGGTTAGGTTATATTATGTTATTTATGTTTATAAAGGTCCCACGGAGACGTAGAGGCCAACTCGGCAGGTATGTTGTCAAATATTACCGCCGAGATGTTAGTTTGGGTTAGGTTAGGTTATATTAAGTTATTGATGTATATGAAGATCAAACGGAGACGTAGAGGCCAACTCGCCAGGAATGTTGTCAAATATTACCGCCGAGATGTTAGTTTGGGTTAGGTTAGGTTATATTACATTATTGATGTATATGAAGGTCAAACGGAGACGTAGAGGCCAACTCGCCCGGAATGATGTCAAATATTACCGCCGAAATGTTAGATTGGGTTAGGCTAGGTTATATTACTTTATTGAATTATATAAAGGTCCTACGGAGACGTAGAGGCCAACAAGCCAGGAATGTGGTCAAATATTACCGCCGAGATGTTAGATTGGGTTAGGCTAGCTTATATTATGTTATCTGTGTATATAAAGGTCCCACGGAGACGTGGAGGCCAACAAGCCAGGAATGTGGTCAAATATTACCGCCGAGATGATAGGTTAGGTTAGGTTAGGTTATATTACGTTATAGATGTATATAAAGTTCCCACGGAGACGTAGAGGCCAACTCGCCAGGAATGATGTCAAATATTACCGCCGAGATGATAGGTTGTGTTAGGTTAGGTTATATTACGTTATTGATGTATATGAAGGTCAAACGGAGACGTAGAGGCCAACACGCCAGGAATGATGTCAAATATTACCGCCGAGATGTTAGGTTGGGTTAGGTTAGGTTATATTACGATATTGATGTATATAAATGTCCCACGGAGACGGAGAAGCCAACTCGGCAGGTATGTTGTCAAATATTACCGCCGAGATGTTAGGTTGGGTTAGGTTAGGTTATATTACGATATTGATGTATATAAATGTCCCACGGAGACGGAGAAGCCAACTCGGCAGGTATGTTGTCAAATATTACCGCCGAGATGTTAGGTTGGGTTAGGTTAGGTTATATTACATTATTGATGTATATGAAGGTCAAACGGAGACGTAGAGGCCAACTCGCCCGGAATGATGTCAAATATTACCGCCGAAATGTTAGATTGGGTTAGGCTAGGTTATATTACTTTATTGAATTATATAAAGGTCCTACGGAGACGTAGAGGCCAACAAGCCAGGAATGTGGTCAAATATTACCGCCGAGATGTTAGATTGGGTTAGGCTAGCTTATATTATGTTATTGATGTATATAAATGTCCCACGGAGACGTAGAGGCCAACTCGGCAGGTATGTTGTCAAATATTACCGCCGAGATGTTAGGTTGGGTTAGTTTAGGTTATATTACGTGATTGATGTATATAAAAGTCCCACGGAGAAGGAGAAACCAACTCGCCAGGAATGTTGTAAAATATTACCGCCGAGATGTTAGATTGGGTTAGGTTAAGTTGTATTACGTTATTGAAGTATGTAAAGGTTCTACGGAGACGCAGGGGCCAACAAGCCAGGAATGTGGTCAAATATTACCGCCGAGATGTTAGATTGGGTTAGGCTAGCTTACATTATGTTATTTGTGTATATAAAGGTCCCACGGATACGTAGAGGCCAACTCGCCAGGAATGTGGTCAAATATTACCGCCGAGATGATAGGTTGGGTAAGGTTAGGTTATATTACGTTATTGATGTATATGAAGGTCAAACGGAGACGTAGAGGCCAACTCGCCAGGAATGATGTCAAATATTACCGCCGAGATGATAGGTTGGGTTAGGTTAGGTTCTATTACGTTATTGATGTATATGAAGGTCAAACGGAGACGTAGAGGCCAACACGCCAGGAATGATGTCAAATATTACCGCCGAGATGTTAGGTTGGGTTATGTTAGGTTATATTACGTTATAGATGTATATAAAGGTCCCACGGAGATGTAGAGGCCAACAAGACAGGATAGTGGTCAAATATTACCGCCGAGATGTTAGGTTGCGTTAGGTTAGGTTATATTCCGCTATTGATGTATATAAAGGTCCCACGGAGACGTAAAGGCCAACTCGCCAGGAATGTTGTCAAATATTACCGCCGAGATGATAGGTTGGGTTAGGTTACGTTATATTACGTTATTGATGTATATGAATGTCAAACGGAGACGTAGAGGCCAACTCGGCAGGTATGTTGTCAAATATTACCGCCGAGATGATAGGTTGGGTTAGATTACGTTATATTACGTTAGTGATGTATATGAAGGTCAAACGGAGACCTAGAGGCCAACTCGCCAGGAATGATGTCAAATATTACCGCCGAGATGTTAGGTTGGGTAAGGTTAGGTTATATTACGTTATTGATGTATATGAAGGTCAAACGGAGACGTAGAGGCCAACTCGCCAGGAATGATGTCAAATATTACCGCCGAGATGATAGGTTGGGTTAGGTTAGGTTATATTACGTTATAGATGTATATAAAGGTCCCACGGAGATGTAGAGGCCAACAAGACAGGATAGTGGTCAAATATTACCGCCGAGATGTTAGGTTGGGTTAGGTTAGGTTATATTATGTTATTTATGTTTATAAAGTTCCCACGGAGACGTAGAGGCCAACTCGCCAGATATGTTTCAAATATTACCGCCGAGATGTTAGATTGGGTTAGGATAGGTTATATTACGATATTGATGTATATGAAGGTCAAACGGAGACGTAGAGGCCAACTCGGCAGGTATGATGTCAAATATTACCGCCGTGATGTTAGGTTGGGTTAGGTTAGGTTATATTACGTGATTGATGTATATAAAAGTCCCACGGAGAAGGAGAAGCCAACTCGCCGGGAATTTTGTAAAATATTACCGCCGAGATGTTAGATTGGGTTAGGTTAGGTTATATTACGTTATTGAAGTATATAAAGGTTCTACGGAGACGCAGAGGCCAACAAGCCAGGAATGTGGTCAAATATTACCGCCGAGATGTTAGATTGGGTTAGCCTAGCTTACATTATGTTATTTGTGTATATAAAGGTCCCACGGATACGTAGATGCCAACTCGCCAGGAATGTGGTGAAATATTACCGCCGAGATGATAGGTTGGGTAAGGTTAGGTTATACTACGTTATTGATGTATATGAAGGTCAAACGGAGACGTAGAGGCCAACTCGCCAGGAATGATGTCAAATATTACCGCCGAGATGATAGGTTGGGTTAGGTTAGGTTCTATTACGTTATTGATGTATATGAAGGTCAAACGGAAACGTAGAGGCCAACACGCCAGGAATGATGTCAAATATTACCGCCGAGATGTTAGGTTGGGTTATGTTAGGTTATATTACGTTATAGATGTATATAAAAGTCCCACGGAGATGTAGAGGCCAACAAGACAGGATAGTGGTCAAATATTACCGCCGAGATGTTAAGTTGGGTTAGGTTAGGTTATATTATGTTATTTATGTTTATAAACGTCCCACGGAGACGTAGAGGCCAACTCGGCAGGTATGTTGTCAAATATTACCGCCGAGATGTTAGTTTGGGTTAGGTTAGGTTATATTAAGTTATTGATGTATATGAAGGTCAAACGGAGACGTAGAGGCCAACTCGCCAGGAATGTTGTCAAATATTACCGCCGAGATGTTAGGTTGGGTTAGGTTAGGTTCTATTACGTTATTGATGTATATGAAGGTCAAACGGAGACGTAGAGGCCAACACGCCAGGAATGATGTCAAATATTACCGCCGAGATGTTAGGTTGGGTTATGTTAGGTTATATTACGTTATAGATGTATATAAAGGTCCCACGGAGATGTAGAGGCCAACAAGACAGGATAGAGGTCAAATATTACCGCCGAGATGTTAGGTTGGGTTAGGTTAGGTTATATTATGTTATTTATGTTTATAAAGGTCCCACGGAGACGTAGAGGCCAACTCGCCAGATATGTTTCAAATATTACCGCCGAGATGTTAGTTTGGGTTAGGTTAGGTTATATTAAGTTATTGATGTATATGGAGGTCAAACGGAGACGTAGAGGCCAACTCGCCAGGAGTGTTGTCAAATATTACTGCCGAGATGTTAGGTTGCGTTAGGTTAGGTTATATTCCGCTATTGATGTATATAAAGGTCCCACGGAGACGTAAAGGCCAACTCGCCAGGAATGTTGTCAAATATTACCGCCGAGATGATAGGTTGGGTTAGGTTACGTTATATTACGTTATTGATGTATATGAATGTCAAACGGAGACGTAGAGGCCAACTCGGCAGGTATGTTGTCAAATATTACCGCCGAGATGTTAGGTTGGGTTAGGTTAGGTTATATTACGTGATTGATGTATATAAAAGTCCCACGGAGAAGGAGAAGCCAACTCGCCAGGAATGTTGTAAAATATTATCGCCGAGATGTTAGGTTGGGTTAGGTTAGGTTATATTACGTTATTGATGTATATAAAGGTCCCACGGAGAAGTAGAGGCCAACAAGACAGGAATGTGGTCAAATATTACCGCCGAGATGTTAGATTGGGTTAGGTTAGGTTATATTACGTTATTGAAGTATATAAAGGTTCTACGGAGACGCAGAGGCCAACAAGCCAGGAATGTGGTCAAATATTACCGCCGAGATGTTAGATTGGGTTCGGCTAGCTTACATTATGTTATTTGTGTATATAAAGGTCCCACGGATACGTAGAGGCCAACTCGCCAGGAATATGGTCAAATATTACCGTCGAGATGATAGGTTGGGTAAGGTTAGGTTATACTACGTTATTGATGTATATGAAGGTCAAACGGAGACGTAGAGGCCAACTCGCCAGGAATGATGTCAAATATTACCGCCGAGATGATAGGTTGTGTTAGGTTAGGTTATATTACGTTATTGATGTATATGAAGGTCAAACGGAGACGTAGAGGCCAACACGCCAGGAATGATGTCAAATATTACCGCCGAGATGTTAGGTTGGGTTAGGTTAGGTTATATTACGATATTGATGTATATAAATGTCCCACGGAGACGGAGAAGCCAAATCGGCAGGTATGTTGTCAAATATTACCGCCGAGATGTTAGATTGGGTTAGGTTAGGTTATATTACGTTATTGAAGTATATAAAGGTTCTACGGAGACGCAGAGGCCAACAAGCCAGGAATGTGGTCAAATATTACCGCCGAGATGTTAGATTGGGTTCGGCTAGCTTACATTATGTTATTTGTGTATATAAAGGTCCCACGGATACGTAGAGGCCAACTCGCCAGGAATATGGTCAAATATTACCGCCGAGATGATAGGTTGGGTAAGGTTAGGTTATACTACGTTATTGATGTATATGAAGGTCAAACGGAGACGTAGAGGCCAACTCGCCAGGAATGATGTCAAATATTACCGCCGAGATGATAGGTTGTGTTAGGTTAGGTTATATTACGTTATTGATGTATATGAAGGTCAAACGGAGACGTAGAGGCCAACACGCCAGGAATGATGTCAAATATTACCGCCGAGATGTTAGGTTGGGTTAGGTTAGGTTATATTACGTGATTGATGTATATAAAAGTCCCACGGAGAAGGAGAAGCCAACTCGCCAGGAATGTTGTAAAATATTATCGCCGAGATGTTAGGTTGGGTTAGGTTAGGTTCTATTACGTTATTGATGTATATGAAGGTCAAACGGAGACGTAGAGGCCAACACGCCAGGACTGATGTCAAATATTACCGCCGAGATGTTAGGTTGGGTTATGTTAGGTTATATTACGTTATAGATGTATATAAAGGTCCCACGGAGATGTAGAGGCCAACAAGACAGGATAGTGGTCAAATATTACCGCCGAGATGTTAGGTTGGGTTAGGTTAGGTTATATTATGTTATTTATGTTTATAAACGTCCCACGGAGACGTAGAGGCCAACTCGGCAGGTATGTTGTCAAATATTACCGCCGAGATGTTAGTTTGGGTTAGGTTAGGTTATATTAAGTTATTGATGTATATGAAGATCAAACGGAGACGTAGAGGCCAACTCGCCAGGAATGTTGTCAAATATTACCGCCGAGATGTTAGTTTGGGTTAGGTTAGGTTATATTACATTATTGATGTATATGAAGGTCAAACGGAGACGTAGAGGCCAACTCGCCCGGAATGATGTCAAATATTACCGCCGAAATGTTAGATTGGGTTAGGCTAGGTTATATTACTTTATTGAATTATATAAAGTTCCTACGGAGACGTAGAGGCCAACAAGCCAGGAATGTGGTCAAATATTACCGCCGAGATGTTAGATTGGGTTAGGCTAGCTTATATTATGTTATCTGTGTATATAAAGGTCCCACGGAGACGTGGAGGCCAACAAGCCAGGAATGTGGTCAAATATTACCGCCGAGATGATAGGTTAGGTTAGGTTAGGTTATATTACGTTATAGATGTATATAAAGGTCCCACGGAGACGTAGAGGCCAACTCGCCAGGAATGATGTCAAATATTACCGCCGAGATGATAGGTTGGGTTAGGTTAGGTTCTATTACGTTATTGATGTATATGAAGGTCAAACGGAGACGTAGAGGCCAACACGCCAGGAATGATGTCAAATATTACCGCCGAGATGTTAGGTTGGGTTATGTTAGGTTATAATACGTTACAGATGTATATAAAGGTCCCACGGAGATGTAGAGGCCAACAAGACGGAATAGTGGTCAAATATTACCGCCGAGATGTTAGGTTGGGTTAGGTTAGGTTATATTATGTTATTTATGTTTATAAAGGTCCCACGGAGACGTAGAGGCCAACTCGCCAGATATGTTTCAAATATTACCGCCGAGATGTTAGTTTGGGTTAGGTTAGGTTATATTAAGTTATTGATGTATATGGAGGTCAAACGGAGACGTAGAGGCCAACTCGCCAGGAGTGTTGTCAAATATTACTGCCGAGATGTTAGGTTGCGTTAGGTTAGGTTATATTCCGCTATTGATGTATATAATGGTCCCACGGAGACGTAAAGGCCAACTCGCCAGGAATGTTGTCAAATATTACCGCCGAGATGATAGGTTGGGTTAGGTTAGGTTATATTACGTTATTGATGTATATGAATGTCAAACGGAGACGTAGAGGCCAACTCGGCAGGTATGTTGTCAAATATTACCGCCGAGATGATAGGTTGGGTTAGGTTACGTTATATTACGTTAGTGAGGTATATGAAGGTCAAACGGAGACCTAGAGGCCAACTCGCCAGGAATGATGTCAAATATTACCGCCGAGATGTTAGGTTGGGTTAGGTTAGGTTATATTACGATATTGATGTATATAAATGTCCCACGGAGACGGAGAAGCCAACTCGCCAGGCATGTTGTCAAATATTACAGCCGAGATGTTAGGTTGGGTTAGGTTAGGTTATATTACGGTATTGATGTATATAAATGTCCCACGGAGACGTAGAGGCCAACTCGGCAGGTATGTTGTCAAATATTACCGCCGAGATGTTAGGTTTGGTTAGGTTAGGTTATATTACGTGATTGATGTATATAAAAGTCCCACGGAGAAGGAGAAACCAACTCGCCAGGAATGTTGTAAAATATTACCGCCGAGATGTTAGATTGGGTTAGGTTAAGTTGTATTACGTTATTGAAGTATATAAAGGTTCTACGGAGACGCAGAGGCCAACAAACCAGGAATGTGGTCAAATATTACCGCCGAGATGTTAGATTGGGTTAGGCTAGCTTACATTATGTTATTTGTGTATATAAAGGTCCCACGGATACGTAGAGGCCAACTCGCCAGGAATGTGGTCAAATATTACCGCCGAGATGATAGGTTGGGTAAGGTTAGGTTATATTACGTTATTGATGTATATGAAGGTCAAACGGAGACGTAGAGGCCAACTCGCCAGGAATGATGTCAAATATTACCGCCGAGATGATAGGTTGGGTTAGGTTAGGTTATATTACGTTATAGATGTATATAAAGGTCCCACGGAGATGTAGAGGCCAACAAGACAGGATAGTGGTCAAATATTACCGCCGAGATGTTAGGTTGGGTTAGGTTAGGTTATATTATGTTATTTATGTTTATAAAGTTCCCACGGAGACGTAGAGGCCAACTCGCCAGATATGTTTCAAATATTACCGCCGAGATGTTAGATTGGGTTAGGATAGGTTATACTACGATATTGATGTATATGAAGGTCAAACGGAGACGTAGATGCCAACTCGGCAGGTATGATGTCAAATATTACCGCCGTGATGTTAGGTTGGGTTAGCCTAGCTTACATTATGTTATTTGTGTATATACAGGTCCCACGGATACGTAGATGCCAACTCGCCAGGAATGTGGTGAAATATTACCGCCGAGATGATAGGTTGGGTAAGGTTAGGTTATACTACGTTATTGATGTATATGAAGGTCAAACGGAGACGTAGAGGCCAACTCGCCAGGAATGATGTCAAATATTACCGCCGAGATGATAGGTTGGGTTAGGTTAGGTTCTATTACGTTATTGATGTATATGAAGGTCAAACGGAAACGTAGAGGCCAACACGCCAGGAATGATGTCAAATATTACCGCCGAGATGTTAGGTTGGGTTAGGTTAGGTTATATTACGTGATTGATGTATATAAAAGTCCCACGGAGAAGGAGAAGCCTACTCGCCAGGAATGTTGTAAAATATTATCGCCGAGATGTTAGGTTGGGTTAGGTTAGGTTCTATTACGTTATTGATGTATATGAAGGTCAAACGGAGACGTAGAGGCCAACACGCCAGGACTGATGTCAAATATTACCGCCGAGATGTTAGGTTGGGTTATGTTAGGTTATATTACGTTATAGATGTATATAAAGGTCCCACGGAGATGTAGAGTCCAACAAGACAGGATAGTGGTCAAATATTACCGCCGAGATGTTAGGTTGGGTTAGGTTAGGTTATATTACGTTATTTATGTTTATAAACGTCCCACGGAGACGTAGAGGCCAACTCGGCAGGTATGTTGTCAAATATTACCGCCGAGATGTTAGTTTGGGTTAGGTTAGGTTATATTAAGTTATTGATGTATATGAAGATCAAACGGAGACGTAGAGGCCAACTCGCCAGGAATGTTGTCAAATATTACCGCCGAGATGTTAGTTTGGGTTAGGTTAGGTTATATTACATTATTGATGTATATGAAGGTCAAACGGAGACGTAGAGGCCAACTCGCCCGGAATGATGTCAAATATTACCGCCGAAATGTTAGATTGGGTTAGGCTAGGTTATATTACTTTATTGAATTATATAAAGGTCCTACGGAGACGTAGAGGCCAACAAGCCAGGAATGTGGTCAAATATTACCGCCGAGATGTTAGATTGGGTTAGGCTAGCTTATATTATGTTATCTGTGTATATAAAGGTCCCACGGAGACGTGGAGGCCAACAAGCCAGGAATGTGGTCAAATATTACCGCCGAGATGATAGGTTAGGTTAGGTTAGGTTATATTACGTTATAGATGTATATAAAGGTCCCACGGAGACGTAGAGGCCAACTCGCCAGGAATGATGTCAAATATTACCGCCGAGATGATAGGTTGGGTTAGGTTAGGTTCTATTACGTTATTGATGTATATGAAGGTCAAACGGAGACGTAGAGGCCAACACGCCAGGAATGATGTCAAATATTACCGCCGAGATGTTAGGTTGGGTTATGTTAGGTTATAATACGTTACAGATGTATATAAAGGTCCCACGGAGATGTAGAGGCCAACAAGACAGAATAGTGGTCAAATATTACCGCCGAGATGTTAGGTTGGGTTAGGTTAGGTTATATTATGTTATTTATGTTTATAAAGGTCCCACGGAGACGTAGAGGCCAACTCGCCAGATATGTTTCAAATATTACCGCCGAGATGTTAGTTTGGGTTAGGTTAGGTTATATTAAGTTATTGATGTATATGGAGGTCAAACGGAGACGTAGAGGCCAACTCGCCAGGAGTGTTGTCAAATATTACTGCCGAGATGTTAGGTTGCGTTAGGTTAGGTTATATTCCGCTATTGATGTATATAATGGTCCCACGGAGACGTAAAGGCCAACTCGCCAGGAATGTTGTCAAATATTACCGCCGAGATGATAGGTTGGGTTAGGTTAGGTTATATTACGTTATTGATGTATATGAATGTCAAACGGAGACGTAGAGGCCAACTCGGCAGGTATGTTGTCAAATATTACCGCCGAGATGATAGGTTGGGTTAGGTTACGTTATATTACGTTAGTGAGGTATATGAAGGTCAAACGGAGACCTAGAGGCCAACTCGCCAGGAATGATGTCAAATATTACCGCCGAGATGTTAGGTTGGGTTAGGTTAGGTTATATTACGATATTGATGTATATAAATGTCCCACGGAGACGGAGAAGCCAACTCGCCAGGCATGTTGTCAAATATTACAGCCGAGATGTTAGGTTGGGTTAGGTTAGGTTATATTACGGTATTGATGTATATAAATGTCCCACGGAGACGTAGAGGCCAACTCGGCAGGTATGTTGTCAAATATTACCGCCGAGATGTTAGGTTTGGTTAGGTTAGGTTATATTACGTGATTGATGTATATAAAAGTCCCACGGAGAAGGAGAAACCAACTCGCCAGGAATGTTGTAAAATATTACCGCCGAGATGTTAGATTGGGTTAGGTTAAGTTGTATTACGTTATTGAAGTATATAAAGGTTCTACGGAGACGCAGAGGCCAACAAGCCAGGAATGTGGTCAAATATTACCGCCGAGATGTTAGATTGGGTTAGGCTAGCTTACATTATGTTATTTGTGTATATAAAGGTCCCACGGATACGTAGAGGCCAACTCGCCAGGAATGTGGTCAAATATTACCGCCGAGATGATAGGTTGGGTAAGGTTAGGTTATATTACGTTATTGATGTATATGAAGGTCAAACGGAGACGTAGAGGCCAACTCGCCAGGAATGATGTCAAATATTACCGCCGAGATGATAGGTTGGGTTAGGTTAGGTTATATTACGTTATAGATGTATATAAAGGTCCCACGGAGATGTAGAGGCCAACAAGACAGGATAGTGGTCAAATATTACCGCCGAGATGTTAGGTTGGGTTAGGTTAGGTTATATTATGTTATTTATGTTTATAAAGTTCCCACGGAGACGTAGAGGCCAACTCGCCAGATATGTTTCAAATATTACCGCCGAGATGTTAGATTGGGTTAGGATAGGTTATACTACGATATTGATGTATATGAAGGTCAAACGGAGACGTAGAGGCCAACTCGGCAGGTATGATGTCAAATATTACCGCCGTGATGTTAGGTTGGGTTAGCCTAGCTTACATTATGTTATTTGTGTATATACAGGTCCCACGGATACGTAGATGCCAACTCGCCAGGAATGTGGTGAAATATTACCGCCGAGATGATAGGTTGGGTAAGGTTAGGTTATACTACGTTATTGATGTATATGAAGGTCAAACGGAGACGTAGAGGCCAACTCGCCAGGAATGATGTCAAATATTACCGCCGAGATGATAGGTTGGGTTAGGTTAGGTTCTATTACGTTATTGATGTATATGAAGGTCAAACGGAAACGTAGAGGCCAACACGCCAGGAATGATGTCAAATATTACCGCCGAGATGTTAGGTTGGGTTATGTTAGGTTATATTACGTTATAGATGTATATAAAAGTCCCACGGAGATGTAGAGGCCAACAAGACAGGATAGTGGTCAAATATTACCGCCGAGATGTTAAGTTGGGTTAGGTTAGGTTATATTATGTTATTTATGTTTATAAACGTCCCACGGAGACGTAGAGGCCAACTCGGCAGGTATGTTGTCAAATATTACCGCCGAGATGTTAGTTTGGGTTAGGTTAGGTTATATTAAGTTATTGATGTATATGAAGGTCAAACGGAGACGTAGAGGCCAACTCGCCAGGAATGTTGTCAAATATTACCGCCGAGATGTTAGTTTGGGTTAGGTTAGGTTATATTACATTATTGATGTATATGACGGACAAACGGAGACGTAGAGGCCAACTCGCCCGGAATGATGTCAAATATTACCGCCGAAATGTTAGATTGGGTTAGGCTAGGTTATATTACTTTATTGAATTATATAAAGGTCCTACGGAGACGTAGAGGCCAACAAGCCAGGAATGTGGTCAAATATTACCGCCGAGATGTTAGGTTGGGTTAGGTTAGGTTATATTACGATATTGATGTATATAAATGTCCCACGGAGACGGAGAAGCCAACTCGCCAGGCATGTTGTCAAATATTACAGCCGAGATGTTAGGTTGGGTTAGGTTAGGTTATATTACGTTATTGATGTATATAAATGTCCCACGGAGACGTAGAGGCCAACTCGGCAGGTATGTTGTCAAATATTACCGCCGAGATGTTAGGTTGGGTTAGGTTAGGTTCTATTACGTTATTGATGTATATGAAGGTCAAACGGAGACGTAGAGGCCAACACGCCAGGAATGATGTCAAATATTACCGCCGAGATGTTAGGTTGGGTTATGTTAGGTTATAATACGTTACAGATGTATATAAAGGTCCCACGGAGATGTAGAGGCCAACAAGACAGAATAGTGGTCAAATATTACCGCCGAGATGTTAGGTTGGGTTAGGTTAGGTTATATTATGTTATTTATGTTTATAAAGGTCCCACGGAGACGTAGAGGCCAACTCGCCAGATATGTTTCAAATATTACCGCCGAGATGTTAGTTTGGGTTAGGTTAGGTTATATTAAGTTATTGATGTATATGGAGGTCAAACGGAGACGTAGAGGCCAACTCGCCAGGAGTGTTGTCAAATATTACTGCCGAGATGTTAGGTTGCGTTAGGTTAGGTTATATTCCGCTATTGATGTATATAATGGTCCCACGGAGACGTAAAGGCCAACTCGCCAGGAATGTTGTCAAATATTACCGCCGAGATGATAGGTTGGGTTAGGTTAGGTTATATTACGTTATTGATGTATATGAATGTCAAACGGAGACGTAGAGGCCAACTCGGCAGGTATGTTGTCAAATATTACCGCCGAGATGATAGGTTGGGTTAGGTTACGTTATATTACGTTAGTGAGGTATATGAAGGTCAAACGGAGACCTAGAGGCCAACTCGCCAGGAATGATGTCAAATATTACCGCCGAGATGTTAGGTTGGGTTAGGTTAGGTTATATTACGATATTGATGTATATAAATGTCCCACGGAAACGGAGAAGCCAACTCGCCAGGCATGTTGTCAAATATTACAGCCGAGATGTTAGGTTGGGTTAGGTTAGGTTATATTACGGTATTGATGTATATAAATGTCCCACGGAGACGTAGAGGCCAACTCGGCAGGTATGTTGTCAAATATTACCGCCGAGATGTTAGGTTTGGTTAGGTTAGGTTATATTACGTGATTGATGTATATAAAAGTCCCACGGAGAAGGAGAAACCAACTCGCCAGGAATGTTGTAAAATATTACCGCCGAGATGTTAGATTGGGTTAGGTTAAGTTGTATTACGTTATTGAAGTATATAAAGGTTCTACGGAGACGCAGAGGCCAACAAGCCAGGAATGTGGTCAAATATTACCGCCGAGATGTTAGATTGGGTTAGGCTAGCTTACATTATGTTATTTGTGTATATAAAGGTCCCACGGATACGTAGAGGCCAACTCGCCAGGAATGTGGTCAAATATTACCGCCGAGATGATAGGTTGGGTAAGGATAGGTTATATTACGTTATTGATGTATATGAAGGTCAAACGGAGACGTAGAGGCCAACTCGCCAGGAATGATGTCAAATATTACCGCCGAGATGATAGGTTGGGTTAGGTTAGGTTCTATTACGTTATTGATGTATATGAAGGTCAAACGGAGACGTAGAGGCCAACACGCCAGGAATGATGTCAAATATTACCGCCGAGATGTTAGGTTGGGTTATGTTAGGTTATAATACGTTACAGATGTATATAAAGGTCCCACGGAGATGTAGAGGCCAACAAGACAGAATAGTGGTCAAATATTACCGCCGAGATGTTAGGTTGGGTTAGGTTAGGTTATATTATGTTATTTATGTTTATAAAGGTCCCACGGAGACGTAGAGGCCAACTCGCCAGATATGTTTCAAATATTACCGCCGAGATGTTAGTTTGGGTTAGGTTAGGTTATATTAAGTTATTGATGTATATGGAGGTCAAACGGAGACGTAGAGGCCAACTCGCCAGGAGTGTTGTCAAATATTACTGCCGAGATGTTAGGTTGCGTTAGGTTAGGTTATATTCCGCTATTGATGTATATAATGGTCCCACGGAGACGTAAAGGCCAACTCGCCAGGAATGTTGTCAAATATTACCGCCGAGATGATAGGTTGGGTTAGGTTAGGTTATATTACGTTATTGATGTATATGAATGTCAAACGGAGACGTAGAGGCCAACTCGGCAGGTATGTTGTCAAATATTACCGCCGAGATGATAGGTTGGGTTAGGTTACGTTATATTACGTTAGTGAGGTATATGAAGGTCAAACGGAGACCTAGAGGCCAACTCGCCAGGAATGATGTCAAATATTACCGCCGAGATGTTAGGTTGGGTTAGGTTAGGTTATATTACGATATTGATGTATATAAATGTCCCACGGAGACGGAGAAGCCAACTCGCCAGGCATGTTGTCAAATATTACAGCCGAGATGTTAGGTTGGGTTAGGTTAGGTTATATTACGGTATTGATGTATATAAATGTCCCACGGAGACGTAGAGGCCAACTCGGCAGGTATGTTGTCAAATATTACCGCCGAGATGTTAGGTTTGGTTAGGTTAGGTTATATTACGTGATTGATGTATATAAAAGTCCCACGGAGAAGGAGAAACCAACTCGCCAGGAATGTTGTAAAATATTACCGCCGAGATGTTAGATTGGGTTAGGTTAAGTTGTATTACGTTATTGAAGTATATAAAGGTTCTACGGAGACGCAGAGGCCAACAAGCCAGGAATGTGGTCAAATATTACCGCCGAGATGTTAGATTGGGTTAGGCTAGCTTACATTATGTTATTTGTGTATATAAAGGTCCCACGGATACGTAGAGGCCAACTCGCCAGGAATGTGGTCAAATATTACCGCCGAGATGATAGGTTGGGTAAGGATAGGTTATATTACGTTATTGATGTATATGAAGGTCAAACGGAGACGTAGAGGCCAACTCGCCAGGAATGATGTCAAATATTACCGCCGAGATGATAGGTTGGGTTAGGTTAGGTTCTATTACGTTATTGATGTATATGAAGGTCAAACGGAGACGTAGAGGCCAACACGCCAGGAATGATGTCAAATATTACCGCCGAGATGTTAGGTTGGGTTATGTTAGGTTATAATACGTTACAGATGTATATAAAGGTCCCACGGAGATGTAGAGGCCAACAAGACAGAATAGTGGTCAAATATTACCGCCGAGATGTTAGGTTGGGTTAGGTTAGGTTATATTATGTTATTTATGTTTATAAAGGTCCCACGGAGACGTAGAGGCCAACTCGCCAGATATGTTTCAAATATTACCGCCGAGATGTTAGTTTGGGTTAGGTTAGGTTATATTAAGTTATTGATGTATATGGAGGTCAAACGGAGACGTAGAGGCCAACTCGCCAGGAGTGTTGTCAAATATTACTGCCGAGATGTTAGGTTGCGTTAGGTTAGGTTATATTCCGCTATTGATGTATATAATGGTACCACGGAGACGTAAAGGCCAACTCGCCAGGAATGTTGTCAAATATTACCGCCGAGATGATAGGTTGGGTTAGGTTAGGTTATATTACGTTATTGATGTATATGAATGTCAAACGGAGACGTAGAGGCCAACTCGGCAGGTATGTTGTCAAATATTACCGCCGAGATGATAGGTTGGGTTAGGTTACGTTATATTACGTTAGTGAGGTATATGAAGGTCAAACGGAGACCTAGAGGCCAACTCGCCAGGAATGATGTCAAATATTACCGCCGAGATGTTAGGTTGGGTTAGGTTAGGTTATATTACGATATTGATGTATATAAATGTCCCACGGAGACGGAGAAGCCAACTCGCCAGGCATGTTGTCAAATATTACAGCCGAGATGTTAGGTTGGGTTAGGTTAGGTTATATTACGGTATTGATGTATATAAATGTCCCACGGAGACGTAGAGGCCAACTCGGCAGGTATGTTGTCAAATATTACCGCCGAGATGTTAGGTTTGGTTAGGTTAGGTTATATTACGTGATTGATGTATATAAAAGTCCCACGGAGAAGGAGAAACCAACTCGCCAGGAATGTTGTAAAATATTACCGCCGAGATGTTAGATTGGGTTAGGTTAAGTTGTATTACGTTATTGAAGTATATAAAGGTTCTACGGAGACGCAGAGGCCAACAAGCCAGGAATGTGGTCAAATATTACCGCCGAGATGTTAGATTGGGTTAGGCTAGCTTACATTATGTTATTTGTGTATATAAAGGTCCCACGGATACGTAGAGGCCAACTCGCCAGGAATGTGGTCAAATATTACCGCCGAGATGATAGGTTGGGTAAGGTTAGGTTATATTACGTTATTGATGTATATGAAGGTCAAACGGAGACGTAGAGGCCAACTCGCCAGGAATGATGTCAAATATTACCGCCGAGATGATAGGTTGGGTTAGGTTAGGTTATATTACGTTATAGATGTATATAAAGGTCCCACGGAGATGTAGAGGCCAACAAGACAGGATAGTGGTCAAATATTACCGCCGAGATGTTAGGTTGGGTTAGGTTAGGTTATATTATGTTATTTATGTTTATAAAGTTCCCACGGAGACGTAGAGGCCAACTCGCCAGATATGTTTCAAATATTACCGCCGAGATGTTAGATTGGGTTAGGATAGGTTATACTACGATATTGATGTATATGAAGGTCAAACGGAGACGTAGAGGCCAACTCGGCAGGTATGATGTCAAATATTACCGCCGTGATGTTAGGTTGGGTTAGCCTAGCTTACATTATGTTATTTGTGTATATACAGGTCCCACGGATACGTAGATGCCAACTCGCCAGGAATGTGGTGAAATATTACCGCCGAGATGATAGGTTGGGTAAGGTTAGGTTATACTACGTTATTGATGTATATGAAGGTCAAACGGAGACGTAGAGGCCAACTCGCCAGGAATGATGTCAAATATTACCGCCGAGATGATAGGTTGGGTTAGGTTAGGTTCTATTACGTTATTGATGTATATGAAGGTCAAACGGAAACGTAGAGGCCAACACGCCAGGAATGATGTCAAATATTACCGCCGAGATGTTAGGTTGGGTTATGTTAGGTTATATTACGTTATAGATGTATATAAAAGTCCCACGGAGATGTAGAGGCCAACAAGACAGGATAGTGGTCAAATATTACCGCCGAGATGTTAAGTTGGGTTAGGTTAGGTTATATTATGTTATTTATGTTTATAAACGTCCCACGGAGACGTAGAGGCCAACTCGGCAGGTATGTTGTCAAATATTACCGCCGAGATGTTAGTTTGGGTTAGGTTAGGTTATATTAAGTTATTGATGTATATGAAGGTCAAACGGAGACGTAGAGGCCAACTCGCCAGGAATGTTGTCAAATATTACCGCCGAGATGTTAGTTTGGGTTAGGTTAGGTTATATTACATTATTGATGTATATGAAGGACAAACGGAGACGTAGAGGCCAACTCGCCCGGAATGATGTCAAATATTACCGCCGAAATGTTAGATTGGGTTAGGCTAGGTTATATTACTTTATTGAATTATATAAAGGTCCTACGGAGACGTAGAGGCCAACAAGCCAGGAATGTGGTCAAATATTACCGCCGAGATGTTAGGTTGGGTTAGGTTAGGTTATATTACGATATTGATGTATATAAATGTCCCACGGAGACGGAGAAGCCAACTCGCCAGGCATGTTGTCAAATATTACAGCCGAGATGTTAGGTTGGGTTAGGTTAGGTTATATTACGTTATTGATGTATATAAATGTCCCACGGAGACGTAGAGGCCAACTCGGCAGGTATGTTGTCAAATATTACCGCCGAGATGTTAGGTTGGGTTAGGTTAGGTTCTATTACGTTATTGATGTATATGAAGGTCAAACGGAGACGTAGAGGCCAACACGCCAGGAATGATGTCAAATATTACCGCCGAGATGTTAGGTTGGGTTATGTTAGGTTATAATACGTTACAGATGTATATAAAGGTCCCACGGAGATGTAGAGGCCAACAAGACAGAATAGTGGTCAAATATTACCGCCGAGATGTTAGGTTGGGTTAGGTTAGGTTATATTATGTTATTTATGTTTATAAAGGTCCCACGGAGACGTAGAGGCCAACTCGCCAGATATGTTTCAAATATTACCGCCGAGATGTTAGTTTGGGTTAGGTTAGGTTATATTAAGTTATTGATGTATATGGAGGTCAAACGGAGACGTAGAGGCCAACTCGCCAGGAGTGTTGTCAAATATTACTGCCGAGATGTTAGGTTGCGTTAGGTTAGGTTATATTCCGCTATTGATGTATATAATGGTCCCACGGAGACGTAAAGGCCAACTCGCCAGGAATGTTGTCAAATATTACCGCCGAGATGATAGGTTGGGTTAGGTTAGGTTATATTACGTTATTGATGTATATGAATGTCAAACGGAGACGTAGAGGCCAACTCGGCAGGTATGTTGTCAAATATTACCGCCGAGATGATAGGTTGGGTTAGGTTACGTTATATTACGTTAGTGAGGTATATGAAGGTCAAACGGAGACCTAGAGGCCAACTCGCCAGGAATGATGTCAAATATTACCGCCGAGATGTTAGGTTGGGTTAGGTTAGGTTATATTACGATATTGATGTATATAAATGTCCCACGGAGACGGAGAAGCCAACTCGCCAGGCATGTTGTCAAATATTACAGCCGAGATGTTAGGTTGGGTTAGGTTAGGTTATATTACGGTATTGATGTATATAAATGTCCCACGGAGACGTAGAGGCCAACTCGGCAGGTATGTTGTCAAATATTACCGCCGAGATGTTAGGTTTGGTTAGGTTAGGTTATATTACGTGATTGATGTATATAAAAGTCCCACGGAGAAGGAGAAACCAACTCGCCAGGAATGTTGTAAAATATTACCGCCGAGATGTTAGATTGGGTTAGGTTAAGTTGTATTACGTTATTGAAGTATATAAAGGTTCTACGGAGACGCAGAGGCCAACAAGCCAGGAATGTGGTCAAATATTACCGACGAGATGTTAGATTGGGTTAGGCTAGCTTACATTATGTTATTTGTGTATATAAAGGTCCCACGGATACGTAGAGGCCAACTCGCCAGGAATGTGGTCAAATATTACCGCCGAGATGATAGGTTGGGTAAGGTTAGGTTATATTACGTTATTGATGTATATGAAGGTCAAACGGAGACGTAGAGGCCAACTCGCCAGGAATGATGTCAAATATTACCGCCGAGATGATAGGTTGGGTTAGGTTAGGTTATATTACGTTATAGATGTATATAAAGGTCCCACGGAGATGTAGAGGCCAACAAGACAGGATAGTGGTCAAATATTACCGCCGAGATGTTAGGTTGGGTTAGGTTAGGTTATATTATGTTATTTATGTTTATAAAGTTCCCACGGAGACGTAGAGGCCAACTCGCCAGATATGTTTCAAATATTACCGCCGAGATGTTAGATTGGGTTAGGATAGGTTATACTACGATATTGATGTATATGAAGGTCAAACGGAGACGTAGAGGCCAACTCGGCAGGTATGATGTCAAATATTACCGCCGTGATGTTAGGTTGGGTTAGCCTAGCTTACATTATGTTATTTGTGTATATACAGGTCCCACGGATACGTAGATGCCAACTCGCCAGGAATGTGGTGAAATATTACCGCCGAGATGATAGGTTGGGTAAGGTTAGGTTATACTACGTTATTGATGTATATGAAGGTCAAACGGAGACGTAGAGGCCAACTCGCCAGGAATGATGTCAAATATTACCGCCGAGATGATAGGTTGGGTTAGGTTAGGTTCTATTACGTTATTGATGTATATGAAGGTCAAACGGAAACGTAGAGGCCAACACGCCAGGAATGATGTCAAATATTACCGCCGAGATGTTAGGTTGGGTTAGGTTAGGTTATATTACGTGATTGATGTATATAAAAGTCCCACGGAGAAGGAGAAGCCAACTCGCCAGGAATGTTGTAAAATATTATCGCCGAGATGTTAGGTTGGGTTAGGTTAGGTTCTATTACGTTATTGATGTATATGAAGGTCAAACGGAGACGTAGAGGCCAACACGCCAGGACTGATGTCAAATATTACCGCCGAGATGTTAGGTTGGGTTATGTTAGGTTATATTACGTTATAGATGTATATAAAGGTCCCACGGAGATGTAGAGGCCAACAAGACAGGATAGTGGTCAAATATTACCGCCGAGATGTTAGGTTGGGTTAGGTTAGGTTATATTATGTTATTTATGTTTATAAACGTCCCACGGAGACGTAGAGGCCAACTCGGCAGGTATGTTGTCAAATATTACCGCCGAGATGTTAGTTTGGGTTAGGTTAGGTTATATTAAGTTATTGATGTATATGAAGATCAAACGGAGACGTAGAGGCCAACTCGCCAGGAATGTTGTCAAATATTACCGCCGAGATGTTAGTTTGGGTTAGGTTAGGTTATATTACATTATTGATGTATATGAAGGTCAAACGGAGACGTAGAGGCCAACTCGCCCGGAATGATGTCAAATATTACCGCCGAAATGTTAGATTGGGTTAGGCTAGGTTATATTACTTTATTGAATTATATAAAGGTCCCACGGAGACGTAGAGGCCAACTCGCCAGGAATGATGTCAAATATTACCGCCGAGATGATAGGTTGGGTTAGGTTAGGTTCTATTACGTTATTGATGTATATGAAGGTCAAACGGAGACGTAGAGGCCAACACGCCAGGAATGATGTCAAATATTACCGCCGAGATGTTAGGTTGGGTTATGTTAGGTTATAATACGTTACAGATGTATATAAAGGTCCCACGGAGATGTAGAGGCCAACAAGACAGAATAGTGGTCAAATATTACCGCCGAGATGTTAGGTTGGGTTAGGTTAGGTTATATTATGTTATTTATGTTTATAAAGGTCCCACGGAGACGTAGAGGCCAACTCGCCAGATATGTTTCAAATATTACCGCCGAGATGTTAGTTTGGGTTAGGTTAGGTTATATTAAGTTATTGATGTATATGGAGGTCAAACGGAGACGTAGAGGCCAACTCGCCAGGAGTGTTGTCAAATATTACTGCCGAGATGTTAGGTTGCGTTAGGTTAGGTTATATTCCGCTATTGATGTATATAATGGTCCCACGGAGACGTAAAGGCCAACTCGCCAGGAATGTTGTCAAATATTACCGCCGAGATGATAGGTTGGGTTAGGTTAGGTTATATTACGTTATTGATGTATATGAATGTCAAACGGAGACGTAGAGGCCAACTCGGCAGGTATGTTGTCAAATATTACCGCCGAGATGATAGGTTGGGTTAGGTTACGTTATATTACGTTAGTGAGGTATATGAAGGTCAAACGGAGACCTAGAGGCCAACTCGCCAGGAATGATGTCAAATATTACCGCCGAGATGTTAGGTTGGGTTAGGTTAGGTTATATTACGATATTGATGTATATAAATGTCCCACGGAGACGGAGAAGCCAACTCGCCAGGCATGTTGTCAAATATTACAGCCGAGATGTTAGGTTGGGTTAGGTTAGGTTATATTACGGTATTGATGTATATAAATGTCCCACGGAGACGTAGCGGCCAACTCGGCAGGTATGTTGTCAAATATTACCGCCGAGATGTTAGGTTTGGTTAGGTTAGGTTATATTACGTGATTGATGTATATAAAAGTCCCACGGAGAAGGAGAAACCAACTCGCCAGGAATGTTGTAAAATATTACCGCCGAGATGTTAGATTGGGTTAGGTTAAGTTGTATTACGTTATTGAAGTATATAAAGGTTCTACGGAGACGCAGAGGCCAACAAGCCAGGAATGTGGTCAAATATTACCGCCGAGATGTTAGATTGGGTTAGGCTAGCATACATTATGTTATTTGTGTATATAAAGGTCCCACGGATACGTAGAGGCCAACTCGCCAGGAATGTGGTCAAATATTACCGCCGAGATGATAGGTTGGGTAAGGTTAGGTTATATTACGTTATTGATGTATATGAAGGTCAAACGGAGACGTAGAGGCCAACTCGCCAGGAATGATGTCAAATATTACCGCCGAGATGATAGGTTGGGTTAGGTTAGGTTATATTACGTTATAGATGTATATAAAGGTCCCACGGAGATGTAGAGGCCAACAAGACAGGATAGTGGTCAAATATTACCGCCGAGATGTTAGGTTGGGTTAGGTTAGGTTATATTATGTTATTTATGTTTATAAAGTTCCCACGGAGACGTAGAGGCCAACTCGCCAGATATGTTTCAAATATTACCGCCGAGATGTTAGATTGGGTTAGGATAGGTTATACTACGATATTGATGTATATGAAGGTCAAACGGAGACGTAGAGGCCAACTCGGCAGGTATGATGTCAAATATTACCGCCGTGATGTTAGGTTGGGTTAGCCTAGCTTACATTATGTTATTTGTGTATATACAGGTCCCACGGATACGTAGATGCCAACTCGCCAGGAATGTGGTGAAATATTACCGCCGAGATGATAGGTTGGGTAAGGTTAGGTTATACTACGTTATTGATGTATATGAAGGTCAAACGGAGACGTAGAGGCCAACTCGCCAGGAATGATGTCAAATATTACCGCCGAGATGATAGGTTGGGTTAGGTTAGGTTCTATTACGTTATTGATGTATATGAAGGTCAAACGGAAACGTAGAGGCCAACACGCCAGGAATGATGTCAAATATTACCGCCGAGATGTTAGGTTGGGTTATGTTAGGTTATATTACGTTATAGATGTATATAAAAGTCCCACGGAGATGTAGAGGCCAACAAGACAGGATAGTGGTCAAATATTACCGCCGAGATGTTAAGTTGGGTTAGGTTAGGTTATATTATGTTATTTATGTTTATAAACGTCCCACGGAGACGTAGAGGCCAACTCGGCAGGTATGTTGTCAAATATTACCGCCGAGATGTTAGTTTGGGTTAGGTTAGGTTATATTAAGTTATTGATGTATATGAAGGTCAAACGGAGACGTAGAGGCCAACTCGCCAGGAATGTTGTCAAATATTACCGCCGAGATGTTAGTTTGGGTTAGGTTAGGTTATATTACATTATTGATGTATATGAAGGACAAACGGAGACGTAGAGGCCAACTCGCCCGGAATGATGTCAAATATTACCGCCGAAATGTTAGATTGGGTTAGGCTAGGTTATATTACTTTATTGAATTATATAAAGGTCCTACGGAGACGTAGAGGCCAACAAGCCAGGAATGTGGTCAAATATTACCGCCGAGATGTTAGGTTGGGTTAGGTTAGGTTATATTACGATATTGATGTATATAAATGTCCCACGGAGACGGAGAAGCCAACTCGCCAGGCATGTTGTCAAATATTACAGCCGAGATGTTAGGTTGGGTTAGGTTAGGTTATATTACGTTATTGATGTATATAAATGTCCCACGGAGACGTAGAGGCCAACTCGGCAGGTATGTTGTCAAATATTACCGCCGAGATGTTAGGTTGGGTTAGGTTAGGTTCTATTACGTTATTGATGTATATGAAGGTCAAACGGAGACGTAGAGGCCAACACGCCAGGAATGATGTCAAATATTACCGCCGAGATGTTAGGTTGGGTTATGTTAGGTTATATTACGTTATAGATGTATATAAAGGTCCCACGGAGATGTAGAGGCCAACAAGACAGGATAGTGGTCAAATATTACCGCCGAGATGTTAGGTTGGGTTAGGTTAGGTTATATTATGTTATTTATGTTTATAAAGGTCCCACGGAGACGTAGAGGCCAACTCGCCAGATATGTTTCAAATATTACCGCCGAGATGTTAGTTTGGGTTAGGTTAGGTTATATTAAGTTATTGATGTATATGGAGGTCAAACGGAGACGTAGAGGCCAACTCGCCAGGAGTGTTGTCAAATATTACTGCCGAGATGTTAGGTTGCGTTAGGTTAAGTTATATTCCGCTATTGATGTATATAAAGGTCCCACGGAGACGTAAAGGCCAACTCGCCAGGAATGTTGTCAAATATTACCGCCGAGATGATAGGTTGGGTTAGGTTACGTTATATTACGTTATTGATGTATATGAATGTCAAACGGAGACGTAGAGGCCAACTCGGCAGGTATGTTGTCAAATATTACCGCCGAGATGTTAGGTTGGGTTAGGTTAGGTTATATTACGTGATTGATGTATATAAAAGTCCCACGGAGAAGGAGAAGCCAACTCGCCAGGAATGTTGTAAAATATTATCGCCGAGATGTTAGGTTGGGTTAGGTTAGGTTATATTACGTTATTGATGTATATAAAGGTCCCACGGAGAAGTAGAGGCCAACAAGACAGGAATGTGGTCAAATATTACCGCCGAGATGTTAGATTGGGTTAGGTTAGGTTATATTACGTTATTGAAGTATATAAAGGTTCTACGGAGACGCAGAGGCCAACAAGCCAGGAATGTGGTCAAATATTACCGCCGAGATGTTAGATTGGGTTCGGCTAGCTTACATTATGTTATTTGTGTATATAAAGGTCCCGCGGATACGTAGAGGCCAACTCGCCAGGAATATGGTCAAATATTACCGTCGAGATGATAGGTTGGGTAAGGTTAGGTTATACTACGTTATTGATGTATATGAAGGTCAAACGGAGACGTAGAGGCCAACTCGCCAGGAATGATGTCAAATATTACCGCCGAGATGATAGGTTGTGTTAGGTTAGGTTATATTACGTTATTGATGTATATGAAGGTCAAACGGAGACGTAGAGGCCAACACGCCAGGAATGATGTCAAATATTACCGCCGAGATGTTAGGTTGGGTTAGGTTAGGTTATATTACGATATTGATGTATATAAATGTCCCACGGAGACGGAGAAGCCAAATCGGCAGGTATGTTGTCAAATATTACCGCCGAGATGTTAGATTGGGTTAGGTTAGGTTATATTACGTTATTGAAGTATATAAAGGTTCTACGGAGACGCAGAGGCCAACAAGCCAGGAATGTGGTCAAATATTACCGCCGAGATGTTAGATTGGGTTCGGCTAGCTTACATTATGTTATTTGTGTATATAAAGGTCCCACGGATACGTAGAGGCCAACTCGCCAGGAATATGGTCAAATATTACCGCCGAGATGATAGGTTGGGTAAGGTTAGGTTATACTACGTTATTGATGTATATGAAGGTCAAACGGAGACGTAGAGGCCAACTCGCCAGGAATGATGTCAAATATTACCGCCGAGATGATAGGTTGTGTTAGGTTAGGTTATATTACGTTATTGATGTATATGAAGGTCAAACGGAGACGTAGAGGCCAACACGCCAGGAATGATGTCAAATATTACCGCCGAGATGTTAGGTTGGGTTAGGTTAGGTTATATTACGATATTGATGTATATAAATGTCCCACGGAGACGGAGAAGCCAAATCGGCAGGTATGTTGTCAAATATTACCGCCGAGATGTTAGGTTGGGTTAGGTTAGGTCATATTACGATATTGATGTATATAAATGTCCCACGGAGACGGAGAAGCCAACTCGCCAGGCATGTTGTCAAATATTACAGCCGAGATGTTAGGTTGGGTTAGGTTAGGTTATATTACGTTATTGATGTATATAAATGTCCCACGGAGACGTAGAGGCCAACTCGGCAGGTATGTTGTCAAATATTACCGCCGAGATGTTAGGTTGGGTTAGGTTAGGTTATATTACGTGATTGATGTATATAAAAGTCCCACGGAGAAGGAGAAACCAACTCGCCAGGAATGTTGTAAAATATTACCGCCGAGATGTTAGATTGGGTTAGGTTAAGTTGTATTACGTTATTGAAGTATATAAAGGTTCTACGGAGACGCAGAGGCCAACAAGCCAGGAATGTGGTCAAATATTACCGCCGAGATGTTAGATTGGGTTAGGCTAGCTTACATTATGTTATTTGTGTATATAAAGGTCCCACGGATAAGTAGAGGCCAACTCGCCAGGAATGTGGTCAAATATTACCGCCGAGATGATAGGTTGGGTAAGGTTAGGTTATATTACGTTATTGATGTATATGAAGGTCAAACGGAGACGTAGAGGCCAACTCGCCAGGAATGATGTCAAATATTACCGCCGAGATGATAGGTTGGGTTACGTTAGGTTCTATTACGTTATTGATGTATATGAAGGTCAAACGGAGACGTAGAGGCCAACACGCCAGGAATGATGTCAAATATTACCGCCGAGATGTTAGGTTGGGTTATGTTAGGTTATATTACGTTATAGATGTATATAAAGGTCCCACGGAGATGTAGAGGCCAACAAGACAGGATAGTGGTCAAATATTACCGCCGAGATGTTAGGTTGGGTTAGGCTAGGTTATATTATGTTATTTATGTTTATAAAGGTCCCACGGAGACGTAGAGGCCAACTCGCCAGATATGTTTCAAATATTACCGCCGAGATGTGAGATTGGGTTAGGATAGGTTATATTACGATATTGATGTATATGAAGGTCAAACGGAGACGTAGAGGCCAACTCGGCAGGTATGATGTCAAACATTACCGCCGTGATGTTAGGTTGGGTTAGGTTAGGTTATATTACGTGATTGATGTATATAAAAGTCCCACGGAGAAGGAGAAGCCAACTCGCCAGGAATGTTGTAAAATATTATCGCCGAGATGTAAGGTTGGGTTAGGTTAGGTTATATTACGTTATTGATGTATATAAAGGTCCCACGGAGACGTAGAGGCCAACTCGGCAGGTATGTTGTCAAATATTACCGCCGAGATGTTAGGTTGGGTTAGGTGAGGTTATATTACGTGATTGATGTATATAAAAGTCCCACGGAGAAGGAGAAGCCAACTCGCCAGGAATGTTGTAAAATATTATCGCCGAGATGTTAGGTTGGGTTAGGTTAGGTTCTATTACGTTATTGATGTATATGAAGGTCAAACGGAGACGTAGAGGCCAACACGCCAGGACTGATGTCAAATATTACCGCCGAGATGTTAGGTTGGGTTATGTTAGGTTATATTACGTTATAGATGTATATAAAGGTCCCACGGAGATGTAGAGGCCAACAAGACAGGATAGTGGTCAAATATTACCGCCGAGATGTTAGGTTGGGTTAGGTTAGGTTATATTATGTTATTTATGTTTATAAACGTCCCACGGAGACGTAGAGGCCAACTCGGCAGGTATGTTGTCAAATATTACCGCCGAGATGTTAGTTTGGGTTAGGTTAGGTTATATTAAGTTATTGATGTATATGAAGATCAAACGGAGACGTAGAGGCCAACTCGCCAGGAATGTTGTCAAATATTACCGCCGAGATGTTAGTTTGGGTTAGGTTAGGTTATATTACATTATTGATGTATATGAAGGTCAAACGGAGACGTAGAGGCCAACTCGCCCGGAATGATGTCAAATATTACCGCCGAAATGTTAGATTGGGTTAGGCTAGGTTATATTACTTTATTGAATTATATAAAGGTCCTACGGAGACGTAGAGGCCAACAAGCCAGGAATGTGGTCAAATATTACCGCCGAGATGTTAGATTGGGTTAGGCTAGCTTATATTATGTTATTTGTGTATATAAAGGTCCCACGGAGACGTGGAGGCCAACAAGCCAGGAATGTGGTCAAATATTACCGCCGAGATGATAGGTTAGGTTAGGTTAGGTTATATTACGTTATAGATGTATATAAAGGTCCCACGGAGACGTAGAGGCCAACTCGCCAGGAATGATGTCAAATATTACCGCCGAGATGATAGGTTGGGTTAGGTTAGGTTCTATTACGTTATTGATGTATATGAAGGTCAAACGGAGACGTAGAGGCCAACACGCCAGGAATGATGTCAAATATTACCGCCGAGATGTTAGGTTGGGTTAGGTTAGGTTATATTACGATATTGATGTATATAAATGTCCCACGGAGACGGAGAAGCCAAATCGGCAGGTATGTTGTCAAATATTACCGCCGAGATGTTAGGTTGGGTTAGGTTAGGTTATATTATGTTATTTATGTTTATAAAGGTCCCACGGAGACGTAGAGGCCAACTCGCCAGATATGTTTCAAATATTACCGCCGAGATGTTAGTTTGGGTTAGGTTAGGTTATATTAAGTTATTGATGTATATGGAGGTCAAACGGAGACGTAGAGGCCAACTCGCCAGGAGTGTTGTCAAATATTACTGCCGAGATGTTAGGTTGCGTTAGGTTAGGTTATATTCCGCTATTGATGTATATAATGGTCCCACGGAGACGTAAAGGCCAACTCGCCAGGAATGTTGTCAAATATTACCGCCGAGATGATAGGTTGGGTTAGGTTAGGTTATATTACGTTATTGATGTATATGAATGTCAAACGGAGACGTAGAGGCCAACTCGGCAGGTATGTTGTCAAATATTACCGCCGAGATGATAGGTTGGGTTAGGTTACGTTATATTACGTTAGTGATGTATATGAAGGTCAAACGGAGACCTAGAGGCCAACTCGCCAGGAATGATGTCAAATATTACCGCCGAGATGTTAGGTTGGGTTAGGTTAGGTTATATTACGATATTGATGTATATAAATGTCCCACGGAGACGGAGAAGCCAACTCGCCAGGCATGTTGTCAAATATTACAGCCGAGATGTTAGGTTGGGTTAGGTTAGGTTATATTACGGTATTGATGTATATAAATGTCCCACGGAGACGTAGAGGCCAACTCGGCAGGTATGTTGTCAAATATTACCGCCGAGATGTTAGGTTTGGTTAGGTTAGGTTATATTACGTGATTGATGTATATAAAAGTCCCACGGAGAAGGAGAAACCAACTCGCCAGGAATGTTGTAAAATATTACCGCCGAGATGTTAGATTGGGTTAGGTTAAGTTGTATTACGTTATTGAAGTATATAAAGGTTCTACGGAGACGCAGAGGCCAACAAGCCAGGAATGTGGTCAAATATTACCGCCGAGATGTTAGATTGGGTTAGGCTAGCTTACATTATGTTATTTGTGTATATAAAGGTCCCACGGATACGTAGAGGCCAACTCGCCAGGAATGTGGTCAAATATTACCGCCGAGATGATAGGTTGGGTAAGGTTAGGTTATATTACGTTATTGATGTATATGAAGGTCAAACGGAGACGTAGAGGCCAACTCGGCAGGTATGATGTCAAATATTACCGCCGTGATGTTAGGTTGGGTTAGCCTAGCTTACATTATGTTATTTGTGTATATACAGGTCCCACGGATACGTAGATGCCAACTCGCCAGGAATGTGGTCAAATATTACCGCCGAGATGATAGGTTGGGTAAGGTTAGGTTATACTACGTTATTGATGTATATGAAGGTCAAACGGAGACGTAGAGGCCAACTCGCCAAGAGTGTTGTCAAATATTACTGCCGAGATGTTAGGTTGCGTTAGGTTAGGTTATATTCCGCTATTGATGTATATAAAGGTCCCACGGAGACGTAAAGGCCAACTCGCCAGGAATGTTGTCAAATATTACCGCCGAGATGATAGGTTGGGTTAGGTTACGTTATATTACGTTATTGATGTATATGAATGTCAAACGGAGACGTAGAGGCCAACTCGGCAGGTATGTTGTCAAATATTACCGCTGAGATGTTAGGTTGGGTTAGGTTAGGTTATATTACGTGATTGATGTATATAAAAGTCCCACGGAGAAGGAGAAGCCAACTCGCCAGGAATGTTGTAAAATATTATCGCCGAGATGTTAGGTTGGGTTAGGTTAGGTTCTATTACGTTATTGATGTATATGAAGGTCAAACGGAGACGTAGAGGCCAACACGCCAGGACTGATGTCAAATATTACCGCCGAGATGTTAGGTTGGGTTATGTTAGGTTATATTACGTTATAGATGTATATAAAGGTCCCACGGAGATGTAGAGGCCAACAAGACAGGATAGTGGTCAAATATTACCGCCGAGATGTTAGGTTGGGTTAGGTTAGGTTATATTATGTTATTTATGTTTATAAACGTCCCACGGAGACGTAGAGGCCAACTCGGCAGGTATGTTGTCAAATATTACCGCCGAGATGTTAGTTTGGGTTAGGTTAGGTTATATTAAGTTATTGATGTATATGAAGATCAAACGGAGACGTAGAGGCCAACTCGCCAGGAATGTTGTCAAATATTACCGCCGAGATGTTAGTTTGGGTTAGGTTAGGTTATATTACATTATTGATGTATATGAAGGTCAAACGGAGACGTAGAGGCCAACTCGTCCGGAATGATGTCAAATATTACCGCCGAAATGTTAGATTGGGTTAGGCTAGGTTATATTACTTTATTGAATTATATAAAGGTCCTACGGAGACGTAGAGGCCAACAAGCCAGGAATGTGGTCAAATATTACCGCCGAGATGTTAGATTGGGTTAGGCTAGCTTATATTATGTTATTTGTGTATATAAAGGTCCCACGGAGACGTGGAGGCCAACAAGCCAGGAATGTGGTCAAATATTACCGCCGAGATGATAGGTTAGGTTAGGTTAGGTTATATTACGTTATAGATGTATATAAAGGTCCCACGGAGACGTAGAGGCCAACTCGCCAGGAATGATGTCAAATATTACCGCCGAGATGATAGGTTGGGTTAGGTTAGGTTCTATTACGTTATTGATGTATATGAAGGTCAAACGGAGACGTAGAGGCCAACACGCCAGGAATGATGTCAAATATTACCGCCGAGATGTTAGGTTGGGTTATGTTAGGTTATAATACGTTACAGATGTATATAAAGGTCCCACGGAGATGTAGAGGCCAACAAGACAGAATAGTGGTCAAATATTACCGCCGAGATGTTAGGTTGGGTTAGGTTAGGTTATATTATGTTATTTATGTTTATAAAGGTCCCACGGAGACGTAGAGGCCAACTCGCCAGATATGTTTCAAATATTACCGCCGAGATGTTAGTTTGGGTTAGGTTAGGTTATATTAAGTTATTGATGTATATGGAGGTCAAACGGAGACGTAGAGGCCAACTCGCCAGGAGTGTTGTCAAATATTACTGCCGAGATGTTAGGTTGCGTTAGGTTAGGTTATATTCCGCTATTGATGTATATAATGGTCCCACGGAGACGTAAAGGCCAACTCGCCAGGAATGTTGTCAAATATTACCGCCGAGATGATAGGTTGGGTTAGGTTAGGTTATATTACGTTATTGATGTATATGAATGTCAAACGGAGACGTAGAGGCCAACTCGGCAGGTATGTTGTCAAATATTACCGCCGAGATGATAGGTTGGGTTAGGTTACGTTATATTACGTTAGTGATGTATATGAAGGTCAAACGGAGACCTAGAGGCCAACTCGACAGGAATGATGTCAAATATTACCGCCGAGATGTTAGGTTGGGTTAGGTTAGGTTATATTACGATATTGATGTATATAAATGTCCCACGGAGACGGAGAAGCCAACTCGCCAGGCATGTTGTCAAATATTACAGGCGAGATGTTAGGTTGGGTTAGGTTAGGTTATATTACGGTATTGATGTATATAAATGTCCCACGGAGACGTAGAGGCCAACTCGGCAGGTATGTTGTCAAATATTACCGCCGAGATGTTAGGTTTGGTTAGGTTAGGTTATATTACGTGATTGATGTATATAAAAGTCCCACGGAGAAGGAGAAACCAACTCGCCAGGAATGTTGTAAAATATTACCGCCGAGATGTTAGATTGGGTTAGGTTAAGTTGTATTACGTTATTGAAGTATATAAAGGTTCTACGGAGACGCAGAGGCCAACAAGCCAGGAATGTGGTCAAATATTACCGCCGAGATGTTAGATTGGGTTAGGCTAGCTTACATTATGTTATTTGTGTATATAAAGGTCCCACGGATACGTAGAGGCCAACTCGCCAGGAATGTGGTCAAATATTACCGCCGAGATGATAGGTTGGGTAAGGTTAGGTTATATTACGTTGTTGATGTATATGAAGGTCAAACGGAGACGTAGAGGCCAACTCGCCAGGAATGATGTCAAATATTACCGCCGAGATGATAGGTTGGGTTAGGTTAGGTTATATTACGTTATAGATGTATATAAAGGTCCCACGGAGATGTAGAGGCCAACAAGACAGGATAGTGGTCAAATATTACCGCCGAGATGTTAGGTTGGGTTAGGTTAGGTTATATTATGTTATTTATGTTTATAAAGTTCCCACGGAGACGTAGAGGCCAACTCGCCAGATATGTTTCAAATATTACCGCCGAGATGTTAGATTGGGTTAGGATAGGTTATACTACGATATTGATGTATATGAAGGTCAAACGGAGACGTAGAGGCCAACTCGGCAGGTATGATGTCAAATATTACCGCCGTGATGTTAGGTTGGGTTAGCCTAGCTTACATTATGTTATTTGTGTATATACAGGTCCCACGGATACGTAGATGCCAACTCGCCAGGAATGTGGTCAAATATTACCGCCGAGATGATAGGTTGGGTAAGGTTAGGTTATACTACGTTATTGATGTATATGAAGGTCAAACGGAGACGTAGAGGCCAACTCGCCAGGAATGATGTCAAATATTACCGCCGAGATGATAGGTTGTGTTAGGTTAGGTTATATTACGTTATTGATGTATATGAAGGTCAAACGGAGACGTAGAGGCCAACACGCCAGGAATGATGTCAAATATTACCGCCGAGATGTTAGGTTGGGTTAGGTTAGGTTATATTACGATATTGATGTATATAAATGTCCCACGGAGACGGAGAAGCCAACTCGCCAGGCATGTTGTCAAATATTACAGCCGAGATGTTAGGTTGGGTTAGGTTAGGTTATATTACGTTATTGATGTATATAAATGTCCCACGGAGACGTAGAGGCCAACTCGGCAGGTATGTTGTCAAATATTACCGCCGAGATGTTAGGTTGGGTTAGGTTAGGTTATATTACGTGATTGATGTATATAAAAGTCCCACGGAGAAAGAGAAACCAACTCGCCAGGAATGTTGTAAAATATTATCGCCGAGATGTTAGGTTGGGTTAGGTTAGGTTCTATTACGTTATTGATGTATATGAAGGTCAAACGGAGACGTAGAGGCCAACACGCCAGGACTGATGTCAAATATTATCGCCGAGATGTTAGGTTGGGTTATGTTAGGTTATATTACGTTATAGATGTATATAAAGGTCCCACGGAGATGTAGAGGCCAACAAGACAGGATAGTGGTCAAATATTACCGCCGAGATGTTAGGTTGGGTTAGGTTAGGTTATATTATGTTATTTATGTTTATAAACGTCCCACGGAGACGTAGAGGCCAACTCGGCAGGTATGTTGTCAAATATTACCGCCGAGATGTTAGTTTGGGTTAGGTTAGGTTATATTAAGTTATTGATGTATATGAAGATCAAACGGTGACGTAGAGGCCAACTCGCCAGGAATGTTGTCAAATATTACAGCCGAGATGTTAGGTTGGGTTAGGTTAGGTTATATTACGTTATTGATGTATATAAATGTCCCACGGAGACGTAGAGGCCAACTCGGCAGGTATGTTGTCAAATATTACCGCCGAGATGTTAGGTTGGGTTAGGTTAGCTTCTATTACGTTATTGATGTATATGAAGTTCAAAAGGAGACGTAGAAGCCAAAACGCCAGGAATGATGTCAAATATTACCGCCGAGATGTTAGGTTGGGTTATGTTAGGTTACATTACATTATTGATATATATAAATGTCCCACGGAGACGTAGAGGCCAACAAGACAGGAATGTGGTCAAATATTACCGCCGAAATGTTAGATTGGGTTAGGCTAGGTTATATTACTTTATTGAATTATATAAAGGTCCTACGGAGACGTAGAGGCCAACAAGCCAGGAATGTGGTCAAATATTACCGCCGAGATGTTAGATTGGGTTAGGCTAGCTTATATTATGTTATTTATGTATATAAAGGTCCCAGGGAGACGTGGAGGCCAACAAGCCAGGAATGTGGTCAAATATTACCGCCGAGATGATAGGTTAGGTTAGGTTAGGTTATATTACGTTATTGATGTATATAGTGGTTCCACGGAAACGGAGAAGCCAACTCTCCAGGAATGTTGTCAAATATTACCGCCGAGAAGATAGGTTGGGTTAGGTTATGTTATATTACGTTATTGATGTATATAAAGATCTCACGGAGACGTAGACGCAAACTCGCCAGGTATGTTGTCAAATATTACCGCCGAGATGTTAGATTGGGTTAGGCTAGCTTATATTATGTTATTGATGTATATGAAGGTCCCACGCAGACATAGAGGCCAACTCGGCAGGTATGTTGTCAAATATTACCGCCGAGATGTTAGGTTGGGTTAGGTTAGGTTATATTATGTTATTTATGTTTATAAAGGTCCCACGGAGACGTAGAGGCCAACAAGCCAGGAATGTGGTCAAATATTACTGCCGAGATGATAGGTTGGGTTAGGTTACGTTATATTACGTTATTGATGTATATGAAGGTCAAACGGAGACGTAGAGGCCAACTCGCCAGGTATGTTGTCAAATAGTACCGCCGAGATGTTAGGTTGGGTTAGGTTATGTTATATTACGTTATTGATGTATATAAAGATCCCACGGAAACGTAGAGGCCAACTCGCCAGGTATGTTGTCAAATATTACCGCCGAGATGTTAGATTGGGTTAGGCTAGGTTATATTACATTATTGATGTATATGAAGGTCAAACGGAGACGTAGAGGCCAACACGCCAGGAATGATGTCAAATATTACCGCCGAAATGTTAGGTTGGGTTATGTTAGGTTATATTACGTTATTGATGTATATAAAGGTCCCACGGAGACGTAGAGGCCAAATCGCCCGGAATGTTGTCAAATATTACCGCCGAGGTGATAGGTTGGGTAAGGATAGGTTATATTACGTTATTGATGTATATAAGAGTCCCACGGAGAGGTAGAGGTCAACAAGCCAGGAATGTGGACAAATATTACCGCCGAGATGTTAGTTTGGGTTAGGTTAGGTTATATTACATTATTGATGTATATGAAGGTCAAATGGAGACGTAGAGGCCAACACGCCAGGAATGATGTCAAATATTACCGCCGAGATGTTAGGTTGGGTTATGTTAGGTTATATTACGTTATTGATGTATATAAAGGTCCCACGGAGACGTAGAGGCCAAATCGCCCGGAATGTTGTCAAATATTACCGCCGAGGTGATAGGTTGGGTAAGGGTAGGTTATATTGCGTTATTGATGTATATAAAGGTCCCACGGAGAGGTAGAGGCCAACAAGCCAGGAATGTGGACAAATATTACCGCCGAGATGTTAGTTTGGGTTAGGTTAGGTTATATTACATTATTGATGTATATGAAGGTCAAACGGAGACGTAGAGGCCAACACGCCAGGAATGATGTCAAATATTACCGCCGAGATGTTAGGTTGGGTTATGTTAGGTTATATTACGTTATTGATGTATATAAAGGTCCCACGGAGACGTAGAGGCCAAATCGCCCGGAATGTTGTCAAATATTACCGCCGAGGTGATAGGTTGGGTAAGGATAGGTTATATTACGTTATTGATGTATATAAAGGTCCCACGGAGAGGTAGAGGCCAACAAGCCAGGAATGTGGACAAATATTACCGCTGAGATGTTAGTTTGGTTTAGGTTAGGTTATATTACGTTATTGATGTATATAAAGGTCCCACGGAGACGTAGAGGCCAACAAGCCAGGAATGTGGTCAAATATTACCGCCGAGATGTTAGGTTGGGTTAGGTTAGGTTATATTACGTTATTGATGTATATAAATGTCCCACGGAGACGTAGAGGCCAACTTGGCAGGTATGTTGTCAAATATTACCGCCGAGATGTTAGGTTGGGTCAGGTTAGGTTATATTACGTGATTGATGTATATAAAGGTTCCACGGAAACGGAGAAACCAACTCGCCAGGAATGTTGTCAAATATTACCGCCGAGAAGATAAGCTGGGTAAGGTTATGTTATATTACGTTATTGATGTATATAAAGATCCCACGGAAACGTAGAGGCCAACTCGCCAGGTATCTTGTCAAATATTACCGCCGAGATGTTAGATTGGGTTAGGCTAGGTTATATTACATTATTGATGTATGTGAAGGTCAAACGGAGACGTAGAGGCCAACTCGCCAGGAATGATGTCAAATATTACCGCCGAGATGTTAGGTTGGGTTAGGTTAGGTTATATTACGTTATTGATGTATATAAATGTCCCACGGAGACGTAGAGGCCAACAAGACAGGAATGTTGTCAAATATTACCGCCGAGATGTTAGATTGGGTTAGGCTAGCTTATATTATGTTATTGATGTATATGAAGGTCCCACGGAAACGTAGAGGCCATCTCGCCAGGTATGTTGTCAAATATTACCGCCGAGATGTTAGGTTGGGTTAGGTTAGGTTATATTACGTTATTGATGTATATAAAGGTCCCACGGAGACGTAGAGGCCAACTCGGCAGGTATGTTGTCAAATATTACCGCCGAGATGTTAGGTTGGGTTAGGTTAGGTTATATTACGTGATTGATGTATATAAAAGTCCCACGGAGACGGAGAAGCCAACTCGCCAGGAATGATGTCAAACATTATCGCCGAGATGTTAGGTTGGGTTAGGTTAGGTTATATTACGTTATAGATGTATATAAAGGTCCCACGGAAACGTAGAGGCCAACTCGCCAGGAATGTTTTCAAATATTACCGCCGAGATGTTAGGTTGGGTTAGGTTAGGTTATATTACGTTATTGATGTATATAGTGGTTCCACGGAAACGGAGAAGCCAACTCGCCAGGAATGTTGTCAAATATTACCGCCGAGAAGATAGGTTGGGTTAGGTTATGTTATATTACGTTATTGATGTATATAAAGATCTCACGGAGACGTAGAGGCAAACTCGCCAGGTAAGTTGTCAAATATTACCGCCGAGATGTTAGATTGGGTTAGGCTAGCTTATATTATGTTATTGATGTATATGAAGGTCCCACGCAGACGTAGAGGCCAACTCGGCATGTATGTTGTCAAATATTACCGCCGAGATGTTAGGTTGGGTTAGGTTAGGTTATATTATGTTATTTATGTTTATAAAGGTCCCACGGAGACGTAGAGGCCAACAAGCCAGGAATGTGGTCAAATATTACCGCCGAGATGATAGGTTGGGTTAGGTTACGTTATATTACGTTATTGATGTATATGAAGGTCAAACGGAGACGTAGAGGCCAACTCGCCAGGAATGATGTCAAATATTGCCGCCGAGATGATAGGTTGGGTTAGGCTAGGTTATATTACGTTTTTGAATTATATAAAGGTCCTACGGAGACGTAGAGGCCAACAAGCTAGGAATGTGGTCAATTACTACCGCCGAGATGTTAGATTGGGTTAGGCTAGCTTATATTATGTTATTTATGTATATAAAGGTCTCACGGAGACGTAGAGTCCAACAAGCCAGGAATGTGGTCAAATATTACCGCCGAGATGTTAGGTTGGCTTAGGTTAGGTTATATTACGTTATTGATGTATATGAAGGTAAAACGGAGACGTAGAGGCCAACTCGCCTGGTATGTTGTCAAATAGTACCGCCGAGATGTTAGGTTGGATTAGGTTATGTTATATTACGTTATTGATGTATATAAAGATCCCACGGAAACGTAGAGGCCAACTCGCCAGGTATGTTGCCAATATTACCGCCGAGATGTTAGATTGGGTTAGGCTAGGTTATATTACATTATTTATGTATATGAAGGTCAAACGGAGACGTAGAGGCCAACACGCCAGGAATGATGTCAAATATTACCGCCGAGATGTTAGGTTGGGTTATGTTAGGTTATATTACGTTATTGATGTATATAAAGGTCCCACGGAGACGTAGAGGCCAAATCGCCCGGAATGTTGTCAAATATTACCGCCGAGGTGATAGGTTGGGTAAGGATAGGTTATATTACGTTATTGATGTATATAAAGGTCCCACGGAGAGGTAGAGGCCAACAAGCCAGGAATGTGGACAAATATTACCGCCGAGATGTTAGTTCGGGTTAGGTTAGGTTATATTACATTATTGATGTATATGAAGGTCAAACGGAGACGTAGAGGCCAACACGCCAGGAATGATGTCAAATATTACCGCCGAGATGTTAGGTTGGGTTATGTTAGGTTATATTACGTTATTGATGTATATAAAGGTCACACGGAGATGTAGAGGCCAACTCGCCAGGAATGTTTTCAAATATTACCGCCGAGATGTTAGGTTGGGTTAGGTTAGGTTATATTATGTTATTTATGTTTATAAAGGTCCCACGGAGACGTAGAGGCCAACAAGCCAGGAATGTGGTCAAATTTTACCGCCGAGATGATAGGTTGGGTTAGGTTACGTTATATTACGTTATTGATGTATATGAAGGTCAAACGGAGACGTAGAGGCCAACTCGCCAGGAATGATGTCAAATATTGCCGCCGAGATGATAGGTTGGGTTAGGCTAGGTTATATTACGTTTTTGAATTATATAAAGGTCCTACGGAGACGTAGAGGCCAACAAGCTAGGAATGTGGTCAATTATTACCGCCGAGATGTTAGATTGGGTTAGGCTAGGTTATATTACGTTATTGATGTATATAAAGATCCCACGGAGACGTAGAGGCCAACTCGCCAGGTATGTTGTCAAATAGTACCGCCGAGATGTTAGGTTGGGTTAGGTTAGGTTATATTACGTTATAGATGTATATAAATGTCCCACGGAGACGTAGAGGCCAACTCGGCAGGTATGTTGTCAAATATTACCGCCGAGATGTTAGGTTGGGTTAGGTTAGGTTATATTATGTTATTGATGAATATGAAGGTCCCACGGAGACGTAGAGGCCAACTCGCCAGGTATGTTGTCAAATAGTACCGCCGAGATGTTAGGTTGGGTTAGGTTAGGTTATATTACGTTATAGATGTGTATAAAGGTCACACGGAGATGTAGAGGCCAACTCGCCAGGAATGTTTTCAAATATTACCGCCGAGATGTTAGGTTGGGTTAGGTTAGGTTATATTATGTTATTTATGTTTATAAAGGTCCCACGGAGACGTAGAGGCCAACAAGCCAGGAATGTGGTCAAATTTTACCGCCGAGATGATAGGTTGGGTTAGGTTACGTTATATTACGTTATTGATGTATATGAAGGTCAAACGGAGACGTAGAGGCCAACTCGCCAGGAATGATGTCAAATATTGCCGCCGAGATGATAGGTTGGGTTAGGCTAGGTTATATTACGTTTTTGAATTATATAAAGGTCCTACGGAAACGTAGAGGCCAACAAGCTAGGAATGTGGTCAATTATTACCGCCGAGATGTTAGATTGGGTTAGGCTAGCTTATATTATGTTATTTATGTATATAAAGGTCCCACGGAGACGTAGAGACCAACAAGCCAGGAATGTGGTCAAATATTACCGCCGAGATGTTAGGTTGGGTAACGATAGGTTATATTACGTTATTGATGTATATAATAGTCCCACGGAGAGGTAGACGCCAACAAGCCAGGAATGTGGACAAATATTACCGCCGAGATGTTAGTTTGGGTTAGGTTAGGTTATATTACATTATTGATGTATATGAAGGTCAAACGGAGACGTAGAGGCCAACACGCCAGGAATGATGTCAAATATTACCGCCGAGATGTTAGGTTGGGTTATGTTAGGTTATATTACGTTATTTATGTATATAAAGGTCCCACGGAGACGTAGAGGCCAAATCGCCCGGAATGTTGTCAAATATTACCGCCGAGGTGATAGGTTGGGTAAGGATAGGTTATATTACGTTATTGATGTATATAAAGGTCCCACGGAGAGGTAGATGCCAACAAGCCAGGAATGTGGACAAATATTACCGCCGAAATGTTAGTTTGGTTTAGGTTAGGTTATATTACGTTATTGATGTATATAAAGGTCCCACGGAGACGTAGAGGCCAACAAGCCAGGAATGTGGTCAAATATTACCGCCGAGATGTTAGGTTGGGTTAGGTTAGGTTATATTACGTTATTGATGTATATAAATGTCCCACGGAGACGTAGAGGCCAACTCGGCAGGTATGTTGTCAAATATTACCGCCGAGATGTTAGGTTGGGTTAGGTTAGGTTATATTACGTGATTGATGTATATAAAAGTCCCACGGAGACGGAGAAGCCAACTCGCCAGGAATGATGTCAAACATTATCGCCGAGATGTTAGGTTGGGTTAGGTTAGGTTATATTATGTTATTGATGAATATGAAGGTCCCACGGAGACGCAGAGGCCAACTCGCCAGGTATGTTGTCAAATAGTACCGCGGAGATGTTAGGTTGGGTTAGGTTAGGTTATATTACGTTATAGATGTATATAAAGGTCCCACGGAGATGTAGAGGCCAACTCGCCAGGAATGTTTTTAAATATTACCGCCGAGATGTTAGGTTGGGTTAGGTTAGGTTATATTATGTTATTTATGTTTATAAAGGTCCCACGGAGACGTAGAGGCCAACTCGCCAGATATGTTTCAAATATTACCGCCGAGATGTTAGTTTGGGTTAGGTTAGGTTATATTACGTTATTGATGTATATAAAGGTCCCACGGAGATGTAGGGGCCAAATCGCCCGGAATGTTGTCAAATATTACCGCCGAGGTGATAGGTTGGGTAAGGATAGGTTATATTACGTTATTGATGTATATAAAGGTCCCACGGAGAGGTAGAGGCCAACAAGCCAGGAATGTGGACAAATATTACCGCCGAGATGTTAGTTTGGTTTAGGTTAGGTTATATTACGTTATTTATGTATATAAAGGTCCCACGGAGACGTAGAGGCCAACAAGCCAGGAATGTGGTCAAATATTACCGCCGAGATGATAGGTTGGGTTAGGTTACGTTATATTACGTTATTGATGTATATGAAGGTCAAACGGAGACGTAGAGGCCAACTCGCCAGGAATGATGTCAAATATTGCCGCCGAGATGATAGGTTGCGTTAGGCTAGGTTATATTACGTTTTTGAATTATATAAAGGTCCTACGGAGACGTAGAGGCCAACAAGCTAGGAATGTGGTCAATTATTACCGCCGAGATGTTAGATTGGGTTAGGCTAGCTTATATTATGTTATTTATGTATATAAAGGTCCCACGGAGACGTAGAGTCCAACAAGCCAGGAATGTCGTCAAATATTACCGCCGAGATGTTAGGTTGGGTTAGGTTAGGTTATATTACGTTATTGATGTATATAAAGATCCCACGGAGACGTAGAGGCCAACTCGCCAGGTATGTTGTCAAATATTACCGCCGAGATGTTAGATTGGGTTAGGCTAGCTTATATTATGTTATTGATGTATATGAAGGTCCCACGGAGACGTAGAGGCCAACTCGCCAGGTATGTTGTCAAATAGTACCGCCGAGATGTTAGGTTGGGTTAGGTTAGGTTATATTACGTTATAGATGTATATAAAGGTCCCACGGAGACGTAGAGGCCAACTCGCCAGGAATGTTTTCAAATATTACCGCCGAGATGATAGGTTGGGTTAGGTTACGTTATATTACGTTATTGATGTATATGAAGGTCAAACGGAGACGTATAGGCCAACTCGCCAGGAATGATGTCAAATATTACCGCCGAGATGATAGGTTGGGTTAGGTTAGGTTATATTGCGTTATTGATGTATATAAATGTCCCACGGTGACGGAGAAGCCAACTCGCCAGAAATGATGTCAAATATTATCGCCGAGATGTTAGGTTGGGTTATGTTAGGTTATATTACGTTATTGATGTATATAAAGGTCCCAAGGAGACGTAGAGGCCATATCGCCCGGAATGTTGTCAAATATTACCGCCGAGGTGATAGGTTGGGTAACGATAGGTTATATTACGTTATTGATGTATATAATATTCCCACGGAGAGGCAGAGGCCAACAAGCCAGGAATGTGGACAAATATTACCGCCGAGATGTTAGTTTGGTTTAGGTTAGGTTATATTACATTATTGATGTATATGAAGGTCAAACGGAGACGTAGAGGCCAACACGCCAGGAATGATGTCAAATATTACCGCCGAGATGTTAGGTTGGGTTATGTTAGGCTATATTACGTTATTGATGTATATAAAGGTCCCACGGAGACGTAGAGGCCAAATCGCCCGGAATGTTGTCAAATATTACCGCCGAGGTGATAGGTTGGTTAAGGATAGGTTATATTACGTTATTGATGTATATAAAGGTCCCACGGAGAGGTAGAGGCCAACAAGCCAGGAATGTGGACAAATATTACCGCCGAGATGTTAGTTTGGTTTAGGTTAGGTTATATTACGTTATTGATGTATATAAAGGTCCCACGGAGACGTAGAGGCCAACTCGCCAGGAATGTTTTCAAATATTACCGCCGAGATGATAGGTTGGGTTAGGTTACGTTATATTACGTTATTGATGTATATAAAGGTCCCACGGAGAGGTAGAGGCCAACAAGCCAGGAATGTGGACAAATATTACCGCCGAGATGTTAGTTTGGGTTAGGTTAGGTTATATTACATTATTGATGTATATAAAGGTACCACGGAGACGTAGAGGCCAACAAGCCAGGAATGTGGTCAAATATTACCGCCGAGATGTTAGGTTGGGTTAGGTTAGGTTATATTATGTTATTGATGTACATAAAGGTCCCACGGAGATGTAGAGGCCAACTCGCCAGGAATGTTTTCAAATATTACCGCCGAGATGTTAGGTTGGGTTAGGTTAGGTTATATTACGTTATTGATGTATATAAAGATCCCACGGAGACGTAGAGGCCAACTCGCCAGGTATGTTGTCAAATATTACCGGCGAGATGTTAGATTGGGTTAGGCTAGCTTATATTATGTTATTGATGTATATGAAGGTCCCACGGAGACGTAGAGGCCAACTCGCCAGTTATGTTGTCAAATAGTACCGCCGAGATGTTAGGTTGGGTTAGGTTAGGTTATATTACGTTATAGATGTATATAAAGGTCCCACGGAGACGTAGAGGCCAACTCGCCAGGAATGTTTTCAAATATTACCGCCCAGATGATAGGTTGGGTACGGTTACGTTATATTACGTTATTGATGTATATAAAGGTCCCACGGAGAGGTAGAGGCCAACAAGCCAGGAATGTGGACAGATATTACCGCCGAGATGTTAGTTTGGGTTAGGTTAGGTTATATTACATTATTGATGTATATAGTGGTTCCACGGAAACGGAGAAGCCAACTCGCCAGGAATGTTGTCAAATATTACCGCCGAGAAGATAGGTTGGGTTAGGTTATGTTATATTACGTTATTGATGTATATAAAGATCTCACGGAGACGTAGAGGCAAACTCGCCAGGTATGTTGTCAAATATTACCGCCGAGATGTTAGATTGGGTTAGGCTAGCTTATATTATGTTATTGATGTATATGAAGGTCCCACGGAGACGTAGAGGCCAACTCGCCAGGTATGTTGTCAAATAGTACCGCCGAGATGTTAGGTTGGGTTAGGTTAGGTTATATTACGTTATAGATGTATATAAAGGTCCCACGGAGACGCAGATGCCAACTCGCCAGGAATGTTTTCAAATATTACCGCCGAGATGATAGGTTGGGTTAGGTTACGTTATATTACGTTATTGATGTGTATGAAGGTCAAACGGAGACGTAGAGGCCAACTCGCCAGGAATGATGTCAAATATTACCGCCGAGATGTTAGGTTGGGTTAGGTTAGGTTATATTACGTTATTGATGTATATAAATGTCCCACGGAGACGGAGAAGCCAACTCGCCAGGCATGTTGTCAAATATTACCGCCGAGATGTTAGGTTGGGTTAGGTTTGGTTATATTACGTTATAGATGTATATAAAGGTCCCACGGAGACGTAGAGGCCAACTCGCCAGGAATGTTTTCAAATATTACCGCCGAGATGATAGGTTGGGTTAGGTTACGTTATATTACGTTATTGATGTATATAAAGGTCCCACGGAGAGGTAGAGGCCAACAAGCCAGGAATGTGGACAAATATTACCGCCGAGATGTTAGGTTGGGTTAGGTTAGGTTATATTATGTTATTGATGTATATAAAGGTCCCACGGAGATGTAGAGGCCAACTCGCCAGGAATGTTTTCAAATATTACCGCCGAGATGTTAGGTTGGGTTAGGTTACGTTATATTACGTTATTGATGTATATGAAGGTCAAACGGAGACGTAGAGGCCAACTCGCCAGGAATGATGTCAAATATTACCGCCGAGATGTTAGGTTGGGTTAGGTTAGGTTATATTACGTTATTGATGTATATAAATGTCCCACGGAGACGGAGAAGCCAACTCGCCAGGCATGTTGTCAAATATTACCGCCGAGATGTTAGGTTGGGTTAGGTTAGGTTATATTACGTTATTGATGTATATAAATGTCCCACGGAGACGTAGAGGCAAACTCGCCAGGTATGTTGTCAAATAGTACCGCCGAGATGTTAGGTTGGGTTAGGTTAGGTTATATTACATTATTGATGTACATAAAGGTCCCACGTAGACGTAGAGGCCAACAAGCCAGGAATGTGGTCAAATATTACCGCCGAGATGTTAGGTTGGGTTAGGTTAGGTTATATTATGTTATTGATGTATATAAAGGTCCCACGGAGATGTAGAGGCCAACTCGCCAGGAATGTTTTCAAATATTACCGCCGAGATGTTAGGTTGGGTTAGGTTAGGTTATATTACGTTATAGATGTATATAAAGGTCCCACGGAGACGTAGAGGCCAACTCGCCAGGAATGTTTTCAAATATTACCGCCGAGATGATAGGTTGGGTTAGGTTAAGTTATATTACGTTATTGATGTATATAAAGGTCCCACGGAGAGGTAGAGGCCAACAAGCCAGGAATGTGGACAAATATTACCGCCGAGATGTTAGTTTGGGTTAGGATAGGTTATATTACATTATTGATGTATATAAAGGTCCCACGGAGACGTAGAGGCCAACAAGCCAGGAATGTGGTCAAATATTACCGCCGAGATGTTAGGTTGGGTTAGGTTAGGTTATATTACGTTATTGATGTATATAGTGGTTCCACGGAAACGGAGAAGCCAACTCGCCAGGAATGTTGTCAAATATTACCGCCGAGAAGATAGGTTGGGTTAGGTTATGTTATATTACGTTATTGATGTATATAAAGATCTCACGGAGACGTAGAGGCAAACTCGCCAGGTATGTTATCAAATATTACCGCCGAGATGTTAGATTGGGTTAGGCTAGCTTATATTATGTTATTGATGTATATGAAGGTCCCACGGAGACGTAGAGGCCAACTCGGCAGGTATGTTGTCAAATATTACCGCCGAGATGTTAGGTTGGGTTATGTTAGGTTATATTACGTTATTGATGTATATAAAGGTCCCACGGAGACGTAGAGGTCAAATCGCCCGGAATGTTGTCAAATATTACAGCCGAGGTGATAGGTTGGGTAAGGATAGGTTATATTACGTTATTGATGTATATAAAGGTCCCACGGAGAGGTAGAGGCCAACAAGCCAGGAATGTGGACAAATATTACCGCCGAGATGTTAGTTTGGTTTAGGTTAGGTTATATTACGTTATAGATGTATATAAGGGTCCCACGGAGATGTAGAGGCCAACTCGCCAGGAATGTTTTCAAATATTACCGCCGAGATGTTAGGTTGGGTTAGGTTAGGTTATATTACGTTATAGATGTATATAAAGGTCCCACGGAGACGCAGAGGCCAACTCGCCAGGAATGTTTTCAAATATTACCGCCGAGATGATAGGTTGGGTTAGGTTACGTTATATTACGTTATTGATGTATATGAAGGTCAAACGGAGACGTAGAGGCCAACTCGCCAGGAATGATGTCAAATATTACCGCCGAGATGTTAGGTTGGGTTAGGTTAGGTTATCTTACGTTATTGATGTATATAAATGTCCCACGGAGACGGAGAAGCCAACTCGCCAGGCATGTTGTCAAATATTACCGCCGAGATGTTAGGTTGGGTTAGGTTAGGTTATATTACGTTATTGATGTATATAAATGTCCCACGGAGACGTAGAGGCCAACTCGGCAGGTATGTTGTCAAATATTACCGCCGAGATGTTAGGTTGGGTTAGGTTAGGTTATATTACGTTATTGATGTATATAAAGGACCCACGGAGACGTAGAGGCCAACTCGCCAAGAATGTTTTCAAATATTACGGACGAGATGTTAGGTTGGATTAGGTTAGGTTATATTACGTTATAGATGTATATAAAGGTCCCACGGAGACATAGAGGCCAACTCGCCAGGAATGTTTTCAAATATTACCGCCGAGATGTTAGGTTGGGTTAGGTTAGGTTATATTACATTATTGATGTATATGAAGGTCAAACGGAGACGTAGAGGCCAACTCGCCAGGAATGATGTCAAATATTACCGCCGAGATGTTAGGTTGGGTTAGGTTAGGTTACATTACATTATTGATGTATATAAATGTCCCACGGAGACGTAGAGGCCAACGAGACAGGAATGTGGTCAAATATTACCGCCAAAATGTTAGATTGGTTTAGGCTAGGTTATATTACGTTATTGATGTATATAAAGGTCCCACGGAGAGGTAGAGGCCAACAAGCCAGGAATGTGGACAAATATTACCGCCGAGATGTTAGTTTGGTTTAGGTTAGGTTATATTACGTTATTGATGTATATAAAGGTCCCACGGAGACGTAGAGGCCAACAAGCCAGGAATGTGGTCAAATATTACCGCCGAGATGTTAGGTTGGGTTAGGTTAGGTTATATTACGTTATTGATGTATATAAATGTCCCACGGAGACGTAGAGGCCAACTCGGCAGGTATGTTGTCAAATATTACCGCCGAGATGTTAGGTTGGGTTAGGTTAGGTTATATTACGTGATTGATGTATATAAAAGTCCCACGGAGACGGAGAAGCCAACTCGCCAGGAATGATGTCAAACATTATCGCCGAGATGTTAGGTTGGGTTAGGTTAGGTTATATTATGTTATTGATGAATATGAAGGTCCCACGGAGACGTAGAGGCCAACTCGCCAGGTATGTTGTCAAATAGTACCGCCGAGATGTTAGGTTGGGTTAGGTTAGGTTATATTACGTTATAGATGTATATAAAGGTCCCACGGAGATGTAGAGGCCAACTCGCCAGGAATGTTTTCAAATATTACCGCCGAGATGTTAGGTTGGGTTAGGTTAGGTTATATTACGTTATAGATGTATATAAAGGTCCCACGGAGACGTAGAGGCCAACTCGCCAGGAATGTTTTCAAATATTACCGCCGAGATGATAGGTTGGGTTAGGTTACGTTATATTACGTTATTGATGTATATAAAGGTCCCACGGAGAGGTAGAGGCCAATAAGCCAGGAATGTGGACAAATATTACAGCCGAGATGTTAGTTTGGGTTAGGTTAGGTTATATTACATTATTGATGTATATAAAGGTCCCACGGAGACGTAGAGGCCAACAAGCCAGGAATGTGGTCAAATATTACCGCCGAGAAGATAGGTTGGGTTAGGTTATGTTATATTACGTTATTGATGTATATAAAGATCTCACGGAGACGTAGAGGCAAACTCGCCAGGTATGTTGTCAAATATTACCGCCGAGATGTTAGATTGGGTTAGGCTAGCTTATATTATGTTATTGATGTATATGAAGGTCCCACGGAGACGTAGAGGCCAACTCGCCAGGTATGTTGTCAAATAGTACCGCCGAGATGTTAGGTTGGGTTAGGTTAGGTTATATTAGGTTATAGATGTATATAAAGGTCCCACGGAGACGTAGAGGCCAACTCGCCAGGAATGTTTTCAAATATTACCGCCGAGATGTTAGGTTGGGTTAGGTTAGGTTATATTACGTTATAGATGTATATAAAGGTCCCACGGAGACGCAGAGGCCAACTCGCCAGGAATGTTTTCAAATATTACCGCCGAGATGATAGGTTGGGTTAGGTTACGTTATATTACGTTATTGATGTATATGAAGGTCAAACGGAGACATAGAGGCCAACTCGCCAGGAATGATGTCAAATATTACCGCCGAGATGTTAGGTTGGGTTAGGTTAGGTTATATTACATTATTGATGTATATGAAGGTCAAACGGAGACGTAGAGGCCAATTCGCCAGGAATGATGTCAAATATTACCGCCGAGATGTTAGGTTGGGTTAGGTTAGGTTACATTACATTATTGATGTATATAAATGTCCCACGGAGACGTAGAGGCCAACGAGACAGGAATGTGGTCAAATATTACCGCCAAAATGTTAGATTGGGTTAGGCTAGGTTATATTACTTTATTGAATTATATAAAGGTCCTACGGAGACGTAGAGGCCAACTCGCCAAGAATGTTTTCAAATATTACCGCCGAGATGTTAGGTTGGATTAGGTTAGGTTATATTACGTTATAGATGTATATAAAGGTCCCACGGAGACATAGAGGCCAACTCGCCAGGAATGTTTTCAAATATTACCGCCGAGATGTTAGGTTGGGTTAGGTTAGGTTATATTACATTATTGATGTATATGAAGGTCAAACGGAGACGTAGAGGCCAATTCGCCAGGAATGATGTCAAATATTACCGCCGAGATGTTAGGTTGGGTTAGGTTAGGTTACATTACATTATTGATGTATATAAATGTCCCACGGAGACGTAGAGGCCAACGAGACAGGAATGTGGTCAAATATTACCGCCGAGATGTTAGGTTGGGTTAGGTTAGGTTATATTACGTTATTGATGTATATAAAGGTCCCACGGAGACGTAGAGGCCAAATCGCCCGGAATGTTGTCAAATATTACCGCCGAGATGTTAGGTTGGGTTAGGTTAGGTTATATTACGTTATAGATGTATATAAAGGTCCCACGGAGACGTAGAGGCCAACTCGCCAGGAATGTTCTCAAATATTACCGCCGAGATGTTAGGTTGGGTTAGGTTAGGTTATATTACGTTATAGATGTATATAAAGGTCCCACGGAGACGTAGAGACGAACTCGCCAGGAATGTTTTCAAATATTACCGCCGAGATGATAGGTTGGGTTAGGTTACGTTATATCACGTTATTGATGTATATGAAGGTCAAACGGAGACGTAGAGGCCAACTCGCCAGGAATGATGTCAAATATTACCGCCGAGATGTTAGGTTGGGTTAGGTTAGGTTATATTACGTTATTGATGTATATGAAGGTCAAACGGAGACGTAGAGGCCAACACGCCAGGAATGTGGACAAATATTACCGCCGAGATGTTAGTTTGGGTTAGGTTAGGTTATATTACGTTATTGATGTATATAAAGGTCCCACGGAGACGTAGAGGCCAACAAGCCAGGAATGTGGTCAAATATTACCGCCGAGATGTTAGGTTGGCTTAGGTTAGGTTATATTACGTTATAGATGTATATAAAGGTCCCACGGAGACGCAGAGGCCAACTCGCCAGGAATGTTTTCAAATATTACCGCCGAGATGATAGGTTGGGTTAGGTTACGTTATATTACATTATTGATGTATATGAAGGTCAAACGGAGACGTAGAGGCCAATTCGCCAGGAATGATGTCAAATATTACCGCCGAGATGTTAGGTTGGGTTAGGTTAGGTTACATTACATTATTGATGTATATAAATGTCCCACGGAGACGTAGAGGCCAACGAGACAGGAATGTGGTCAAATATTACCGTCGAGATGTTAGGTTGGGTTAGGTTAGGTTATATTACGTTATTGATGTATATAAAGGTCCCACGGAGACGTAGAGGCCAAATCGCCCGGAATGTTGTCAAATATTACCGCCGAGATGTTAGGTTGGGTTAGGTTAGGTTATATTATGTTATTTATGTTTATAAAGGTCCCACGGAGACGTAGAGGCCAACTCGCCAGGTATGTTGTCAAATAGTACCGCCGAGATGTTAGGTTGGGTTAGGTTAGGTTATATTACGTTATAGATGTATATAAAGGTCCCACGGAGACGTAGAGGCCAACTCGCCAGGAATGTTTTCAAATATTACCGCCGAGATGATAGGTTGGGTTAGGTTACGTTATATTACGTTATTGATGTATATGAAGGTCAAACGGAGACGTATAGGCCAACTCGCCAGGAATGATGTCAAATATTACCGCCGAGATGATAGGTTGGGTTAGGTTAGGTTATATTGCGTTATTGATGTATATAAATGTCCCACGGTGACGGAGAAGCCAACTCGCCAGAAATGATGTCAAATATTATCGCCGAGATGTTAGGTTGGGTTATGTTAGGTTATATTACGTTATTGATGTATATAAAGGTCCCAAGGAGACGTAGAGGCCATATCGCCCGGAATGTTGTCAAATATTACCGCCGAGGTGATAGGTTGGGTAACGATAGGTTATATTACGTTATTGATGTATATAATATTCCCACGGAGAGGCAGAGGCCAACAAGCCAGGAATGTGGACAAATATTACCGCCGAGATGTTAGTTTGGTTTAGGTTAGGTTATATTACATTATTGATGTATATGAAGGTCAAACGGAGACGTAGAGGCCAACACGCCAGGAATGATGTCAAATATTACCGCCGAGATGTTAGGTTGGGTTATGTTAGGCTATATTACGTTATTGATGTATATAAAGGTCCCACGGAGACGTAGAGGCCAAATCGCCCGGAATGTTGTCAAATATTACCGCCGAGGTGATAGGTTGGTTAAGGATAGGTTATATTACGTTATTGATGTATATAAAGGTCCCACGGAGAGGTAGAGGCCAACAAGCCAGGAATGTGGACAAATATTACCGCCGAGATGTTAGTTTGGTTTAGGTTAGGTTATATTACGTTATTGATGTATATAAAGGTCCCACGGAGACGTAGAGGCCAACTCGCCAGGAATGTTTTCAAATATTACCGCCGAGATGATAGGTTGGGTTAGGTTACGTTATATTACGTTATTGATGTATATAAAGGTCCCACGGAGAGGTAGAGGCCAACAAGCCAGGAATGTGGACAAATATTACCGCCGAGATGTTAGTTTGGGTTAGGTTAGGTTATATTACATTATTGATGTATATAAAGGTACCACGGAGACGTAGAGGCCAACAAGCCAGGAATGTGGTCAAATATTACCGCCGAGATGTTAGGTTGGGTTAGGTTAGGTTATATTATGTTATTGATGTACATAAAGGTCCCACGGAGATGTAGAGGCCAACTCGCCAGGAATGTTTTCAAATATTACCGCCGAGATGTTAGGTTGGGTTAGGTTAGGTTATATTACGTTATTGATGTATATAAAGATCCCACGGAGACGTAGAGGCCAACTCGCCAGGTATGTTGTCAAATATTACCGGCGAGATGTTAGATTGGGTTAGGCTAGCTTATATTATGTTATTGATGTATATGAAGGTCCCACGGAGACGTAGAGGCCAACTCGCCAGTTATGTTGTCAAATAGTACCGCCGAGATGTTAGGTTGGGTTAGGTTAGGTTATATTACGTTATAGATGTATATAAAGGTCCCACGGAGACGTAGAGGCCAACTCGCCAGGAATGTTTTCAAATATTACCGCCCAGATGATAGGTTGGGTACGGTTACGTTATATTACGTTATTGATGTATATAAAGGTCCCACGGAGAGGTAGAGGCCAACAAGCCAGGAATGTGGACAGATATTACCGCCGAGATGTTAGTTTGGGTTAGGTTAGGTTATATTACATTATTGATGTATATAGTGGTTCCACGGAAACGGAGAAGCCAACTCGCCAGGAATGTTGTCAAATATTACCGCCGAGAAGATAGGTTGGGTTAGGTTATGTTATATTACGTTATTGATGTATATAAAGATCTCACGGAGACGTAGAGGCAAACTCGCCAGGTATGTTGTCAAATATTACCGCCGAGATGTTAGATTGGGTTAGGCTAGCTTATATTATGTTATTGATGTATATGAAGGTCCCACGGAGACGTAGAGGCCAACTCGCCAGGTATGTTGTCAAATAGTACCGCCGAGATGTTAGGTTGGGTTAGGTTAGGTTATATTACGTTATAGATGTATATAAAGGTCCCACGGAGACGCAGATGCCAACTCGCCAGGAATGTTTTCAAATATTACCGCCGAGATGATAGGTTGGGTTAGGTTACGTTATATTACGTTATTGATGTGTATGAAGGTCAAACGGAGACGTAGAGGCCAACTCGCCAGGAATGATGTCAAATATTACCGCCGAGATGTTAGGTTGGGTTAGGTTAGGTTATATTACGTTATTGATGTATATAAATGTCCCACGGAGACGGAGAAGCCAACTCGCCAGGCATGTTGTCAAATATTACCGCCGAGATGTTAGGTTGGGTTAGGTTTGGTTATATTACGTTATAGATGTATATAAAGGTCCCACGGAGACGTAGAGGCCAACTCGCCAGGAATGTTTTCAAATATTACCGCCGAGATGATAGGTTGGGTTAGGTTACGTTATATTACGTTATTGATGTATATAAAGGTCCCACGGAGAGGTAGAGGCCAACAAGCCAGGAATGTGGACAAATATTACCGCCGAGATGTTAGGTTGGGTTAGGTTAGGTTATATTATGTTATTGATGTATATAAAGGTCCCACGGAGATGTAGAGGCCAACTCGCCAGGAATGTTTTCAAATATTACCGCCGAGATGTTAGGTTGGGTTAGGTTACGTTATATTACGTTATTGATGTATATGAAGGTCAAACGGAGACGTAGAGGCCAACTCGCCAGGAATGATGTCAAATATTACCGCCGAGATGTTAGGTTGGGTTAGGTTAGGTTATATTACGTTATTGATGTATATAAATGTCCCACGGAGACGGAGAAGCCAACTCGCCAGGCATGTTGTCAAATATTACCGCCGAGATGTTAGGTTGGGTTAGGTTAGGTTATATTACGTTATTGATGTATATAAATGTCCCACGGAGACGTAGAGGCAAACTCGCCAGGTATGTTGTCAAATAGTACCGCCGAGATGTTAGGTTGGGTTAGGTTAGGTTATATTACATTATTGATGTACATAAAGGTCCCACGTAGACGTAGAGGCCAACAAGCCAGGAATGTGGTCAAATATTACCGCCGAGATGTTAGGTTGGGTTAGGTTAGGTTATATTATGTTATTGATGTATATAAAGGTCCCACGGAGATGTAGAGGCCAACTCGCCAGGAATGTTTTCAAATATTACCGCCGAGATGTTAGGTTGGGTTAGGTTAGGTTATATTACGTTATAGATGTATATAAAGGTCCCACGGAGACGTAGAGGCCAACTCGCCAGGAATGTTTTCAAATATTACCGCCGAGATGATAGGTTGGGTTAGGTTAAGTTATATTACGTTATTGATGTATATAAAGGTCCCACGGAGAGGTAGAGGCCAACAAGCCAGGAATGTGGACAAATATTACCGCCGAGATGTTAGTTTGGGTTAGGATAGGTTATATTACATTATTGATGTATATAAAGGTCCCACGGAGACGTAGAGGCCAACAAGCCAGGAATGTGGTCAAATATTACCGCCGAGATGTTAGGTTGGGTTAGGTTAGGTTATATTACGTTATTGATGTATATAGTGGTTCCACGGAAACGGAGAAGCCAACTCGCCAGGAATGTTGTCAAATATTACCGCCGAGAAGATAGGTTGGGTTAGGTTATGTTATATTACGTTATTGATGTATATAAAGATCTCACGGAGACGTAGAGGCAAACTCGCCAGGTATGTTATCAAATATTACCGCCGAGATGTTAGATTGGGTTAGGCTAGCTTATATTATGTTATTGATGTATATGAAGGTCCCACGGAGACGTAGAGGCCAACTCGGCAGGTATGTTGTCAAATATTACCGCCGAGATGTTAGGTTGGGTTATGTTAGGTTATATTACGTTATTGATGTATATAAAGGTCCCACGGAGACGTAGAGGTCAAATCGCCCGGAATGTTGTCAAATATTACAGCCGAGGTGATAGGTTGGGTAAGGATAGGTTATATTACGTTATTGATGTATATAAAGGTCCCACGGAGAGGTAGAGGCCAACAAGCCAGGAATGTGGACAAATATTACCGCCGAGATGTTAGTTTGGTTTAGGTTAGGTTATATTACGTTATAGATGTATATAAGGGTCCCACGGAGATGTAGAGGCCAACTCGCCAGGAATGTTTTCAAATATTACCGCCGAGATGTTAGGTTGGGTTAGGTTAGGTTATATTACGTTATAGATGTATATAAAGGTCCCACGGAGACGCAGAGGCCAACTCGCCAGGAATGTTTTCAAATATTACCGCCGAGATGATAGGTTGGGTTAGGTTACGTTATATTACGTTATTGATGTATATGAAGGTCAAACGGAGACGTAGAGGCCAACTCGCCAGGAATGATGTCAAATATTACCGCCGAGATGTTAGGTTGGGTTAGGTTAGGTTATCTTACGTTATTGATGTATATAAATGTCCCACGGAGAGGTAGAGGCCAACAAGCCAGGAATGTGGACAAATATTACCGCCGAGATGTTAGTTTGGGTTAGGTTAGGTTATATTACATTATTGATGTATATAAAGGTACCACGGAGACGTAGAGGCCAACAAGCCAGGAATGTGGTCAAATATTACCGCCGAGATGTTAGGTTGGGTTAGGTTAGGTTATATTATGTTATTGATGTACATAAAGGTCCCACGGAGATGTAGAGGCCAACTCGCCAGGAATGTTTTCAAATATTACCGCCGAGATGTTAGGTTGGGTTAGGTTAGGTTATATTACGTTATTGATGTATATAAAGATCCCACGGAGACGTAGAGGCCAACTCGCCAGGTATGTTGTCAAATATTACCGGCGAGATGTTAGATTGGGTTAGGCTAGCTTATATTATGTTATTGATGTATATGAAGGTCCCACGGAGACGTAGAGGCCAACTCGCCAGTTATGTTGTCAAATAGTACCGCCGAGATGTTAGGTTGGGTTAGGTTAGGTTATATTACGTTATAGATGTATATAAAGGTCCCACGGAGACGTAGAGGCCAACTCGCCAGGAATGTTTTCAAATATTACCGCCCAGATGATAGGTTGGGTACGGTTACGTTATATTACGTTATTGATGTATATAAAGGTCCCACGGAGAGGTAGAGGCCAACAAGCCAGGAATGTGGACAGATATTACCGCCGAGATGTTAGTTTGGGTTAGGTTAGGTTATATTACATTATTGATGTATATAGTGGTTCCACGGAAACGGAGAAGCCAACTCGCCAGGAATGTTGTCAAATATTACCGCCGAGAAGATAGGTTGGGTTAGGTTATGTTATATTACGTTATTGATGTATATAAAGATCTCACGGAGACGTAGAGGCAAACTCGCCAGGTATGTTGTCAAATATTACCGCCGAGATGTTAGATTGGGTTAGGCTAGCTTATATTATGTTATTGATGTATATGAAGGTCCCACGGAGACGTAGAGGCCAACTCGCCAGGTATGTTGTCAAATAGTACCGCCGAGATGTTAGGTTGGGTTAGGTTAGGTTATATTACGTTATAGATGTATATAAAGGTCCCACGGAGACGCAGATGCCAACTCGCCAGGAATGTTTTCAAATATTACCGCCGAGATGATAGGTTGGGTTAGGTTACGTTATATTACGTTATTGATGTGTATGAAGGTCAAACGGAGACGTAGAGGCCAACTCGCCAGGAATGATGTCAAATATTACCGCCGAGATGTTAGGTTGGGTTAGGTTAGGTTATATTACGTTATTGATGTATATAAATGTCCCACGGAGACGGAGAAGCCAACTCGCCAGGCATGTTGTCAAATATTACCGCCGAGATGTTAGGTTGGGTTAGGTTTGGTTATATTACGTTATAGATGTATATAAAGGTCCCACGGAGACGTAGAGGCCAACTCGCCAGGAATGTTTTCAAATATTACCGCCGAGATGATAGGTTGGGTTAGGTTACGTTATATTACGTTATTGATGTATATAAAGGTCCCACGGAGAGGTAGAGGCCAACAAGCCAGGAATGTGGACAAATATTACCGCCGAGATGTTAGGTTGGGTTAGGTTAGGTTATATTATGTTATTGATGTATATAAAGGTCCCACGGAGATGTAGAGGCCAACTCGCCAGGAATGTTTTCAAATATTACCGCCGAGATGTTAGGTTGGGTTAGGTTACGTTATATTACGTTATTGATGTATATGAAGGTCAAACGGAGACGTAGAGGCCAACTCGCCAGGAATGATGTCAAATATTACCGCCGAGATGTTAGGTTGGGTTAGGTTAGGTTATATTACGTTATTGATGTATATAAATGTCCCACGGAGACGGAGAAGCCAACTCGCCAGGCATGTTGTCAAATATTACCGCCGAGATGTTAGGTTGGGTTAGGTTAGGTTATATTACGTTATTGATGTATATAAATGTCCCACGGAGACGTAGAGGCAAACTCGCCAGGTATGTTGTCAAATAGTACCGCCGAGATGTTAGGTTGGGTTAGGTTAGGTTATATTACATTATTGATGTACATAAAGGTCCCACGTAGACGTAGAGGCCAACAAGCCAGGAATGTGGTCAAATATTACCGCCGAGATGTTAGGTTGGGTTAGGTTAGGTTATATTATGTTATTGATGTATATAAAGGTCCCACGGAGATGTAGAGGCCAACTCGCCAGGAATGTTTTCAAATATTACCGCCGAGATGTTAGGTTGGGTTAGGTTAGGTTATATTACGTTATAGATGTATATAAAGGTCCCAGGGAGACGTAGAGGCCAACTCGCCAGGAATGTTTTCAAATATTACCGCCGAGATGATAGGTTGGGTTAGGTTAAGTTATATTACGTTATTGATGTATATAAAGGTCCCACGGAGAGGTAGAGGCCAACAAGCCAGGAATGTGGACAAATATTACCGCCGAGATGTTAGTTTGGGTTAGGATAGGTTATATTACATTATTGATGTATATAAAGGTCCCACGGAGACGTAGAGGCCAACAAGCCAGGAATGTGGTCAAATATTACCGCCGAGATGTTAGGTTGGGTTAGGTTAGGTTATATTACGTTATTGATGTATATAGTGGTTCCACGGAAACGGAGAAGCCAACTCGCCAGGAATGTTGTCAAATATTACCGCCGAGAAGATAGGTTGGGTTAGGTTATGTTATATTACGTTATTGATGTATATAAAGATCTCACGGAGACGTAGAGGCAAACTCGCCAGGTATGTTATCAAATATTACCGCCGAGATGTTAGATTGGGTTAGGCTAGCTTATATTATGTTATTGATGTATATGAAGGTCCCACGGAGACGTAGAGGCCAACTCGGCAGGTATGTTGTCAAATATTACCGCCGAGATGTTAGGTTGGGTTATGTTAGGTTATATTACGTTATTGATGTATATAAAGGTCCCACGGAGACGTAGAGGTCAAATCGCCCGGAATGTTGTCAAATATTACAGCCGAGGTGATAGGTTGGGTAAGGATAGGTTATATTACGTTATTGATGTATATAAAGGTCCCACGGAGAGGTAGAGGCCAACAAGCCAGGAATGTGGACAAATATTACCGCCGAGATGTTAGTTTGGTTTAGGTTAGGTTATATTACGTTATAGATGTATATAAGGGTCCCACGGAGATGTAGAGGCCAACTCGCCAGGAATGTTTTCAAATATTACCGCCGAGATGTTAGGTTGGGTTAGGTTAGGTTATATTACGTTATAGATGTATATAAAGGTCCCACGGAGACGCAGAGGCCAACTCGCCAGGAATGTTTTCAAATATTACCGCCGAGATGATAGGTTGGGTTAGGTTACGTTATATTACGTTATTGATGTATATGAAGGTCAAACGGAGACGTAGAGGCCAACTCGCCAGGAATGATGTCAAATATTACCGCCGAGATGTTAGGTTGGGTTAGGTTAGGTTATCTTACGTTATTGATGTATATAAATGTCCCACGGAGACGGAGAAGCCAACTCGCCAGGCATGTTGTCAAATATTACCGCCGAGATGTTAGGTTGGGTTAGGTTAGGTTATATTACGTTATTGATGTATATAAATGTCCCACGGAGACGTAGAGGCCAACTCGGCAGGTATGTTGTCAAATATTACCGCCGAGATGTTAGGTTGGGTTAGGTTAGGTTATATTACGTTATTGATGTATATAAAGGACCCACGGAGACGTAGAGGCCAACTCGCCAAGAATGTTTTCAAATATTACGGACGAGATGTTAGGTTGGATTAGGTTAGGTTATATTACGTTATAGATGTATATAAAGGTCCCACGGAGACATAGAGGCCAACTCGCCAGGAATGTTTTCAAATATTACCGCCGAGATGTTAGGTTGGGTTAGGTTAGGTTATATTACATTATTGATGTATATGAAGGTCAAACGGAGACGTAGAGGCCAACTCGCCAGGAATGATGTCAAATATTACCGCCGAGATGTTAGGTTGGGTTAGGTTAGGTTACATTACATTATTGATGTATATAAATGTCCCACGGAGACGTAGAGGCCAACGAGACAGGAATGTGGTCAAATATTACCGCCAAAATGTTAGATTGGTTTAGGCTAGGTTATATTACGTTATTGATGTATATAAAGGTCCCACGGAGAGGTAGAGGCCAACAAGCCAGGAATGTGGACAAATATTACCGCCGAGATGTTAGTTTGGTTTAGGTTAGGTTATATTACGTTATTGATGTATATAAAGGTCCCACGGAGACGTAGAGGCCAACAAGCCAGGAATGTGGTCAAATATTACCGCCGAGATGTTAGGTTGGGTTAGGTTAGGTTATATTACGTTATTGATGTATATAAATGTCCCACGGAGACGTAGAGGCCAACTCGGCAGGTATGTTGTCAAATATTACCGCCGAGATGTTAGGTTGGGTTAGGTTAGGTTATATTACGTGATTGATGTATATAAAAGTCCCACGGAGACGGAGAAGCCAACTCGCCAGGAATGATGTCAAACATTATCGCCGAGATGTTAGGTTGGGTTAGGTTAGGTTATATTATGTTATTGATGAATATGAAGGTCCCACGGAGACGTAGAGGCCAACTCGCCAGGTATGTTGTCAAATAGTACCGCCGAGATGTTAGGTTGGGTTAGGTTAGGTTATATTACGTTATAGATGTATATAAAGGTCCCACGGAGATGTAGAGGCCAACTCGCCAGGAATGTTTTCAAATATTACCGCCGAGATGTTAGGTTGGGTTAGGTTAGGTTATATTACGTTATAGATGTATATAAAGGTCCCACGGAGACGTAGAGGCCAACTCGCCAGGAATGTTTTCAAATATTACCGCCGAGATGATAGGTTGGGTTAGGTTACGTTATATTACGTTATTGATGTATATAAAGGTCCCACGGAGAGGTAGAGGCCAATAAGCCAGGAATGTGGACAAATATTACAGCCGAGATGTTAGTTTGGGTTAGGTTAGGTTATATTACATTATTGATGTATATAAAGGTCCCACGGAGACGTAGAGGCCAACAAGCCAGGAATGTGGTCAAATATTACCGCCGAGAAGATAGGTTGGGTTAGGTTATGTTATATTACGTTATTGATGTATATAAAGATCTCACGGAGACGTAGAGGCAAACTCGCCAGGTATGTTGTCAAATATTACCGCCGAGATGTTAGATTGGGTTAGGCTAGCTTATATTATGTTATTGATGTATATGAAGGTCCCACGGAGACGTAGAGGCCAACTCGCCAGGTATGTTGTCAAATAGTACCGCCGAGATGTTAGGTTGGGTTAGGTTAGGTTATATTAGGTTATAGATGTATATAAAGGTCCCACGGAGACGTAGAGGCCAACTCGCCAGGAATGTTTTCAAATATTACCGCCGAGATGTTAGGTTGGGTTAGGTTAGGTTATATTACGTTATAGATGTATATAAAGGTCCCACGGAGACGCAGAGGCCAACTCGCCAGGAATGTTTTCAAATATTACCGCCGAGATGATAGGTTGGGTTAGGTTACGTTATATTACGTTATTGATGTATATGAAGGTCAAACGGAGACATAGAGGCCAACTCGCCAGGAATGATGTCAAATATTACCGCCGAGATGTTAGGTTGGGTTAGGTTAGGTTATATTACATTATTGATGTATATGAAGGTCAAACGGAGACGTAGAGGCCAATTCGCCAGGAATGATGTCAAATATTACCGCCGAGATGTTAGGTTGGGTTAGGTTAGGTTACATTACATTATTGATGTATATAAATGTCCCACGGAGACGTAGAGGCCAACGAGACAGGAATGTGGTCAAATATTACCGCCAAAATGTTAGATTGGGTTAGGCTAGGTTATATTACTTTATTGAATTATATAAAGGTCCTACGGAGACGTAGAGGCCAACTCGCCAAGAATGTTTTCAAATATTACCGCCGAGATGTTAGGTTGGATTAGGTTAGGTTATATTACGTTATAGATGTATATAAAGGTCCCACGGAGACATAGAGGCCAACTCGCCAGGAATGTTTTCAAATATTACCGCCGAGATGTTAGGTTGGGTTAGGTTAGGTTATATTACATTATTGATGTATATGAAGGTCAAACGGAGACGTAGAGGCCAATTCGCCAGGAATGATGTCAAATATTACCGCCGAGATGTTAGGTTGGGTTAGGTTAGGTTACATTACATTATTGATGTATATAAATGTCCCACGGAGACGTAGAGGCCAACGAGACAGGAATGTGGTCAAATATTACCGCCGAGATGTTAGGTTGGGTTAGGTTAGGTTATATTACGTTATTGATGTATATAAAGGTCCCACGGAGACGTAGAGGCCAAATCGCCCGGAATGTTGTCAAATATTACCGCCGAGATGTTAGGTTGGGTTAGGTTAGGTTATATTACGTTATAGATGTATATAAAGGTCCCACGGAGACGTAGAGGCCAACTCGCCAGGAATGTTCTCAAATATTACCGCCGAGATGTTAGGTTGGGTTAGGTTAGGTTATATTACGTTATAGATGTATATAAAGGTCCCACGGAGACGTAGAGACGAACTCGCCAGGAATGTTTTCAAATATTACCGCCGAGATGATAGGTTGGGTTAGGTTACGTTATATCACGTTATTGATGTATATGAAGGTCAAACGGAGACGTAGAGGCCAACTCGCCAGGAATGATGTCAAATATTACCGCCGAGATGTTAGGTTGGGTTAGGTTAGGTTATATTACGTTATTGATGTATATGAAGGTCAAACGGAGACGTAGAGGCCAACACGCCAGGAATGTGGACAAATATTACCGCCGAGATGTTAGTTTGGGTTAGGTTAGGTTATATTACGTTATTGATGTATATAAAGGTCCCACGGAGACGTAGAGGCCAACAAGCCAGGAATGTGGTCAAATATTACCGCCGAGATGTTAGGTTGGCTTAGGTTAGGTTATATTACGTTATAGATGTATATAAAGGTCCCACGGAGACGCAGAGGCCAACTCGCCAGGAATGTTTTCAAATATTACCGCCGAGATGATAGGTTGGGTTAGGTTACGTTATATTACATTATTGATGTATATGAAGGTCAAACGGAGACGTAGAGGCCAATTCGCCAGGAATGATGTCAAATATTACCGCCGAGATGTTAGGTTGGGTTAGGTTAGGTTACATTACATTATTGATGTATATAAATGTCCCACGGAGACGTAGAGGCCAACGAGACAGGAATGTGGTCAAATATTACCGTCGAGATGTTAGGTTGGGTTAGGTTAGGTTATATTACGTTATTGATGTATATAAAGGTCCCACGGAGACGTAGAGGCCAAATCGCCCGGAATGTTGTCAAATATTACCGCCGAGATGTTAGGTTGGGTTAGGTTAGGTTATATTACGTTATTGATGTATATGAAGGTCAAACGGAGACGTAGAGGCCAACACGCCAGGAATGTGGACAAATATTACCGCCGAGATGTTAGTTTGGGTTAGGTTAGGTTATATTACGTTATTGATGTATATAAAGGTCCCACGGAGACGTAGAGGCCAACAAGCCAGGAATGTGGTCAAATATTACCGCCGAGATGTTAGGTTGGCTTAGGTTAGGTTATATTACGTTATAGATGTATATGAAGGTCAAACGGAGACGTAGAGGCCAATTCGCCAGGAATGATGTCAAATATTACCGCCGAGATGTTAGGTTGGGTTAGGTTAGGTTACATTACATTATTGATGTATATAAATGTCCCACGGAGACGTAGAGGCCAACGAGACAGGAATGTGGTCAAATATTACCGCCAAAATGTTAGATTGGGTTAGGCTAGGTTATATTACTTTATTGAATTATATAAAGGTCCTACGGAGACGTAGAGGCCAACTCGCCAAGAATGTTTTCAAATATTACCGCCGAGATGTTAGGTTGGATTAGGTTAGGTTATATTACGTTATAGATGTATATAAAGGTCCCACGGAGACATAGAGGCCAACTCGCCAGGAATGTTTTCAAATATTACCGCCGAGATGTTAGGTTGGGTTAGGTTAGGTTATATTACATTATTGATGTATATGAAGGTCAAACGGAGACGTAGAGGCCAATTCGCCAGGAATGATGTCAAATATTACCGCCGAGATGTTAGGTTGGGTTAGGTTAGGTTACATTACATTATTGATGTATATAAATGTCCCACGGAGACGTAGAGGCCAACGAGACAGGAATGTGGTCAAATATTACCGCCGAGATGTTAGGTTGGGTTAGGTTAGGTTATATTACGTTATTGATGTATATAAAGGTCCCACGGAGACGTAGAGGCCAAATCGCCCGGAATGTTGTCAAATATTACCGCCGAGATGTTAGGTTGGGTTAGGTTAGGTTATATTACGTTATAGATGTATATAAAGGTCCCACGGAGACGTAGAGGCCAACTCGCCAGGAATGTTCTCAAATATTACCGCCGAGATGTTAGGTTGGGTTAGGTTAGGTTATATTACGTTATAGATGTATATAAAGGTCCCACGGAGACGTAGAGACGAACTCGCCAGGAATGTTTTCAAATATTACCGCCGAGATGATAGGTTGGGTTAGGTTACGTTATATCACGTTATTGATGTATATGAAGGTCAAACGGAGACGTAGAGGCCAACTCGCCAGGAATGATGTCAAATATTACCGCCGAGATGTTAGGTTGGGTTAGGTTAGGTTATATTACGTTATTGATGTATATGAAGGTCAAACGGAGACGTAGAGGCCAACACGCCAGGAATGTGGACAAATATTACCGCCGAGATGTTAGTTTGGGTTAGGTTAGGTTATATTACGTTATTGATGTATATAAAGGTCCCACGGAGACGTAGAGGCCAACAAGCCAGGAATGTGGTCAAATATTACCGCCGAGATGTTAGGTTGGCTTAGGTTAGGTTATATTACGTTATAGATGTATATAAAGGTCCCACGGAGACGCAGAGGCCAACTCGCCAGGAATGTTTTCAAATATTACCGCCGAGATGATAGGTTGGGTTAGGTTACGTTATATTACATTATTGATGTATATGAAGGTCAAACGGAGACGTAGAGGCCAATTCGCCAGGAATGATGTCAAATATTACCGCCGAGATGTTAGGTTGGGTTAGGTTAGGTTACATTACATTATTGATGTATATAAATGTCCCACGGAGACGTAGAGGCCAACGAGACAGGAATGTGGTCAAATATTACCGTCGAGATGTTAGGTTGGGTTAGGTTAGGTTATATTACGTTATTGATGTATATAAAGGTCCCACGGAGACGTAGAGGCCAAATCGCCCGGAATGTTGTCAAATATTACCGCCGAGATGTTAGGTTGGGTTAGGTTAGGTTATATTACGTTATTGATGTATATGAAGGTCAAACGGAGACGTAGAGGCCAACACGCCAGGAATGTGGACAAATATTACCGCCGAGATGTTAGTTTGGGTTAGGTTAGGTTATATTACGTTATTGATGTATATAAAGGTCCCACGGAGACGTAGAGGCCAACAAGCCAGGAATGTGGTCAAATATTACCGCCGAGATGTTAGGTTGGCTTAGGTTAGGTTATATTACGTTATAGATGTATATGAAGGTCAAACGGAGACGTAGAGGCCAATTCGCCAGGAATGATGTCAAATATTACCGCCGAGATGTTAGGTTGGGTTAGGTTAGGTTACATTACATTATTGATGTATATAAATGTCCCACGGAGACGTAGAGGCCAACGAGACAGGAATGTGGTCAAATATTACCGCCAAAATGTTAGATTGGGTTAGGCTAGGTTATATTACTTTATTGAATTATATAAAGGTCCTACGGAGACGTAGAGGCCAACTCGCCAAGAATGTTTTCAAATATTACCGCCGAGATGTTAGGTTGGATTAGGTTAGGTTATATTACGTTATAGATGTATATAAAGGTCCCACGGAGACATAGAGGCCAACTCGCCAGGAATGTTTTCAAATATTACCGCCGAGATGTTAGGTTGGGTTAGGTTAGGTTATATTACATTATTGATGTATATGAAGGTCAAACGGAGACGTAGAGGCCAATTCGCCAGGAATGATGTCAAATATTACCGCCGAGATGTTAGGTTGGGTTAGGTTAGGTTACATTACATTATTGATGTATATAAATGTCCCACGGAGACGTAGAGGCCAACGAGACAGGAATGTGGTCAAATATTACCGCCGAGATGTTAGGTTGGGTTAGGTTAGGTTATATTACGTTATTGATGTATATAAAGGTCCCACGGAGACGTAGAGGCCAAATCGCCCGGAATGTTGTCAAATATTACCGCCGAGATGTTAGGTTGGGTTAGGTTAGGTTATATTACGTTATAGATGTATATAAAGGTCCCACGGAGACGTAGAGGCCAACTCGCCAGGAATGTTCTCAAATATTACCGCCGAGATGTTAGGTTGGGTTAGGTTAGGTTATATTACGTTATAGATGTATATAAAGGTCCCACGGAGACGTAGAGACGAACTCGCCAGGAATGTTTTCAAATATTACCGCCGAGATGATAGGTTGGGTTAGGTTACGTTATATCACGTTATTGATGTATATGAAGGTCAAACGGAGACGTAGAGGCCAACTCGCCAGGAATGATGTCAAATATTACCGCCGAGATGTTAGGTTGGGTTAGGTTAGGTTATATTACGTTATTGATGTATATGAAGGTCAAACGGAGACGTAGAGGCCAACACGCCAGGAATGTGGACAAATATTACCGCCGAGATGTTAGTTTGGGTTAGGTTAGGTTATATTACGTTATTGATGTATATAAAGGTCCCACGGAGACGTAGAGGCCAACAAGCCAGGAATGTGGTCAAATATTACCGCCGAGATGTTAGGTTGGCTTAGGTTAGGTTATATTACGTTATAGATGTATATAAAGGTCCCACGGAGACGCAGAGGCCAACTCGCCAGGAATGTTTTCAAATATTACCGCCGAGATGATAGGTTGGGTTAGGTTACGTTATATTACATTATTGATGTATATGAAGGTCAAACGGAGACGTAGAGGCCAATTCGCCAGGAATGATGTCAAATATTACCGCCGAGATGTTAGGTTGGGTTAGGTTAGGTTACATTACATTATTGATGTATATAAATGTCCCACGGAGACGTAGAGGCCAACGAGACAGGAATGTGGTCAAATATTACCGCCGAGATGTTAGGTTGGGTTAGGTTAGGTTATATTACGTTATTGATGTATATAAAGGTCCCACGGAGACGTAGAGGCCAAATCGCCCGGAATGTTGTCAAATATTACCGCCGAGATGTTAGGTTGGGTTAGGTTAGGTTATATTACGTTATAGATGTATATAAAGGTCCCACGGAGACGTAGAGGCCAACTCGCCAGGAATGTTCTCAAATATTACCGCCGAGATGTTAGGTTGGGTTAGGTTAGGTTATATTACGTTATAGATGTATATAAAGGTCCCACGGAGACGTAGAGACCAACTCGCCAGGAATGTTTTCAAATATTACCGCCGAGATGATAGGTTGGGTTAGGTTACGTTATATCACGTTATTGATGTATATGAAGGTCAAACGGAGACGTAGAGGCCAACTCGCCAGGAATGATGTCAAATATTACCGCCGAGATGTTAGGTTGGGTTAGGTTAGGTTATATTACGTTATTGATGTATATGAAGGTCAAACGGAGACGTAGAGGCCAACACGCCAGGAATGTGGACAAATATTACCGCCGAGATGTTAGTTTGGGTTAGGTTAGGTTATTTTACGTTATTGATGTATATAAAGGTCCCACGGAGACGTAGAGGCCAACAAGCCAGGAATGTGGTCAAATATTACCGCCGAGATGTTAGGTTGGCTTAGGTTAGGTTATATTACGTTATTGATGTATATAATGGGTCCACGGAAACGGAGAAGCCAACTCGCCAGGAATGTTGTCAAATATTACCGCCGAGAAGATAGGTTGGGTTAGGTTATGTTATATTACGTTATTGATGTATATAAAGATCTCACGGAGACGTAGAGGCCAACTCGCCAGGTATGCTGTCAAATATTACCGCCGAGATGTTAGATTGGGTTAGGCTAGCTTATATTATGTTATTGATGAATATGAAGGTCCCACGGAGACGTAGAGGCCAACTCGCCAGGTATGTTGTCAAATAGTACCGCCGAGGTGTTAGGTTGGGTTAGGTTAGGTTATATTACGTTATAGATGTATATAAAATTCCGACGGAGACGTAGAGGCCAACTCGCCAGGAATGTTTTCAAATATTACCGCCGAGATGATAGGTTGGGTTAGGTTAGGTTATATTACGTTATTGATGTATATGAAGGTCAAACGGAGACGTAGAGGCCAACACGCCAGGAATGATGTCAAATATTACCGCCGAGATGTTAGGTTGGGTTATGTTAGGTTATATTACGTTATTGATGTATATAAAGGTCCCACGGAGACGTAGAGGCCAACTCGCCAGGAATGTTTTCAAATATTACCGCCGAGATGATAGGTTGGGTTAGGTTAGGTTATATTACGTTATTGATGTATATGAAGGTCAAACGGAGACGTAGAGGCCAACTCGCCAGGAATGATGTCAAATATTACCGCCGAGATGATAGGTTGGGTAAGGTTAGGTTATACTACGTTATTGATGTATATGAAGGTCAAACGGAGACGTAGAGGCCAACTCGCCAGGAATGATGTCAAATATTACCGCCGAGATGATAGGTTGTGTTAGGTTAGGTTATATTACATTATTGATGTATATGAAGGTCAAACGGAGACGTAGAGGCCAACTCGCCCGGAATAATGTCAAATATTACCGCCGAGATGTTAGGTTGGGTTAGGTTAGGTTACATTACATTATTGATGTATATAAATGTCCCACGGAAACTAGAGGCCAACAAGACAGGAATGTGGTCAAATATTACCGCCGAGATGTTAGGTTGGGTTAGGTTAGGTTATATTACGTTATTGATGTATATGAAGGTCAAACGGAGACGTAGAGGCCAACACGCCAGGAATGTGGACAAATATTACCGCCGAGATGTTAGTTTGGGTTAGGTTAGGTTATATTACGTTATTGATGTATATAAAGGTCCCACGGAGACGTAGAGGCCAACAAGCCAGGAATGTGGTCAAATATTACCGCCGAGATGTTAGGTTGGCTTAGGTTAGGTTATATTACGTTATAGATGTATATAAAGGTCCCACGGAGACGCAGAGGCCAACTCGCCAGGAATGTTTTCAAATATTACCGCCGAGATGATAGGTTGGGTTAGGTTACGTTATATTACATTATTGATGTATATGAAGGTCAAACGGAGACGTAGAGGCCAATTCGCCAGGAATGATGTCAAATATTACCGCCGAGATGTTAGGTTGGGTTAGGTTAGGTTACATTACATTATTGATGTATATAAATGTCCCACGGAGACGTAGAGGCCAACGAGACAGGAATGTGGTCAAATATTACCGTCGAGATGTTAGGTTGGGTTAGGTTAGGTTATATTACGTTATTGATGTATATAAAGGTCCCACGGAGACGTAGAGGCCAAATCGCCCGGAATGTTGTCAAATATTACCGCCGAGATGTTAGGTTGGGTTAGGTTAGGTTATATTACGTTATTGATGTATATGAAGGTCAAACGGAGACGTAGAGGCCAACACGCCAGGAATGTGGACAAATATTACCGCCGAGATGTTAGTTTGGGTTAGGTTAGGTTATATTACGTTATTGATGTATATAAAGGTCCCACGGAGACGTAGAGGCCAACAAGCCAGGAATGTGGTCAAATATTACCGCCGAGATGTTAGGTTGGCTTAGGTTAGGTTATATTACGTTATAGATGTATATGAAGGTCAAACGGAGACGTAGAGGCCAATTCGCCAGGAATGATGTCAAATATTACCGCCGAGATGTTAGGTTGGGTTAGGTTAGGTTACATTACATTATTGATGTATATAAATGTCCCACGGAGACGTAGAGGCCAACGAGACAGGAATGTGGTCAAATATTACCGCCAAAATGTTAGATTGGGTTAGGCTAGGTTATATTACTTTATTGAATTATATAAAGGTCCTACGGAGACGTAGAGGCCAACTCGCCAAGAATGTTTTCAAATATTACCGCCGAGATGTTAGGTTGGATTAGGTTAGGTTATATTACGTTATAGATGTATATAAAGGTCCCACGGAGACATAGAGGCCAACTCGCCAGGAATGTTTTCAAATATTACCGCCGAGATGTTAGGTTGGGTTAGGTTAGGTTATATTACATTATTGATGTATATGAAGGTCAAACGGAGACGTAGAGGCCAATTCGCCAGGAATGATGTCAAATATTACCGCCGAGATGTTAGGTTGGGTTAGGTTAGGTTACATTACATTATTGATGTATATAAATGTCCCACGGAGACGTAGAGGCCAACGAGACAGGAATGTGGTCAAATATTACCGCCGAGATGTTAGGTTGGGTTAGGTTAGGTTATATTACGTTATTGATGTATATAAAGGTCCCACGGAGACGTAGAGGCCAAATCGCCCGGAATGTTGTCAAATATTACCGCCGAGATGTTAGGTTGGGTTAGGTTAGGTTATATTACGTTATAGATGTATATAAAGGTCCCACGGAGACGTAGAGGCCAACTCGCCAGGAATGTTCTCAAATATTACCGCCGAGATGTTAGGTTGGGTTAGGTTAGGTTATATTACGTTATAGATGTATATAAAGGTCCCACGGAGACGTAGAGACGAACTCGCCAGGAATGTTTTCAAATATTACCGCCGAGATGATAGGTTGGGTTAGGTTACGTTATATCACGTTATTGATGTATATGAAGGTCAAACGGAGACGTAGAGGCCAACTCGCCAGGAATGATGTCAAATATTACCGCCGAGATGTTAGGTTGGGTTAGGTTAGGTTATATTACGTTATTGATGTATATGAAGGTCAAACGGAGACGTAGAGGCCAACACGCCAGGAATGTGGACAAATATTACCGCCGAGATGTTAGTTTGGGTTAGGTTAGGTTATATTACGTTATTGATGTATATAAAGGTCCCACGGAGACGTAGAGGCCAACAAGCCAGGAATGTGGTCAAATATTACCGCCGAGATGTTAGGTTGGCTTAGGTTAGGTTATATTACGTTATAGATGTATATAAAGGTCCCACGGAGACGCAGAGGCCAACTCGCCAGGAATGTTTTCAAATATTACCGCCGAGATGATAGGTTGGGTTAGGTTACGTTATATTACATTATTGATGTATATGAAGGTCAAACGGAGACGTAGAGGCCAATTCGCCAGGAATGATGTCAAATATTACCGCCGAGATGTTAGGTTGGGTTAGGTTAGGTTACATTACATTATTGATGTATATAAATGTCCCACGGAGACGTAGAGGCCAACGAGACAGGAATGTGGTCAAATATTACCGCCGAGATGTTAGGTTGGGTTAGGTTAGGTTATATTACGTTATTGATGTATATAAAGGTCCCACGGAGACGTAGAGGCCAAATCGCCCGGAATGTTGTCAAATATTACCGCCGAGATGTTAGGTTGGGTTAGGTTAGGTTATATTACGTTATAGATGTATATAAAGGTCCCACGGAGACGTAGAGGCCAACTCGCCAGGAATGTTCTCAAATATTACCGCCGAGATGTTAGGTTGGGTTAGGTTAGGTTATATTACGTTATAGATGTATATAAAGGTCCCACGGAGACGTAGAGACCAACTCGCCAGGAATGTTTTCAAATATTACCGCCGAGATGATAGGTTGGGTTAGGTTACGTTATATCACGTTATTGATGTATATGAAGGTCAAACGGAGACGTAGAGGCCAACTCGCCAGGAATGATGTCAAATATTACCGCCGAGATGTTAGGTTGGGTTAGGTTAGGTTATATTACGTTATTGATGTATATGAAGGTCAAACGGAGACGTAGAGGCCAACACGCCAGGAATGTGGACAAATATTACCGCCGAGATGTTAGTTTGGGTTAGGTTAGGTTATATTACGTTATTGATGTATATAAAGGTCCCACGGAGACGTAGAGGCCAACAAGCCAGGAATGTGGTCAAATATTACCGCCGAGATGTTAGGTTGGCTTAGGTTAGGTTATATTACGTTATTGATGTATATAATGGGTCCACGGAAACGGAGAAGCCAACTCGCCAGGAATGTTGTCAAATATTACCGCCGAGAAGATAGGTTGGGTTAGGTTATGTTATATTACGTTATTGATGTATATAAAGATCTCACGGAGACGTAGAGGCCAACTCGCCAGGTATGCTGTCAAATATTACCGCCGAGATGTTAGATTGGGTTAGGCTAGCTTATATTATGTTATTGATGAATATGAAGGTCCCACGGAGACGTAGAGGCCAACTCGCCAGGTATGTTGTCAAATAGTACCGCCGAGGTGTTAGGTTGGGTTAGGTTAGGTTATATTACGTTATAGATGTATATAAAATTCCGACGGAGACGTAGAGGCCAACTCGCCAGGAATGTTTTCAAATATTACCGCCGAGATGATAGGTTGGGTTAGGTTAGGTTATATTACGTTATTGATGTATATGAAGGTCAAACGGAGACGTAGAGGCCAACACGCCAGGAATGATGTCAAATATTACCGCCGAGATGTTAGGTTGGGTTATGTTAGGTTATATTACGTTATTGATGTATATAAAGGTCCCACGGAGACGTAGAGGCCAACTCGCCAGGAATGTTTTCAAATATTACCGCCGAGATGATAGGTTGGGTTAGGTTAGGTTATATTACGTTATTGATGTATATGAAGGTCAAACGGAGACGTAGAGGCCAACTCGCCAGGAATGATGTCAAATATTACCGCCGAGATGATAGGTTGGGTAAGGTTAGGTTATACTACGTTATTGATGTATATGAAGGTCAAACGGAGACGTAGAGGCCAACTCGCCAGGAATGATGTCAAATATTACCGCCGAGATGATAGGTTGTGTTAGGTTAGGTTATATTACATTATTGATGTATATGAAGGTCAAACGGAGACGTAGAGGCCAACTCGCCCGGAATAATGTCAAATATTACCGCCGAGATGTTAGGTTGGGTTAGGTTAGGTTACATTACATTATTGATGTATATAAATGTCCCACGGAAACTAGAGGCCAACAAGACAGGAATGTGGTCAAATATTACCGCCGAAATGTTAGATTGGGTTAGGCTAGGTTATATTACTTTATTGAATTATATAAAGGTCCTACGGAGACGTAGAGGCCAACAAGCCAGGAATGTGGTCAAATATTACCGCCGAGATGATAGGTTAGGTTAGGTTAGGTTATATTACGTTATAGATGTATATAAAGGTCCCACGGAGACGTAGAGGCCAACTCGCCAGGAATGTTTTCAAATATTACCGCCGAGATGATGGGTTGGGGTAGGTTACGTTATATTACGTTATTGATGTATATGAAGGTCAAACGGAGACCTAGAGGCCAACTCGCCAGGAATGATGTCAAATATTACCGCCGAGATGTTAGGTTTGGTTAGGTTAGGTTATATTACGATATTGATGTATATAAATGTCCCACGGAGACGGAGAAGCCAACTCGCCAGGAATGATGTCAAATATTACCGCCGAGATGTTAGGTTCGGTTATGTTAGGTTATATTACGTTATTGATGTATATAAATGTCCCACGGAGAAGTAGAGGCCAACAAGACAGGAATGTGGTCAAATATTACCGCCGAGATGTTAGATTGGGTTAGGTTAGGTTATATTACGTTATTGATGTATACGAAGGTCAAACGGAGACGTAGAGGCCAACTCGCCCGGAATGATGTCAAATATTACCGCCGAGATGTTAGGTTGGGTTCCGTTAGGTTACATTACATTATTGATGTATATAAATGTCCCACGGAGACGTAGAGGCCAACAAGACAGGAATGTGGTCAAATATTACCGCCGAAATGTTAGATTGGGTTAGGCTAGGTTATATTACTTTATTGAATTATATAAAGGTCCTACGAAGACGTAGAGGCCAACAAGCCAGGAATGTGGTCAAATATTACCGCCGAGATGTTAGATTGGGTTAGGCTAGCTTATATTATGTTATTTATGTATATGAAGGTCAAACGGAGACGCAGAGGCCAACACGCCAGGAATGATGTCAAATATTACCGCCGAGATGTTAGGTTGGGTTATGTTAGGTTATATTACGTTATTGATGTATGTAAAGTTCCCACGGAGACGTAGAGGCCAAATCGCCCGGAATGTTGTCAAATATTACCGCCGAGGTGATGGGTTGGGTTAGGTTAGGTTATATAAAGTTATTGATGTATATGAAGGTCAAACGGGGACGTAGAGGCCAACTCGCCAGGAATGATGTCAAATATTACCGCCGAGATGATAGGTTGGGTTAGGTTAGGTTCTATTACGTTATTGATGTATATGAAGGTCAAACGGAGACGTAGAGGCCAACACGCCAGGAATGATGTCAAATATTACCGCCGAGATGTTAGGTTGGGTTAGGTTACGTTATATTACGTTATTGATGTATATGAAGGTCAAACGGAGACGTGGGGGCCAAGTCGGCAGGTATGTTGTCAAATATTACCGCCGAGATGTTAGGTTGGGTTAGGTTAGGTTATATTACGTTATTGATGTATATAAATGTCCCACGGAGACGTAGAGGCCAACTCGGCAGGTATGTTGTCAAATATTACCGCCGAGATGTTAGTTTGGTTTAGGTTAGGTTATATAAAGTTATTGATGTATATGAAGTTCAAACGGAGACGTAGAGGCCAACTCGCCAGGAATGTTGTCAAATATTACCGCCGAGATGTTAGTTTGGGTTAGGTTAGGTTATATTACATTATTGATGTATATGAAGGTCAAACGGAGACGTAGAGGCCAACTCGCCCGGAATGATGTCAAATATTACCGCCGAGATATTAGGTTGGGTTACGTTAGGTTACATCACATTATTGATGTATATAAATGTCCCACGGAGACGTAGAGGCCAACAAGACAGGAATGTGGTCAAATATTACCGCCGAAATGTTAGATTGGGTTAGGCTAGGTTATATTACTTTATTGAATTATATAAAGGTCCTACGGAGACGTAGAGGCCAACAAGCCAGGAATATGGTCAAATATTACCGCCGAGATGTTAGATTGGGTTAGGCTAGCTTATATTATGTTATTTGTGTATATAAAGGTCCCACGGAGGCGTGGAGGCCAACAAGCCAGGAATGTGGTCAAATATTACCGCCGAGATGTTAGGTTGGGTTAGGTTAGGTTATATTATGTTATTGATGTATATAAAGGTCCCACGGAGATGTAGAGGCCAACTCGCCAGGAATGTTTTCAAATATTACCGCCGAGATGTTAGGTTGGGTTAGGTTAGGTTATATTACGTTATAGATGTATATAAAGGTCCCACGGAGACGTAGAGGCCAACTCGCCAGGAATGTTTTCAAATATTACCGCCGAGATGATAGGTTGGGTTAGGTTAAGTTATATTACGTTATTGATGTATATAAAGGTCCCACGGAGAGATAGAGGCCAACAAGCCAGGAATGTGGACAAATATTACCGCCGAGATGTTAGTTTGGGTTAGGATAGGTTATATTACATTATTGATGTATATAAAGGTCCCACGAAGACGTAGAGGCCAACAAGCCAGGAATGTGGTCAAATATTACCGCCGAGATGTTAGGTTGGGTTAGGTTAGGTTATATTACGTTATTGATGTATATAGTGGGTCCACGGAAACGGAGAAGCCAACTCGCCAGGAATGTTGTCAAATATTACCGCCGAGAAGATAGGTTGGGTTAGGTTATGTTATATTACGTTATTGATGTATATAAAGATCTCACGGAGACGTAGAGGCAAACTCGCCAGGTATGTTATCAAATATTACCGCCGAGATGTTAGATTGGGTTAGGCTAGCTTATATTATGTTATTGATGTATATGAAGGTCCCACGGAGACGTAGAGGCCAACTCGGCAGGTATGTTGTCAAATATTACCGCCGAGATGTTAGGTTGGGTTATGTTAGGTTATATTACGTTATTGATGTATATAAAGGTCCCACGGAGACGTAGAGGTCAAATCGCCCGGAATGTTGTCAAATATTACAGCCGAGGTGATAGGTTGGGTAAGGATAGGTTATATTACGTTATTGATGTATATAAAGGTCCCACGGAGAGGTAGAGGCCAACAAGCCAGGAATGTGGACAAATATTACCGCCGAGATGTTAGTTTGGTTTAGGTTAGGTTATATTACGTTATAGATGTATATAAAGGTCCCACGGAGATGTAGAGGCCAACTCGCCAGGAATGTTTTCAAATATTACCGCCGAGATGTTAGGTTGGGTTAGGTTAGGTTATATTACGTTATAGATGTATATAAAGGTCCCACGGAGACGCAGAGGCCAACTCGCCAGGAATGTTTTCAAATATTACCGCCGAGATGATAGGTTGGGTTAGGTTACGTTATATTACGTTATTGATGTATATGAAGGTCAAACGGAGACGTAGAGGCCAACTCGCCAGGAATGATGTCAAATATTACCGCCGAGATGTTAGGTTGGGTTAGGTTAGGTTATATTACGTTATTGATGTATATAAATGTCCCACGGAGACGGAGAAGCCAACTCGCCAGGCATGTTGTCAAATATTACCGCCGAGATGTTAGGTTGGGTTAGGTTAGGTTATATTACGTGATTGATGTATATAAAAGTCCCACGGAGACGGAGAAGCCAACTCGCCAGGAATGATGTCAAACATTATCGCCGAGATGTTAGGTTGGGTTAGGTTAGGTTATATTATGTTATTGATGAATATGAAGGTCCCACGGAGACGTAGAGGCCAACTCGCCAGGTATGTTGTCAAATAGTACCGCCGAGATGTTAGGTTGGGTTAGGTTAGGTTATATTACGTTATAGATGTATATAAAGGTCCCACGGAGATGTAGAGGCCAACTCGCCAGGAATGTTTTCAAATATTACCGCCGAGATGTTAGGTTGGGTTAGGTTAGGTTATATTACGTTATAGATGTATATAAAGGTCCCACGGAGACGTAGAGGCCAACTCGCCAGGAATGTTTTCAAATATTACCGCCGAGATGATAGGTTGGGTTAGGTTACGTTATATTACGTTATTGATGTATAAAAAGGTCCCACGGAGAGGTAGAGGCCAACAAGCCAGGAATGTGGACAAATATTACCGCCGAGATGTTAGTTTGGGTTAGGTTAGGTTATATTACATTATTGATGTATATAAAGGTCCCACGGAGACGTAGAGGCCAACAAGCCAGGAATGTGGTCAAATATTACCGCCGAGAAGATAGGTTGGGTTAGGTTATGTTATATTACGTTATTGATGTATATAAAGATCTCACGGAGACGTAGAGGCAAACTCGCCAGGTATGTTGTCAAATATTACCGCCGAGATGTTAGATTGGGTTAGGCTAGCTTATATTATGTTATTGATGTATATAGTGGTTCCACGGAAACGGAGAAGCCAACTCGCCAGGAATGTTGTCAAATATTACCGCCGAGAAGATAGGTTGGGTTAGGTTATGTTATATTACGTTATTGATGTATATAAAGATCTCACGGAGACGTAGAGGCAAACTCGCCAGGTATGTTATCAAATATTACCGCCGAGATGTTAGATTGGGTTAGGCTAGCTTATATTATGTTATTGATGTATATGAAGGTCCCACGGAGACGTAGAGGCCAACTCGCCAGGAATGTTCTCAAATATTACCGCCGAGATGTTAGGTTGGGTTAGGTTAGGTTATATTACGTTATAGATGTATATAAAGGTCCCACGGAGACGTAGAGACCAACTCGCCAGGAATGTTTTCAAATATTACCGCCGAGATGATAGGTTGGGTTAGGTTACGTTATATCACGTTATTGATGTATATGAAGGTCAAACGGAGACGTAGAGGCCAACTCGCCAGGAATGATGTCAAATATTACCGCCGAGATGTTAGGTTGGGTTAGGTTAGGTTATATTACGTTATTGATGTATATGAAGGTCAAACGGAGACGTAGTGGCCAACACGCCAGGAATGTGGACAAATATTACCGCCGAGATGTTAGTTTGGGTTAGGTTAGGTTATATTACGTTATTGATGTATATAAAGGTCCCACGGAGACGTAGAGGCCAACAAGCCAGGAATGTGGTCAAATATTACCGCCGAGATGTTAGGTTGGCTTAGGTTAGGTTATATTACGTTATTGATGTATATAATGGGTCCACGGAAACGGAGAAGCCAACTCGCCAGGAATGTTGTCAAATATTACCGCCGAGAAGATAGGTTGGGTTAGGTTATGTTATATTACGTTATTGATGTATATAAAGATCTCACGGAGACGTAGAGGCCAACTCGCCAGGTATGCTGTCAAATATTACCGCCGAGATGTTAGATTGGGTTAGGCTAGCTTATATTATGTTATTGATGAATATGAAGGTCCCACGGAGACGTAGAGGCCAACTCGCCAGGTATGTTGTCAAATAGTACCGCCGAGGTGTTAGGTTGGGTTAGGTTAGGTTATATTACGTTATAGATGTATATAAAAGTCCCACGGAGACGTAGAGGCCAACTCGCCAGGAATGTTTTCAAATATTACCGCCGAGATGTTAGGTTGGGTTAGGTTAGGTTATATTACGTTATAGATGTATATAAAGGTCCCACGGAGACGCAGAGGCCAACTCGCCAGGAATGTTTTCAAATATTACCGCCGAGATGATAGGTTGGGTTAGGTTACGTTATATTACGTTATTGATGTATATGAAGGTCAAACGGAGACGTAGAGGCCAACTCGCCAGGAATGATGTCAAATATTACCGCCGAGATGATAGGTTGGGTAAGGTTAGGTTATACTACGTTATTGATGTATATGAAGGTCAAACGGAGACGTAGAGGCCAACTCGCCAGGAATGATGTCAAATATTACCGCCGAGATGATAGGTTGTGTTAGGTTAGGTTATATTACATTATTGATGTATATGAAGGTCAAACGGAGACGTAGAGGCCAACTCGCCCGGAATAATGTCAAATATTACCGCCGAGATGTTAGGTTGGGTTAGGTTAGGTTACATTACATTATTGATGTATATAAATGTCCCACGGAAACTAGAGGCCAACAAGACAGGAATGTGGTCAAATATTACCGCCGAAATGTTAGATTGGGTTAGGCTAGGTTATATTACTTTATTGAATTATATAAAGGTCCTACGGAGACGTAGAGGCCAACAAGCCAGGAATGTGGTCAAATATTACCGCCGAGATGATAGGTTAGGTTAGGTTAGGTTATATTACGTTATAGATGTATATAAAGGTCCCACGGAGACGTAGAGGCCAACTCGCCAGGAATGTTTTCAAATATTACCGCCGAGATGATGGGTTGGGGTAGGTTACGTTATATTACGTTATTGATGTATATGAAGGTCAAACGGAGACCTAGAGGCCAACTCGCCAGGAATGATGTCAAATATTACCGCCGAGATGTTAGGTTTGGTTAGGTTAGGTTATATTACGATATTGATGTATATAAATGTCCCACGGAGACGGAGAAGCCAACTCGCCAGGAATGATGTCAAATATTACCGCCGAGATGTTAGGTTCGGTTATGTTAGGTTATATTACGTTATTGATGTATATAAATGTCCCACGGAGAAGTAGAGGCCAACAAGACACGAATGTGGTCAAATATTACCGCCGAGATGTTAGATTGGGTTAGGTTAGGTTATATTACGTTATTGATGTATACGAAGGTCAAACGGAGACGTAGAGGCCAACTCGCCCGGAATGATGTCAAATATTACCGCCGAGATGTTAGGTTGGGTTCCGTTAGGTTACATTACATTATTGATGTATATAAATGTCCCACGGAGACGTAGAGGCCAACAAGACAGGAATGTGGTCAAATATTACCGCCGAAATGTTAGATTGGGTTAGGCTAGGTTATATTACTTTATTGAATTATATAAAGGTCCTACGAAGACGTAGAGGCCAACAAGCCAGGAATGTGGTCAAATATTACCGCCGAGATGTTAGATTGGGTTAGGCTAGCTTATATTATGTTATTTATGTATATGAAGGTCAAACGGAGACGCAGAGGCCAACACGCCAGGAATGATGTCAAATATTACCGCCGAGATGTTAGGTTGGGTTATGTTAGGTTATATTACGTTATTGATGTATGTAAAGTTCCCACGGAGACGTAGAGGCCAAATCGCCCGGAATGTTGTCAAATATTACCGCCGAGGTGATGGGTTGGGTTAGGTTAGGTTATATAAAGTTATTGATGTATATGAAGGTCAAACGGGGACGTAGAGGCCAACTCGCCAGGAATGATGTCAAATATTACCGCCGAGATGATAGGTTGGGTTAGGTTAGGTTCTATTACGTTATTGATGTATATGAAGGTCAAACGGAGACGTAGAGGCCAACACGCCAGGAATGATGTCAAATATTACCGCCGAGATGTTAGGTTGGGTTAGGTTACGTTATATTACGTTATTGATGTATATGAAGGTCAAACGGAGACGTGGGGGCCAAGTCGGCAGGTATGTTGTCAAATATTACCGCCGAGATGTTAGGTTGGGTTAGGTTAGGTTATATTACGTTATTGATGTATATAAATGTCCCACGGAGACGTAGAGGCCAACTCGGCAGGTATGTTGTCAAATATTACCGCCGAGATGTTAGTTTGGTTTAGGTTAGGTTATATAAAGTTATTGATGTATATGAAGTTCAAACGGAGACGTAGAGGCCAACTCGCCAGGAATGTTGTCAAATATTACCGCCGAGATGTTAGTTTGGGTTAGGTTAGGTTATATTACATTATTGATGTATATGAAGGTCAAACGGAGACGTAGAGGCCAACTCGCCCGGAATGATGTCAAATATTACCGCCGAGATATTAGGTTGGGTTACGTTAGGTTACATCACATTATTGATGTATATAAATGTCCCACGGAGACGTAGAGGCCAACAAGACAGGAATGTGGTCAAATATTACCGCCGAAATGTTAGATTGGGTTAGGCTAGGTTATATTACTTTATTGAATTATATAAAGGTCCTACGGAGACGTAGAGGCCAACAAGCCAGGAATATGGTCAAATATTACCGCCGAGATGTTAGATTGGGTTAGGCTAGCTTATATTATGTTATTTGTGTATATAAAGGTCCCACGGAGGCGTGGAGGCCAACAAGCCAGGAATGTGGTCAAATATTACCGCCGAGATGTTAGGTTGGGTTAGGTTAGGTTATATTATGTTATTGATGTATATAAAGGTCCCACGGAGATGTAGAGGCCAACTCGCCAGGAATGTTTTCAAATATTACCGCCGAGATGTTAGGTTGGGTTAGGTTAGGTTATATTACGTTATAGATGTATATAAAGGTCCCACGGAGACGTAGAGGCCAACTCGCCAGGAATGTTTTCAAATATTACCGCCGAGATGATAGGTTGGGTTAGGTTAAGTTATATTACGTTATTGATGTATATAAAGGTCCCACGGAGAGATAGAGGCCAACAAGCCAGGAATGTGGACAAATATTACCGCCGAGATGTTAGTTTGGGTTAGGATAGGTTATATTACATTATTGATGTATATAAAGGTCCCACGAAGACGTAGAGGCCAACAAGCCAGGAATGTGGTCAAATATTACCGCCGAGATGTTAGGTTGGGTTAGGTTAGGTTATATTACGTTATTGATGTATATAGTGGGTCCACGGAAACGGAGAAGCCAACTCGCCAGGAATGTTGTCAAATATTACCGCCGAGAAGATAGGTTGGGTTAGGTTATGTTATATTACGTTATTGATGTATATAAAGATCTCACGGAGACGTAGAGGCAAACTCGCCAGGTATGTTATCAAATATTACCGCCGAGATGTTAGATTGGGTTAGGCTAGCTTATATTATGTTATTGATGTATATGAAGGTCCCACGGAGACGTAGAGGCCAACTCGGCAGGTATGTTGTCAAATATTACCGCCGAGATGTTAGGTTGGGTTATGTTAGGTTATATTACGTTATTGATGTATATAAAGGTCCCACGGAGACGTAGAGGTCAAATCGCCCGGAATGTTGTCAAATATTACAGCCGAGGTGATAGGTTGGGTAAGGATAGGTTATATTACGTTATTGATGTATATAAAGGTCCCACGGAGAGGTAGAGGCCAACAAGCCAGGAATGTGGACAAATATTACCGCCGAGATGTTAGTTTGGTTTAGGTTAGGTTATATTACGTTATAGATGTATATAAAGGTCCCACGGAGATGTAGAGGCCAACTCGCCAGGAATGTTTTCAAATATTACCGCCGAGATGTTAGGTTGGGTTAGGTTAGGTTATATTACGTTATAGATGTATATAAAGGTCCCACGGAGACGCAGAGGCCAACTCGCCAGGAATGTTTTCAAATATTACCGCCGAGATGATAGGTTGGGTTAGGTTACGTTATATTACGTTATTGATGTATATGAAGGTCAAACGGAGACGTAGAGGCCAACTCGCCAGGAATGATGTCAAATATTACCGCCGAGATGTTAGGTTGGGTTAGGTTAGGTTATATTACGTTATTGATGTATATAAATGTCCCACGGAGACGGAGAAGCCAACTCGCCAGGCATGTTGTCAAATATTACCGCCGAGATGTTAGTTTGGGTTAGGTTAGGTTATATTACGTTATTGATGTATATAAAGGTCCCACGGAGATGTAGAGGCCAACAAGCCAGGAATGTGGTCAAATATTACCGCCGAGATGTTAGGTTGGCTTAGGTTAGGTTATATTACGTTATTGATGTATATAAATGTCCCACGGAGACGGAGAAGCCAACTCGCCAGGCATGTTGTCAAATATTACCGCCGAGATGTTAGGTTGGGTTAGGTTAGGTTATATTACGTTATTGATGTATATAAATGTCCCACGGAGACGTAGAGGCCAACTCGGCAGGTATGTTGTCAAATATTACCGCCGAGATGTTAGGTTGGGTTAGGTTAGGTTATATTACGTTATTGATGTATATAAAGGACCCACGGAGACGTAGAGGCCAACTCGCCAAGAATGTTTTCAAATATTACGGACGAGATGTTAGGTTGGATTAGGTTAGGTTATATTACGTTATAGATGTATATAAAGGTCCCACGGAGACATAGAGGCCAACTCGCCAGGAATGTTTTCAAATATTACCGCCGAGATGTTAGGTTGGGTTAGGTTAGGTTATATTACATTATTGATGTATATGAAGGTCAAACGGAGACGTAGAGGCCAACTCGCCAGGAATGATGTCAAATATTACCGCCGAGATGTTAGGTTGGGTTAGGTTAGGTTACATTACATTATTGATGTATATAAATGTCCCACGGAGACGTAGAGGCCAACGAGACAGGAATGTGGTCAAATATTACCGCCAAAATGTTAGATTGGGTTAGGCTAGGTTATATTACGTTATTGATGTATATAAAGGTCCCACGGAGAGGTAGAGGCCAACAAGCCAGGAATGTGGACAAATATTACCGCCGAGATGTTAGTTTGGTTTAGGTTAGGTTATATTACGTTATTGATGTATATAAAGGTCCCACGGAGACGTAGAGGCCAACAAGCCAGGAATGTGGTCAAATATTACCGCCGAGATGTTAGGTTGGGTTAGGTTAGGTTATATTACGTTATTGATGTATATAAATGTCCCACGGAGACGTAGAGGCCAACTCGGCAGGTATGTTGTCAAATATTACCGCCGAGATGTTAGGTTGGGTTAGGTTAGGTTATATTACGTGATTGATGTATATAAAAGTCCCACGGAGACGGAGAAGCCAACTCGCCAGGAATGATGTCAAACATTATCGCCGAGATGTTAGGTTGGGTTAGGTTAGGTTATATTATGTTATTGATGAATATGAAGGTCCCACGGAGACGTAGAGGCTAACTCGCCAGGTATGTTGTCAAATAGTACCGCCGAGATGTTAGGTTGGGTTAGGTTAGGTTATATTACGTTATAGATGTATATAAAGGTCCCACGGAGATGTAGAGGCCAACTCGCCAGGAATGTTTTCAAATATTACCGCCGAGATGTTAGGTTGGGTTAGGTTAGGTTATATTACGTTATAGATGTATATAAAGGTCCCACGGAGACGTAGAGGCCAACTCGCCAGGAATGTTTTCAAATATTACCGCCGAGATGATAGGTTGGGTTAGGTTACGTTATATTACGTTATTGATGTATATAAAGGTCCCACGGAGAGGTAGAGGCCAATAAGCCAGGAATGTGGACAAATATTACAGCCGAGATGTTAGTTTGGGTTAGGTTAGGTTATATTACATTATTGATGTATATAAAGGTCCCACGGAGACGTAGAGGCCAACAAGCCAGGAATGTGGTCAAATATTACCGCCGAGAAGATAGGTTGGGTTAGGTTATGTTATATTACGTTATTGATGTATATAAAGATCTCACGGAGACGTAGAGGCAAACTCGCCAGGTATGTTGTCAAATATTACCGCCGAGATGATAGGTTGGGTTAGGTTACGTTATATCACGTTATTGATGTATATGAAGGTCAAACGGAGACGTAGAGGCCAACTCGCCAGGAATGATGTCAAATATTACCGCCGAGATGTTAGGTTGGGTTAGGTTAGGTTATATTACGTCATTGATGTATATGAAGGTCAAACGGAGACGTAGTGGCCAACACGCCAGGAATGTGGACAAATATTACCGCCGAGATGTTAGTTTGGGTTAGGTTAGGTTATATTACGTTATTGATGTATATAAAGGTCCCACGGAGATGTAGAGGCCAACAAGCCAGGAATGTGGTCAAATATTACCGCCGAGATGTTAGGTTGGCTTAGGTTAGGTTATATTACGTTATTGATGTATATAATGGGTCCACGGAAACGGAGAAGCCAACTCGCCAGGAATGTTGTCAAATATTACCGCCGAGAAGATAGGTTGGGTTAGGTTATGTTATATTACGTTATTGATGTATATAAAGATCTCACGGAGACGTAGAGGCCAACTCGCCAGGTATGCTGTCAAATATTACCGCCGAGATGTTAGATTGGGTTAGGCTAGCTTATATTATGTTATTGATGAATATGAAGGTCCCACGGAGACGTAGAGGCCAACTCGCCAGGTATGTTGTCAAATAGTACCGCCGAGGTGTTAGGTTGGGTTAGGTTAGGTTATATTACGTTATAGATGTATATAAAAGTCCCACGGAGACGTAGAGGCCAACTCGCCAGGAATGTTTTCAAATATTACCGCCGAGATGTTAGGTTGTGTTAGGTTAGGTTATATTACGTTATAGATGTATATAAAGGTCCCACGGAGACGCAGAGGCCAACTCGCCAGGAATGTTTTCAAATATTACCGCCGAGATGATAGGTTGGGTTAGGTTACGTTATATTACGTTATTGATGTATATGAAGGTAAAACGGAGACGTAGAGGCCAACTCGCCAGGAATGATGTCAAATATTACCGCCGAGATGTTAGGTTGGGTTAGGTTAGGTTATATTACGTTATTGATGTATATAAATGTCCCACGGAGACGGAGAAGCCAACTCGCCAGGCATGTTGTCAAATATTACCGCCGAGATGTTAGGTTGGGTTAGGTTAGGTTATATTACGTTATTGATGTATATAAATGTCCCACGGAGACGTAGAGGCCAACTCGGCAGGTATGTTGTCAAATATTACCGCCGAGATGTTAGGTTGGGTTAGGTTAGGTTATATTACGTGATTGATGTATATAAAGGACCCACGGAGACGTAGAGGCCAACTCGCCAAGAATGTTTTCAAATATTACGGACGAGATGTTAGGTTGGATTAGGTTAGGTTATATTACGTTATAGATGTATATAAAGGTCCCACGGAGACATAGAGGCCAACTCGCCAGGAATGTTTTCAAATATTACCGCCGAGATGTTAGGTTGGGTTAGGTTAGGTTATATTACATTATTGATGTATATGAAGGTCAAACGGAGACGTAGAGGCCAACTCGCCAGGAATGATGTCAAATATTACCGCCGAGATGTTAGGTTGGGTTAGGTTAGGTTACATTACATTATTGATGTATATAAATGTCCCACGGAGACGTAGAGGCCAACGAGACAGGAATGTGGTCAAATATTACCGCCAAAATGTTAGATTGGGTTAGGCTAGGTTATATTACGTTATTGATGTATATAAAGGTCCCACGGAGAGGTAGAGGCCAACAAGCCAGGAATGTGGACAAATATTACCGCCGAGATGTTAGTTTGGTTTAGGTTAGGTTATATTACGTTATTGATGTATATAAAGGTCCCACGGAGACGTAGAGGCCAACAAGCCAGGAATGTGGTCAAATATTACCGCCGAGATGTTAGGTTGGGTTAGGTTAGGTTATATTACGTTATTGATGTATATAAATGTCCCACGGAGACGTAGAGGCCAACTCGGCAGGTATGTTGTCAAATATTACCGCCGAGATGTTAGGTTGGGTTAGGTTAGGTTATATTACGTGATTGATGTATATAAAAGTCCCACGGAGACGGAGAAGCCAACTCGCCAGGAATGATGTCAAACATTATCGCCGAGATGTTAGGTTGGGTTAGGTTAGGTTATATTATGTTATTGATGAATATGAAGGTCCCACGGAGACGTAGAGGCTAACTCGCCAGGTATGTTGTCAAATAGTACCGCCGAGATGTTAGGTTGGGTTAGGTTAGGTTATATTACGTTATAGATGTATATAAAGGTCCCACGGAGATGTAGAGGCCAACTCGCCAGGAATGTTTTCAAATATTACCGCCGAGATGTTAGGTTGGGTTAGGTTAGGTTATATTACGTTATAGATGTATATAAAGGTCCCACGGAGACGTAGAGGCCAACTCGCCAGGAATGTTTTCAAATATTACCGCCGAGATGATAGGTTGGGTTAGGTTACGTTATATTACGTTATTGATGTATATAAAGGTCCCACGGAGAGGTAGAGGCCAATAAGCCAGGAATGTGGACAAATATTACAGCCGAGATGTTAGTTTGGGTTAGGTTAGGTTATATTACATTATTGATGTATATAAAGGTCCCACGGAGACGTAGAGGCCAACAAGCCAGGAATGTGGTCAAATATTACCGCCGAGAAGATAGGTTGGGTTAGGTTAGGTTATATTACGTTATAGATGTATATAAAGGTCCCACGGAGACGTAGAGACCAACTCGCCAGGAATGTTTTCAAATATTACCGCCGAGATGATAGGTTGGGTTAGGTTACGTTATATCACGTTATTGATGTATATGAAGGTCAAACGGAGACGTAGAGGCCAACTCGCCAGGAATGATGTCAAATATTACCGCCGAGATGTTAGGTTGGGTTAGGTTAGGTTATATTACGTCATTGATGTATATGAAGGTCAAACGGAGACGTAGTGGCCAACACGCCAGGAATGTGGACAAATATTACCGCCGAGATGTTAGTTTGGGTTAGGTTAGGTTATATTACGTTATTGATGTATATAAAGGTCCCACGGAGATGTAGAGGCCAACAAGCCAGGAATGTGGTCAAATATTACCGCCGAGATGTTAGGTTGGCTTAGGTTAGGTTATATTACGTTATTGATGTATATAATGGGTCCACGGAAACGGAGAAGCCAACTCGCCAGGAATGTTGTCAAATATTACCGCCGAGAAGATAGGTTGGGTTAGGTTATGTTATATTACGTTATTGATGTATATAAAGATCTCACGGAGACGTAGAGGCCAACTCGCCAGGTATGCTGTCAAATATTACCGCCGAGATGTTAGATTGGGTTAGGCTAGCTTATATTATGTTATTGATGAATATGAAGGTCCCACGGAGACGTAGAGGCCAACTCGCCAGGTATGTTGTCAAATAGTACCGCCGAGGTGTTAGGTTGGGTTAGGTTAGGTTATATTACGTTATAGATGTATATAAAAGTCCCACGGAGACGTAGAGGCCAACTCGCCAGGAATGTTTTCAAATATTACCGCCGAGATGTTAGGTTGTGTTAGGTTAGGTTATATTACGTTATAGATGTATATAAAGGTCCCACGGAGACGCAGAGGCCAACTCGCCAGGAATGTTTTCAAATATTACCGCCGAGATGATAGGTTGGGTTAGGTTACGTTATATTACGTTATTGATGTATATGAAGGTAAAACGGAGACGTAGAGGCCAACTCGCCAGGAATGATGTCAAATATTACCGCCGAGATGTTAGGTTGGGTTAGGTTAGGTTATATTACGTTATTGATGTATATAAATGTCCCACGGAGACGGAGAAGCCAACTCGCCAGGCATGTTGTCAAATATTACCGCCGAGATGTTAGGTTGGGTTAGGTTAGGTTATATTACGTTATTGATGTATATAAATGTCCCACGGAGACGTAGAGGCCAACTCGGCAGGTATGTTGTCAAATATTACCGCCGAGATGTTAGGTTGGGTTAGGTTAGGTTATATTACGTGATTGATGTATATAAAAGTCCCACGGAGACGGAGAAGCCAACTCGCCAGGAATGATGTCAAACATTATCGCCGAGATGTTAGGTTGGGTTAGGTTAGGTTATATTATGTTATTGATGAATATGAAGGTCCCACGGAGACGTAGAGGCCAACTCGCCAGGTATGTTGTCAAATAGTACCGCCGAGATGTTAGGTTGGGTTAGGTTAGGTTATATTACGTTATAGATGTATATAAAGGTCCCACGGAGATGTAGAGGCCAACTCGCCAGGAATGTTTTCAAATATTACCGCCGAGATGTTAGGTTGGGTTAGGTTAGGTTATATTACGTTATAGATGTATATAAAGGTCCCACGGAGACGTAGAGGCCAACTCGCCAGGAATGTTTTCAAATATTACCGCCGAGATGATAGGTTGGGTTAGGTTACGTTATATTACGTTATTGATGTATATAAAGGTCCCACGGAGAGGTAGAGGCCAATAAGCCAGGAATGTGGACAAATATTACAGCCGAGATGTTAGTTTGGGTTAGGTTAGGTTATATTACATTATTGATGTATATAAAGGTCCCACGGAGACGTAGAGGCCAACAAGCCAGGAATGTGGTCAAATATTACCGCCGAGAAGATAGGTTGGGTTAGGTTATGTTATATTACGTTATTGATGTATATAAAGATCTCACGGAGACGTAGAGGCAAACTCGCCAGGTATGTTGTCAAATATTACCGCCGAGATGTTAGATTGGGTTAGGCTAGCTTATATTATGTTATTGATGTATATGAAGGTCCCACGGAGACGTAGAGGCCAACTCGCCAGGTATGTTGTCAAATAGTACCGCCGAGATGATGGGTTGGGGTAGGTTACGTTATATTACGTTATTGATGTATATGAAGGTCAAACGGAGACCTAGAGGCCAACTCGCCAGGAATGATGTCAAATATTACCGCCGAGATGTTAGGTTTGGTTAGGTTAGGTTATATTACGATATTGATGTATATAAATGTCCCACGGAGACGCAGAGGCCAACTCGCCAGGAATGTTTTCAAATATTACCGCCGAGATGATAGGTTGGGTTAGGTTACGTTATATTACGTTATTGATGTATATGAAGGTCAAACGGAGACATAGAGGCCAACTCGCCAGGAATGATGTCAAATATTACCGCCGAGATGTTAGGTTGGGTTAGGTTAGGTTATATTACATTATTGATGTATATGAAGGTCAAACGGAGACGTAGAGGCCAATTCGCCAGGAATGATGTCAAATATTACCGCCGAGATGTTAGGTTGGGTTAGGTTAGGTTATATTACGTTATAGATGTATATAAAGGTCCCACGGAGACGTAGAGACCAACTCGCCAGGAATGTTTTCAAATATTACCGCCGAGATGATAGGTTGGGTTAGGTTACGTTATATCACGTTATTGATGTATATGAAGGTCAAACGGAGACGTAGAGGCCAACTCGCCAGGAATGATGTCAAATATTACCGCCGAGATGTTAGGTTGGGTTAGGTTAGGTTATATTACGTTATTGATGTATATGAAGGTCAAACGGAGACGTAGAGGCCAACACGCCAGGAATGTGGACAAATATTACCGCCGAGATGTTAGTTTGGGTTAGGTTAGGTTATATTACGTTATTGATGTATATAAAGGTCCCACGGAGACGTAGAGGCCAACAAGCCAGGAATGTGGTCAAATATTACCGCCGAGATGTTAGGTTGGCTTAGGTTAGGTTATATTACGTTATTGATGTATATAATGGGTCCACGGAAACGGAGATGCCAACTCGCCAGGAATGTTGTCAAATATTACCGCCGAGAAGATAGGTTGGGTTAGGTTATGTTATATTACGTTATTGATGTATATAAAGATCTCACGGAGACGTAGAGGCCAACTCGCCAGGTATGCTGTCAAATATTACCGCCGAGATGTTAGATTGGGTTAGGCTAGCTTATATTATGTTATTGATGAATATGAAGGTCCCACGGAGACGTAGAGGCCAACTCGCCAGGTATGTTGTCAAATAGTACCGCCGAGGTGTTAGGTTGGGTTAGGTTAGGTTATATTACGTTATAGATGTATATAAAAGTCCCACGGAGACGTAGAGGCCAACTCGCCAGGAATGTTTTCAAATATTACCGCCGAGATGATAGGTTGGGTTAGGTTAGGTTATATTACGTTATTGATGTATATGAAGGTCAAACGGAGACGTAGAGGCCAACACGCCAGGAATGATGTCAAATATTACCGCCGAGATGTTAGGTTGGGTTATGTTAGGTTATATTACGTTATTGATGTATATAAAGGTCCCACGGAGACGTAGAGGCCAACTCGCCAGGAATGTTTTCAAATATTACCGCCGAGATGATAGGTTGGGTTAGGTTAGGTTATATTACGTTATTGATGTATATGAAGGTCAAACGGAGACGTAGAGGCCAACTCGCCAGGAATGATGTCAAATATTACCGCCGAGATGATAGGTTGGGTAAGGTTAGGTTATACTACGTTATTGATGTATATGAAGGTCAAACGGAGACGTAGAGGCCAACTCGCCAGGAATGATGTCAAATATTACCGCCGAGATGATAGGTTGTGTTAGGTTAGGTTATATTACATTATTGATGTATATGAAGGTCAAACGGAGACGTAGAGGCCAACTCGCCCGGAATAATGTCAAATATTACCGCCGAGATGTTAGGTTGGGTTAGGTTAGGTTACATTACATTATTGATGTATATAAATGTCCCACGGAGACTAGAGGCCAACAAGACAGGAATGTGGTCAAATATTACCGCCGAAATGTTAGATTGGGTTAGGCTAGGTTATATTACGTTATAGATGTATATAAAAGTCCCACGGAGACGTAGAGGCCAACTCGCCAGGAATGTTTTCAAATATTACCGCCGAGATGTTAGGTTGGGTTAGGTTAGGTTATATTACGTTATAGATGTATATAAAGGTCCCACGGAGACGCAGAGGCCAACTCGCCAGGAATGTTTTCAAATATTACCGCCGAGATGATAGGTTGGGTTAGGTTACGTTATATTACGTTATTGATGTATATGAAGGTCAAACGGAGACGTAGAGGCCAACTCGCCAGGAATGATGTCAAATATTACCGCCGAGATGTTAGGTTGGGTTAGGTTAGGTTATATTACGTTATTGATGTATATAAATGTCCCACGGAGACGGAGAAGCCAACTCGCCAGGCATGTTGTCAAATATTACCGCCGAGATGTTAGGTTGGGTTAGGTTAGGTTATATTACGTTATTGATGTATATAAATGTCCCACGGAGACGTAGAGGCCAACTCGGCAGGTATGTTGTCAAATATTACCGCCGAGATGTTAGGTTGGGTTAGGTTAGGTTATATTACGTGATTGATGTATATAAAAGTCCCACGGAGACGGAGAAGCCAACTCGCCAGGAATGATGTCAAACATTATCGCCGAGATGTTAGGTTGGGTTAGGTTAGGTTATATTATGTTATTGATGAATATGAAGGTCCCACGGAGACGTAGAGGCCAACTCGCCAGGTATGTTGTCAAATAGTACCGCCGAGATGTTAGGTTGGGTTAGGTTAGGTTATATTACGTTATAGATGTATATAAAGGTCCCACGGAGATGTAGAGGCCAACTCGCCAGGAATGTTTTCAAATATTACCGCCGAGATGTTAGGTTGGGTTAGGTTAGGTTATATTACGTTATAGATGTATATAAAGGTCCCACGGAGACGTAGAGGCCAACTCGCCAGGAATGTTTTCAAATATTACCGCCGAGATGATAGGTTGGGTTAGGTTACGTTATATTACGTTATTGATGTATATAAAGGTCCCACGGAGAGGTAGAGGCCAATAAGCCAGGAATGTGGACAAATATTACAGCCGAGATGTTAGTTTGGGTTAGGTTAGGTTATATTACATTATTGATGTATATAAAGGTCCCACGGAGACGTAGAGGCCAACAAGCCAGGAATGTGGTCAAATATTACCGCCGAGAAGATAGGTTGGGTTAGGTTATGTTATATTACGTTATTGATGTATATAAAGATCTCACGGAGACGTAGAGGCAAACTCGCCAGGTATGTTGTCAAATATTACCGCCGAGATGTTAGATTGGGTTAGGCTAGCTTATATTATGTTATTGATGTATATGAAGGTCCCACGGAGACGTAGAGGCCAACTCGCCAGGTATGTTGTCAAATAGTACCGCCGAGATGTTAGGTTGGGTTAGGTTAGGTTATATTAGGTTATAGATGTATATAAAGGTCCCACGGAGACGTAGAGGCCAACTCGCCAGGAATGTTTTCAAATATTACCGCCGAGATGTTAGGTTGGGTTAGGTTAGGTTATATTACGTTATAGATGTATATAAAGGTCCCACGGAGACGCAGAGGCCAACTCGCCAGGAATGTTTTCAAATATTACCGCCGAGATGATAGGTTGGGTTAGGTTACGTTATATTACGTTATTGATGTATATGAAGGTCAAACGGAGACATAGAGGCCAACTCGCCAGGAATGATGTCAAATATTACCGCCGAGATGTTAGGTTGGGTTAGGTTAGGTTATATTACATTATTGATGTATATGAAGGTCAAACGGAGACGTAGAGGCCAATTCGCCAGGAATGATGTCAAATATTACCGCCGAGATGTTAGGTTGGGTTAGGTTAGGTTACATTACATTATTGATGTATATAAATGTCCCACGGAGACGTAGAGGCCAACGAGACAGGAATGTGGTCAAATATTACCGCCAAAATGTTAGATTGGGTTAGGCTAGGTTATATTACTTTATTGAATTATATAAAGGTCCTACGGAGACGTAGAGGCCAACTCGCCAAGAATGTTTTCAAATATTACCGCCGAGATGTTAGGTTGGATTAGGTTAGGTTATATTACGTTATAGATGTATATAAAGGTCCCACGGAGACATAGAGGCCAACTCGCCAGGAATGTTTTCAAATATTACCGCCGAGATGTTAGGTTGGGTTAGGTTAGGTTATATTACATTATTGATGTATATGAAGGTCAAACGGAGACGTAGAGGCCAATTCGCCAGGAATGATGTCAAATATTACCGCCGAGATGTTAGGTTGGGTTAGGTTAGGTTACATTACATTATTGATGTATATAAATGTCCCACGGAGACGTAGAGGCCAACGAGACAGGAATGTGGTCAAATATTACCGCCGAGATGTTAGGTTGGGTTAGGTTAGGTTATATTACGTTATTGATGTATATAAAGGTCCCACGGAGACGTAGAGGCCAAATCGCCCGGAATGTTGTCAAATATTACCGCCGAGATGTTAGGTTGGGTTAGGTTAGGTTATATTACGTTATAGATGTATATAAAGGTCCCACGGAGACGTAGAGGCCAACTCGCCAGGAATGTTCTCAAATATTACCGCCGAGATGTTAGGTTGGGTTAGGTTAGGTTATATTACGTTATAGATGTATATAAAGGTCCCACGGAGACGTAGAGACCAACTCGCCAGGAATGTTTTCAAATATTACCGCCGAGATGATAGGTTGGGTTAGGTTACGTTATATCACGTTATTGATGTATATGAAGGTCAAACGGAGACGTAGAGGCCAACTCGCCAGGAATGATGTCAAATATTACCGCCGAGATGTTAGGTTGGGTTAGGTTAGGTTATATTACGTTATTGATGTATATGAAGGTCAAACGGAGCCGTAGAGGCCAACACGCCAGGAATGTGGACAAATATTACCGCCGAGATGTTAGTTTGGGTTAGGTTAGGTTATATTACGTTATTGATGTATATAAAGGTCCCACGGAGACGTAGAGGCCAACAAGCCAGGAATGTGGTCAAATATTACCGCCGAGATGTTAGGTTGGCTTAGGTTAGGTTATATTACGTTATTGATGTATATAATGGGTCCACGGAAACGGAGAAGCCAACTCGCCAGGAATGTTGTCAAATATTACCGCCGAGAAGATAGGTTGGGTTAGGTTATGTTATATTACGTTATTGATGTATATAAAGATCTCACGGAGACGTAGAGGCCAACTCGCCAGGTATGCTGTCAAATATTACCGCCGAGATGTTAGATTGGGTTAGGCTAGCTTATATTATGTTATTGATGAATATGAAGGTCCCACGGAGACGTAGAGGCCAACTCGCCAGGTATGTTGTCAAATAGTACCGCCGAGGTGTTAGGTTGGGTTAGGTTAGGTTATATTACGTTATAGATGTATATAAAAGTCCCACGGAGACGTAGAGGCCAACTCGCCAGGAATGATGTCAAATATTACCGCCGAGATGATAGGTTGTGTTAGGTTAGGTTATATTACATTATTGATGTATATGAAGGTCAAACGGAGACGTAGAGGCCAACTCGCCCGGAATAATGTCAAATATTACCGCCGAGATGTTAGGTTGGGTTAGGTTAGGTTACATTACATTATTGATGTATATAAATGTCCCACGGAGACGTAGAGGCCAACTCGCCAGGAATGTTTTCAAATATTACCGCCGAGATGATAGGTTGGGTTAGGTTAGGTTATATTACGTTATTGATGTATATGAAGGTCAAACGGAGACGTAGAGGCCAACACGCCAGGAATGATGTCAAATATTACCGCCGAGATGTTAGGTTGGGTTATGTTAGGTTATATTACGTTATTGATGTATATAAAGGTCCCACGGAGACGTAGAGGCCAACTCGCCAGGAATGTTTTCAAATATTACCGCCGAGATGATAGGTTGGGTTAGGTTAGGTTATATTACGTTATTGATGTATATGAAGGTCAAACGGAGACGTAGAGGCCAACTCGCCAGGAATGATGTCAAATATTACCGCCGAGATGATAGGTTGGGTAAGGTTAGGTTATACTACGTTATTGATGTATATGAAGGTCAAACGGAGACGTAGAGGCCAACTCGCCAGGAATGATGTCAAATATTACCGCCGAGATGATAGGTTGTGTTAGGTTAGGTTATATTACATTATTGATGTATATGAAGGTCAAACGGAGACGTAGAGGCCAACTCGCCCGGAATAATGTCAAATATTACCGCCGAGATGTTAGGTTGGGTTAGGTTAGGTTACATTACATTATTGATGTATATAAATGTCCCACGGAGACTAGAGGCCAACAAGACAGGAATGTGGTCAAATATTACCGCCGAAATGTTAGATTGGGTTAGGCTAGGTTATATTACTTTATTGAATTATATAAAGGTCCTACGGAGACGTAGAGGCCAACAAGCCAGGAATGTGGTCAAATATTACCGCCGAGATGATAGGTTAGGTTAGGTTAGGTTATATTACGTTATAGATGTATATAAAGGTCCCACGGAGACGTAGAGGCCAACTCGCCAGGAATGTTTTCAAATATTACCGCCGAGATGATGGGTTGGGGTAGGTTACGTTATATTACGTTATTGATGTATATGAAGGTCAAACGGAGACCTAGAGGCCAACTCGCCAGGAATGATGTCAAATATTACCGCCGAGATGTTAGGTTTGGTTAGGTTAGGTTATATTACGATATTGATGTATATAAATGTCCCACGGAGACGGAGAAGCCAACTCGCCAGGAATGATGTCAAATATTACCGCCGAGATGTTAGGTTGGGTTATGTTAGGTTATATTACGTTATTGATGTATATAAATGTCCCACGGAGAAGTAGAGGCCAACAAGACAGGAATGTGGTCAAATATTACCGCCGAGATGTTAGATTGGGTTAGGTTAGGTTATATTACGTTATTGATGTATACGAAGGTCAAACGGAGACGTAGAGGCCAACTCGCCCGGAATGATGTCAAATATTACCGCCGAGATGTTAGGTTGGGTTACGTTAGGTTACATTACATTATTGATGTATATAAATGTCCCACGGAGACGTAGAGGCCAACAAGACAGGAATGTGGTCAAATATTACCGCCGAAATGTTAGATTGGGTTAGGCTAGGTTATATTACTTTATTGAATTATATAAAGGTCCTACGAAGACGTAGAGGCCAACAAGCCAGGAATGTGGTCAAATATTACCGCCGAGATGTTAGATTGGGTTAGGCTAGCTTATATTATGTTATTTATGTATATGAAGGTCAAACGGAGACGCAGAGGCCAACACGCCAGGAATGATGTCAAATATTACCGCCGAGATGTTAGGTTGGGTTATGTTAGGTTATATTACGTTATTGATGTATGTAAAGTTCCCACGGAGACGTAGAGGCCAAATCGCCCGGAATGTTGTCAAATATTACCGCCGAGGTGATGGGTTGGGTTAGGTTAGGTTATATAAAGTTATTGATGTATATGAAGGTCAAACGGGGACGTAGAGGCCAACTCGCCAGGAATGATGTCAAATATTACCGCCGAGATGATAGGTTGGGTTAGGTTAGGTTCTATTACGTTATTGATGTATATGAAGGTCAAACGGAGACGTAGAGGCCAACACGCCAGGAATGATGTCAAATATTACCGCCGAGATGTTAGGTTGGGTTAGGTTACGTTATATTACGTTATTGATGTATATGAAGGTCAAACGGAGACGTGGGGGCCAAGTCGGCAGGTATGTTGTCAAATATTACCGCCGAGATGTTAGGTTGGGTTAGGTTAGGTTATATTACGTTATTGATGTATATAAATGTCCCACGGAGACGTAGAGGCCAACTCGGCAGGTATGTTGTCAAATATTACCGCCGAGATGTTAGTTTGGGTTAGGTTAGGTTATATAAAGTTATTGATGTATATGAAGTTCAAACGGAGACGTAGAGGCCAACTCGCCAGGAATGTTGTCAAATATTACCGCCGAGATGTTAGTTTGGGTTAGGTTAGGTTATATTACATTATTGATGTATATGAAGGTCAAACGGAGACGTAGAGGCCAACTCGCCCGGAATGATGTCAAATATTACCGCCGAGATATTAGGTTGGGTTACGTTAGGTTACATCACATTATTGATGTATATAAATGTCCCACGGAGACGTAGAGGCCAACAAGACAGGAATGTGGTCAAATATTACCGCCGAAATGTTAGATTGGGTTAGGCTAGGTTATATTACTTTATTGAATTATATAAAGGTCCTACGGAGACGTAGAGGCCAACAAGCCAGGAATATGGTCAAATATTACCGCCGAGATGTTAGATTGGGTTAGGCTAGCTTATATTATGTTATTTGTGTATATAAAGGTCCCACGGAGGCGTGGAGGCCAACAAGCCAGGAATGTGGTCAAATATTACCGCCGAGATGTTAGGTTGGGTTAGGTTAGGTTATATTATGTTATTGATGTATATAAAGGTCCCACGGAGATGTAGAGGCCAACTCGCCAGGAATGTTTTCAAATATTACCGCCGAGATGTTAGGTTGGGTTAGGTTAGGTTATATTACGTTATAGATGTATATAAAGGTCCCACGGAGACGTAGAGGCCAACTCGCCAGGAATGTTTTCAAATATTACCGCCGAGATGATAGGTTGGGTTAGGTTAAGTTATATTACGTTATTGATGTATATAAAGGTCCCACGGAGAGATAGAGGCCAACAAGCCAGGAATGTGGACAAATATTACCGCCGAGATGTTAGTTTGGGTTAGGATAGGTTATATTACATTATTGATGTATATAAAGGTCCCACGGAGACGTAGAGGCCAACAAGCCAGGAATGTGGTCAAATATTACCGCCGAGATGTTAGGTTGGGTTAGGTTATGTTATATTACGTTATTGATGTATATAAAGATCTCACGGAGACGTAGAGGCAAACTCGCCAGGTATGTTATCAAATATTACCGCCGAGATGTTAGATTGGGTTAGGCTAGCTTATATTATGTTATTGATGTATATGAAGGTCCCACGGAGACGTAGAGGCCAACTCGGCAGGTATGTTGTCAAATATTACCGCCGAGATGTTAGGTTGGGTTAGGTTAGGTTATATTACGTGATTGATGTATATAAAAGTCCCACGGAGACGGAGAAGCCAACTCGCCAGGAATGATGTCAAACATTATCGCCGAGATGTTAGGTTGGGTTAGGTTAGGTTATATTATGTTATTGATGAATATGAAGGTCCCACGGAGACGTAGAGGCCAACTCGCCAGGTATGTTGTCAAATAGTACCGCCGAGATGTTAGGTTGGGTTAGGTTAGGTTATATTACGTTATAGATGTATATAAAAGTCCCACGGAGATGTAGAGGCCAACTCGCCAGGAATGTTTTCAAATATTACCGCCGAGATGTTAGGTTGGGTTAGGTTAGGTTATATTACGTTATAGATGTATATAAAGGTCCCACGGAGACGTAGAGGCCAACTCGCCAGGAATGTTTTCAAATATTACCGCCGAGATGATAGGTTGGGTTAGGTTACGTTATATTACGTTATTGATGTATAAAAAGGTCCCACGGAGAGGTAGAGGCCAACAAGCCAGGAATGTGGACAAATATTACCGCCGAGATGTTAGTTTGGGTTAGGTTAGGTTATATTACATTATTGATGTATATAAAGGTCCCACGGAGACGTAGAGGCCAACAAGCCAGGAATGTGGTCAAATATTACCGCCGAGAAGATAGGTTGGGTTAGGTTATGTTATATTACGTTATTGATGTATATAAAGATCTCACGGAGACGTAGAGGCAAACTCGCCAGGTATGTTGTCAAATATTACCGCCGAGATGTTAGATTGGGTTAGGCTAGCTTATATTATGTTATTGATGTATATGAAGGTCCCACGGAGACGTAGAGGCCAACTCGCCAGGTATGTTGTCAAATAGTACCGCCGAGATGTTAGGTTGGGTTAGGTTAGGTTATATTAGGTTATAGATGTATATAAAGGTCCCACGGAGACGTAGAGGCCAACTCGCCAGGAATGTTTTCAAATATTACCGCCGAGATGTTAGGTTGGGTTAGGTTAGGTTATATTACGTTATAGATGTATATAAAGGTCCCACGGACACGCAGAGACCAACTCGCCAGGAATGTTTTCAAATATTACCGCCGAGATGATAGGTTGGGTTAGGTTACGTTATATTACGTTATTGATGTATATGAAGGTCAAACGGAGACGTAGAGGCCAACTCGCCAGGAATGATGTCAAATATTACCGCCGAGATGTTAGGTTGGGTTAGGTTAGGTTATATTACGTTATTGATGTATATAAATGTCCCACGGAGACGGAGAAGCCAACTCGCCAGGCATGTTGTCAAATATTACCGCCGAGATGTTAGGTTGGGTTAGGTTAGGTTATATTACGTTATTGATGTATATAAATGTCCCACGGAGACGTAGAGGCCAACTCGGCAGGTATGTTGTCAAATATTACCGCCGAGATGTTAGGTTGGGTTAGGTTAGGTTATATTACGTTATTGATGTATATAAAGGTCCCACGGAGACGTAGAGGCCAACTCGCCAAGAATGTTTTCAAATATTACCGCCGAGATGTTAGGTTGGATTAGGTTAGGTTATATTACGTTATAGATGTATATAAAGGTCCCACGGAGACATAGAGGCCAACTCGCCAGGAATGTTTTCAAATATTACCGCCGAGATGTTAGGTTGGATTAGGTTAGGTTATATCACATTATTGATGTATATGAAGGTCAAACGGAGACGTAGAGGCCAATTCGCCAGGAATGATGTCAAATATTACCGCCGAGATGTTAGGTTGAGTTAGGTTAGGTTACATTACATTATTGATGTATATAAATGTCCCACGGAGACGTAGAGGCCAACGAGACAGGAATGTGGTCAAATATTACCGCCAAAATGTTAGATTGGGTTAGGCTAGGTTATATTACTTTATTGAATTATATAAAGGTCCTACGGAGACGTAGAGGCCAACAAGCCAGGAATGTGGTCAAATATTACCGCCGAGATGTTAGGTTGGGTTAGGTTAGGTTATATTACGTTATTGATGTATATAAAGGTCCCACGGAGACGTAGAGGCCAAATCGCCCGGAATGTTGTCAAATATTACCGCCGAGGTGATAGGTTGGGTAAGGATAGGTTATATTACGTTATTGATGTATATAAAGGTCCCACGGAGAGGTAGAGGCCAACAAGCCAGGAATGTGGACAAATATTACCGCCGAGATGTTAGTTTGGGTTAGGTTAGGTTATATTACGTTATTGATGTATATAAAGGTCCCACGGAGACGGAGAAGCCAACTCGCCAGGCATGTTGTCAAATATTACCGCCGAGATGTTAGGTTGGGTTAGGTTAGGTTATATTACGTTATTGATGTATATAAATGTCCCACGGAGACGTAGAGGCCAACTCGGCAGGTATGTTGTCAAATATTACCGCCGAGATGTTAGGTTGGGTTAGGTTAGGTTATATTACGTTATTGATGTATATAAAGGTCCCACGGAGACGTAGAGGCCAACTCGCCAAGAATGTTTTCAAATATTACCGCCGAGATGTTAGGTTGGATTAGGTTAGGTTATATTACGTTATAGATGTATATAAAGGTCCCACGGAGACATAGAGGCCAACTCGCCAGGAATGTTTTCAAATATTACCGCCGAGATGTTAGGTTGGATTAGGTTAGGTTATATCACATTATTGATGTATATGAAGGTCAAACGGAGACGTAGAGGCCAATTCGCCAGGAATGATGTCAAATATTACCGCCGAGATGTTAGGTTGAGTTAGGTTAGGTTACATTACATTATTGATGTATATAAATGTCCCACGGAGACGTAGAGGCCAACGAGACAGGAATGTGGTCAAATATTACCGCCAAAATGTTAGATTGGGTTAGGCTAGGTTATATTACTTTATTGAATTATATAAAGGTCCTACGGAGACGTAGAGGCCAACAAGCCAGGAATGTGGTCAAATATTACCGCCGAGATGTTAGGTTGGGTTAGGTTAGGTTATATTACGTTATTGATGTATATAAAGGTCCCACGGAGACGTAGAGGCCAAATCGCCCGGAATGTTGTCAAATATTACCGCCGAGGTGATAGGTTGGGTAAGGATAGGTTATATTACGTTATTGATGTATATAAAGGTCCCACGGAGAGGTAGAGGCCAACAAGCCAGGAATGTGGACAAATATTACCGCCGAGATGTTAGTTTGGGTTAGGTTAGGTTATATTACGTTATTGATGTATATAAAGGTCCCACGGAGACGTAGAGGCCAACAAGCCAGGAATGTGGACAAATATTACCGCCGAGATGTTAGTTTGGGTTAGGATAGGTTATATTACATTATTGATGTATATAAAGGTCCCACGGAGACGTAGAGGCCAACAAGCCAGGAATGTGGTCAAATATTACCGCCGAGATGTTAGGTTGGGTTAGGTTAGGTTATATTACGTTATTGATGTATATAGTGGTTCCACGGAAACGGAGAAGCCAACTCGCCAGGAATGTTGTCAAATATTACCGCCGAGAAGATAGGTTGCGTTAGGTTATGTTATATTACGTTATTGATGTATATAAAGATCTCACGGAGACGTAGAGGCAAACTCGCCAGGTATGTTATCAAATATTACCGCCGAGATGTTAGATTGGGTTAGGCTAGCTTATATTATGTTATTGATGTATATGAAGGTCCCACGGAGACGTAGAGGCCAACTCGCCAGGAATGTTCTCAAATATTACCGCCGAGATGTTAGGTTGGGTTAGGTTAGGTTATATTACGTTATAGATGTATATAAAGGTCCCACGGAGACGTAGAGACCAACTCGCCAGGAATGTTTTCAAATATTACCGCCGAGATGATAGGTTGGGTTAGGTTACGTTATATCACGTTATTGATGTATATGAAGGTCAAACGGAGACGTAGAGGCCAACTCGCCAGGAATGATGTCAAATATTACCGCCGAGATGTTAGGTTGGGTTAGGTTAGGTTATATTACGTTATTGATGTATATGAAGGTCAAACGGAGACGTAGTGGCCAACACGCCAGGAATGTGGACAAATATTACCGCCGAGATGTTAGTTTGGGTTAGGTTAGGTTATATTACGTTATTGATGTATATAAAGGTCCCACGGAGACGTAGAGGCCAACAAGCCAGGAATGTGGTCAAATATTACCGCCGAGATGTTAGGTTGGCTTAGGTTAGGTTATATTACGTTATTGATGTATATAATGGGTCCACGGAAACGGAGAAGCCAACTCGCCAGGAATGTTGTCAAATATTACCGCCGAGAAGATAGGTTGGGTTAGGTTATGTTATATTACGTTATTGATGTATATAAAGATCTCACGGAGACGTAGAGGCCAACTCGCCAGGTATGCTGTCAAATATTACCGCCGAGATGTTAGATTGGGTTAGGCTAGCTTATATTATGTTATTGATGAATATGAAGGTCCCACGGAGACGTAGAGGCCAACTCGCCAGGTATGTTGTCAAATAGTACCGCCGAGGTGTTAGGTTGGGTTAGGTTAGGTTATATTACGTTATAGATGTATATAAAAGTCCCACGGAGACGTAGAGGCCAACTCGCCAGGAATGTTTTCAAATATTACCGCCGAGATGTTAGGTTGGGTTAGGTTAGGTTATATTACGTTATAGATGTATATAAAGGTCCCACGGAGACGCAGAGGCCAACTCGCCAGGAATGTTTTCAAATATTACCGCCGAGATGATAGGTTGGGTTAGGTTACGTTATATTACGTTATTGATGTATATGAAGGTCAAACGGAGACGTAGAGGCCAACTCGCCAGGAATGATGTCAAATATTACCGCCGAGATGTTAGGTTGGGTTAGGTTAGGTTATATTACGTTATTGATGTATATAAATGTCCCACGGAGACGGAGAAGCCAACTCGCCAGGCATGTTGTCAAATATTACCGCCGAGATGTTAGGTTGGGTTAGGTTAGGTTATATTACGTTATTGATGTATATAAATGTCCCACGGAGACGTAGAGGCCAACTCGGCAGGTATGTTGTCAAATATTACCGCCGAGATGTTAGGTTGGGTTAGGTTAGGTTATATTACGTTATAGATGTATATAAAAGTCCCACGGAGATGTAGAGGCCAACTCGCCAGGAATGTTTTCAAATATTACCGCCGAGATGTTAGGTTGGGTTAGGTTAGGTTATATTACGTTATAGATGTATATAAAGGTCCCACGGAGACGTAGAGGCCAACTCGCCAGGAATGTTTTCAAATATTACCGCCGAGATGATAGGTTGGGTTAGGTTACGTTATATTACGTTATTGATGTATAAAAAGGTCCCACGGAGAGGTAGAGGCCAACAAGCCAGGAATGTGGACAAATATTACCGCCGAGATGTTAGTTTGGGTTAGGTTAGGTTATATTACATTATTGATGTATATAAAGGTCCCACGGAGACGTAGAGGCCAACAAGCCAGGAATGTGGTCAAATATTACCGCCGAGAAGATAGGTTGGGTTAGGTTATGTTATATTACGTTATTGATGTATATAAAGATCTCACGGAGACGTAGAGGCAAACTCGCCAGGTATGTTGTCAAATATTACCGCCGAGATGTTAGATTGGGTTAGGCTAGCTTATATTATGTTATTGATGTATATGAAGGTCCCACGGAGACGTAGAGGCCAACTCGCCAGGTATGTTGTCAAATAGTACCGCCGAGATGTTAGGTTGGGTTAGGTTAGGTTATATTAGGTTATAGATGTATATAAAGGTCCCACGGAGACGTAGAGGCCAACTCGCCAGGAATGTTTTCAAATATTACCGCCGAGATGTTAGGTTGGGTTAGGTTAGGTTATATTACGTTATAGATGTATATAAAGGTCCCACGGAGACGCAGAGACCAACTCGCCAGGAATGTTTTCAAATATTACCGCCGAGATGATAGGTTGGGTTAGGTTACGTTATATTACGTTATTGATGTATATGAAGGTCAAACGGAGACGTAGAGGCCAACTCGCCAGGAATGATGTCAAATATTACCGCCGAGATGTTAGGTTGGGTTAGGTTAGGTTATATTACGTTATTGATGTATATAAATGTCCCACGGAGACGGAGAAGCCAACTCGCCAGGCATGTTGTCAAATATTACCGCCGAGATGTTAGGTTGGGTTAGGTTAGGTTATATTACGTTATTGATGTATATAAATGTCCCACGGAGACGTAGAGGCCAACTCGGCAGGTATGTTGTCAAATATTACGGCCGAGATGTTAGGTTGGGTTAGGTTAGGTTATATTACGTTATTGATGTATATAAAGGTCCCACGGAGACGTAGAGGCCAACTCGCCAAGAATGTTTTCAAATATTACCGCCGAGATGTTAGGTTGGATTAGGTTAGGTTATATTACGTTATAGATGTATATAAAGGTCCCACGGAGACATAGAGGCCAACTCGCCAGGAATGTTTTCAAATATTACCGCCGAGATGTTAGGTTGGATTAGGTTAGGTTATATCACATTATTGATGTATATGAAGGTCAAACGGAGACGTAGAGGCCAATTCGCCAGGAATGATGTCAAATATTACCGCCGAGATGTTAGGTTGAGTTAGGTTAGGTTACATTACATTATTGATGTATATAAATGTCCCACGGAGACGTAGAGGCCAACGAGACAGGAATGTGGTCAAATATTACCGCCAAAATGTTAGATTGGGTTAGGCTAGGTTATATTACTTTATTGAATTATATAAAGGTCCTACGGAGACGTAGAGGCCAACAAGCCAGGAATGTGGTCAAATATTACCGCCGAGATGTTAGGTTGGGTTAGGTTAGGTTATATTACGTTATTGATGTATATAAAGGTCCCACGGAGACGTAGAGGCCAAATCGCCCGGAATGTTGTCAAATATTACCGCCGAGGTGATAGGTTGGGTAAGGATAGGTTATATTACGTTATTGATGTATATAAAGGTCCCACGGAGAGGTAGAGGCCAACAAGCCAGGAATGTGAACAAATATTACCGCCGAGATGTTAGTTTGGGTTAGGTTAGGTTATATTACGTTATTGATGTATATAAAGGTCCCACGGAGACGGAGAAGCCAACTCGCCAGGCATGTTGTCAAATATTACCGCCGAGATGTTAGGTTGGGTTAGGTTAGGTTATATTACGTTATTGATGTATATAAATGTCCCACGGAGACGTAGAGGCCAACTCGGCAGGTATGTTGTCAAATATTACCGCCGAGATGTTAGGTTGGGTTAGGTTAGGTTATATTACGTTATTGATGTATATAAAGGTCCCACGGAGACGTAGAGGCCAACTCGCCAAGAATGTTTTCAAATATTACCGCCGAGATGTTAGGTTGGATTAGGTTAGGTTATATTACGTTATAGATGTAAATAAAGGTCCCACGGAGACATAGAGGCCAACTCGCCAGGAATGTTTTCAAATATTACCGCCGAGATGTTAGGTTGGATTAGGTTAGGTTATATCACATTATTGATGTATATGAAGGTCAAACGGAGACGTAGAGGCCAATTCGCCAGGAATGATGTCAAATATTACCGCCGAGATGTTAGGTTGAGTTAGGTTAGGTTACATTACATTATTGATGTATATAAATGTCCCACGGAGACGTAGAGGCCAACGAGACAGGAATGTGGTCAAATATTACCGCCAAAATGTTAGATTGGGTTAGGCTAGGTTATATTACTTTATTGAATTATATAAAGGTCCTACGGAGACGTAGAGGCCAACAAGCCAGGAATGTGGTCAAATATTACCGCCGAGATGTTAGGTTGGGTTAGGTTAGGTTATATTACGTTATTGATGTATATAAAGGTCCCACGGAGACGTAGAGGCCAAATCGCCCGGAATGTTGTCAAATATTACCGCCGAGGTGATAGGTTGGGTAAGGATAGGTTATATTACGTTATTGATGTATATAAAGGTCCCACGGAGAGGTAGAGGCCAACAAGCCAGGAATGTGGACAAATATTACCGCCGAGATGTTAGTTTGGGTTAGGTTAGGTTATATTACGTTATTGATGTATATAAAGGTCCCACGGAGACGGAGAAGCCAACTCGCCAGGCATGTTGTCAAATATTACCGCCGAGATGTTAGGTTGGGTTAGGTTAGGTTATATTACGTTATTGATGTATATAAATGTCCCACGGAGACGTAGAGGCCAACTCGGCAGGTATGTTGTCAAATATTACCGCCGAGATGTTAGGTTGGGTTAGGTTAGGTTATATTACGTTATTGATGTATATAAAGGTCCCACGGAGACGTAGAGGCCAACTCGCCAAGAATGTTTTCAAATATTACCGCCGAGATGTTAGGTTGGATTAGGTTAGGTTATATTACGTTATAGATGTATATAAAGGTCCCACGGAGACATAGAGGCCAACTCGCCAGGAATGTTTTCAAATATTACCGCCGAGATGTTAGGTTGGATTAGGTTAGGTTATATCACATTATTGATGTATATGAAGGTCAAACGGAGACGTAGAGGCCAATTCGCCAGGAATGATGTCAAATATTACCGCCGAGATGTTAGGTTGAGTTAGGTTAGGTTACATTACATTATTGATGTATATAAATGTCCCACGGAGACGTAGAGGCCAACGAGACAGGAATGTGGTCAAATATTACCGCCAAAATGTTAGATTGGGTTAGGCTAGGTTATATTACTTTATTGAATTATATAAAGGTCCTACGGAGACGTAGAGGCCAACAAGCCAGGAATGTGGTCAAATATTACCGCCGAGATGTTAGGTTGGGTTCGGTTAGGTTATATTACGTTATTGATGTATATAAAGGTCCCACGGAGACGTAGAGGCCAAATCGCCCGGAATGTTGTCAAATATTACCGCCGAGGTGATAGGTTGGGTAAGGATAGGTTATATTACGTTATTGATGTATATAAAGGTCCCACGGAGAGGTAGAGGCCAACAAGCCAGGAATATGGACAAATATTACCGCCGAGATGTTAGTTTGGGTTAGGTTAGGTTATATTACGTTATTGATGTATATAAAGGTCCCACGGAGACGTAGAGGCCAACAAGCCAGGAATGTGGACAAATATTACCGCCGAGATGTTAGTTTGGGTTAGGATAGGTTATATTACATTATTGATGTATATAAAGGTCCCACGGAGACGTAGAGGCCAACAAGCCAGGAATGTGGTCAAATATTACCGCCGAGATGTTAGGTTGGGTTAGGTTAGGTTATATTACGTTATTGATGTATATAGTGGTTCCACGGAAACGGAGAAGCCAACTCGCCAGGAATGTTGTCAAATATTACCGCCGAGAAGATAGGTTGCGTTAGGTTATGTTATATTACGTTATTGATGTATATAAAGATCTCACGGAGACGTAGAGGCAAACTCGCCAGGTATGTTATCAAATATTACCGCCGAGATGTTAGATTGGGTTAGGCTAGCTTATATTATGTTATTGATGTATATGAAGGTCCCACGGAGACGTAGAGGCCAACTCGCCAGGAATGTTCTCAAATATTACCGCCGAGATGTTAGGTTGGGTTAGGTTAGGTTATATTACGTTATAGATGTATATAAAGGTCCCACGGAGACGTAGAGACCAACTCGCCAGGAATGTTTTCAAATATTACCGCCGAGATGATAGGTTGGGTTAGGTTACGTTATATCACGTTATTGATGTATATGAAGGTCAAACGGAGACGTAGAGGCCAACTCGCCAGGAATGATGTCAAATATTACCGCCGAGATGTTAGGTTGGGTTAGGTTAGGTTATATTACGTTATTGATGTATATGAAGGTCAAACGGAGACGTAGTGGCCAACACGCCAGGAATGTGGACAAATATTACCGCCGAGATGTTAGTTTGGGTTAGGTTAGGTTATATTACGTTATTGATGTATATAAAGGTCCCACGGAGACGTAGAGGCCAACAAGCCAGGAATGTGGTCAAATATTACCGCCGAGATGTTAGGTTGGCTTAGGTTAGGTTATATTACGTTATTGATGTATATAATGGGTCCACGGAAACGGAGAAGCCAACTCGCCAGGAATGTTGTCAAATATTACCGCCGAGAAGATAGGTTGGGTTAGGTTATGTTATATTACGTTATTGATGTATATAAAGATCTCACGGAGACGTAGAGGCCAACTCGCCAGGTATGCTGTCAAATATTACCGCCGAGATGTTAGATTGGGTTAGGCTAGCTTATATTATGTTATTGATGAATATGAAGGTCCCACGGAGACGTAGAGGCCAACTCGCCAGGTATGTTGTCAAATAGTACCGCCGAGGTGTTAGGTTGGGTTAGGTTAGGTTATATTACGTTATAGATGTATATAAAAGTCCCACGGAGACGTAGAGGCCAACTCGCCAGGAATGTTTTCAAATATTACCGCCGAGATGTTAGGTTGGGTTAGGTTAGGTTATATTACGTTATAGATGTATATAAAGGTCCCACGGAGACGCAGAGGCCAACTCGCCAGGAATGTTTTCAAATATTACCGCCGAGATGATAGGTTGGGTTAGGTTACGTTATATTACGTTATTGATGTATATGAAGGTCAAACGGAGACGTAGAGGCCAACTCGCCAGGAATGATGTCAAATATTACCGCCGAGATGTTAGGTTGGGTTAGGTTAGGTTATATTACGTTATTGATGTATATAAATGTCCCACGGAGACGGAGAAGCCAACTCGCCAGGCATGTTGTCAAATATTACCGCCGAGATGTTAGGTTGGGTTAGGTTAGGTTATATTACGTTATTGATGTATATAAATGTCCCACGGAGACGTAGAGGCCAACTCGGCAGGTATGTTGTCAAATATTACCGCCGAGATGTTAGGTTGGGTTAGGTTAGGTTATATTACGTTATTGATGTATATAAAGGACCCACGGAGACGTAGAGGCCAACTCGCCAAGAATGTTTTCAAATATTACGGACGAGATGTTAGGTTGGATTAGGTTAGGTTATATTATGTTATTGATGAATATGAAGGTCCCACGGAGACGTAGAGGCCAACTCGCCAGGTATGTTGTCAAATAGTACCGCCGAGATGTTAGGTTGGGTTAGGTTAGGTTATATTACGTTATAGATGTATATAAAGGTCCCACGGAGATGTAGAGGCCAACTCGCCAGGAATGTTTTCAAATATTACCGCCGAGATGTTAGGTTGGGTTAGGTTAGGTTATATTACGTTATAGATGTATATAAAGGTCCCACGGAGACGTAGAGGCCAACTCGCCAGGAATGTTTTCAAATATTACCGCCGAGATGATAGGTTGGGTTAGGTTACGTTATATTACGTTATTGATGTATATAAAGGTCCCACGGAGAGGTAGAGGCCAATAAGCCAGGAATGTGGACAAATATTACAGCCGAGATGTTAGTTTGGGTTAGGTTAGGTTATATTACATTATTGATGTATATAAAGGTCCCACGGAGACGTAGAGGCCAACAAGCCAGGAATGTGGTCAAATATTACCGCCGAGAAGATAGGTTGGGTTAGGTTATGTTATATTACGTTATTGATGTATATAAAGATCTCACGGAGACGTAGAGGCAAACTCGCCAGGTATGTTGTCAAATATTACCGCCGAGATGTTAGATTGGGTTAGGCTAGCTTATATTATGTTATTGATGTATATGAAGGTCCCACGGAGACGTAGAGGCCAACTCGCCAGGTATGTTGTCAAATAGTACCGCCGAGATGTTAGGTTGGGTTAGGTTAGGTTATATTAGGTTATAGATGTATATAAAGGTCCCACGGAGACGTAGAGGCCAACTCGCCAGGAATGTTTTCAAATATTACCGCCGAGATGTTAGGTTGGGTTAGGTTAGGTTATATTACGTTATAGATGTATATAAAGGTCCCACGGAGACGCAGAGGCCAACTCGCCAGGAATGTTTTCAAATATTACCGCCGAGATGATAGGTTGGGTTAGGTTACGTTATATTACGTTATTGATGTATATGAAGGTCAAACGGAGACGTAGAGGCCAACTCGCCAGGAATGATGTCAAATATTACCGCCGAGATGTTAGGTTGGGTTAGGTTAGGTTATATTACGTTATTGATGTATATAAATGTCCCACGGAGACGGAGAAGCCAACTCGCCAGGCATGTTGTCAAATATTACCGCCGAGATGTTAGGTTGGGTTAGGTTAGGTTATATTACGTGATTGATGTATATAAAAGTCCCACGGAGACGGAGAAGCCAACTCGCCAGGAATGATGTCAAACATTATCGCCGAGATGTTAGGTTGGGTTAGGTTAGGTTATATTATGTTATTGATGAATATGAAGGTCCCACGGAGACGTAGAGGCCAACTCGCCAGGTATGTTGTCAAATAGTACCGCCGAGATGTTAGGTTGGGTTAGGTTAGGTTATATTACGTTATAGATGTATATAAAGGTCCCACGGAGATGTAGAGGCCAACTCGCCAGGAATGTTTTCAAATATTACCGCCGAGATGTTAGGTTGGGTTAGGTTAGGTTATATTACGTTATAGATGTATATAAAGGTCCCACGGAGACGCAGAGGCCAACTCGCCAGGAATGTTTTCAAATATTACCGCCGAGATGATAGGTTGGGTTAGGTTACGTTATATTACGTTATTGATGTATATGAAGGTCAAACGGAGACGTAGAGGCCAACTCGCCAGGAATGATGTCAAATATTACCGCCGAGATGTTAGGTTGGGTTAGGTTAGGTTATATTACGTTATTGATGTATATAAATGTCCCACGGAGACGGAGAAGCCAACTCGCCAGGCATGTTGTCAAATATTACCGCCGAGATGTTAGGTTGGGTTAGGTTAGGTTATATTACGTTATTGATGTATATAAATGTCCCACGGAGACGTAGAGGCCAACTCGGCAGGTATGTTGTCAAATATTACCGCCGAGATGTCAGGTTGGGTTAGGTTAGGTTATATTACGTTATTGATGTATATAAAGGTCCCACGGAGACGTAGAGGCCAACTCGCCAAGAATGTTTTCAAATATTACCGCCGAGATGTTAGGTTGGATTAGGTTAGGTTATATTACGTTATAGATGTATATAAAGGTCCCACGGAGACATAGAGGCCAACTCGCCAGGAATGTTTTCAAATATTACCGCCGAGATGTTAGGTTGGATTAGGTTAGGTTATATCACATTATTGATGTATATGAAGGTCAAACGGAGACGTAGAGGCCAATTCGCCAGGAATGATGTCAAATATTACCGCCGAGATGTTAGGTTGAGTTAGGTTAGGTTACATTACATTATTGATGTATATAAATGTCCCACGGAGACGTAGAGGCCAACGAGACAGGAATGTGGTCAAATATTACCGCCAAAATGTTAGATTGGGTTAGGCTAGGTTATATTACTTTATTGAATTATATAAAGGTCCTACGGAGACGTAGAGGCCAACAAGCCAGGAATGTGGTCAAATATTACCGCCGAGATGTTAGGTTGGGTTAGGTTAGGTTATATTACGTTATTGATGTATATAAAGGTCCCACGGAGACGTAGAGGCCAAATCGCCCGGAATGTTGTCAAATATTACCGCCGAGGTGATAGGTTGGGTAAGGATAGGTTATATTACGTTATTGATGTATATAAAGGTCCCACGGAGAGGTAGAGGCCAACAAGCCAGGAATGTGGACAAATATTACCGCCGAGATGTTAGTTTGGGTTAGGTTAGGTTATATTACGTTATTGATGTATATAAAGGTCCCACGGAGACGTAGAGGCCAACAAGCCAGGAATGTGGACAAATATTACCGCCGAGATGTTAGTTTGGGTTAGGATAGGTTATATTACATTATTGATGTATATAAAGGTCCCACGGAGACGTAGAGGCCAACAAGCCAGGAATGTGGTCAAATATTACCGCCGAGATGTTAGGTTGGGTTAGGTTAGGTTATATTACGTTATTGATGTATATAGTGGTTCCACGGAAACGGAGAAGCCAACTCGCCAGGAATGTTGTCAAATATTACCGCCGAGAAGATAGGTTGGGTTAGGTTATGTTATATTACGTTATTGATGTATATAAAGATCTCACGGAGACGTAGAGGCAAACTCGCCAGGTATGTTATCAAATATTACCGCCGAGATGTTAGATTGGGTTAGGCTAGCTTATATTATGTTATTGATGTATATGAAGGTCCCACGGAGACGTAGAGGCCAACTCGCCAGGAATGTTCTCAAATATTACCGCCGAGATGTTAGGTTGGGTTAGGTTAGGTTATATTACGTTATAGATGTATATAAAGGTCCCACGGAGACGTAGAGACCAACTCGCCAGGAATGTTTTCAAATATTACCGCCGAGATGATAGGTTGGGTTAGGTTACGTTATATCACGTTATTGATGTATATGAAGGTCAAACGGAGACGTAGAGGCCAACTCGCCAGGAATGATGTCAAATATTACCGCCGAGATGTTAGGTTGGGTTAGGTTAGGTTATATTACGTTATTGATGTATATGAAGGTCAAACGGAGACGTAGTGGCCAACACGCCAGGAATGTGGACAAATATTACCGCCGAGATGTTAGTTTGGGTTAGGTTAGGTTATATTACGTTATTGATGTATATAAATGTCCCACGGAGACGGAGAAGCCAACTCGCCAGGCATGTTGTCAAATATTACCGCCGAGATGTTAGGTTGGGTTAGGTTAGGTTATATTACGTTATTGATGTATATAAATGTCCCACGGAGACGTAGAGGCCAACTCGGCAGGTATGTTGTCAAATATTACCGCCGAGATGTTAGGTTGGGTTAGGTTAGGTTATATTACGTGATTGATGTATATAAAAGTCCCACGGAGACGGAGAAGCCAACTCGCCAGGAATGATGTCAAACATTATCGCCGAGATGTTAGGTTGGGTTAGGTTAGGTTATATTATGTTATTGATGAATATGAAGGTCCCACGGAGACGTAGAGGCCAACTCGCCAGGTATGTTGTCAAATAGTACCGCCGAGATGTTAGGTTGGGTTAGGTTAGGTTATATTACGTTATAGATGTATAAAAAGGTCCCACGGAGATGTAGAGGCCAACTCGCCAGGAATGTTTTCAAATATTACCGCCGAGATGTTAGGTTGGGTTAGGTTAGGTTATATTACGTTATAGATGTATATAAAGGTCCCACGGAGACGTAGAGGCCAACTCGCCAGGAATGTTTTCAAATATTACCGCCGAGATGATAGGTTGGGTTAGGTTACGTTATATTACGTTATTGATGTATATAAAGGTCCCACGGAGAGGTAGAGGCCAATAAGCCAGGAATGTGGACAAATATTACAGCCGAGATGTTAGTTTGGGTTAGGTTAGGTTATATTACATTATTGATGTATATAAAGGTCCCACGGAGACGTAGAGGCCAACAAGCCAGGAATGTGGTCAAATATTACCGCCGAGAAGATAGGTTGGGTTAGGTTATGTTATATTACGTTATTGATGTATATAAAGATCTCACGGAGACGTAGAGGCAAACTCGCCAGGTATGTTGTCAAATATTACCGCCGAGATGTTAGATTGGGTTAGGCTAGCTTATATTATGTTATTGATGTATATGAAGGTCCCACGGAGACGTAGAGGCCAACTCGCCAGGTATGTTGTCAAATAGTACCGCCGAGATGTTAGGTTGGGTTAGGTTAGGTTATATTAGGTTATAGATGTATATAAAGGTCCCACGGAGACGTAGAGGCCAACTCGCCAGGAATGTTTTCAAATATTACCGCCGAGATGTTAGGTTGGGTTAGGTTAGGTTATATTACGTTATAGATGTATATAAAGGTCCCACGGAGACGCAGAGGCCAACTCGCCAGGAATGTTTTCAAATATTACCGCCGAGATGATAGGTTGGGTTAGGTTACGTTATATTACGTTATTGATGTATATGAAGGTCAAACGGAGACATAGAGGCCAACTCGCCAGGAATGATGTCAAATATTACCGCCGAGATGTTAGGTTGGGTTAGGTTAGGTTATATTACATTATAGATGTATATGAAGGTCAAACGGAGACGTAGAGGCCAATTCGCCAGGAATGATGTCAAATATTACCGCCGAGATGTTAGGTTGGGTTAGGTTAGGTTATATTACGTTATTGATGTATATAAATGTCCCACGGAGACGGAGAAGCCAACTCGCCAGGCATGTTGTCAAATATTACCGCCGAGATGTTAGGTTGGGTTAGGTTAGGTTATATTACGTTATTGATGTATATAAATGTCCCACGGAGACGTAGAGGCCAACTCGGCAGGTATGTTGTCAAATATTACCGCCGAGATGTTAGGTTGGGTTAGGTTAGGTTATATTACGTGATTGATGTATATAAAAGTCCCACGGAGACGGAGAAGCCAACTCGCCAGGAATGATGTCAAACATTATCGCCGAGATGTTAGGTTGGGTTAGGTTATGTTATATTACGTTATTGATGTATATAAAGATCTCACGGAGACGTAGAGGCCAACTCGCCAGGTATGCTGTCAAATATTACCGCCGAGATGTTAGATTGGGTTAGGCTAGCTTATATTATGTTATTGATGAATATGAAGGTCCCACGGAGACGTAGAGGCCAACTCGCCAGGTATGTTGTCAAATAGTACCGCCGAGGTGTTAGGTTGGGTTAGGTTAGGTTATATTACGTTATAGATGTATATAAAAGTCCCACGGAGACGTAGAGGCCAACTCGCCAGGAATGATGTCAAATATTACCGCCGAGATGATAGGTTGTGTTAGGTTAGGTTATATTACATTATTGATGTATATGAAGGTCAAACGGAGACGTAGAGGCCAACTCGCCCGGAATAATGTCAAATATTACCGCCGAGATGTTAGGTTGGGTTAGGTTAGGTTACATTACATTATTGATGTATATAAAGGTCCCACGGAGACGTAGAGGCCAACAAGCCAGGAATGTGGTCAAATATTACCGCCGAGAAGATAGGTTGGGTTAGGTTATGTTATATTACGTTATTGATGTATATAAAGATCTCACGGAGACGTAGAGGCAAACTCGCCAGGTATGTTGTCAAATATTACCGCCGAGATGTTAGATTGGGTTAGGCTAGCTTATATTATGTTATTGATGTATATGAAGGTCCCACGGAGACGTAGAGGCCAACTCGCCAGGTATGTTGTCAAATAGTACCGCCGAGATGTTAGGTTGGGTTAGGTTAGGTTATATTAGGTTATAGATGTATATAAAGGTCCCACGGAGACGTAGAGGCCAACTCGCCAGGAATGTTTTCAAATATTACCGCCGAGATGTTAGGTTGGGTTAGGTTAGGTTATATTACGTTATAGATGTATATAAAGGTCCCACGGAGACGCAGAGGCCAACTCGCCAGGAATGTTTTCAAATATTACCGCCGAGATGATAGGTTGGGTTAGGTTACGGTATATTACGTTATTGATGTATATGAAGGTCAAACGGAGACATAGAGGCCAACTCGCCAGGAATGATGTCAAATATTACCGCCGAGATGTTAGGTTGGGTTAGGTTAGGTTATATTACATTATTGATGTATATGAAGGTCAAACGGAGACGTAGAGGCCAATTCGCCAGGAATGATGTCAAATATTACCGCCGAGATATTAGGTTGGGTTAGGTTAGGTTACATTACATTATTGATGTATATAAATGTCCCACGGAGACGTAGAGGCCAACGAGACAGGAATGTGGTCAAATATTACCGCCAAAATGTTAGATTGGGTTAGGCTAGGTTATATTACTTTATTGAATTATATAAAGGTCCTACGGAGACGTAGAGGCCAACTCGCCAAGAATGTTTTCAAATATTACCGCCGAGATGTTAGGTTGGATTAGGTTAGGTTATATTACGTTATAGATGTATATAAAGGTCCCACGGAGACATAGAGGCCAACTCGCCAGGAATGTTTTCAAATATTACCGCCGAGATGTTAGGTTGGGTTAGGTTAGGTTATATTACATTATTGATGTATATGAAGGTCAAACGGAGACGTAGAGGCCAATTCGCCAGGAATGATGTCAAATATTACCGCCGAGATGTTAGGTTGGGTTAGGTTAGGTTACATTACATTATTGATGTATATAAATGTCCCACGGAGACGTAGAGGCCAACGAGACAGGAATGTGGTCAAATATTACCGCCGAGATGTTAGGTTGGGTTAGGTTAGGTTATATTACGTTATTGATGTATATAAAGGTCCCACGGAGACGTAGAGGCCAAATCGCCCGGAATGTTGTCCAATATTACCGCCGAGATGTTAGGTTGGGTTAGGTTAGGTTATATTACGTTATAGATGTATATAAAGGTCCCACGGAGACGTAGAGGCCAACTCGCCAGGAATGTTCTCAAATATTACCGCCGAGATGTTAGGTTGGGTTAGGTTAGGTTATATTACGTTATAGATGTATATAAAGGTCCCACGGAGACGTAGAGACCAACTCGCCAGGAATGTTTTCAAATATTACCGCCGAGATGATAGGTTGGGTTAGGTTACGTTATATCACGTTATTGATGTATATGAAGGTCAAACGGAGACGTAGAGGCCAACTCGCCAGGAATGATGTCAAATATTACCGCCGAGATGTTAGGTTGGGTTAGGTTAGGTTATATTACGTTATTGATGTATATGAAGGTCAAACGGAGACGTAGAGGCCAACACGCCAGGAATGTGGACAAATATTACCGCCGAGATGTTAGTTTGGGTTAGGTTAGGTTATATTACGTTATTGATGTATATAAAGGTCCCACGGAGACGTAGAGGCCAACAAGCCAGGAATGTGGTCAAATATTACCGCCGAGATGTTAGGTTGGCTTAGGTTAGGTTATATTACGTTATTGATGTATATAATGGGTCCACGGAAACGGAGAAGCCAACTCGCCAGGAATGTTGTCAAATATTACCGCCGAGAAGATAGGTTGGGTTAGGTTATGTTATATTACGTTATTGATGTATATAAAGATCTCACGGAGACGTAGAGGCCAACTCGCCAGGTATGCTGTCAAATATTACCGCCGAGATGTTAGATTGGGTTAGGCTAGCTTATATTATGTTATTGATGAATATGAAGGTCCCACGGAGACGTAGAGGCCAACTCGCCAGGTATGTTGTCAAATAGTACCGCCGAGGTGTTAGGTTGGGTTAGGTTAGGTTATATTACGTTATAGATGTATATAAAAGTCCCACGGAGACGTAGAGGCCAACTCGCCAGGAATGTTTTCAAATATTACCGCCGAGATGATAGGTTGGGTTAGGTTACGTTATATCACGTTATTGATGTATATGAAGGTCAAACGGAGACGTAGAGGCCAACTCGCCAGGAATGATGTCAAATATTACCGCCGAGATGTTAGGTTGGGTTAGGTTAGGTTATATTACGTTATTGATGTATATGAAGGTCAAACGGAGACGTAGAGGCCAACACGCCAGGAATGTGGACAAATATTACCGCCGAGATGTTAGTTTGGGTTAGGTTAGGTTATATTACGTTATTGATGTATATAAAGGTCCCACGGAGACGTAGAGGCCAACAAGCCAGGAATGTGGTCAAATATTACCGCCGAGATGTTAGGTTGGCTTAGGTTAGGTTATATTACGTTATTGATGTATATAATGGGTCCACGGAAACGGAGAAGCCAACTCGCCAGGAATGATGTCAAACATTATCGCCGAGATGTTAGGTTGGGTTAGGTTAGGTTATATTATGTTATTGATGAATATGAAGGTCCCACGGAGACGTAGAGGCCAACTCGCCAGGTATGTTGTCAAATAGTACCGCCGAGATGTTAGGTTGGGTTAGGTTAGGTTATATTACGTTATAGATGTATATAAAGGTCCCACGGAGATGTAGAGGCCAACTCGCCAGGAATGTTTTCAAATATTACCGCCGAGATGTTAGGTTGGGTTAGGTTAGGTTATATTACGTTATAGATGTATATAAAGGTCCCACGGAGACGCAGAGGCCAACTCGCCAGGAATGTTTTCAAATATTACCGCCGAGATGATAGGTTGGGTTAGGTTACGTTATATTACGTTATTGATGTATATGAAGGTCAAACGGAGACGTAGAGGCCAACTCGCCAGGAATGATGTCAAATATTACCGCCGAGATGTTAGGTTGGGTTAGGTTAGGTTATATTACGTTATTGATGTATATAAATGTCCCACGGAGACGGAGAAGCCAACTCGCCAGGCATGTTGTCAAATATTACCGCCGAGATGTTAGGTTGGGTTAGGTTAGGTTATATTACGTTATTGATGTATATAAATGTCCCACGGAGACGTAGAGGCCAACTCGGCAGGTATGTTGTCAAATATTACCGCCGAGATGTCAGGTTGGGTTAGGTTAGGTTATATTACGTTATTGATGTATATAAAGGTCCCACGGAGACGTAGAGGCCAACTCGCCAAGAATGTTTTCAAATATTACCGCCGAGATGTTAGGTTGGATTAGGTTAGGTTATATTACGTTATAGATGTATATAAAGGTCCCACGGAGACATAGAGGCCAACTCGCCAGGAATGTTTTCAAATATTACCGCCGAGATGTTAGGTTGGATTAGGTTAGGTTATATCACATTATTGATGTATATGAAGGTCAAACGGAGACGTAGAGGCCAATTCGCCAGGAATGATGTCAAATATTACCGCCGAGATGTTAGGTTGAGTTAGGTTAGGTTACATTACATTATTGATGTATATAAATGTCCCACGGAGACGTAGAGGCCAACGAGACAGGAATGTGGTCAAATATTACCGCCAAAATGTTAGATTGGGTTAGGCTAGGTTATATTACTTTATTGAATTATATAAAGGTCCTACGGAGACGTAGAGGCCAACAAGCCAGGAATGTGGTCAAATATTACCGCCGAGATGTTAGGTTGGGTTAGGTTAGGTTATATTACGTTATTGATGTATATAAAGGTCCCACGGAGACGTAGAGGCCAAATCGCCCGGAATGTTGTCAAATATTACCGCCGAGGTGATAGGTTGGGTAAGGATAGGTTATATTACGTTATTGATGTATATAAAGGTCCCACGGAGAGGTAGAGGCCAACAAGCCAGGAATGTGGACAAATATTACCGCCGAGATGTTAGTTTGGGTTAGGTTAGGTTATATTACGTTATTGATGTATATAAAGGTCCCACGGAGACGTAGAGGCCAACAAGCCAGGAATGTGGACAAATATTACCGCCGAGATGTTAGTTTGGGTTAGGATAGGTTATATTACATTATTGATGTATATAAAGGTCCCACGGAGACGTAGAGGCCAACAAGCCAGGAATGTGGTCAAATATTACCGCCGAGATGTTAGGTTGGGTTAGGTTAGGTTATATTACGTTATTGATGTATATAGTGGTTCCACGGAAACGGAGAAGCCAACTCGCCAGGAATGTTGTCAAATATTACCGCCGAGAAGATAGGTTGGGTTAGGTTATGTTATATTACGTTATTGATGTATATAAAGATCTCACGGAGACGTAGAGGCAAACTCGCCAGGTATGTTATCAAATATTACCGCCGAGATGTTAGATTGGGTTAGGCTAGCTTATATTATGTTATTGATGTATATGAAGGTCCCACGGAGACGTAGAGGCCAACTCGCCAGGAATGTTCTCAAATATTACCGCCGAGATGTTAGGTTGGGTTAGGTTAGGTTATATTACGTTATAGATGTATATAAAGGTCCCACGGAGACGTAGAGACCAACTCGCCAGGAATGTTTTCAAATATTACCGCCGAGATGATAGGTTGGGTTAGGTTACGTTATATCACGTTATTGATGTATATGAAGGTCAAACGGAGACGTAGAGGCCAACTCGCCAGGAATGATGTCAAATATTACCGCCGAGATGTTAGGTTGGGTTAGGTTAGGTTATATTACGTTATTGATGTATATGAAGGTCAAACGGAGACGTAGTGGCCAACACGCCAGGAATGTGGACAAATATTACCGCCGAGATGTTAGTTTGGGTTAGGTTAGGTTATATTACGTTATTGATGTATATAAATGTCCCACGGAGACGGAGAAGCCAACTCGCCAGGCATGTTGTCAAATATTACCGCCGAGATGTTAGGTTGGGTTAGGTTAGGTTATATTACGTTATTGATGTATATAAATGTCCCACGGAGACGTAGAGGCCAACTCGGCAGGTATGTTGTCAAATATTACCGCCGAGATGTTAGGTTGGGTTAGGTTAGGTTATATTACGTGATTGATGTATATAAAAGTCCCACGGAGACGGAGAAGCCAACTCGCCAGGAATGATGTCAAACATTATCGCCGAGATGTTAGGTTGGGTTAGGTTAGGTTATATTATGTTATTGATGAATATGAAGGTCCCACGGAGACGTAGAGGCCAACTCGCCAGGTATGTTGTCAAATAGTACCGCCGAGATGTTAGGTTGGGTTAGGTTAGGTTATATTACGTTATAGATGTATAAAAAGGTCCCACGGAGATGTAGAGGCCAACTCGCCAGGAATGTTTTCAAATATTACCGCCGAGATGTTAGGTTGGGTTAGGTTAGGTTATATTACGTTATAGATGTATATAAAGGTCCCACGGAGACGTAGAGGCCAACTCGCCAGGAATGTTTTCAAATATTACCGCCGAGATGATAGGTTGGGTTAGGTTACGTTATATTACGTTATTGATGTATATAAAGGTCCCACGGAGAGGTAGAGGCCAATAAGCCAGGAATGTGGACAAATATTACAGCCGAGATGTTAGTTTGGGTTAGGTTAGGTTATATTACATTATTGATGTATATAAAGGTCCCACGGAGACGTAGAGGCCAACAAGCCAGGAATGTGGTCAAATATTACCGCCGAGAAGATAGGTTGGGTTAGGTTATGTTATATTACGTTATTGATGTATATAAAGATCTCACGGAGACGTAGAGGCAAACTCGCCAGGTATGTTGTCAAATATTACCGCCGAGATGTTAGATTGGGTTAGGCTAGCTTATATTATGTTATTGATGTATATGAAGGTCCCACGGAGACGTAGAGGCCAACTCGCCAGGTATGTTGTCAAATAGTACCGCCGAGATGTTAGGTTGGGTTAGGTTAGGTTATATTACGTTATAGATGTATATAAAGGTCCCACGGAGACGTAGAGGCCAACTCGCCAGGAATGTTTTCAAATATTACCGCCGAGATGTTAGGTTGGGTTAGGTTAGGTTATATTACGTTATAGATGTATATAAAGGTCCCACGGAGACGCAGAGGCCAACTCGCCAGGAATGTTTTCAAATATTACCGCCGAGATGATAGGTTGGGTTAGGTTACGTTATATTACGTTATTGATGTATATGAAGGTCAAACGGAGACATAGAGGCCAACTCGCCAGGAATGATGTCAAATATTACCGCCGAGATGTTAGGTTGGGTTAGGTTAGGTTATATTACATTATAGATGTATATGAAGGTCAAACGGAGACGTAGAGGCCAATTCGCCAGGAATGATGTCAAATATTACCGCCGAGATGTTAGGTTGGGTTAGGTTAGGTTATATTACGTTATTGATGTATATAAATGTCCCACGGAGACGGAGAAGCCAACTCGCCAGGCATGTTGTCAAATATTACCGCCGAGATGTTAGGTTGGGTTAGGTTAGGTTATATTACGTTATTGATGTATATAAATGTCCCACGGAGACGTAGAGGCCAACTCGGCAGGTATGTTGTCAAATATTACCGCCGAGATGTTAGGTTGGGTTAGGTTAGGTTATATTACGTGATTGATGTATATAAAAGTCCCACGGAGACGGAGAAGCCAACTCGCCAGGAATGATGTCAAACATTATCGCCGAGATGTTAGGTTGGGTTAGGTTATGTTATATTACGTTATTGATGTATATAAAGATCTCACGGAGACGTAGAGGCCAACTCGCCAGGTATGCTGTCAAATATTACCGCCGAGATGTTAGATTGGGTTAGGCTAGCTTATATTATGTTATTGATGAATATGAAGGTCCCACGGAGACGTAGAGGCCAACTCGCCAGGTATGTTGTCAAATAGTACCGCCGAGGTGTTAGGTTGGGTTAGGTTAGGTTATATTACGTTATAGATGTATATAAAAGTCCCACGGAGACGTAGAGGCCAACTCGCCAGGAATGATGTCAAATATTACCGCCGAGATGATAGGTTGTGTTAGGTTAGGTTATATTACATTATTGATGTATATGAAGGTCAAACGGAGACGTAGAGGCCAACTCGCCCGGAATAATGTCAAATATTACCGCCGAGATGTTAGGTTGGGTTAGGTTAGGTTACATTACATTATTGATGTATATAAAGGTCCCACGGAGACGTAGAGGCCAACAAGCCAGGAATGTGGTCAAATATTACCGCCGAGATGTTAGGTTGGGTTAGGTTAGGTTATATTAGGTTATAGATGTATATAAAGGTCCCACGGAGACGTAGAGGCCAACTCGCCAGGAATGTTTTCAAATATTACCGCCGAGATGTTAGGTTGGGTTAGGTTAGGTTATATTACGTTATAGATGTATATAAAGGTCCCACGGAGACGCAGAGGCCAACTCGCCAGGAATGTTTTCAAATATTACCGCCGAGATGATAGGTTGGGTTAGGTTACGGTATATTACGTTATTGATGTATATGAAGGTCAAACGGAGACATAGAGGCCAACTCGCCAGGAATGATGTCAAATATTACCGCCGAGATGTTAGGTTGGGTTAGGTTAGGTTATATTACATTATTGATGTATATGAAGGTCAAACGGAGACGTAGAGGCCAATTCGCCAGGAATGATGTCAAATATTACCGCCGAGATGTTAGGTTGGGTTAGGTTAGGTTACATTACATTATTGATGTATATAAATGTCCCACGGAGACGTAGAGGCCAACGAGACAGGAATGTGGTCAAATATTACCGCCGAGATGTTAGGTTGGGTTAGGTTAGGTTATATTACGTTATTGATGTATATAAAGGTCCCACGGAGACGTAGAGGCCAAATCGCCCGGAATGTTGTCAAATATTACCGCCGAGATGTTAGGTTGGGTTAGGTTAGGTTATATTACGTTATAGATGTATATAAAGGTCCCACGGAGACGTAGAGGCCAACTCGCCAGGAATGTTCTCAAATATTACCGCCGAGATGTTAGGTTGGGTTAGGTTAGGTTATATTACGTTATAGATGTATATAAAGGTCCCACGGAGACGTAGAGACCAACTCGCCAGGAATGTTTTCAAATATTACCGCCGAGATGATAGGTTGGGTTAGGTTACGTTATATCACGTTATTGATGTATATGAAGGTCAAACGGAGACGTAGAGGCCAACTCGCCAGGAATGATGTCAAATATTACCGCCGAGATGTTAGGTTGGGTTAGGTTAGGTTATATTACGTTATTGATGTATATGAAGGTCAAACGGAGACGTAGAGGCCAACACGCCAGGAATGTGGACAAATATTACCGCCGAGATGTTAGTTTGGGTTAGGTTAGGTTATATTACGTTATTGATGTATATAAAGGTCCCACGGAGACGTAGAGGCCAACAAGCCAGGAATGTGGTCAAATATTACCGCCGAGATGTTAGGTTGGCTTAGGTTAGGTTATATTACGTTATTGATGTATATAATGGGTCCACGGAAACGGAGAAGCCAACTCGCCAGGAATGTTGTCAAATATTACCGCCGAGAAGATAGGTTGGGTTAGGTTATGTTATATTACGTTATTGATGTATATAAAGATCTCACGGAGACGTAGAGGCCAACTCGCCAGGTATGCTGTCAAATATTACCGCCGAGATGTTAGATTGGGTTAGGCTAGCTTATATTATGTTATTGATGAATATGAAGGTCCCACGGAGACGTAGAGGCCAACTCGCCAGGTATGTTGTCAAATAGTACCGCCGAGGTGTTAGGTTGGGTTAGGTTAGGTTATATTACGTTATAGATGTATATAAAAGTCCCACGGAGACGTAGAGGCCAACTCGCCAGGAATGTTTTCAAATATTACCGCCGAAATGATAGGTTGGGTTAGGTTACGTTATATCACGTTATTGATGTATATGAAGGTCAAACGGAGACGTAGAGGCCAACTCGCCAGGAATGATGTCAAATATTACCGCCGAGATGTTAGGTTGGGTTAGGTTAGGTTATATTACGTTATTGATGTATATGAAGGTCAAACGGAGACGTAGAGGCCAACACGCCAGGAATGTGGACAAATATTACCGCCGAGATGTTAGTTTGGGTTAGGTTAGGTTATATTACGTTATTGATGTATATAAAGGTCCCACGGAGACGTAGAGGCCAACAAGCCAGGAATGTGGTCAAATATTACCGCCGAGATGTTAGGTTGGCTTAGGTTAGGTTATATTACGTTATTGATGTATATAATGGGTCCACGGAAACGGAGAAGCCAACTCGCCAGGAATGTTGTCAAATATTACCGCCGAGAAGATAGGTTGGGTTAGGTTATGTTATATTACGTTATTGATGTATATAAAGATCTCACGGAGACGTAGAGGCCAACTCGCCAGGTATGCTGTCAAATATTACCGCCGAGATGTTAGATTGGGTTAGGCTAGCTTATATTATGTTATTGATGAATATGAAGGTCCCACGGAGACGTAGAGGCCAACTCGCCAGGTATGTTGTCAAATAGTACCGCCGAGGTGTTAGGTTGGGTTAGGTTAGGTTATATTACGTTATAGATGTATATAAAAGTCCCACGGAGACGTAGAGGCCAACTCGCCAGGAATGTTTTCAAATATTACCGCCGAGATGATAGGTTGGGTTAGGTTAGGTTATATTACGTTATTGATGTATATGAAGGTCAAACGGAGACGTAGAGGCCAACACGCCAGGAATGATGTCAAATATTACCGCCGAGATGTTAGGTTGGGTTATGTTAGGTTATATTACGTTATTGATGTATATAAAGGTCCCACGGAGACGTAGAGGCCAACTCGCCAGGAATGTTTTCAAATATTACCGCCGAGATGATAGGTTGGGTTAGGTTAGGTTATATTACGTTATTGATGTATATGAAGGTCAAACGGAGACGTAGAGGCCAACTCGCCAGGAATGATGTCAAATATTACCGCCGAGATGATAGGTTGGGTAAGGTTAGGTTATACTACGTTATTGATGTATATGAAGGTCAAACGGAGACGTAGAGGCCAACTCGCCAGGAATGATGTCAAATATTACCGCCGAGATGATAGGTTGTGTTAGGTTAGGTTATATTACATTATTCATGTATATGAAGGTCAAACGGAGACGTAGAGGCCAACTCGCCCGGAATAATGTCAAATATTACCGCCGAGATGTTAGGTTGGGTTAGGTTAGGTTACATTACATTATTGATGTATATAAATGTCCCACGGAGACTAGAGGCCAACAAGACAGGAATGTGGTCAAATATTACCGCCGAAATGTTAGATTGGGTTAGGCTAGGTTATATTACTTTATTGAATTATATAAAGGTCCTACGGAGACGTAGAGGCCAACAAGCCAGGAATGTGGTCAAATATTACCGCCGAGATGATAGGTTAGGTTAGGTTAGGTTATATTACGTTATAGATGTATATAAAGGTCCCACGGAGACGTAGAGGCCAACTCGCCAGGAATGTTTTCAAATATTACCGCCGAGATGATGGGTTGGGGTAGGTTACGTTATATTAAGTTATTGATGTATATGAAGGTCAAACGGAGACCTAGAGGCCAACTCGCCAGGAATGATGTCAAATATTACCGCCGAGATGTTAGGTTTGGTTAGGTTAGGTTATATTACGATATTGATGTATATAAATGTCCCACGGAGACGGAGAAGCCAACTCGCCAGGAATGATGTCAAATATTACCGCCGAGATGTTAGGTTGGGTTATGTTAGGTTATATTACGTTATTGATGTATATAAATGTCCCACGGAGAAGTAGAGGCCAACAAGACAGGAATGTGGTCAAATATTACCGCCGAGATGTTAGATTGGGTTAGGTTAGGTTATATTACGTTATTGATGTATACGAAGGTCAAACGGAGACGTAGAGGCCAACTCGCCCGGAATGATGTCAAATATTACCGCCGAGATGTTAGGTTGGGTTACGTTAGGTTACATTACATTATTGATGTATATAAATGTCCCACGGAGACGTAGAGGCCAACAAGACAGGAATGTGGTCAAATATTACCGCCGAAATGTTAGATTGGGTTAGGCTAGGTTATATTACTTTATTGAATTATATAAAGGTCCTACGAAGACGTAGAGGCCAACAAGCCAGGAATGTGGTCAAATATTACCGCCGAGATGTTAGATTGGGTTAGGCTAGCTTATATTATGTTATTTATGTATATGAAGGTCAAACGGAGACGCAGAGGCCAACACGCCAGGAATGATGTCAAATATTACCGCCGAGATGTTAGGTTGGGTTATGTTAGGTTATATTACGTTATTGATGTATGTAAAGTTCCCACGGAGACGTAGAGGCCAAATCGCCCGGAATGTTGTCAAATATTACCGCCGATGTGATGGGTTGGGTTAGGTTAGGTTATATAAAGTTATTGATGTATATGAAGGTCAAACGGGGACGTAGAGGCCAACTCGCCAGGAATGATGTCAAATATTACCGCCGAGATGATAGGTTGGGTTAGGTTAGGTTCTATTACGTTATTGATGTATATGAAGGTCAAACGGAGACGTAGAGGCCAACACGCCAGGAATGATGTCAAATATTACCGCCGAGATGTTAGGTTGGGTTAGGTTACGTTATATTACGTTATTGATGTATATGAAGGTCAAACGGAGACGTGGGGGCCAAGTCGGCAGGTATGTTGTCAAATATTACCGCCGAGATGTTAGGTTGGGTTAGGTTAGGTTATATTACGTTATTGATGTATATAAATGTCCCACGGAGACGTAGAGGCCAACTCGGCAGGTATGTTGTCAAATATTACCGCCGAGATGTTAGTTTGGGTTAGGTTAGGTTATATAAAGTTATTGATGTATATGAAGTTCAAACGGAGACGTAGAGGCCAACTCGCCAGGAATGTTGTCAAATATTACCGCCGAGATGTTAGTTTGGGTTAGGTTAGGTTATATTACATTATTGATGTATATGAAGGTCAAACGGAGACGTAGAGCCCAACTCGCCCGGAATGATGTCAAATATTACCGCCGAGATATTAGGTTGGGTTACGTTAGGTTACATCACATTATTGATGTATATAAATGTCCCACGGAGACGTAGAGGCCAACAAGACAGGAATGTGGTCAAATATTACCGCCGAAATGTTAGATTGGGTTAGGCTAGGTTATATTACTTTATTGAATTATATAAAGGTCCTACGGAGACGTAGAGGCCAACAAGCCAGGAATATGGTCAAATATTACCGCCGAGATGTTAGATTGGGTTAGGCTAGCTTATATTATGTTATTTGTGTATATAAAGGTCCCACGGAGGCGTGGAGGCCAACAAGCCAGGAATGTGGTCAAATATTACCGCCGAGATGTTAGGTTGGGTTAGGTTAGGTTATATTATGTTATTGATGTATATAAAGGTCCCACGGAGATGTAGAGGCCAACTCGCCAGGAATGTTTTCAAATATTACCGCCGAGATGTTAGGTTGGGTTAGGTTAGGTTATATTACGTTATAGATGTATATAAAGGTCCCACGGAGACGTAGAGGCCAACTCGCCAGGAATGTTTTCAAATATTACCGCCGAGATGATAGGTTGGGTTAGGTTAAGTTATATTACGTTATTGATGTATATAAAGGTCCCACGGAGAGGTAGAGGCCAACAAGCCAGGAATGTGGACAAATATTACCGCCGAGATGTTAGTTTGGGTTAGGATAGGTTATATTACATTATTGATGTATATAAAGGTCCCACGGAGACGTAGAGGCCAACAAGCCAGGAATGTGGTCAAATATTACCGCCGAGATGTTAGGTTGGGTTAGGTTAGGTTATATTACGTTATTGATGTATATAGTGGTTCCACGGAAACGGAGAAGCCAACTCGCCAGGAATGTTGTCAAATATTACCGCCGAGAAGATAGGTTGGGTTAGGTTATGTTATATTACGTTATTGATGTATATAAAGATCTCACGGAGACGTAGAGGCAAACTCGCCAGGTATGTTATCAAATATTACCGCCGAGATGTTAGATTGGGTTAGGCTAGCTTATATTATGTTATTGATGTATATGAAGGTCCCACGGAGACGTAGAGGCCAACTCGGCAGGTATGTTGTCAAATATTACCGCCGAGATGTTAGGTTGGGTTATGTTAGGTTATATTACGTTATTGATGTATATAAAGGTCCCACGGAGACGTAGAGGTCAAATCGCCCGGAATGTTGTCAAATATTACAGCCGAGGTGATAGGTTGGGTAAGGATAGGTTATATTACGTTATTGATGTATATAAAGGTCCCACGGAGAGGTAGAGGCCAACAAGCCAGGAATGTGGACAAATATTACCGCCGAGATGTTAGTTTGGTTTAGGTTAGGTTATATTACGTTATAGATGTATATAAAGGTCCCACGGAGATGTAGAGGCCAACTCGCCAGGAATGTTTTCAAATATTACCGCCGAGATGTTAGGTTGGGTTAGGTTAGGTTATATTACGTTATAGATGTATATAAAGGTCCCACGGAGACGCAGAGGCCAACTCGCCAGGAATGTTTTCAAATATTACCGCCGAGATGATAGGTTGGGTTAGGTTACGTTATATTACGTTATTGATGTATATGAAGGTCAAACGGAGACGTAGAGGCCAACTCGCCAGGAATGATGTCAAATATTACCGCCGAGATGTTAGGTTGGGTTAGGTTAGGTTATATTACGTTATTGATGTATATAAATGTCCCACGGAGACGGAGAAGCCAACTCGCCAGGCATGTTGTCAAATATTACCGCCGAGATGTTAGGTTGGGTTAGGTTAGGTTATATTACGTGATTGATGTATATAAAAGTCCCACGGAGACGGAGAAGCCAACTCGCCAGGAATGATGTCAAACATTATCGCCGAGATGTTAGGTTGGGTTAGGTTAGGTTATATTATGTTATTGATGAATATGGAGGTCCCACGGAGACGTAGAGGCCAACTCGCCAGGTATGTTGTCAAATAGTACCGCCGAGATGTTAGGTTGGGTTAGGTTAGGTTATATTACGTTATAGATGTATATAAAGGTCCCACGGAGATGTAGAGGCCAACTCGCCAGGAATGTTTTCAAATATTACCGCCGAGATGTTAGGTTGGGTTAGGTTAGGTTATATTACGTTATAGATGTATATAAAGGTCCCACGGAGACGTAGAGGCCAACTCGCCAGGAATGTTTTCAAATATTACCGCCGAGATGATAGGTTGGGTTAGGTTACGTTATATTACGTTATTGATGTATAAAAAGGTCCCACGGAGAGGTAGAGGCCAACAAGCCAGGAATGTGGACAAATATTACCGCCGAGATGTTAGTTTGGGTTAGGTTAGGTTATATTACATTATTGATGTATATAAAGGTCCCACGGAGACGTAGAGGCCAACAAGCCAGGAATGTGGTCAAATATTACCGCCGAGAAGATAGGTTGGGTTAGGTTATGTTATATTACGTTATTGATGTATATAAAGATCTCACGGAGACGTAGAGGCAAACTCGCCAGGTATGTTGTCAAATATTACCGCCGAGATGTTAGATTGGGTTAGGCTAGCTTATATTATGTTATTGATGTATATGAAGGTCCCACGGAGACGTAGAGGCCAACTCGCCAGGTATGTTGTCAAATAGTACCGCCGAGATGTTAGGTTGGGTTAGGTTAGGTTATATTAGGTTATAGATGTATATAAAGGTCCCACGGAGACGTAGAGGCCAACTCGCCAGGAATGTTTTCAAATATTACCGCCGAGATGTTAGGTTGGGTTAGGTTAGGTTATATTACGTTATAGATGTATATAAAGGTCCCACGGAGACGCAGAGGCCAACTCGCCAGGAATGTTTTCAAATATTACCGCCGAGATGATAGGTTGGGTTAGGTTACGTTATATTACGTTATTGATGTATATGAAGGTCAAACGGAGACGTAGAGGCCAACTCGCCAGGAATGATGTCAAATATTACCGCCGAGATGTTAGGTTGGGTTAGGTTAGGTTATATTACGTTATTGATGTATATAAATGTCCCACGGAGACGGAGAAGCCAACTCGCCAGGCATGTTGTCAAATATTACCGCCGAGATGTTAGGTTGGGTTAGGTTAGGTTATATTACGTTATTGATGTATATAAATGTCCCACGGAGACGTAGAGGCCAACTCGGCAGGTATGTTGTCAAATATTACCGCCGAGATGTTAGGTTGGGTTAGGTTAGGTTATATTACGTTATTGATGTATATAAAGGTCCCACGGAGACGTAGAGGCCAACTCGCCAAGAATGTTTTCAAATATTACCGCCGAGATGTTAGGTTGGATTAGGTTAGGTTATATTACGTTATAGATGTATATAAAGGTCCCACGGAGACATAGAGGCCAACTCGCCAGGAATGTTTTCAAATATTACCGCCGAGATGTTAGGTTGGATTAGGTTAGGTTATATCACATTATTGATGTATATGAAGGTCAAACGGAGACGTAGAGGCCAATTCGCCAGGAATGATGTCAAATATTACCGCCGAGATGTTAGGTTGAGTTAGGTTAGGTTACATTACATTATTGATGTATATAAATGTCCCACGGAGACGTAGAGGCCAACGAGACAGGAATGTGATCAAATATTACCGCCAAAATGTTAGATTGGGTTAGGCTAGGTTATATTACTTTATTGAATTATATAAAGGTCCTACGGAGACGTAGAGGCCAACAAGCCAGGAATGTGGTCAAATATTACCGCCGAGATGTTAGGTTGGGTTAGGTTAGGTTATATTACGTTATTGATGTATATAAAGGTCCCACGGAGACGTAGAGGCCAAATCGCCCGGAATGTTGTCAAATATTACCGCCGAGGTGATAGGTTGGGTAAGGATAGGTTATATTACGTTATTGATGTATATAAAGGTCCCACGGAGAGGTAGAGGCCAACAAGCCAGGAATGTGGACAAATATTACCGCCGAGATGTTAGTTTGGGTTAGGTTAGGTTATATTACGTTATTGATGTATATAAAGGTCCCACGGAGACGTAGAGGCCAACAAGCCAGGAATGTGGACAAATATTACCGCCGAGATGTTAGTTTGGGTTAGGATAGGTTATATTACATTATTGATGTATATAAAGGTCCCACGGAGACGTAGAGGCCAACAAGCCAGGAATGTGGTCAAATATTACCGCCGAGATGTTAGGTTGGGTTAGGTTAGGTTATATTACGTTATTGATGTATATAGTGGTTCCACGGAAACGGAGAAGCCAACTCGCCAGGAATGTTGTCAAATATTACCGCCGAGAAGATAGGTTGGGTTAGGTTATGTTATATTACGTTATTGATGTATATAAAGATCTCACGGAGACGTAGAGGCAAACTCGCCAGGTATGTTATCAAATATTACCGCCGAGATGTTAGATTGGGTTAGGCTAGCTTATATTATGTTATTGATGTATATGAAGGTCCCACGGAGACGTAGAGGCCAACTCGCCAGGAATGTTCTCAAATATTACCGCCGAGATATTAGGTTGGGTTAGGTTAGGTTATATTACGTTATAGATGTATATAAAGGTCCCACGGAGACGTAGAGACCAACTCGCCAGGAATGTTTTCAAATATTACCGCCGAGATGATAGGTTGGGTTAGGTTACGTTATATCACGTTATTGATGTATATGAAGGTCAAACGGAGACGTAGAGGCCAACTCGCCAGGAATGATGTCAAATATTACCGCCGAGATGTTAGGTTGGGTTAGGTTAGGTTATATTACGTTATTGATGTATATGAAGGTCAAACGGAGACGTAGTGGCCAACACGCCAGGAATGTGGACAAATATTACCGCCGAGATGTTAGTTTGGGTTAGGTTAGGTTATATTACGTTATTGATGTATATAAAGGTCCCACGGAGACGTAGAGGCCAACTCGGCAGGTATGTTGTCAAATATTACCGCCGAGATGTTAGGTTGGGTTAGGTTAGGTTATATTACGTTATTGATGTATATAAAGGTCCCACGGAGACGTAGAGGCCAACTCGCCAAGAATGTTTTCAAATATTACCGCCGAGATGTTAGGTTGGATTAGGTTAGGTTATATTACGTTATAGATGTATATAAAGGTCCCACGGAGACATAGAGGCCAACTCGCCAGGAATGTTTTCAAATATTACCGCCGAGATGTTAGGTTGGATTAGGTTAGGTTATATCACATTATTGATGTATATGAAGGTCAAACGGAGACGTAGAGGCCAATTCGCCAGGAATGATGTCAAATATTACCGCCGAGATGTTAGGTTGAGTTAGGTTAGGTTACATTACATTATTGATGTATATAAATGTCCCACGGAGACGTAGAGGCCAACGAGACAGGAATGTGATCAAATATTACCGCCAAAATGTTAGATTGGGTTAGGCTAGGTTATATTACTTTATTGAATTATATAAAGGTCCTACGGAGACGTAGAGGCCAACAAGCCAGGAATGTGGTCAAATATTACCGCCGAGATGTTAGGTTGGGTTAGGTTAGGTTATATTACGTTATTGATGTATATAAAGGTCCCACGGAGACGTAGAGGCCAAATCGCCCGGAATGTTGTCAAATATTACCGCCGAGGTGATAGGTTGGGTAAGGATAGGTTATATTACGTTATTGATGTATATAAAGGTCCCACGGAGAGGTAGAGGCCAACAAGCCAGGAATGTGGACAAATATTACCGCCGAGATGTTAGTTTGGGTTAGGTTAGGTTATATTACGTTATTGATGTATATAAAGGTCCCACGGAGACGTAGAGGCCAACAAGCCAGGAATGTGGACAAATATTACCGCCGAGATGTTAGTTTGGGTTAGGATAGGTTATATTACATTATTGATGTATATAAAGGTCCCACGGAGACGTAGAGGCCAACAAGCCAGGAATGTGGTCAAATATTACCGCCGAGATGTTAGGTTGGGTTAGGTTAGGTTATATTACGTTATTGATGTATATAGTGGTTCCACGGAAACGGAGAAGCCAACTCGCCAGGAATGTTGTCAAATATTACCGCCGAGAAGATAGGTTGGGTTAGGTTATGTTATATTACGTTATTGATGTATATAAAGATCTCACGGAGACGTAGAGGCAAACTCGCCAGGTATGTTATCAAATATTACCGCCGAGATGTTAGATTGGGTTAGGCTAGCTTATATTATGTTATTGATGTATATGAAGGTCCCACGGAGACGTAGAGGCCAACTCGCCAGGAATGTTCTCAAATATTACCGCCGAGATATTAGGTTGGGTTAGGTTAGGTTATATTACGTTATAGATGTATATAAAGGTCCCACGGAGACGTAGAGACCAACTCGCCAGGAATGTTTTCAAATATTACCGCCGAGATGATAGGTTGGGTTAGGTTACGTTATATCACGTTATTGATGTATATGAAGGTCAAACGGAGACGTAGAGGCCAACTCGCCAGGAATGATGTCAAATATTACCGCCGAGATGTTAGGTTGGGTTAGGTTAGGTTATATTACGTTATTGATGTATATGAAGGTCAAACGGAGACGTAGTGGCCAACACGCCAGGAATGTGGACAAATATTACCGCCGAGATGTTAGTTTGGGTTAGGTTAGGTTATATTACGTTATTGATGTATATAAAGGTCCCACGGAGACGTAGAGGCCAACAAGCCAGGAATGTGGTCAAATATTACCGCCGAGATGTTAGGTTGGCTTAGGTTAGGTTATATTACGTTATTGATGTATATAATGGGTCCACGGAAACGGAGAAGCCAACTCGCCAGGAATGTTGTCAAATATTACCGCCGAGAAGATAGGTTGGGTTAGGTTATGTTATATTACGTTATTGATGTATATAAAGATCTCACGGAGACGTAGAGGCCAACTCGCCAGGTATGCTGTCAAATATTACCGCCGAGATGTTAGATTGGGTTAGGCTAGCTTATATTATGTTATTGATGAATATGAAGGTCCCACGGAGACGTAGAGGCCAACTCGCCAGGTATGTTGTCAAATAGTACCGCCGAGGTGTTAGGTTGGGTTAGGTTAGGTTATATTACGTTATAGATGTATATAAAAGTCCCACGGAGACGTAGAGGCCAACTCGCCAGGAATGTTTTCAAATATTACCGCCGAGATGATAGGTTGGGTTAGGTTAGGTTATATTACGTTATTGATGTATATGAAGGTCAAACGGAGACGTAGAGGCCAACACGCCAGGAATGATGTCAAATATTACCGCCGAGATGTTAGGTTGGGTTATGTTAGGTTATATTACGTTATAGATGTATATAAAGGTCCCACGGAGACGTAGAGGCCAACTCGCCAGGAATGTTTTCAAATATTACCGCCGAGATGATATGTTGGGTTAGGTTACGTTATATTACGTTATTGATGTATATGAAGGTCAAACGGAGACCTAGAGGCCAACTCGCCAGGAATGATGTCAAATATTACCGCCGAGATGTTAGGTTGGGTTAGGTTAGGTTATATTACATTATTGATGTATATGAAGGTCAAACGGAGACGTAGAGGCCAACTCGCCCGGAATGATGTCAAATATTACCGCCGAGATGTTAGGTTGGGTTACGTTAGGTTACATTACATTATTGATGTATATAAATGTCCCACGGAGACGTAGAGGCTAACAAGACAGGAATGTGGTCAAATATTACCGCCGAAATGTTAGATTGGGTTAGGCTAGGTTATATTACTTTATTGAATTATATAAAGGTCCTACGAAGACGTAGAGGCCAACAAGCCAGGAATGTGGTCAAATATTACCGCCGAGATGTTAGATTGGGTTAGGCTAGCTTATATTATGTTATTTATGTATATAAAGGTCCCACGGAGACGTGGAGGCCAACAAGCCAGGAATGTGGTCAAATATTACCGCCGAGATGATAGGTTAGGTTAGGTTAGGTTATATTACGTTATTGATGTATATGAAGGTCAAACGGAGACGTAGAGGCCAACTCGCCAGGAATGATGTCAAATATTACCGCCGAGATGATAGGTTGGGTTAGGTTAGGTTCTATTACGTTATTGATGTATATGAAGGTCAAACGGAGACGTAGAGGCCAACACGCCAGGAATGATGTCAAATATTACCGCCGAGATGTTAGGTTGGGTTAGGTTACGTTATATTACGTTATTGATGTATATGAAGGTCAAACGGAGACGTGGAGGCCAAGTCGGCAGGTATGTTGTCAAATATTACCGCCGAGATGTTAGGTTGGGTTAGGTTAGGTTATATTACGTTATTGATGTATATAAATGTCCCACGGAGACGTAGAGGCCAACTCGGCAGGTATGTTGTCAAATATTACCGCCGAGATGTTAGTTTGGGTTAGGTTAGGTTATATTAAGTTATTGATGTATATGAAGTTCAAACGGAGACGTAGAGGCCAACTCGCCAGGAATGTTGTCAAATATTACCGCCGAGATGTTAGTTTGGGTTAGGTTAGGTTATATTACATTATTGATGTATATGAAGGTCAAACGCAGACGTAGAGGCCAACTCGCCCGGAATGATGTCAAATATTACTGCCGAGATGTTAGGTTGGGTTACGTTAGGTTACATTACATTATTGATGTATATAAATGTCCCACGGAGACGTAGAGGCCAACAAGACAGGAATGTGGTCAAATATTACCGCCGAAATGTTAGATTGGGTTAGGCTAGGTTATATTACTTTATTGAATTATATAAAGGTCCTACGGAGACGTAGAGGCCAACAAGCCAGGAATATGGTCAAATATTACCGCCGAGATGTTAGATTGGGTTAGGCTAGCTTATATTATGTTATTTCTGTATATAAAGGTCCCACGGAGGCGTGGAGGCCAACAAGCCAGGAATGTGGTCAAATATTACCGCCGAGATGATAGGTTAGGTTATATTACGTTATAGATGTATATAAAGGTCCCACGGAGACGTAGAGGCCAACTCGCCAGGAATGTTTTCAAATATTACCGCCGAGACGATAGGTTGGGTTAGGTTACGTTATATTACGTTATTGATGTATATGAAGGTCAAACGGAGACCTAGAGGCCAACTCGCCAGGAATGATGTCAAATATTACCGCCGAGATGTTAGGTTGGGTTAGGTTAGGTTATATTACGATATTGATGTATATAAATGTCCCACGGAGACGGAGAAGCCAACTCGCCAGGCATGTTGTCAAATATTACAGCCGAGATGTTAGGTTGGGTTAGGTTAGGTTATATTACGTTATTGATGTATATAAATGTCCCACGGAGACGTAGAGGCCAACTCGGCAGGGATGTTGTCAAATATTACCGCCGAGATGTTAGGTTGGGTTAGGTTAGGTTATATTACGTGATTGATGTATATAAAAGTCCCACGGAGAAGGAGAAACCAACTCGCCAGGAATGTTGTAAAATATTACCGCCGAGATGTTAGATTGGGTTAGGTTAAGTTGTATTACGTTATTGAAGTATATAAAGGTTCTACGGAGACGCAGAGGCCAACAAGCCAGGAATGTGGTCAAATATTACCGCCGAGATGTTAGATTGGGTTAGGCTAGCTTACATTAGGTTATTTGTGTATATAAAGGTCCCACGGATACGTAGAGGCCAACTCGCCAGGAATGTGGTCAAATATTACCGCCGAGATGATAGGTTGGGTAAGGTTAGGTTATATTACGTTATTGATGTATATGAAGGTCAAACGGAGACCTAGAGGCCAACTCGCCTGGAATGATGTCAAATATTACCGCCGAGATGATAGGTTGGGTTAGGTTAGGTTCTATTACGTTATTGATGTATATGAAGGTCAAACGGAGACGTAGAGGCCAACACGCCAGGAATGATGTCAAATATTACCGCCGAGATGTTAGGTTGGGTTATGTTAGGTTATATTACGTTATAGATGTATATAAAGGTCCCACGGAGATGTAGAGGCCAACAAGACAGGATAGTGGTCAAATATTACCGCCGAGATGTTAGGTTGGGTTAGGTTAGGTTATATTATGTTATTTATGTTTATAAAGGTCCCACGGAGACGTAGAGGCCAACTCGCCAGATATGTTTCAAATATTACCGCCGAGATGTTAGATTGGGTTAGGATAGGTTATATTACGATATTGATGTATATGAAGGTCAAACGGAGACGTAGAGGCCAACTCGGCAGGTATGATGTCAAACATTACCGCCGTGATGTTAGGTTGGGTTAGGTTAGGTTATATTACGTGATTGATGTATATAAAAGTCCCACGGAGAAGGAGAAGCCAACTCGCCAGGAATGTTGTAAAATATTATCGCCGAGATGTAAGGTTGGGTTAGGTTAGGTTATATTACGTTATTGATGTATATAAAGGTCCCACGGAGAAGTAGAGGCCAACAAGACAGGAATGTGGTCAAATATTACCGCCGAGATGTTAGATTGGGTTAGGTTAGGTTATATTACGTTATTGAAGTATATAAAGGTTCTACGGAGACGCAGAGGCCAACAAGCCAGGAATGTGGTCAAATATTACCGCCGAGATGTTAGATTGGGTTAGCCTAGCTTACATTATGTTATTTGTGTATATAAAGGTCCCACGGATACGTAGATGCCAACTCGCCAGGAATGTGGTCAAATATTACCGCCGAGATGATAGGTTGGGTAAGGTTAGGTTATACTACGTTACTGATGTATATGAAGGTCAAACGGAGACGTAGAGGCCAACACGCCAGGAATGATGTCAAATATTACCGCCGAGATGTTAGGTTGGGTTATGTTAGGTTATATTACGTGATTGATGTATATAAAAGTCCCACGGAGAAGGAGAAGCCAACTCGCCAGGAATGTTGTAAAATATTATCGCCGAGATGTTAGGTTGGGTTAGGTTAGGTTCTATTACGTTATTGATGTATATGAAGGTCAAACGGAGACGTAGAGGCCAACACGCCAGGACTGATGTCAAATATTACCGCCGAGATGTTAGGTTGGGTTATGTTAGGTTATATTACGTTATAGATGTATATAAAGGTCCCACGGAGATGTAGAGGCCAACAAGACAGGATAGTGGTCAAATATTACCGCTGAGATGTTAGGTTGGGTTAGGTTAGGTTATATTATGTTATTTATGTTTATAAACGTCCCACGGAGACGTAGAGGCCAACTCGGCAGGTATGTTGTCAAATATTACCGCCGAGATGTTAGTTTGGGTTAGGTTAGGTTATATTAAGTTATTGATGTATATGAAGATCAAACGGAGACGTAGAGGCCAACTCGCCAGGAATGTTGTCAAATATTACCGCCGAGATGTTAGTTTGGGTTAGGTTAGGTTATATTACATTATTGATGTATATGAAGGTCAAACGGAGACGTAGAGGCCAACTCGCCCGGAATGATGTCAAATATTACCGCCGAAATGTTAGATTGGGTTAGGCTAGGTTATATTACTTTATTGAATTATATAAAGGTCCTACGGATACGTAGAGGCCAACAAGCCAGGAATGTGGTCAAATATTACCGCCGAGATGTTAGATTGGGTTAGGCTAGCTTATATTATGTTATTTATGTATATAAAGGTCCCACGGAGACGTGGAGGCCAACAAGCCAGGAATGTGGTCAAATATTACCGCCGAGATGATAGGTTAGGTTAGGTTAGGTTATATTACGTTATTGATGTATATGAAGGTCAAACGGAGACGTAGAGGCCAACTCGCCAGGAATGATGTCAAATATTACCGCCGAGATGATAGGTTGGGTTAGGTTAGGTTCTATTACGTTATTGATGTATATGAAGGTCAAACGGAGACGTAGAGGCCAACACGCCAGGAATGATGTCAAATATTACCGCCGAGATGTTAGGTTGGGTTAGGTTACGTTATATTACGTTATTGATGTATATGAAGGTCAAACGGAGACGTGGGGGCCAAGTCGGCAGGTATGTTGTCAAATATTACCGCCGAGATGTTAGGTTGGGTTAGGTTAGGTTATATTACGTTATTGATGTATATAAATGTCCCACGGAGACGTAGAGGCCAACTCGGCAGGTATGTTGTCAAATATTACCGCCGAGATGTTAGTTTGGGTTAGGTTAGGTTATATTAAGTTATTGATGTATATGAAGTTCAAACGGAGACGTAGAGGCCAACTCGCCAGGAATGTTGTCAAATATTACCGCCGAGATGTTAGTTTGGGTTAGGTTAGGTTATATTACATTATTGATGTATATGAAGGTCAAACGCAGACGTAGAGGCCAACTCGCCCGGAATGATGTCAAATATTACTGCCGAGATGTTAGGTTGGGTTACGTTAGGTTACATTACATTATTGATGTATATAAATGTCCCACGGAGACGTAGAGGCCAACAAGACAGGAATGTGGTCAAATATTACCGCCGAAATGTTAGATTGGGTTAGGCTAGGTTATATTACTTTATTGAATTATATAAAGGTCCTACGGAGACGTAGAGGCCAACAAGCCAGGAATATGGTCAAATATTACCGCCGAGATGTTAGATTGGGTTAGGCTAGCTTATATTATGTTATTTCTGTATATAAAGGTCCCACGGAGGCGTGGAGGCCAACAAGCCAGGAATGTGGTCAAATATTACCGCCGAGATGATAGGTTAGGTTATATTACGTTATAGATGTATATAAAGGTCCCACGGAGACGTAGAGGCCAACTCGCCAGGAATGTTTTCAAATATTACCGCCGAGACGATAGGTTGGGTTAGGTTACGTTATATTACGTTATTGATGTATATGAAGGTCAAACGGAGACCTAGAGGCCAACTCGCCAGGAATGATGTCAAATATTACCGCCGAGATGTTAGGTTGGGTTAGGTTAGGTTATATTACGATATTGATGTATATAAATGTCCCACGGAGACGGAGAAGCCAACTCGCCAGGCATGTTGTCAAATATTACAGCCGAGATGTTAGGTTGGGTTAGGTTAGGTTATATTACGTTATTGATGTATATAAATGTCCCACGGAGACGTAGAGGCCAACTCGGCAGGGATGTTGTCAAATATTACCGCCGAGATGTTAGGTTGGGTTAGGTTAGGTTATATTACGTGATTGATGTATATAAAAGTCCCACGGAGAAGGAGAAACCAACTCGCCAGGAATGTTGTAAAATATTACCGCCGAGATGTTAGATTGGGTTAGGTTAAGTTGTATTACGTTATTGAAGTATATAAAGGTTCTACGGAGACGCAGAGGCCAACAAGCCAGGAATGTGGTCAAATATTACCGCCGAGATGTTAGATTGGGTTAGGCTAGCTTACATTAGGTTATTTGTGTATATAAAGGTCCCACGGATACGTAGAGGCCAACTCGCCAGGAATGTGGTCAAATATTACCGCCGAGATGATAGGTTGGGTAAGGTTAGGTTATATTACGTTATTGATGTATATGAAGGTCAAACGGAGACCTAGAGGCCAACTCGCCTGGAATGATGTCAAATATTACCGCCGAGATGATAGGTTGGGTTAGGTTAGGTTCTATTACGTTATTGATGTATATGAAGGTCAAACGGAGACGTAGAGGCCAACACGCCAGGAATGATGTCAAATATTACCGCCGAGATGTTAGGTTGGGTTATGTTAGGTTATATTACGTTATAGATGTATATAAAGGTCCCACGGAGATGTAGAGGCCAACAAGACAGGATAGTGGTCAAATATTACCGCCGAGATGTTAGGTTGGGTTAGGTTAGGTTATATTATGTTATTTATGTTTATAAAGGTCCCACGGAGACGTAGAGGCCAACTCGCCAGATATGTTTCAAATATTACCGCCGAGATGTTAGATTGGGTTAGGATAGGTTATATTACGATATTGATGTATATGAAGGTCAAACGGAGACGTAGAGGCCAACTCGGCAGGTATGATGTCAAACATTACCGCCGTGATGTTAGGTTGGGTTAGGTTAGGTTATATTACGTGATTGATGTATATAAAAGTCCCACGGAGAAGGAGAAGCCAACTCGCCAGGAATGTTGTAAAATATTATCGCCGAGATGTAAGGTTGGGTTAGGTTAGGTTATATTACGTTATTGATGTATATAAAGGTCCCACGGAGAAGTAGAGGCCAACAAGACAGGAATGTGGTCAAATATTACCGCCGAGATGTTAGATTGGGTTAGGTTAGGTTATATTACGTTATTGAAGTATATAAAGGTTCTACGGAGACGCAGAGGCCAACAAGCCAGGAATGTGGTCAAATATTACCGCCGAGATGTTAGATTGGGTTAGCCTAGCTTACATTATGTTATTTGTGTATATAAAGGTCCCACGGATACGTAGATGCCAACTCGCCAGGAATGTGGTCAAATATTACCGCCGAGATGATAGGTTGGGTAAGGTTAGGTTATACTACGTTATTGATGTATATGAAGGTCAAACGGAGACGTAGAGGCCAACACGCCAGGAATGATGTCAAATATTACCGCCGAGATGTTAGGTTGGGTTATGTTAGGTTATGTTACGTTATAGATGTATATAAAGGTCCCACGGAGATGTAGAGGCCAACAAGACAGGATAGTGGTCAAATATTACCGCCGAGATGTTAGGTTGGGTTAGGTTAGGTTATATTATGTTATTTATGTTTATAAAGGTCCCACGGAGACGTAGAGGCCAACTCGCCAGATATGTTTCAAATATTACCGCCGAGATGTTAGTTTGGGTTAGGTTAGGTTATATCAAGTTATTGATGTATATGAAGGTCAAACGGAGACGTAGAGGCCAACTCGCCAAGAGTGTTGTCAAATATTACTGCCGAGATGTTAGGTTGCGTTAGGTTAGGTTATATTCCGCTATTGATGTATATAAAGGTCCCACGGAGACGTAAAGGCCAACTCGCCAGGAATGTTGTCAAATATTACCGCCGAGATGATAGGTTGGGTTAGGTTACGTTATATTACGTTATTGATGTATATGAATGTCAAACGGTGACGTAGAGGCCAACTCGGCAGGTATGTTGTCAAATATTACCGCCGAGATGTTAGGTTGGGTTAGGTTAGGTTATATTACGTGATTGATGTATATAAAAGTCCCACGGAGAAGGAGAAGCCAACTCGCCAGGAATGTTGTAAAATATTATCGCCGAGATGTTAGGTTGGGTTAGGTTAGGTTCTATTACGTTATTGATGTATATGAAGGTCAAACGGAGACGTAGAGGCCAACACGCCAGGACTGATGTCAAATATTACCGCCGAGATGTTAGGTTGGGTTATGTTAGGTTATATTACGTTATAGATGTATATAAAGGTCCCACGGAGATGTAGAGGCCAACAAGACAGGATAGTGGTCAAATATTACCGCTGAGATGTTAGGTTGGGTTAGGTTAGGTTATATTATGTTATTTATGTTTATAAACGTCCCACGGAGACGTAGAGGCCAACTCGGCAGGTATGTTGTCAAATATTACCGCCGAGATGTTAGTTTGGGTTAGGTTAGGTTATATTAAGTTATTGATGTATATGAAGATCAAACGGAGACGTAGAGGCCAACTCGCCAGGAATGTTGTCAAATATTACCGCCGAGATGTTAGTTTGGGTTAGGTTAGGTTATATTACATTATTGATGTATATGAAGGTCAAACGGAGACGTAGAGGCCAACTCGCCCGGAATGATGTCAAATATTACCGCCGAAATGTTAGATTGGGTTAGGCTAGGTTATATTACTTTATTGAATTATATAAAGGTCCTACGGATACGTAGAGGCCAACAAGCCAGGAATGTGGTCAAATATTACCGCCGAGATGTTAGATTGGGTTAGGCTAGCTTATATTATGTTATTTGTGTATATAAAGGTCCCACGGAGACGTGGAGGCCAACAAGCCAGGAATGTGGTCAAATATTACCGCCGAGATGATAGGTTAGGTTAGGTTAGGTTATATTACGTTATAGATGTATATAAAGGTCCCACGGAGACGTAGAGGCCAACTCGCCAGGAATGTTTTCAAATATTACCGCCGAGATGATAGGTTGGGTTAGGTTACGTTATATTACGTTAGTGATGTATATGAAGGTCAAACGGAGACCTAGAGGCCAACTCGCCAGGAATGATGTCAAATATTACCGCCGAGATGTTAGGTTGGGTTAGGTTAGGTTATATTACGATATTGATGTATATAAATGTCCCACGGAGACGGAGAAGCCAACTCGCCAGGCATGTTGTCAAATATTACAGCCGAGATGTTAGGTTGGGTTAGGTTAGGTTATATTACGTTATTGATGTATATAAATGTCCCACGGAGACGTAGAGGCCAACTCGGCAGGTATGTTGTCAAATATTACCGCCGAGATGTTAGGTTGGGTTAGGTTAGGTTCTATTACGTTATTGATGTATATGAAGTTCAAAAGGAGACGTAGAAGCCAAAACGCCAGGAATGATGTCAAATATTACCGCCGAGATGTTAGGTTGGGTTATGTTAGGTTACATTACATTATTGATATATATAAATGTCCCACGGAGACGTAGAGGCCAACAAGACAGGAATGTGGTCAAATATTACCGCCGAAATGTTAGATTGGGTTAGGCTAGGTTATATTACTTTATTGAATTATATAAAGGTCCTACGGAGACGTAGAGGCCAACAAGACCGGAATGTGGTCAAATATTACCGCCGAGATGTTAGATTGGGTTATGTTAGGTTATATTACGTTATAGATGTATATAAAGGTCCCACGGAGATGTAGAGGCCAACAAGACAGGATAGTGGTCAAATATTACCGCCGAGATGTTAGGTTGGGTTAGGTTAGGTTATATTATGTTATTTATGTTTATAAAGGTCCCACGGAGACGTAGAGGCCAACTCGCCAGATATGTTTCAAATATTACCGCCGAGATGTTAGTTTGGGTTAGGTTAGGTTATATTAAGTTATTGATGTATATGGAGGTCAAACGGAGAAGTAGAGGCCAACTCGCCAGGAGTGTTGTCAAATATTACTGCCGAGATGTTAGGTTGCGTTAGGTTAGGTTATATTCCGCTATTGATGTATATAAAGGTCCCACGGAGACGTAAAGGCCAACTCGCCAGGAATGTTGTCAAATATTACCGCCGAGATGATAGGTTGGGTTAGGTTACGTTATATTACGTTATTGATGTATATGAAGGTCAAACGGAGACGTAGAGGCCAACTCGCCAGGAATGATGTCAAATATTACCGCCGAGATGATAGGTTGGGTTAGGTTAGATTCTATTACGTTATTGATGTATATGAAGGTCAAACGGAGACGTAGAGGCCAACTCGGCAGGTATGTTGTCAAATATTACCGCCGAGATGTTAGGTTGGGTTAGGTTAGGTTATATTACGTGATTGATGTATATAAAAGTCCCACGGAGAAGGAGAAGCCAACTCGCCAGGAATGTTGTAAAATATTATCGCCGAGATGTTAGGTTGGGTTAGGTTAGGTTCTATTACGTTATTGATGTATATGAAGGTCAAACGGAGACGTAGAGGCCAACACGCCAGGAATGATGTCAAATATTACCGCCGAGATGTTAGGTTGGGTTATGTTAGGTTATATTACGTTATAGATGTATATAAAGGTCCCACGGAGATGTAGAGGCCAACAAGACAGGATAGTGGTCAAATATTACCGCCGAGATGTTAGTTTGGGTTAGGTTAGGTTATATTAAGTTATTGATGTATATGAAGGTCAAACGGAGACGTAGAGGCCAACTCGCCAAGAGTGTTGTCAAATATTACTGCCGAGATGTTAGGTTGCGTTAGGTTAGGTTATATTCCGCTATTGATGTATATAAATGTCCCACGGAGACGGAGAAGCCAACTCGCCAGGCATGTTGTCAAATATTACAGCCGAGATGTTAGGTTGGGTTAGGTTAGGTTAAATTACGTTATTTATGTATATGAAGTTCAAAAGGAGACGTAGAAGCCAAAACGCCAGGAATGATGTCAAATATTACCGCCGAGATGTTAGGTTGGGTTATGTTAGGTTACATTACATTATTGATATATATAAATGTCCCACGGAGACGTAGAGGCCAACAAGACAGGAATGTGGTCAAATATTACCGCCGAAATGTTAGATTGGGTTAGGCTAGGTTATATTACTTTATTGAATTATATAAAGGTCCTACGGAGACGTAGAGGCCAACAAGCCAGGAATGTGGTCAAATATTACCGCCGAGATGTTAGATTGGGTTAGGCTAGCTTATATTATGTTATTTATGTATATAAAGGTCCCACGGAGACGTGGAGGCCAACAAGCCAGGAATGTGGTCAAATATTACCGCCGAGATGATAGGTTAGGTTAGGTTAGGTTATATTACGTTATTGATGTATATGAAGGTCAAACGGAGACGTAGAGGCCAACTCGCCAGGAATGATGTCAAATATTACCGCCGAGATGATAGGTTGGGTTAGGTTAGGTTCTATTACGTTATTGATGTATATGAAGGTCAAACGGAGACGTAGAGGCCAACACGCCAGGAATGATGTCAAATATTACCGCCGAGATGTTAGGTTGGGTTATGTTAGGTTATATTACGTTATAGATGTATATAAAGGTCCCACGGAGATGTAGAGGCCAACAAGACAGGATAGTGGTCAAATATTACCGCCGAGATGTTAGGTTGGGTTAGGTTAGGTTATATTATGTTATTTATGTTTATAAAGGTCCCACGGAGACGTAGAGGCCAACTCGCCAGATATGTTTCAAATATTACCGCCGAGATGTTAGTTTGGGTTAGGTTAGGTTATATTAAGTTATTGATGTATATGGAGGTCAAACGGAGAAGTAGAGGCCAACTCGCCAGGAGTGTTGTCAAATATTACTGCCGAGATGTTAGGTTGCGTTAGGTTAGGTTATATTCCGCTATTGATGTATATAAAGGTCCCACGGAGACGTAAAGGCCAACTCGCCAGGAATGTTGTCAAATATTACCGCCGAGATGATAGGTTGGGTTAGGTTACGTTATATTACGTTATTGATGTATATGAAGGTCAAACGGAGACGTAGAGGCCAACTCGCCAGGAATGATGTCAAATATTACCGCCGAGATGATAGGTTGGGTTAGGTTAGGTTCTATTACGTTATTGATGTATATGAAGGTCAAACGGTGACGTAGAGGCCAACACGCCTGGAATGATGTAAAATATTATCGCCGAGATGTTAGGTTGGGTTAGGTTAGGTTCTATTACGTTATTGATGTATATGAAGGTCAAACGGAGACGTAGAGGCCAACTCGCCAAGAGTGTTGTCAAATATAACTGCCGAGATGTTAAGTTGCGTTAGGTTAGGTTATATTCCGCTATTGATGTATATAAAAGTCCCACGGAGAAGGAGAAGCCAACTCGCCAGGAATGTTGTAAAATATTATCGCCGAGATGTTAGGTTGGGTTAGGTTAGGTTATATTACGTTATTGGTGCATATAAAGGTCCCACGGAGAAGTAGAGGCCAACAAGACAGGAATGTGGTCAAATATTACCGCCGAGATGTTAGATTGGGTTAGGTTAGGTTATATTACGTTATTGAAGTATATAAAGGTTCTACGGAGACGCAGAGGCCAACAAGCCAGGAATGTGGTCAAATATTACCGCCGAGATGTTAGATTGGGTTAGGCTAGCTTACATTATGTTGTTTGTGTATATAAAGGTCCCACGGATACGTAGAGGCCAACTCGCCAGGAATGTGGTCAAATATTACCGCCGAGATGTTAGATTGGGTTAGACTAGCTTATATTATGTTATTTATGTATATAAAGGTCCCACGGAGACGTGGAGGCCAACAAGCCAGGAATGTGGTCAAATATTACCGCCGAGATGATAGGTTAGGTTAGGTTAGGTTATATTACGTTATTGATGTATATGAAGGTCAAACGGAGACGTAGAGGCCAACTCGCCAGGAATGATGTCAAATATTACCGCCGAGATGATAGGTTGGGTTAGGTTAGGTTCTATTAGGTTATTGATGTATATGAAGGTCAAACGGAGACGTAACGGCCAACACGCCAGGAATAATGTCAAATATTACCGCCGAGATGTTAGGTTGCGTTAGGTTAGGTTATATTCCGCTATTGATGTATATAAAGGTCCCACGGAGACGTAAAGGCCAACTCGCCAGGAATGTTGTCAAATATTACCGCCGAGATGATAGGTTGGGTTAGGTTACGTTATATTACGTTATTGATGTATATGAATGTCAAACGGAGACGTAGAGGCCAACTCGGCAGGTATGTTGTCAAATATTACCGCCGAGATGTTAGGTTGGGTTAGGTTAGGTTATATTACGTGATTGATGTATATAAAAGTCCCACGGAGAAGGAGAAGCCAACTCGCCAGGAATGTTGTAAAATATTATCGCCGAGATGTTAGGTTGGGTTAGGTTACGTTATATTACGTTATTGATGTATAGGAAGGTCAAACGGAGACCTAGAGGCCAACTCGCCAGGAATGATGTCAAATATTACCGCCGAGATGTTAGGTTGGGTTAGGTTAGGTTATATTACGATATTGATGTATATAAATGTCCCACGGAGACGGAGAAGCCAACTCGCCAGGCATGTTGTCAAATATTGCAGCCGAGATGTTAGGTTGGGTTAGGTTAGGTTACATTACATTATTGATATATATAAATGTCCCACGGAGACGTAGAGGCCAACAAGACAGGAATGTGGTCAAATATTACCGCCGAAATGTTAGATTGGGTTAGGCTAGGTTATATTACTTTATTGAATTATATAAAGGTCCTACGCAGACGTAGAGGCCAACAAGCCAGGAATGTGGTCAAATATTACCGCCGAGATGTTAGATTGGGTTAGGCTAGCTTATATTATGTTATTTATGTATATAAAGGTCCCACGGAGACGTGGAGGCCAACAAGCCAGGAATGTGGTCAAATATTACCGCCGAGATGATAGGTTAGGTTAGGTTAGGTTATATTACGTTATTGATGTATATGAAGGTCAAACGGAGACGTAGGGGCTAACTCGCCAGGAATGATGTCAAATATTACCGCCGAGATGATAGGTTGGGTTAGGTTAGGTTCTATTACGTTATTGATGTATATGAATGTCAAACGGAGACGTAGAGGCCAACACGCCAGGAATGATGTCAAATATTACCGCCGAGATGTTAGGTTGGGTTATGTTAGGTTATATTACGTTATAGATGTATATAAAGGTCCCACGGAGATGTAGAGGCCAACAAGACAGGATAGTGGTCAAATATTACCGCCGAGATGTTAGGTTGGGTTAGGTTAGGTTATATTATGTTATTTATGTTTATAAAGGTCCCACGGAGACGTAGAGGCCAACTCGCCAGATATGTTTCAAATATTACCGCCGAGATGTTAGTTTGGGTTAGGTTAGGTTATATTAAGTTATTGATGTATATGAAGGTCAAACGGAGACGTAGAGGCCAACTCGCCAGGAATGATGTCAAATATTACCGCCGAGATGATAGGTTGGGTTAGGTTAGGTTCTATTACGTTATTGATGTATATGAAGGTCAAACGGAGACGTAGAGGCCAACTCGGCAGGTATGTTGTCAAATATTACCGCCGAGATGTTAGGTTGGGTTAGGTTAGGTTATATTACGTTATTGATGTATATAAATGTCCCACGGAGACGTAGAGGCCAACTCGCCAGGTATGTTTTCAAATATTACCGCCGAGATGTTAGGTTGGGTTAGGTTAGGTTATATTTCATTATTGATGTATATGAAGGTTCCACGGAAACGTAGAGGCCAACTCGCCAGGTATGTTGTCAAATATTACCGCCGAGATGTTAGGTTGGGTTAGGTTAGGTTATATTACGTTATTGATGTATATAAATGTCCCACGGAGACGGAGAAGCCAACTCGCCAGGAATGTTGTCAAATATTACCGCCGAAATGTTAGGTTGGGTTAGGTTAGGCTATATTACGTTATTGATGTATATGAAGGTCCCACGGTGACGGAGAAGCCAACTCGCCAGGAATGTTTTCAAATATTACCGCCGAGATGTTAGTTTGGGTTAGGTTAGGTTATATTTCATTATTGATGTATATAAAGGTCCCACGGAGACGTAGAGGCCAACTCGCCAGGTATGTTTTCAAATATTACCGGCGAGATGTTAGGTTGGGTTAGGTTAGGTTATATTACGTTATTTATGTATAAAAAGATCCCACGGAGACGCAGAAGCCAACTCGTCAGGAATGTTTTCAAATATTACCGCCGAAATGTTAGGTTGGGTTAGGTTAGGTTATATTTCATTATTGATGTATATGAAGGTTCCACGGAAACGTAGAGGCCAACTCGCCAGGTATGTTGTCAAATATTACCGCCGAGATGTTAGGTTGGGTTAGGTTAGGTTATATTACGTTATTTATGTATAAAAAGATCCCACGGAGACGGAGAAGCCAACTCGCCAGGAATGTTGTCAAATATTACCGCCGAAATGTTAGGTTGGGTTAGGTTAGGCTATATTACGTTATTGATGTATATGAAGGTCCCACGGAGACGTAGATGCCAACTCGCCAGGAATGTTTTCAAATATTACCGCCGAAACGTTAGGTTGGGTTAGGTTAGGATATATTGCGTTATTGATGTATATGAAGGTCCCACGGAGACGTAGATGCCAACTCGCCAGGAATGTTGTCAAATATTACCGCCGAGATGATAGGTTGGGTTAGGTTACGTTATATTACGTTATTGATGTATATGAATGTCAAACGGAGACGTAGAGGCCAACTCGGCAGGTATGTTGTCAAATATTACCGCCGAGATGTTAGGTTGGGTTAGGTTAGGTTATATTACGTGATTGATGTATATAAAAGTCCCACGGAGAAGGAGAAGCCAACTCGCCAGGAATGTTGTAAAATATTATCGCCGAGATGTTAGGTTGGGTTAGGTTACGTTATATTACGTTATTGATGTATAGGAAGGTCAAACGGAGACCTAGAGGCCAACTCGCCAGGAATGATGTCAAATATTACCGCCGAGATGTTAGGTTGGGTTAGGTTAGGTTATATTACGATATTGATGTATATAAATGTCCCACGGAGACGGAGAAGCCAACTCGCCAGGCATGTTGTCAAATATTACAGCCGAGATGTTAGGTTGGGTTAGGTTAGGTTACATTACATTATTGATATATATAAATGTCCCACGGAGACGTAGAGGCCAACAAGACAGGAATGTGGTCAAATATTACCGCCGAAATGTTAGATTGGGTTAGGCTAGGTTATATTACTTTATTGAATTATATAAAGGTCCTACGCAGACGTAGAGGCCAACAAGCCAGGAATGTGGTCAAATATTACCGCCGAGATGTTAGATTGGGTTAGGCTAGCTTATATTATGTTATTTATGTATATAAAGGTCCCACGGAGACGTGGAGGCCAACAAGCCAGGAATGTGGTCAAATATTACCGCCGAGATGATAGGTTAGGTTAGGTTAGGTTATATTACGTTATTGATGTATATGAAGGTCAAACGGAGACGTAGAGGCCAACTCGCCAGGAATGATGTCAAATATTACCGCCGAGATGATAGGTTGGGTTAGGTTAGGTTCTATTACGTTATTGATGTATATGAATGTCAAACGGAGACGTAGAGGCCAACACGCCAGGAATGATGTCAAATATTACCGCCGAGATGTTAGGTTGGGTTATGTTAGGTTATATTACGTTATAGATGTATATAAAGGTCCCACGGAGATGTAGAGGCCAACAAGACAGGATAGTGGTCAAATATTACCGCCGAGATGTTAGGTTGGGTTAGGTTAGGTTATATTATGTTATTTATGTTTATAAAGGTCCCACGGAGACGTAGAGGCCAACTCGCCAGATATGTTTCAAATATTACCGCCGAGATGTTAGTTTGGGTTAGGTTAGGTTATATTAAGTTATTGATGTATATGAAGGTCAAACGGAGACGTAGAGGCCAACTCGCCAGGAATGATGTCAAATATTACCGCCGAGATGATAGGTTGGGTTAGGTTAGGTTCTATTACGTTATTGATGTATATGAAGGTCAAACGGAGACGTAGAGGCCAACTCGGCAGGTATGTTGTCAAATATTACCGCCGAGATGTTAGGTTGGGTTAGGTTAGGTTATATTACGTTATTGATGTATATAAATGTCCCACGGAGACGTAGAGGCCAACTCGCCAGGTATGTTTTCAAATATTACCGCCGAGATGTTAGGTTGGGTTAGGTTAGGTTATATTTCATTATTGATGTATATGAAGGTTCCACGGAAACGTAGAGGCCAACTCGCCAGGTATGTTGTCAAATATTACCGCCGAGATGTTAGGTTGGGTTAGGTTAGGTTATATTACGTTATTGATGTATATAAATGTCCCACGGAGACGGAGAAGCCAACTCGCCAGGAATGTTGTCAAATATTACCGCCGAAATGTTAGGTTGGGTTAGGTTAGGCTATATTACGTTATTGATGTATATGAAGGTCCCACGGTGACGGAGAAGCCAACTCGCCAGGAATGTTTTCAAATATTACCGCCGAGATGTTAGTTTGGGTTAGGTTAGGTTATATTTCATTATTGATGTATATAAAGGTCCCACGGAGACGTAGAGGCCAACTCGCCAGGTATGTTTTCAAATATTACCGGCGAGATGTTAGGTTGGGTTAGGTTAGGTTATATTACGTTATTTATGTATAAAAAGATCCCACGGAGACGCAGAAGCCAACTCGTCAGGAATGTTTTCAAATATTACCGCCGAAATGTTAGGTTGGGTTAGGTTAGGTTATATTTCATTATTGATGTATATGAAGGTTCCACGGAAACGTAGAGGCCAACTCGCCAGGTATGTTGTCAAATATTACCGCCGAGATGTTAGGTTGGGTTAGGTTAGGTTATATTACGTTATTTATGTATAAAAAGATCCCACGGAGACGGAGAAGCCAACTCGCCAGGAATGTTTTCAAATATTACCGCCGAGATGTTAGGTTGGGTTAGGTTAGGTTATATTTCGTTATTGATGTATATGAAGGTTCCACGGAGACGCAGAGGCCAACTCGCCAGGTATGTTTTCAAATATAACCGTCGAAATGTTAGGTTGGGTTAGGTTAGGTTATATTTCATTATTGATGTATATGAAGGTTCCACGGAAACGTAGAGGCCAACTCGCCAGGTATGTTGTCAAATATTACCGCCGAGATGTTAGGTTGCGTTAGGTTAGGTTATATTACGTTATTGATGTATATAAATGTCCCACGGAGACGGAGAAGCCAACTCGCCAGGAATGTTGTCAAATATTACCGCCGAAATGTTAGGTTGGGTTAGGTTAGGCTATATTACGTTATTGATGTATATGAAGGTCCCACGGAGACGTAGATGCCAACTCGCCAGGAATGTTTTCAAATATTACCGCCGAAACGTTAGGTTGGGTTAGGTTAGGTTATATTTCATTATTGATGTATATGAAGGTTCCACGGAAACGTAGAGGCCAACTCGCCAGGTATGTTGTCAAATATTACCGCCGAGATGTTAGGTTGGGTTAGGTTAGGTTATATTACGTTATTTATGTATAAAAAGATCCCACGGAGACGGAGAAGCCAACTCGCCAGGAATGTTTTCAAATATTACCGCCGAGATGTTAGGTTGGGTTAGGTTAGGTTATATTTCGTTATTGATGTATATGAAGGTTCCACGGAGACGCAGAGGCCAACTCGCCAGGTATGTTGTCAAATATTACCGCCGAGATGTTAGGTTGGGTTAGGTTAGGTTATATTACGTTATTGATGTATATAAATGTCCCACGGAGACGGAGAAGCCAACTCGCGAAGAATGTGATCAAATATTACCGCCGAGACGTTAGGTTGGGTTAGGTTAGGTTATATTACGTTATTGATGTATATAAAGGTCCCACGGTGACGGAGAAGCCAACTCGCCAGGAATGTTTTCAAATATTACCGTCGAAATGTTAGGTTGGGTTAGGTTAGGTTATATTTCATTATTGATGTATATGAAGGTTCCACGGAAACGTAGAGGCCAACTCGCCAGGTATGTTGTCAAATATTACCGCCGAGATGTTAGGTTGCGTTAGGTTAGGTTATATTACGTTATTGATGTATATAAATGTCCCACGGAGACGGAGAAGCCAACTCGCCAGGAATGTTGTCAAATATTACCGCCGAAATGTTAGGTTGGGTTAGGTTAGGCTATATTACGTTATTGATGTATATGAAGGTCCCACGGAGACGTAGATGCCAACTCGCCAGGAATGTTTTCAAATATTACCGCCGAAACGTTAGGTTGGGTTAGGTTAGGATATATTGCGTTATTGATGTATATGAAGGTCCCACGGAGACGTAGATGCCAACACGCCAGGAATGTTTTCAAATATTACCGCCGAGATGTTAGGTTGGGTTAGGTTAGGTTATATTTCGTTATTGATGTATATGAAGGTTCCACGGAGACGCAGAGGCCAACTCGCCAGGTATGTTGTCAAATTTTACTGCCGAAATGTTAGGTTGGGTTAGGTTAGGCTATATTACGTTATTGATGTATATGAAGATCCCACGGAGACGTAGATGCCAAATCGCCATGAATGTTTTCAAATATTACCGCCGAGACGTTAGGTTGGGTTAGGTTAGGTTATATTTCGTTATTGATGTATATGAAGGTTCCACGGAGACGCAGAGGCCAACTCGCCAGGAATGTTGTCAAATATTACCGCCGAAATGTTATGTTGGGTTAGGTTAGGCTATATTACGTTATTGATGTATATGAAGGTCCCACGGTGACGGAGAAGCCAACTCGCCAGGAATGTTTTCAAATATTACCGCCGAGATGTTAGTTTGGGTTAGGTTAGGTTATATTTCATTATTGATGTATATAAAGGTCCCACGGAGACGTAGAGGCCAACTCGCCAGGTATGTTTTCAAATATTACCGGCGAGATGTTAGGTTGGGTTAGGTTAGGTTATATTACGTTATTTATGTATAAAAAGATCCCACGGAGACGCAGAAGCCAACTCGTCAGGAATGTTTTCAAATATTACCGCCGAAATGTTAGGTTGGTTAGGTTAGGTTATATTTCATTATTGATGTATATGAAGGTTCCACGGAAACGTAGAGGCCAACTCGCCAGGTATGTTGTCAAATATTACCGCCGAGATGTTAGGTTGGGTTAGGTTAGGTTATATTACGTTATTTATGTATAAAAAGATCCCACGGAGACGGAGAAGCCAACTCGCCAGGAATGTTTTCAAATATTACCGCCGAGATGTTAGGTTGGGTTAGGTTAGGTTATATTTCGTTATTGATGTATATGAAGGTTCCACGGAGACGCAGAGGCCAACTCGCCAGGTATGTTGTCAAATATTACCGCCGAGATGTTAGGTTGGGTTAGGTTAGGTTATATTACGTTATTGATGTATATAAATGTCCCACGGAGACGGAGAAGCCAACACGCGAGGAATGTGATCAAATATTACCGCCGAGACGTTAGGTTGGGTTAGGTTAGGTTATATTACGTTATTGATGTATATAAAGGTCCCACGGTGACGGAGAAGCCAACTCGCCAGGAATGTTTTCAAATATTACCGTCGAAATGTTAGGTTGGGTTAGGTTAGGTTATATTTCATTATTGATGTATATGAAGGTTCCACGGAAACGTAGAGGCCAACTCGCCAGGTATGTTGTCAAATATTACCGCCGAGATGTTAGGTTGCGTTAGGTTAGGTTATATTACGTTATTGATGTATATAAATGTCCCACGGAGACGGAGAAGCCAACTCGCCAGGAATGTTGTCAAATATTACCGCCGAAATGTTAGGTTGGGTTAGGTTAGGCTATATTACGTTATTGATGTATATGAAGGTCCCACGGAGACGTAGATGCCAACTCGCCAGGAATGTTTTCAAATATTACCGCCGAAACGTTAGGTTGGGTTAGGTTAGGATATATTGCGTTATTGATGTATATGAAGGTCCCACGGAGACGTAGATGCCAACACGCCAGGAATGTTTTCAAATATTACCGCCGAGATGTTAGGTTGGGTTAGGTTAGGTTATATTTCGTTATTGATGTATATGAAGGTTCCACGGAGACGCAGAGGCCAACTCGCCAGGTATGTTGTCAAATTTTACTGCCGAAATGTTAGGTTGGGTTAGGTTAGGCTATATTACGTTATTGATGTATATGAAGATCCCACGGAGACGTAGATGCCAAATCGCCATGAATGTTTTCAAATATTACCGCCGAGACGTTAGGTTGGGTTAGGTTAGGTTATATTTCGTTATTGATGTATATGAAGGTTCCACGGAGACGCAGAGGCCAACTCGCCAGGTATGTTGTCAAATATTACCGCCGAGATGTTAGGTTGGGTTAGGTTAGGTTATATTACGTTATTGATGTATATGAAGGTCCCACGGAGACGTAGATGCCAAATCGCCATGAATGTTTTCAAATATTACCGCCGAGACGTTAGGTTGGGTTAGGTTAGGTTATATTACGTTATTTATGTATAAAAAGATCCCACGGAGACGGAGAAGCCAACTCGCCAGGAATGTTTTCAAATATTACCGCCGAGATGTTAGGTTGGGTTAGGTTAGGTTATATTTCGTTATTGATGTATATGAAGGTTCCACGGAGACGCAGAGGCCAACTCGCCAGGTATGTTGTCAAATTTTACCGCCGAAATGTTAGGTTGGGTTAGGTTAGGCTATATTACGTTATTGATGTATGTGAAGGTCCCACGGAGACGTAGATGCCAAATCGCCATGAATGTTTTCAAATATTACCGCCGAGACGTTAGGTTGGGTTAGGTTAGGTTATATTACGTTATTGATGTATATAAAGGTCCCACGGCGAGTAGAGGCCAACTCGCCAGGTATGTTTTCAAATATTACCGCCGAGATGTTAGGTTGGGTTAAGTTAGGTTATATTACGTTATTTACGTATAAAAAGATCCCACGGAGACGGAGAAGCCAACTCGCCAGGAATGTTTTCAAATATTACCGCCGAGATGTTAGGTTGGGTTAAGTTAGGTTATATTTCGTTGTTGATGTATATGAAGGTTCCACGGAGACGCAGAGGCCAACTCGCCAGGTATGTTGTCAAATTTTACTGCCGAAATGTTAGGTTGGGTTAGGTTAGGCTATATTACGTTATTGATGTATATGAAGGTCCCACGGAGACGTAGATGCCAAATCGCCATGAATGTTTTCAAATATTACCGCCGAGACGTTAGGTTGGGTTAGGTTAGGTTATATTACGTTATTGATGTATATAAAGGTCCCACGGAGACGTAGAGGCTAACTCGCCAGGTATGTTTTCAAATATTACCGCCGAGATGTTAGGTTGGGTTAGGTTAGGTTATATTACGTTATTGATGTATATAAATGTCCCACGGAGACGGAGAAGCCAACTCGCCAGGAATGTTGTCAAATATTACCGCCGAAATGTTAGGTTGGGTTAGGTTAGGCTATATTACGTTATTGATGTATATGAAGGTCCCACGGTGACGGAGAAGCCAACTCGCCAGGAATGTTTTCAAATATTACCGCCGAGATGTTAGTTTGGGTTAGGTTAGGTTATATTTCATTATTGATGTATATAAAGGTCCCACGGAGACGTAGAGGCCAACTCGCCAGGTATGTTGTCAAATATTACCGCCGAGATGTTAGGTTGGGTTAGGTTAGGTTATATTACGTTATTTATGTATAAAAAGATCCCACGGAGACGGAGAAGCCAACTCGCCAGGAATGTTTTCAAATATTAACGCCGAGATGTTAGGTTGGGTTAGGTTAGGTTATATTTCGTTATTGATGTATATGAAGGTTCCACGGAGACGCAGAGGCCAACTCGCCAGGTATGTTGTCAAATATTACCGCCGAGATGTTAGGTTGGGTTAGGTTAGGTTATATTACGTTATTGATGTATATGAAGGTCCCACGGTGACGGAGAAGCCAACTCGCCAGGAATGTTTTCAAATATTACCGCCGAGATGTTAGTTTGGGTTAGGTTAGGTTATATTTCATTATTGATGTATATAAAGGTCCCACGGAGACGTAGAGGCCAACTCGCCAGGTATGTTTTCAAATATTACCGCCGAGATGTTAGGTTGGGTTAGGTTAGGTTATATTACGTTATTTATGTATAAAAAGATCCCACGGAGACGCAGAAGCCAACTCGTCAGGAATGTTTTCAAATATTACCGCCGAAATGTTAGGTTGGGTTAGGTTAGGTTATATTTCATTATTGATGTATATGAAGGTTCCACGGAAACGTAGAGGCCAACTCGCCAGGTATGTTGTCAAATATTACCGCCGAGATGTTAGGTTGGGTTAGGTTAGGTTATATTACGTTATTTATGTATAAAAAGATCCCACGGAGACGGAGAAGCCAACTCGCCAGGAATGTTTTCAAATATTAACGCCGAGATGTTAGGTTGGGTTAGGTTAGGTTATATTTCGTTATTGATGTATATGAAGGTTCCACGGAGACGCAGAGGCCAACTCGCCAGGTATGTTGTCAAATATTACCGCCGAGATGTTAGGTTGGGTTAGGTTAGGTTATATTACGTTATTGATGTATATAAATGTCCCACGGAGACGGAGAAGCCAACTCGCGAGGAATGTGATCAAATATTACCGCCGAGACGTTAGGTTGGGTTAGGTTAAGTTATATTACGTTATTGATGTATATAAAGGTCCCACGGTGACGGAGAAGCCAACTCGCCAGGAATGTTTTCAAATATTACCGTCGAAATGTCAGGTTGGGTTAGGTTAGGTTATATTTCATTATTGATGTATATGAAGGTTCCACGGAAACGTAGAGGCCAACTCGCCAGGTATGTTGTCAAATATTACCGCCGAGATGTTAGGTTGCGTTAGGTTAGGTTATATTACGTTATTGATGTATATAAATGTCCCACGGAGACGGAGAAGCCAACTCGCCAGGAATGTTGTCAAATATTACCGCCGAAATGTTAGGTTGGGTTAGGTTAGGCTATATTACGTTATTGGTGTATATGAAGGTCCCACGGAGACGTAGATGCCAACTCGCCAGGACTGTTTTCAAATATTACCGCCGAAACGTTAGGTTGGGTTAGGTTAGGATATATTGCGTTATTGATGTATATGAAGGTCCCACGGAGACGTAGATGCCAACACGCCAGGAATGTTTTCAAATATTACCGCCGAGATGTTAGGTTGGGTTAGGTTAGGTTATATTTCGTTATTGATGTATATGAAGGTTCCACGGAAACGTAGAGGCCAACTCGCCAGGTATGTTGTCAAATATTACCGCCGAGATGTTAGGTTGCGTTAGGTTAGGTTATATTACGTTATTGATGTATATAAATGTCCCACGGAGACGGAGAAGCCAACTCGCCAGGAATGTTGTCAAATATTACCGCCGAAATGTTAGGTTGGGTTAGGTTAGGCTATATTACGTTATTGATGTATGTGAAGGTCCCACGGAGACGTAGATGCCAAATCGCCATGAATGTTTTCAAATATTACCGCCGAGACGTTAGGTTGGGTTAGGTTAGGTTATATTACGTTATTGATGTATATAAAGGTCCCACGGCGAGTAGAGGCCAACTCGCCAGGTATGTTTTCAAATATTACCGCCGAGATGTTAGGTTGGGTTAAGTTAGGTTATATTACGTTATTTACGTATAAAAAGATCCCACGGAGACGGAGGAGCCAACTCGCCAGGAATGTTTTCAAATATTACCGCCGAGATGTTAGGTTGGGTTAAGTTAGGTTATATTTCGTTGTTGATGTATATGAAGGTTCCACGGAGACGCAGAGGCCAACTCGCCAGGTATGTTGTCAAATTTTACTGCCGAAATGTTAGGTTGGGTTAGGTTAGGCTATATTACGTTATTGATGTATATGAAGGTCCCACGGAGACGTAGATGCCAAATCGCCATGAATGTTTTCAAATATTACCGCCAAGACGTTAGGTTGGGTTAGGTTAGGTTATATTACGTTATTGATGTATATAAAGGTCCCACGGAGACGTAGAGGCTAACTCGCCAGGTATGTTTTCAAATATTACCGCCGAGATGTTAGGTTGGGTTAGGTTAGGTTATATTACGTTATTGATGTATATAAATGTCCCACGGAGACGGAGAAGCCAACTCGCCAGGAATGTTGTCAAATATTACCGCCGAAATGTTAGGTTGGGTTAGGTTAGGCTATATTACGTTATTGATGTATATAAATGTCCCACGGAGACGGAGAAGCCAACTCGCCAGGAATGTTGTCAAATATTACCGCCGAAATGTTAGGTTGGGTTAGGTTAGGCTATATTACGTTATTGATGTATATGAAGGTCCCACGGTGACGGAGAAGCCAACTCGCCAGGAATGTTTTCAAATATTACCGCCGAGATGTTAGTTTGGGTTAGGTTAGGTTATATTTCGTTATTGATGTATATGAAGGTTCCACGGAGACGCAGAGGCCAACTCGCCAGGTATGTTGTCAAATATTACCGCCGAAATGTTAGGTTGGGTTAGGTTAGGCTATATTACGTTATTGATGTATATGAAGGTCCCACGGAGACGTAGATGCCAAATCGCCATGAATGTTTTCAAATATTACCGCCGAGACGTTAGGTTGGGTTAGGTTAGGTTATATTTCATTATTGATGTATATGAAGGTTCCACGGAAACGTAGAGGCCAACTCGCCAGGTATTTTGTCAAATATTACCGCCGAGATGTTAGGTTGGGTTAGGTTAGGTTATATTACGTTATTGATGTATATAAATGTCCCACGGAGACGGAGAAGCCAACTGGCCCGGAATGTTGTCAAATATTACCGCCGAGATGTTAGGTTGGGTTAGGTTAGGTTATATTTCGTTATTGATGTATATGAAGGTTCCACGGAGACGCAGAGGCCAACTCGCCAGGTATGTTGTCAAATTTTACTGCCGAAATGTTAGGTTGGGTTAGGTTAGGCTATATTACGTTATTGATGTATATGAAGGTCCCACGGAGACGTAGATGCCAAATCGCCATGAATGTTTTCAAATATTACCGCCGAGACGTTAGGTTGGGTTAGGTTAGGTTATATTACGTTATTGATGTATATAAAGGTCCCACGGAGACGTAGAGGCCAACTCGCCAGGTATGTTTTCAAATATTACCGCCGAGATGCTAGGTTGGGTTAGGTTAGGTTATATTTCATTATTGATGTATATGAAGGTTCCACGGAAACGTAGAGGCCAACTCGCCAGGTATGTTGTCAAATATTACCGCCGAGATGTTAGGTTGGGTTAGGTTAGGTTATATTACGCTATTGATGTATATAAATGTCCCACGGAGACGGAGAAGCCAACTCGCCAGGAATGTTGTCAAATATTACCGCCGAAATGTTAGGTTGGGTTAGGTTAGGCTATATTACGTTATTGATGTATATGAAGGTCCCACGGTGACGGAGAAGCCAACTCGCCAGGAATGTTTTCAAATATTACCGCCGAGATGTTAGTTTGGGTTAGGTTAGGTTATATTTCATTATTGATGTATATAAAGGTCCCACGGAGACGTAGAGGCCAACTCGCCAGGTATGTTTTCAAATATTACCGCCGAGATGTTAGGTTGGGTTAGGTTAGGTTATATTACGTTATTTATGTATAAAAAGATCCCACGGAGACGCAGAAGCCAACTCGTCAGGAATGTTTTCAAATATTACCGCCGAAATGTTAGGTTGGGTTAGGTTAGGTTATATTTCATTATTGATGTATATGAAGGTTCCACGGAAACGTAGAGGCCAACTCGCCAGGTATGTTGTCAAATATTACCGCCGAGATGTTAGGTTGGGTTAGGTTAGGTTATATTACGTTATTTATGTATAAAAAGATCCCACGGAGACGGAGAAGCCAACTCGCCAGGAATGTTTTCAAATATTAACGCCGAGATGTTAGGTTGGGTTAGGTTAGGTTATATTTCGTTATTGATGTATATGAAGGTTCCACGGAGACGCAGAGGCCAACTCGCCAGGTATGTTGTCAAATATTACCGCCGAGATGTTAGGTTGGGTTAGGTTAGGTTATATTACGTTATTGATGTATATAAATGTCCCACGGAGACGGAGAAGCCAACTCGCGAGGAATGTGATCAAATATTACCGCCGAGACGTTAGGTTGGGTTAGGTTAGGTTATATTACGTTATTGATGTATATAAAGGTCCCACGGTGACGGAGAAGCCAACTCGCCAGGAATGTTTTCAAATATTACCGTCGAAATGTTAGGTTGGGTTAGGTTAGGTTATATTTCATTATTGATGTATATGAAGGTTCAACGGAAACGTAGAGGCCAACTCGCCAGGTATGTTGTCAAATATTACCGCCGAGATGTTAGGTTGCGTTAGGTTAGGTTATATTACGTTATTGATGTATATAAATGTCCCACGGAGACGGAGAAGCCAACTCGCCAGGAATGTTGTCAAATATTACCGCCGAAATGTTAGGTTGGGTTAGGTTAGGCTATATTACGTTATTGATGTATATGAAGGTCCCACGGAGACGTAGATGCCAACTCGCCAGGAATGTTTTCAAATATTACCGCCGAAACGTTAGGTTGGGTTAGGTTAGGATATATTGCGTTATTGATGTATATGAAGGTCCCACGGAGACGTAGATGCCAACACGCCAGGAATGTTTTCAAATATTACCGCCGAGATGTTAGGTTGGGTTAGGTTAGGTTATATTTCGTTATTGATGTATATGAAGGTTCCACGGAGACGCAGAGGCCAACTCGCCAGGTATGTTGTCAAATTTTACTGCCGAAATGTTAGGTTGGGTTAGGTTAGGCTATATTACGTTATTGATGTATATGAAGATCCCACGGAGACGTAGATGCCAAATCGCCATGAATGTTTTCAAATATTACCGCCGAGACGTTAGGTTGGGTTAGGTTAGGTTATATTTCGTTATTGATGTATATGAAGGTTCCACGGAGACGCAGAGGCCAACTCGCCAGGTATGTTGTCAAATATTACCGCCGAGATGTTAGGTTGGGTTAGGTTAGGTTATATTACGTTATTGATGTATATGAAGGTCCCACGGAGACGTAGATGCCAAATCGCCATGAATGTTTTCAAATATTACCGCCGAGACGTTAGGTTGGGTTAGGTTAGGTTATATTACGTTATTTATGTATAAAAAGATCCCACGGAGACGGAGAAGCCAACTCGCCAGGAATGTTTTCAAATATTACCGCCGAGATGTTAGGTTGGGTTAGGTTAGGTTATATTTCGTTATTGATGTATATGAAGGTTCCACGGAGACGCAGAGGCCAACTCGCCAGGTATGTTGTCAAATTTTACCGCCGAAATGTTAGGTTGGGTTAGGTTAGGCTATATTACGTTATTGATGTATGTGAAGGTCCCACGGAGACGTAGATGCCAAATCGCCATGAATGTTTTCAAATATTACCGCCGAGACGTTAGGTTGGGTTAGGTTAGGTTATATTACGTTATTGATGTATATAAAGGTCCCACGGCGAGTAGAGGCCAACTCGCCAGGTATGTTTTCAAATATTACCGCCGAGATGTTAGGTTGGGTTAAGTTAGGTTATATTACGTTATTTACGTATAAAAAGATCCCACGGAGACGGAGAAGCCAACTCGCCAGGAATGTTTTCAAATATTACCGCCGAGATGTTAGGTTGGGTTAAGTTAGGTTATATTTCGTTGTTGATGTATATGAAGGTTCCACGGAGACGCAGAGGCCAACTCGCCAGGTATGTTGTCAAATTTTACTGCCGAAATGTTAGGTTGGGTTAGGTTAGGCTATATTACGTTATTGATGTATATGAAGGTCCCACGGAGACGTAGAGGCCAAATCGCCATGAATGTTTTCAAATATTACCGCCGAGACGTTAGGTTGGGTTAGGTTAGGTTATATTACGTTATTGATGTATATAAAGGTCCCACGGAGACGTAGAGGCTAACTCGCCAGGTATGTTTTCAAATATTACCGCCGAGATGTTAGGTTGGGTTAGGTTAGGTTATATTACGTTATTGATGTATATAAATGTCCCACGGAGACGGAGAAGCCAACTCGCCAGGAATGTTGTCAAATATTACCGCCGAAATGTTAGGTTGGGTTAGGTTAGGCTATATTACGTTATTGATGTATATAAATGTCCCACGGAGACGGAGAAGCCAACTCGCCAGGAATGTTGTCAAATATTACCGCCGAAATGTTAGGTTGGGTTAGGTTAGGCTATATTACGTTATTGATGTATATGAAGGTCCCACGGTGACGGAGAAGCCAACTCGCCAGGAATGTTTTCAAATATTACCGCCGAGATGTTAGTTTGGGTTAGGTTAGGTTATATTTCATTATTGATGTATATAAAGGTCCCACGGAGACGTAGAGGCCAACTCGCCAGGTATGTTGTCAAATATTACCGCCGAGATGTTAGGTTGGGTTAGGTTAGGTTATATTACGTTATTTATGTATAAAAAGATCCCACGGAGACGGAGAAGCCAACTCGCCAGGAATGTTTTCAAATATTAACGCCGAGATGTTAGGTTGGGTTAGGTTAGGTTATATTTCGTTATTGATGTATATGAAGGTTCCACGGAGACGCAGAGGCCAACTCGCCAGGTATGTTGTCAAATATTACCGCCGAGATGTTAGGTTGGGTTAGGTTAGGTTATATTACGTTATTGATGTATATAAATGTCCCACGGAGACGGAGAAGCCAACTCGCGAGGAATGTGATCAAATATTACCGCCGAAACGTTAGGTTGCGTTAGGTTAGGTTATATTACGTTATTGATGTATATAAATGTCCCACGGAGACGGAGAAGCCAACTCGCCAGGAATGTTGTCAAATATTACCGCCGAAATGTTAGGTTGGGTTAGGTTAGGCTATATTACGTTATTGATGTATGTGAAGGTCCCACGGAGACGTAGATGCCAAATCGCCATGAATGTTTTCAAATATTACCGCCGAGACGTTAGGTTGGGTTAGGTTAGGTTATATTACGTTATTGATGTATATAAAGGTCCCACGGCGAGTAGAGGCCAACTCGCCAGGTATGTTTTCAAATATTACCGCCGAGATGTTAGGTTGGGTTAAGTTAGGTTATATTACGTTATTTACGTATAAAAAGATCCCACGGAGACGGAGGAGCCAACTCGCCAGGAATGTTTTCAAATATTACCGCCGAGATGTTAGGTTGGGTTAAGTTAGGTTATATTTCGTTGTTGATGTATATGAAGGTTCCACGGAGACGCAGAGGCCAACTCGCCAGGTATGTTGTCAAATTTTACTGCCGAAATGTTAGGTTGGGTTAGGTTAGGCTATATTACGTTATTGATGTATATGAAGGTCCCACGGAGACGTAGATGCCAAATCGCCATGAATGTTTTCAAATATTACCGCCAAGACGTTAGGTTGGGTTAGGTTAGGTTATATTACGTTATTGATGTATATAAAGGTCCCACGGAGACGTAGAGGCTAACTCGCCAGGTATGTTTTCAAATATTACCGCCGAGATGTTAGGTTGGGTTAGGTTAGGTTATATTACGTTATTGATGTATATAAATGTCCCACGGAGACGGAGAAGCCAACTCGCCAGGAATGTTGTCAAATATTACCGCCGAAATGTTAGGTTGGGTTAGGTTAGGCTATATTACGTTATTGATGTATATAAATGTCCCACGGAGACGGAGAAGCCAACTCGCCAGGAATGTTGTCAAATATTACCGCCGAAATGTTAGGTTGGGTTAGGTTAGGCTATATTACGTTATTGATGTATATGAAGGTCCCACGGTGACGGAGAAGCCAACTCGCCAGGAATGTTTTCAAATATTACCGCCGAGATGTTAGTTTGGGTTAGGTTAGGTTATATTTCGTTATTGATGTATATGAAGGTTCCACGGAGACGCAGAGGCCAACTCGCCAGGTATGTTGTCAAATATTACCGCCGAAATGTTAGGTTGGGTTAGGTTAGGCTATATTACGTTATTGATGTATATGAAGGTCCCACGGAGACGTAGATGCCAAATCGCCATGAATGTTTTCAAATATTACCGCCGAGACGTTAGGTTGGGTTAGGTTAGGTTATATTTCATTATTAATGTATATGAAGGTTCCACGGAGACGGAGAAGCCAACTCGCAAGGAATGTTGTCAAATATTACCGCCGAAATGTTAGGTTGGGTTAGGTTAGGCTATATTACGTTATTGATGTATATGAAGGTCCCACGGTGACGGAGAAGCCAACTCGCCAGGAATGTTTTCAAATATTACCGCCGAGATGTTAGTTTGGGTTAGGTTAGGTTATATTTCATTATTGATGTATATAAAGGTCCCACGGAGACGTAGAGGCCAACTCGCCAGGTATGTTGTCAAATATTACCGCCGAGATGTTAGGTTGGGTTAGGTTAGGTTATATTACGTTATTTATGTATAAAAAGATCCCACGGAGACGCAGAAGCCAACTCGTCAGGAATGTTTTCAAATATTAACGCCGAGATGTTAGGTTGGGTTAGGTTAGGTTATATTTCGTTATTGATGTATATGAAGGTTCCACGGAGACGCAGAGGCCAACTCGCCAGGTATGTTGTCAAATATTACCGCCGAGATGTTAGGTTGGGTTAGGTTAGGTTATATTACGTTATTGATGTATATAAATGTCCCACGGAGACGGAGAAGCCAACTCGCGAGGAATGTGATCAAATATTACCGCCGAGACGTTAGGTTGGGTTAGGTTAAGTTATATTACGTTATTGATGTATATAAAGGTCCCACGGTGACGGAGAAGCCAACTCGCCAGGAATGTTTTCAAATATTACCGTCGAAATGTCAGGTTGGGTTAGGTTAGGTTATATTTCATTATTGATGTATATGAAGGTTCCACGGAAACGTAGAGGCCAACTCGCCAGGTATGTTGTCAAATATTACCGCCGAGATGTTAGGTTGCGTTAGGTTAGGTTATATTACGTTATTGATGTATATAAATGTCCCACGGAGACGGAGAAGCCAACTCGCCAGGAATGTTGTCAAATATTACCGCCGAAATGTTAGGTTGGGTTAGGTTAGGCTATATTACGTTATTGGTGTATATGAAGGTCCCACGGAGACGTAGATGCCAACTCGCCAGGACTGTTTTCAAATATTACCGCCGAAACGTTAGGTTGGGTTAGGTTAGGATATATTGCGTTATTGATGTATATGAAGGTCCCACGGAGACGTAGATGCCAACACGCCAGGAATGTTTTCAAATATTACCGCCGAGATGTTAGGTTGGGTTAGGTTAGGTTATATTTCGTTATTGATGTATATGAAGGTTCCACGGAAACGTAGAGGCCAACTCGCCAGGTATGTTGTCAAATATTACCGCCGAGATGTTAGGTTGCGTTAGGTTAGGTTATATTACGTTATTGATGTATATAAATGTCCCACGGAGACGGAGAAGCCAACTCGCCAGGAATGTTGTCAAATATTACCGCCGAAATGTTAGGTTGGGTTAGGTTAGGCTATATTACGTTATTGATGTATGTGAAGGTCCCACGGAGACGTAGATGCCAAATCGCCATGAATGTTTTCAAATATTACCGCCGAGACGTTAGGTTGGGTTAGGTTAGGTTATATTACGTTATTGATGTATATAAAGGTCCCACGGCGAGTAGAGGCCAACTCGCCAGGTATGTTTTCAAATATTACCGCCGAGATGTTAGGTTGGGTTAAGTTAGGTTATATTACGTTATTTACGTATAAAAAGATCCCACGGAGACGGAGGAGCCAACTCGCCAGGAATGTTTTCAAATATTACCGCCGAGATGTTAGGTTGGGTTAAGTTAGGTTATATTTCGTTGTTGATGTATATGAAGGTTCCACGGAGACGCAGAGGCCAACTCGCCAGGTATGTTGTCAAATTTTACTGCCGAAATGTTAGGTTGGGTTAGGTTAGGCTATATTACGTTATTGATGTATATGAAGGTCCCACGGAGACGTAGATGCCAAATCGCCATGAATGTTTTCAAATATTACCGCCAAGACGTTAGGTTGGGTTAGGTTAGGTTATATTACGTTATTGATGTATATAAAGGTCCCACGGAGACGTAGAGGCTAACTCGCCAGGTATGTTTTCAAATATTACCGCCGAGATGTTAGGTTGGGTTAGGTTAGGTTATATTACGTTATTGATGTATATAAATGTCCCACGGAGACGGAGAAGCCAACTCGCCAGGAATGTTGTCAAATATTACCGCCGAAATGTTAGGTTGGGTTAGGTTAGGCTATATTACGTTATTGATGTATATAAATGTCCCACGGAGACGGAGAAGCCAACTCGCCAGGAATGTTGTCAAATATTACCGCCGAAATGTTAGGTTGGGTTAGGTTAGGCTATATTACGTTATTGATGTATATGAAGGTCCCACGGTGACGGAGAAGCCAACTCGCCAGGAATGTTTTCAAATATTACCGCCGAGATGTTAGTTTGGGTTAGGTTAGGTTATATTTCGTTATTGATGTATATGAAGGTTCCACGGAGACGCAGAGGCCAACTCGCCAGGTATGTTGTCAAATATTACCGCCGAAATGTTAGGTTGGGTTAGGTTAGGCTATATTACGTTATTGATGTATATGAAGGTCCCACGGAGACGTAGATGCCAAATCGCCATGAATGTTTTCAAATATTACCGCCGAGACGTTAGGTTGGGTTAGGTTAGGTTATATTTCATTATTGATGTATATGAAGGTTCCACGGAAACGTAGAGGCCAACTCGCCAGGTATTTTGTCAAATATTACCGCCGAGATGTTAGGTTGGGTTAGGTTAGGTTATATTACGTTATTGATGTATATAAATGTCCCACGGAGACGGAGAAGCCAACTGGCCCGGAATGTTGTCAAATATTACCGCCGAGATGTTAGGTTGGGTTAGGTTAGGTTATATTTCGTTATTGATGTATATGAAGGTTCCACGGAGACGCAGAGGCCAACTCGCCAGGTATGTTGTCAAATTTTACTGCCGAAATGTTAGGTTGGGTTAGGTTAGGCTATATTACGTTATTGATGTATATGAAGGTCCCACGGAGACGTAGATGCCAAATCGCCATGAATGTTTTCAAATATTACCGCCGAGACGTTAGGTTGGGTTAGGTTAGGTTATATTACGTTATTGATGTATATAAAGGTCCCACGGAGACGTAGAGGCCAACTCGCCAGGTATGTTTTCAAATATTACCGCCGAGATGCTAGGTTGGGTTAGGTTAGGTTATATTTCATTATTGATGTATATGAAGGTTCCACGGAAACGTAGAGGCCAACTCGCCAGGTATGTTGTCAAATATTACCGCCGAGATGTTAGGTTGGGTTAGGTTAGGTTATATTACGCTATTGATGTATATAAATGTCCCACGGAGACGGAGAAGCCAACTCGCCAGGAATGTTGTCAAATATTACCGCCGAAATGTTAGGTTGGGTTAGGTTAGGCTATATTACGTTATTGATGTATATGAAGGTCCCACGGTGACGGAGAAGCCAACTCGCCAGGAATGTTTTCAAATATTACCGCCGAGATGTTAGTTTGGGTTAGGTTAGGTTATATTTCATTATTGATGTATATAAAGGTCCCACGGAGACGTAGAGGCCAACTCGCCAGGTATGTTTTCAAATATTACCGCCGAGATGTTAGGTTGGGTTAGGTTAGGTTATATTACGTTATTTATGTATAAAAAGATCCCACGGAGACGCAGAAGCCAACTCGTCAGGAATGTTTTCAAATATTACCGCCGAAATGTTAGGTTGGGTTAGGTTAGGTTATATTTCATTATTGATGTATATGAAGGTTCCACGGAAACGTAGAGGCCAACTCGCCAGGTATGTTGTCAAATATTACCGCCGAGATGTTAGGTTGGGTTAGGTTAGGTTATATTACGTTATTTATGTATAAAAAGATCCCACGGAGACGGAGAAGCCAACTCGCCAGGAATGTTTTCAAATATTAACGCCGAGATGTTAGGTTGGGTTAGGTTAGGTTATATTTCGTTATTGATGTATATGAAGGTTCCACGGAGACGCAGAGGCCAACTCGCCAGGTATGTTGTCAAATATTACCGCCGAGATGTTAGGTTGGGTTAGGTTAGGTTATATTACGTTATTGATGTATATAAATGTCCCACGGAGACGGAGAAGCCAACTCGCGAGGAATGTGATCAAATATTACCGCCGAGACGTTAGGTTGGGTTAGGTTAGGTTATATTACGTTATTGATGTATATAAAGGTCCCACGGTGACGGAGAAGCCAACTCGCCAGGAATGTTTTCAAATATTACCGTCGAAATGTTAGGTTGGGTTAGGTTAGGTTATATTTCATTATTGATGTATATGAAGGTTCAACGGAAACGTAGAGGTCAACTCGCCAGGTATGTTGTCAAATATTACCGCCGAGATGTTAGGTTGCGTTAGGTTAGGTTATATTACGTTATTGATGTATATAAATGTCCCACGGAGACGGAGAAGCCAACTCGCCAGGAATGTTGTCAAATATTACCGCCGAAATGTTAGGTTGGGTTAGGTTAGGCTATATTACGTTATTGATGTATATGAAGGTCCCACGGAGACGTAGATGCCAACTCGCCAGGAATGTTTTCAAATATTACCGCCGAAACGTTAGGTTGGGTTAGGTTAGGATATATTGCGTTATTGATGTATATGAAGGTCCCACGGAGACGTAGATGCCAACACGCCAGGAATGTTTTCAAATATTACCGCCGAGATGTTAGGTTGGGTTAGGTTAGGTTATATTTCGTTATTGATGTATATGAAGGTTCCACGGAGACGCAGAGGCCAACTCGCCAGGTATGTTGTCAAATTTTACTGCCGAAATGTTAGGTTGGGATAGGTTAGGCTATATTACGTTATTGATGTATATGAAGATCCCACGGAGACGTAGATGCCAAATCGCCATGAATGTTTTCAAATATTACCGCCGAGACGTTAGGTTGGGTTAGGTTAGGTTATATTTCGTTATTGATGTATATGAAGGTTCCACGGAGACGCAGAGGCCAACTCGCCAGGTATGTTGTCAAATATTACCGCCGAGATGTTAGGTTGGGTTAGGTTAGGTTATATTACGTTATTGATGTATATGAAGGTCCCACGGAGACGTAGATGCCAAATCGCCATGAATGTTTTCAAATATTACCGCCGAGACGTTAGGTTGGGTTAGGTTAGGTTATATTACGTTATTTATGTATAAAAAGATCCCACGGAGACGGAGAAGCCAACTCGCCAGGAATGTTTTCAAATATTACCGCCGAGATGTTAGGTTGGGTTAGGTTAGGTTATATTTCGTTATTGATGTATATGAAGGTTCCACGGAGACGCAGAGGCCAACTCGCCAGGTATGTTGTCAAATTTTACCGCCGAAATGTTAGGTTGGGTTAGGTTAGGCTATATTACGTTATTGATGTATGTGAAGGTCCCACGGAGACGTAGATGCCAAATCGCCATGAATGTTTTCAAATATTACCGCCGAGACGTTAGGTTGGGTTAGGTTAGGTTATATTACGTTATTGATGTATATAAAGGTCCCACGGCGAGTAGAGGCCAACTCGCCAGGTATGTTTTCAAATATTACCGCCGAGATGTTAGGTTGGGTTAAGTTAGGTTATATTACGTTATTTACGTATAAAAAGATCCCACGGAGACGGAGAAGCCAACTCGCCAGGAATGTTTTCAAATATTACCGCCGAGATGTTAGGTTGGGTTAAGTTAGGTTATATTTCGTTGTTGATGTATATGAAGGTTCCACGGAGACGCAGAGGCCAACTCGCCAGGTATGTTGTCAAATTTTACTGCCGAAATGTTAGGTTGGGTTAGGTTAGGCTATATTACGTTATTGATGTATATGAAGGTCCCACGGAGACGTAGAGGCCAAATCGCCATGAATGTTTTCAAATATTACCGCCGAGACGTTAGGTTGGGTTAGGTTAGGTTATATTACGTTATTGATGTATATAAAGGTCCCACGGAGACGTAGAGGCTAACTCGCCAGGTATGTTTTCAAATATTACCGCCGAGATGTTAGGTTGGGTTAGGTTAGGTTATATTACGTTATTGATGTATATAAATGTCCCACGGAGACGGAGAAGCCAACTCGCCAGGAATGTTGTCAAATATTACCGCCGAAATGTTAGGTTGGGTTAGGTTAGGCTATATTACGTTATTGATGTATATAAATGTCCCACGGAGACGGAGAAGCCAACTCGCCAGGAATGTTGTCAAATATTACCGCCGAAATGTTAGGTTGGGTTAGGTTAGGCTATATTACGTTATTGATGTATATGAAGGTCCCACGGTGACGGAGAAGCCAACTCGCCAGGAATGTTTTCAAATATTACCGCCGAGATGTTAGTTTGGGTTAGGTTAGGTTATATTTCATTATTGATGTATATAAAGGTCCCACGGAGACGTAGAGGCCAACTCGCCAGGTATGTTGTCAAATATTACCGCCGAGATGTTAGGTTGGGTTAGGTTAGGTTATATTACGTTATTTATGTATAAAAAGATCCCACGGAGACGGAGAAGCCAACTCGCCAGGAATGTTTTCAAATATTAACGCCGAGATGTTAGGTTGGGTTAGGTTAGGTTATATTTCGTTATTGATGTATATGAAGGTTCCACGGAGACGCAGAGGCCAACTCGCCAGGTATGTTGTCAAATATTACCGCCGAGATGTTAGGTTGGGTTAGGTTAGGTTATATTACGTTATTGATGTATATAAATGTCCCACGGAGACGGAGAAGCCAACTCGCGAGGAATGTGATCAAATATTACCGCCGAAACGTTAGGTTGCGTTAGGTTAGGTTATATTACGTTATTGATGTATATAAATGTCCCACGGAGACGGAGAAGCCAACTCGCCAGGAATGTTGTCAAATATTACCGCCGAAATGTTAGGTTGGGTTAGGTTAGGCTATATTACGTTATTGATGTATGTGAAGGTCCCACGGAGACGTAGATGCCAAATCGCCATGAATGTTTTCAAATATTACCGCCGAGACGTTAGGTTGGGTTAGGTTAGGTTATATTACGTTATTGATGTATATAAAGGTCCCACGGCGAGTAGAGGCCAACTCGCCAGGTATGTTTTCAAATATTACCGCCGAGATGTTAGGTTGGGTTAAGTTAGGTTATATTACGTTATTTACGTATAAAAAGATCCCACGGAGACGGAGGAGCCAACTCGCCAGGAATGTTTTCAAATATTACCGCCGAGATGTTAGGTTGGGTTAAGTTAGGTTATATTTCGTTGTTGATGTATATGAAGGTTCCACGGAGACGCAGAGGCCAACTCGCCAGGTATGTTGTCAAATTTTACTGCCGAAATGTTAGGTTGGGTTAGGTTAGGCTATATTACGTTATTGATGTATATGAAGGTCCCACGGAGACGTAGATGCCAAATCGCCATGAATGTTTTCAAATATTACCGCCAAGACGTTAGGTTGGGTTAGGTTAGGTTATATTACGTTATTGATGTATATAAAGGTCCCACGGAGACGTAGAGGCTAACTCGCCAGGTATGTTTTCAAATATTACCGCCGAGATGTTAGGTTGGGTTAGGTTAGGTTATATTACGTTATTGATGTATATAAATGTCCCACGGAGACGGAGAAGCCAACTCGCCAGGAATGTTGTCAAATATTACCGCCGAAATGTTAGGTTGGGTTAGGTTAGGCTATATTACGTTATTGATGTATATAAATGTCCCACGGAGACGGAGAAGCCAACTCGCCAGGAATGTTGTCAAATATTACCGCCGAAATGTTAGGTTGGGTTAGGTTAGGCTATATTACGTTATTGATGTATATGAAGGTCCCACGGTGACGGAGAAGCCAACTCGCCAGGAATGTTTTCAAATATTACCGCCGAGATGTTAGTTTGGGTTAGGTTAGGTTATATTTCGTTATTGATGTATATGAAGGTTCCACGGAGACGCAGAGGCCAACTCGCCAGGTATGTTGTCAAATATTACCGCCGAAATGTTAGGTTGGGTTAGGTTAGGCTATATTACGTTATTGATGTATATGAAGGTCCCACGGAGACGTAGATGCCAAATCGCCATGAATGTTTTCAAATATTACCGCCGAGACGTTAGGTTGGGTTAGGTTAGGTTATATTTCATTATTAATGTATATGAAGGTTCCACGGAGACGGAGAAGCCAACTCGCAAGGAATGTTGTCAAATATTACCGCCGAAATGTTAGGTTGGGTTAGGTTAGGCTATATTACGTTATTGATGTATATGAAGGTCCCACGGTGACGGAGAAGCCAACTCGCCAGGAATGTTTTCAAATATTACCGCCGAGATGTTAGTTTGGGTTAGGTTAGGTTATATTTCATTATTGATGTATATAAAGGTCCCACGGAGACGTAGAGGCCAACTCGCCAGGTATGTTTTCAAATATTACCGCCGAGATGTTAGGTTGGGTTAGGTTAGGTTATATTACGTTATTTATGTATAAAAAGATCCCACGGAGACGCAGAAGCCAACTCGTCAGGAATGTTTTCAAATATTACCGCCGAAATGTTAGGTTGGGTTAGGTTAGGTTATATTTCATTATTGATGTATATGAAGGTTCCACGGAAACGTAGAGGCCAACTCGCCAGGTATGTTGTCAAATATTACCGCCGAGATGTTAGGTTGGGTTAGGTTAGGTTATATTACGTTATTTATGTATAAAAAGATCCCACGGAGACGGAGAAGCCAACTCGCCAGGAATGTTTTCAAATATTAACGCCGAGATGTTAGGTTGGGTTAGGTTAGGTTATATTTCGTTATTGATGTATATGAAGGTTCCACGGAGACGCAGAGGCCAACTCGCCAGGTATGTTGTCAAATATTACCGCCGAGATGTTAGGTTGGGTTAGGTTAGGTTATATTACGTTATTGATGTATATAAATGTCCCACGGAGACGGAGAAGCCAACTCGCGAGGAATGTGATCAAATATTACCGCCGAGACGTTAGGTTGGGTTAGGTTAAGTTATATTACGTTATTGATGTATATAAAGGTCCCACGGTGACGGAGAAGCCAACTCGCCAGGAATGTTTTCAAATATTACCGTCGAAATGTCAGGTTGGGTTAGGTTAGGTTATATTTCATTATTGATGTATATGAAGGTTCCACGGAAACGTAGAGGCCAACTCGCCAGGTATGTTGTCAAATATTACCGCCGAGATGTTAGGTTGCGTTAGGTTAGGTTATATTACGTTATTGATGTATATAAATGTCCCACGGAGACGGAGAAGCCAACTCGCCAGGAATGTTGTCAAATATTACCGCCGAAATGTTAGGTTGGGTTAGGTTAGGCTATATTACGTTATTGGTGTATATGAAGGTCCCACGGAGACGTAGATGCCAACTCGCCAGGAATGTTTTCAAATATTACCGCCGAAACGTTAGGTTGGGTTAGGTTAGGATATATTGCGTTATTGATGTATATGAAGGTCCCACGGAGACGTAGATGCCAACACGCCAGGAATGTTTTCAAATATTACCGCCGAGATGTTAGGTTGGGTTAGGTTAGGTTATATTTCGTTATTGATGTATATGAAGGTTCCACGGAAACGTAGAGGCCAACTCGCCAGGTATGTTGTCAAATATTACCGCCGAGATGTTAGGTTGCGTTAGGTTAGGTTATATTACGTTATTGATGTATATAAATGTCCCACGGAGACGGAGAAGCCAACTCGCCAGGAATGTTGTCAAATATTACCGCCGAAATGTTAGGTTGGGTTAGGTTAGGCTATATTACGTTATTGATGTATGTGAAGGTCCCACGGAGACGTAGATGCCAAATCGCCATGAATGTTTTCAAATATTACCGCCGAGACGTTAGGTTGGGTTAGGTTAGGTTATATTACGTTATTGATGTATATAAAGGTCCCACGGCGAGTAGAGGCCAACTCGCCAGGTATGTTTTCAAATATTACCGCCGAGATGTTAGGTTGGGTTAAGTTAGGTTATATTACGTTATTTACGTATAAAAAGATCCCACGGAGACGGAGGAGCCAACTCGCCAGGAATGTTTTCAAATATTACCGCCGAGATGTTAGGTTGGGTTAAGTTAGGTTATATTTCGTTGTTGATGTATATGAAGGTTCCACGGAGACGCAGAGGCCAACTCGCCAGGTATGTTGTCAAATTTTACTGCCGAAATGTTAGGTTGGGTTAGGTTAGGCTATATTACGTTATTGATGTATATGAAGGTCCCACGGAGACGTAGATGCCAAATCGCCATGAATGTTTTCAAATATTACCGCCAAGACGTTAGGTTGGGTTAGGTTAGGTTATATTACGTTATTGATGTATATAAAGGTCCCACGGAGACGTAGAGGCTAACTCGCCAGGTATGTTTTCAAATATTACCGCCGAGATGTTAGGTTGGGTTAGGTTAGGTTATATTACGTTATTGATGTATATAAATGTCCCACGGAGACGGAGAAGCCAACTCGCCAGGAATGTTGTCAAATATTACCGCCGAAATGTTAGGTTGGGTTAGGTTAGGCTATATTACGTTATTGATGTATATAAATGTCCCACGGAGACGGAGAAGCCAACTCGCCAGGAATGTTGTCAAATATTACCGCCGAAATGTTAGGTTGGGTTAGGTTAGGCTATATTACGTTATTGATGTATATGAAGGTCCCACGGTGACGGAGAAGCCAACTCGCCAGGAATGTTTTCAAATATTACCGCCGAGATGTTAGTTTGGGTTAGGTTAGGTTATATTTCGTTATTGATGTATATGAAGGTTCCACGGAGACGCAGAGGCCAACTCGCCAGGTATGTTGTCAAATATTACCGCCGAAATGTTAGGTTGGGTTAGGTTAGGCTATATTACGTTATTGATGTATATGAAGGTCCCACGGAGACGTAGATGCCAATTCGCCAGGTATGTTGTCAAATATTACCGCCGAAATGTTAGGTTGGGTTAGGTTAGGCTATATTACGTTATTGATGTATATGAAGGTCCCACGGAGACGTAGATGCCAAATCGCCATGAATGTTTTCAAATATTACCGCCGAGACGTTAGGTTGGGTTAGGTTAGGTTATATTTCATTATTGATGTATATGAAGGTTCCACGGAAACGTAGAGGCCAACTCGCCAGGTATTTTGTCAAATATTACCGCCGAGATGTTAGGTTGGGTTAGGTTAGGTTATATTACGTTATTGATGTATATAAATGTCCCACGGAGACGGAGAAGCCAACTGGCCCGGAATGTTGTCAAATATTACCGCCGAGATGTTAGGTTGGGTTAGGTTAGGTTATATTTCGTTATTGATGTATATGAAGGTTCCACGGAGACGCAGAGGCCAACTCGCCAGGTATGTTGTCAAATTTTACTGCCGAAATGTTAGGTTGGGTTAGGTTAGGCTATATTACGTTATTGATGTATATGAAGGTCCCACGGAGACGTAGATGCCAAATCGCCATGAATGTTTTCAAATATTACCGCCGAGACGTTAGGTTGGGTTAGGTTAGGTTATATTACGTTATTGATGTATATAAAGGTCCCACGGAGACGTAGAGGCCAACTCGCCAGGTATGTTTTCAAATATTACCGCCGAGATGCTAGGTTGGGTTAGGTTAGGTTATATTTCATTATTGATGTATATGAAGGTTCCACGGAAACGTAGAGGCCAACTCGCCAGGTATGTTGTCAAATATTACCGCCGAGATGTTAGGTTGGGTTAGGTTAGGTTATATTACGCTATTGATGTATATAAATGTCCCACGGAGACGGAGAAGCCAACTCGCCAGGAATGTTGTCAAATATTACCGCCGAAATGTTAGGTTGGGTTAGGTTAGGCTATATTACGTTATTGATGTATATGAAGGTCCCACGGTGACGGAGAAGCCAACTCGCCAGGAATGTTTTCAAATATTACCGCCGAGATGTTAGTTTGGGTTAGGTTAGGTTATATTTCATTATTGATGTATATAAAGGTCCCACGGAGACGTAGAGGCCAACTCGCCAGGTATGTTTTCAAATATTACCGCCGAGATGTTAGGTTGGGTTAGGTTAGGTTATATTACGTTATTTATGTATAAAAAGATCCCACGGAGACGCAGAAGCCAACTCGTCAGGAATGTTTTCAAATATTACCGCCGAAATGTTAGGTTGGGTTAGGTTAGGTTATATTTCATTATTGATGTATATGAAGGTTCCACGGAAACGTAGAGGCCAACTCGCCAGGTATGTTGTCAAATCTTACCGCCGAGATGTTAGGTTGGGTTAGGTTAGGTTATATTACGTTATTTATGTATAAAAAGATCCCACGGAGACGGAGAAGCCAACTCGCCAGGAATGTTTTCAAATATTAACGCCGAGATGTTAGGTTGGGTTAGGTTAGGTTATATTTCGTTATTGATGTATATGAAGGTTCCACGGAGACGCAGAGGCCAACTCGCCAGGTATGTTGTCAAATATTACCGCCGAGATGTTAGGTTGGGTTAGGTTAGGTTATATTACGTTATTGATGTATATAAATGTCCCACGGAGACGGAGAAGCCAACTCGCGAGGAATGTGATCAAATATTACCGCCGAGACGTTAGGTTGGGTTAGGTTAGGTTATATTACGTTATTGATGTATATAAAGGTCCCACGGTGACGGAGAAGCCAACTCGCCAGGAATGTTTTCAAATATTACCGTCGAAATGTTAGGTTGGGTTAGGTTAGGTTATATTTCATTATTGATGTATATGAAGGTTCAACGGAAACGTAGAGGCCAACTCGCCAGGTATGTTGTCAAATATTACCGCCGAGATGTTAGGTTGCGTTAGGTTAGGTTATATTACGTTATTGATGTATATAAATGTCCCACGGAGACGGAGAAGCCAACTCGCCAGGAATGTTGTCAAATATTACCGCCGAAATGTTAGGTTGGGTTAGGTTAGGCTATATTACGTTATTGATGTATATGAAGGTCCCACGGAGACGTAGATGCCAACTCGCCAGGAATGTTTTCAAATATTACCGCCGAAACGTTAGGTTGGGTTAGGTTAGGATATATTGCGTTATTGATGTATATGAAGGTCCCACGGAGACGTAGATGCCAACACGCCAGGAATGTTTTCAAATATTACCGCCGAGATGTTAGGTTGGGTTAGGTTAGGTTATATTTCGTTATTGATGTATATGAAGGTTCCACGGAGACGCAGAGGCCAACTCGCCAGGTATGTTGTCAAATTTTACTGCCGAAATGTTAGGTTGGGTTAGGTTAGGCTATATTACGTTATTGATGTATATGAAGATCCCACGGAGACGTAGATGCCAAATCGCCATGAATGTTTTCAAATATTACCGCCGAGACGTTAGGTTGGGTTAGGTTAGGTTATATTTCGTTATTGATGTATATGAAGGTTCCACGGAGACGCAGAGGCCAACTCGCCAGGAATGTTTTCAAATATTACCGCCGAGATGTTAGGTTGGGTTAGGTTAGGTTATATTTCGTTATTGATGTATATGAAGGTTCCACGGAGACGCAGAGGCCAACTCGCCAGGTATGTTGTCAAATTTTACTGCCGAAATGTTAGGTTGGGTTAGGTTAGGCTATATTACGTTATTGATGTATATGAAGATCCCACGGAGACGTAGATGCCAAATCGCCATGAATGTTTTCAAATATTACCGCCGAGACGTTAGGTTGGGTTAGGTTAGGTTATATTTCGTTATTGATGTATATGAAGGTTCCACGGAGACGCAGAGGCCAACTCGCCAGGTATGTTGTCAAATATTACCGCCGAGATGTTAGGTTGGGTTAGGTTAGGTTATATTACGTTATTGATGTATATGAAGGTCCCACGGAGACGTAGATGCCAAATCGCCATGAATGTTTTCAAATATTACCGCCGAGACGTTAGGTTGGGTTAGGTTAGGTTATATTACGTTATTTATGTATAAAAAGATCCCACGGAGACGGAGAAGCCAACTCGCCAGGAATGTTTTCAAATATTACCGCCGAGATGTTAGGTTGGGTTAGGTTAGGTTATATTTCGTTATTGATGTATATGAAGGTTCCACGGAGACGCAGAGGCCAACTCGCCAGGTATGTTGTCAAATTTTACCGCCGAAATGTTAGGTTGGGTTAGGTTAGGCTATATTACGTTATTGATGTATGTGAAGGTCCCACGGAGACGTAGATGCCAAATCGCCATGAATGTTTTCAAATATTACCGCCGAGACGTTAGGTTGGGTTAGGTTAAGTTATATTACGTTATTGATGTATATAAAGGTCCCACAGCGAGTAGAGGCCAACTCGCCAGGTATGTTTTCAAATATTACCGCCGAGATGTTAGGTTGGGTTAAGTTAGGTTATATTACGTTATTTATGTATAAAAAGATCCCACGGAGACGGAGAAGCCAACTCGCCAGGAATGTTTTCAAATATTACCGCCGAGATGTTAGGTTGGGTTAAGTTAGGTTATATTTCGTTGTTGATGTATATGAAGGTTCCACGGAGACGCAGAGGCCAACTCGCCAGGTATGTTGTCAAATTTTACTGCCGAAATGTTAGGTTGGGTTACGTTAGGCTATATTACGTTATTGATGTATATGAAGGTCCCACGGAGACGTAGATGCCAAATCGCCATGAATGTTTTCAAATATTACCGCCGAGACGTTAGGTTGGGTTAGGTTAGGTTATATTACGTTATTGATGTATATAAAGGTCCCACGGAGACGTAGAGGCTAACTCGCCAGGTATGTTTTCAAATATTACCGCCGAGATGTTAGGTTGGGTTAGGTTAGGTTATATTACGTTATTGATGTATATAAATGTCCCACGGAGACGGAGAAGCCAACTCGCCAGGAATGTTGTCAAATATTACCGCCGAAATGTTAGGTTGGGTTAGGTTAGGCTATATTACGTTATTGATGTATATGAAGGTCCCACGGAGACGTAGATGCCAACTCGCCAGGAATGTTTTCAAATATTACCGCCGAAACGTTAGGTTGGGTTAGGTTAGGATATATTGCGTTATTGATGTATATGAAGGTCCCACGGAGACGTAGATGCCAACACGCCAGGAATGTTTTCAAATATTACCGCCGAGATGTTAGGTTGGGTTAGGTTAGGTTATATTTCGTTATTGATGTATATGAAGGTTCCACGGAGACGCAGAGGCCAACTCGCCAGGTATGTTGTCAAATTTTACTGCCGAAATGTTAGGTTGGGTTAGGTTAGGCTATATTACGTTATTGATGTATATGAAGATCCCACGGAGACGTAGATGCCAAATCGCCATGAATGTTTTCAAATATTACCGCCGAGACGTTAGGTTGGGTTAGGTTAGGTTATATTTCGTTATTGATGTATATGAAGGTTCCACGGAGACGCAGGGGCCAACTCGCCAGGTATGTTGTCAAATATTACCGCCGAGATGTTAGGTTGGGTTAGGTTAGGTTATATTACGTTATTGATGTATATGAAGGTCCCACGGAGACGTAGATGCCAAATCGCCATGAATGTTTTCAAATATTACCGCCGAGACGTTAGGTTGGGTTAGGTTAGGTTATATTACGTTATTTATGTATAAAAAGATCCCACGGAGACGGAGAAGCCAACTCGCCAGGAATGTTTTCAAATATTACCGCCGAGATGTTAGGTTGGGTTAGGTTAGGTTATATTTCGTTATTGATGTATATGAAGGTTCCACGGAGACGCAGAGGCCAACTCGCCAGGTATGTTGTCAAATTTTACCGCCGAAATGTTAGGTTGGGTTAGGTTAGGCTATATTACGTTATTGATGTATGTGAAGGTCCCACGGAGACGTAGATGCCAAATCGCCATGAATGTTTTCAAATATTACCGCCGAGACGTTAGGTTGGGTTAGGTTAAGTTATATTACGTTATTGATGTATATAAAGGTCCCACAGCGAGTAGAGGCCAACTCGCCAGGTATGTTTTCAAATATTACCGCCGAGATGTTAGGTTGGGTTAAGTTAGGTTATATTACGTTATTTATGTATAAAAAGATCCCACGGAGACGGAGAAGCCAACTCGCCAGGAATGTTTTCAAATATTACCGCCGAGATGTTAGGTTGGGTTAAGTTAGGTTATATTTCGTTGTTGATGTATATGAAGGTTCCACGGAGACGCAGAGGCCAACTCGCCAGGTATGTTGTCAAATTTTACTGCCGAAATGTTAGGTTGGGTTAGGTTAGGCTATATTACGTTATTGTTGTATATGAAGGTCCCACGGAGACGTAGATGCCAAATCGCCATGAATGTTTTCAAATATTACCGCCGAGACGTTAGGTTGGGTTAGGTTAGGTTATATTACGTTATTGATGTATATAAAGGTCCCACGGAGACGTAGAGGCTAACTCGCCAGGTATGTTTTCAAATATTACCGCCGAGATGTTAGGTTGGGTTAGGTTAGGTTATATTACGTTATTGATGTATATAAATGTCCCACGGAGACGGAGAAGCCAACTCGCCAGGAATGTTGTCAAATATTACCGCCGAAATGTTAGGTTGGGTTAGGTTAGGCTATATTACGTTATTGATGTATATAAATGTCCCACGGAGACGGAGAAGCCAACTCGCCAGGAATGTTGTCAAATATTACCGCCGAAATGTTAGGTTGGGTTAGGTTAGGCTATATTACGTTATTGATGTATATGAAGGTCCCACGGTGACGGAGAAGCCAACTCGCCAGGAATGTTTTCAAATATTACCGCCGAGATGTTAGTTTGGGTTAGGTTAGGTTATATTTCGTTATTGATGTATATGAAGGTTCCACGGAGACGCAGAGGCCAACTCGCCAGGTATGTTGTCAAATATTACCGCCGAAATGTTAGGTTGGGTTAGGTTAGGCTATATAACGTTATTGATGTATATGAAGGTCCCACGGAGACGTAGATGCCAAATCGCCATGAATGTTTTCAAATATTACCGCCGAGACGTTAGGTTGGGTTAGGTTAGGTTATATTTCAATATTGATGTATATGAAGGTTCCACGGAAACGTAGAGGCCAACTCGCCAGGTATTTTGTCAAATATTACCGCCGAGATGTTAGGTTGGGTTAGGTTAGGTTATATTACGTTATTGATGTATATAAATGTCCCACGGAGACGGAGAAGCCAACTGGCCAGGAATGTTGTCAAATATTACCGCCGAGATGTTAGGTTGGGTTAGGTTAGGTTATATTTCGTTATTGATGTATATGAAGGTTCCACGGAGACGCAGAGGCCAACTCGCCAGGTATGTTGTCAAATTTTACTGCCGAAATGTTAGGTTGGGTTAGGTTAGGCTATATTACGTTATTGATGTATATGAAGGTCCCACGGAGACGTAGATGCCAAATCGCCATGAATGTTTTCAAATATTACCGCCGAGACGTTAGGTTGGGTTAGGTTAGGTTATATTACGTTATTGATGTATATAAAGGTCCCACGGAGACGTAGAGGCCAACTCGCCAGGTATGTTTTCAAATACTACCGCCGAGATGTTAGGTTGGGTTAGGTTAGGTTATATTACGTTATTTATGTATAAAAAGATCCCACGGAGACGCAGAAGCCAACTCGTCAGGAATGTTTTCAAATATTACCGCCGAAATGTTAGGTTGGGTTAGGTTAGGTTATATTTCATTATTGATGTATATGAAGGTTCCACGGAAACGTAGAGGCCAACTCGCCAGGTATGTTGTCAAATATTACCGCCGAGATGTTAGGTTGGGTTAGGTTGGGTTATATTACGTTATTTATGTATAAAAAGATCCCACGGAGACGGAGAAGCCAACTCGCCAGGAATGTTTTCAAATATTAACGCCGAGATGTTAGGTTGGGTTAGGTTAGGTTATATTTCGTTATTGATGTATATGAAGGTTCCACGGAGACGCAGAGGCCAACTCGCCAGGTATGTTGTCAAATATTACCGCCGAGATGTTAGGTTGGGTTAGGTTAGGTTATATTACGTTATTGATGTATATAAATGTCCCACGGAGACGGAGAAGCCAACTCGCCAGGAATGTTGTCAAATATTACCGCCGAAATGTTAGGTTGGGTTAGGTTAGGCTATATTACGTTATTGATGTATATGAAGGTCCCACGGAGACGTAGATGCCAACTCGCCAGGAATGTTTTCAAATATTACCGCCGAAACGTTAGGTTGGGTTAGGTTAGGCTATATTGCGTTATTGATGTATATGAAGGTCCCACGGAGACGTAGATGCCAACACGCCAGGAATGTTTTCAAATATTACCGCCGAGATGTTAGGTTGGGTTAGGTTAGGTTATATTTCGTTATTGATGTATATGAAGGTCCCACGGAGACGTAGATGCCAAATCGCCATGAATGTTTTCAAATATTACCGCCGAGACGTTAGGTTGGGTTAGGTTAGGTTATATTACGTTATTGATGTATATCAAGGTCCCACGGAGACGTAGAGGCCAACTCGCCAGGTATGTTTTCAAATATTACCGCCGAGATGTTAGGTTGGGTTAGGTTAGGTTATATTACGTTATTTATGTATAAAAAGATCCCACGGAGACGGAGAAGCCAACTCGCCAGGAATGTTTTCAAATATTACCGCCGAGATGTTAGGTTGGGTTAGGTTAGGTTATATTTCGTTATTGATATATATGAAGGTTCCACGGAGACGCAGCGGCCAACTCGCCAGGTATGTTGTCAAATTTTACCGCCGAAATGTTAGGTTGGGTTAGGTTAGGCTATATTACGTTATTGATGTATATGAAGGTCCCACGGAGACGTAGATGCCAAATCGCCATGAATGTTTTCAAATATTACCGCCGAGACGTTAGGTTGGTTTAGGTTAGGTTATATTACGTTATTGATGTATATAAAGGTCCCACGGAGACGCAGAGGCCAACTCGCCACGTATGTTGTCAAATTTTACTGCCTAAATGTTAGGTTGGGTTAGGTTAGGTTATATTACGTTATTTATGTATAAAAAGATCCCACGGAGACGGAGAAGCCAACTCGCCAGGAATGTTTTCAAATATTACCGCCGAGATGTTAGGTTGGGTTAGGTTAGGTTATATTTCATTATTGATGTATATGAAGGTTCCACGGAAACGTAGAGGCCAACTCGCCAGGTATGTTGTCAAATATTACCGCCGAGATGTTAGGTTGGGTTAGGTTAGGTTATATTACGTTATTTATGTATAAAAAGATCCCACGGAGACGGAGAAGCCAACTCGCCAGGAATGTTTTCAAATATTACCGCCGAGATGTTAGGTTGGGTTAGGTTAGGTTATATTTCGTTTTTGATGTATATGAAGGTTCCACGGAGACGCAGAGGCCAACTCGCCAGGTATGTTGTCAAATTTTACCGCCGAAATGTTAGGTTGGGTTAGGTTAGGCTATATTACGTTATTGATGTATATGAAGGTCCCACGGAGACGTAGATGCCAAATCGCCATGAATGTTTTCAAATATTACCGCCGAGACGTTAGGTTGGGTTAGGTTAGGTTATATTACGTTATTGATGTATATAAAGGTCCCACGGAGACGTAGAGGCCAACTCGCCAGGTATGTTTTCAAATATTACCGCCGAGATGTTAGGTTGGGTTAAGTTAGGTTATATTACGTTATTTATGTATAAAAAGATCCCACGGAGACGGAGAAGCCAACTCGCCAGGAATGTTTTCAAATATTACCGCCGAGATGTTAGGTTGGGTTAGGTTAGGTTATATTTCGTTATTGATGTATATGAAGGTTCCACGGAGACGCAGAGGCCAACTCGCCAGGTATGTTGTCAAATTTTACTGCCTAAATGTTAGGTTGGGTTAGGTTAGGCTATATTACGTTATTGATGTATATGAAGGTCCCACGGAGACGTAGATGCCAAATCGCCATGAATGTTTTCAAATATTACCGCCGAGACGTTAGGTTGGGTTAGGTTAGGTTATATTACGTTATTGATGTATATAAAGGTCCCACGGAGACGTAGAGGCCAACTCGCCAGGTATGTTTTCAAATATTACCGCCGAGATGTTAGGTTGGGTTAGGTTAGGTTATATTACGTTATTTATGTATAAAAAGATCCCACGGAGACGGAGAAGCCAACTCGCCAGGAATGTTTTCAAATATTACCGCCGAGATGTTAGGTTGGGTTAGGTTAGGTTATATTTCATTATTGATGTATATGAAGGTTCCACGGAAACGTAGAGGCCAACTCGCCAGGTATGTTGTCAAATATTACCGCCGAGATGTTAGGTTGGGTTAGGTTAGGTTATATTACGTTATTTATGTATAAAAAGATCCCACGGAGACGGAGAAGCCAACTCGCCAGGAATGTTTTCAAATATTACCGCCGAGATGTTAGGTTGGGTTAGGTTAGGTTATATTTCGTTATTGATGTATATGAAGGTTCCACGGAGACGCAGAGGCCAACTCGCCAGGTATGTTGTCAAATATTACCGCCGAGATGTTAGGTTGGGTTAGGTTAGGTTATATTACGTTATTAATGTATATAAATGTCCCACGGAAACGGAGAAGCCAACTCGCGAGGAATGTGATCAAATAGTGCCGCCGAGACGTTAGGTTGGGTTAGGTTAGGTTATATTACGTTATTGATGTATATAAAGGTCCCACGGTGACGGAGAAGCCAACTCGCCAGGAATGTTTTCAAATATTACCGCCGAGATGTTAGGTTGGGTTAGGTTAGGTTATATTTCATTATTGATGTATATGAAAGTTCCACGGAAACGTAGAGGCCAAATCGCCAGGTATGTTGTCAAATATTACCGCCGAGATGTTTGGTTGGGTTAGGTTAGGTTATATTACGTTATTGATGTATATGAAGGTTCCACGGAGACGCAGAGGCCAACTCGCCAGGTATGTTGTCAAATATTACCGCCGAAATGTTAGGTTGAGTTAGGTTAGGCTATATTACGTTATTGATGTATATGAAGGTCCCACGGAGACGTAGATGCCAACTCGCCAGGTATGTTTTCATATATTACCGCCGAGATGTTAGGTAGGGTTAAGTTAGGTTATATTACGTTATTTATGTATAAAAAGATCCCACGGAGACGGAGAAGCCAACTCGCCAGGAATGTTTTCAAATATTACCGCCGAGATGTTAGGTTGGGTTAGGTTAGGTTATATTTCGTTATTGATATATATGAAGGTTCCACGGAGACGCAGAGGCCAACTCGCCAGGTATGTTGTCAAATTTTACCGCCGAAATGTTAGGTTGGGTTAGGTTAGGCTATATTACGTTATTGATGTATATGAAGGTCCCACGGAGACGTAGATGCCAAATCGCCATGAATGTTTTCAAATATTACCGCCGAGACGTTAGGTTGGTTTAGGTTAGGTTATATTACGTTATTGATGTATATAAAGGTCCCACGGAGACGTAGAGGCCAACTCGCCAGGTATGTTTTCAAATATTACCGCCGAGATGTTAGGTTGGGTTAAGTTAGGTTATATTACGTTATTTATGTATAAAAAGATCCCACGGAGACGGAGAAGCCAACTCGCCAGGAATGTTTTCAAATATTACCGCCGAGATGTTAGGTTGGGTTAAGTTAGGTTATATTTCGTTGTTGATGTATATGAAGGTTCCACGGAGACGTAGAGGCCAACTCGCCAGGTATGTTGTCAAATTTTACTGCCGAAATGTTAGGTTGGGTTAGGTTAGGCTATATTACGTTATTGATGTATATGAAGGTCCCACGGAGACGTAGATGCCAAATCGCCATGAATGTTTTCAAATATTACCGCCGAGACGTTAGGTTGGGTTAGGTTAGGTTATATTACGTTATTGATGTATATAAAGGTCCCACGGAGACGTAGAGGCCAACTCGCCACGTATGTTGTCAAATTTTACTGCCTAAATGTTAGGTTGGGTTAGGTTAGGTTATATTACGTTATTTATGTATAAAAAGATCCCACGGAGACGGAGAAGCCAACTCGCCAGGAATGTTTTCAAATATTACCGCCGAGATGTTAGGTTGGGTTAGGTTAGGTTATATTTCATTATTGATGTATATGAAGGTTCCACGGAAACGTAGAGGCCAACTCGCCAGGTATGTTGTCAAATATTACCGCCGAGATGTTAGGTTGGGTTAGGTTAGGTTATATTACGTTATTTATGTATAAAAAGATCCCACGGAGACGGAGAAGCCAACTCGCCAGGAATGTTTTCAAATATTACCGCCGAGATGTTAGGTTGGGTTAGGTTAGGTTATATTTCGTTTTTGATGTATATGAAGGTTCCACGGAGACGCAGAGGCCAACTCGCCAGGTATGTTGTCAAATTTTACCGCCGAAATGTTAGGTTGGGTTAGGTTAGGCTATATTACGTTATTGATGTATATGAAGGTCCCACGGAGACGTAGATGCCAAATCGCCATGAATGTTTTCAAATATTACCGCCGAGACGTTAGGTTGGGTTAGGTTAGGTTATATTACGTTATTGATGTATATAAAGGTCCCACGGAGACGTAGAGGCCAACTCGCCAGGTATGTTTTCAAATATTACCGCCGAGATGTTAGGTTGGGTTAAGTTAGGTTATATTACGTTATTTATGTATAAAAAGATCCCACGGAGACGGAGAAGCCAACTCGCCAGGAATGTTTTCAAATATTACCGCCGAGATGTTAGGTTGGGTTAGGTTAGGTTATATTTCGTTATTGATGTATATGAAGGTTCCACGGAGACGCAGAGGCCAACTCGCCAGGTATGTTGTCAAATTTTACTGCCTAAATGTTAGGTTGGGTTAGGTTAGGCTATATTACGTTATTGATGTATATGAAGGTCCCACGGAGACGTAGATGCCAAATCGCCATGAATGTTTTCAAATATTACCGCCGAGACGTTAGGTTGGGTTAGGTTAGGTTATATTACGTTATTGATGTATATAAAGGTCCCACGGAGACGTAGAGGCCAACTCGCCAGGTATGTTTTCAAATATTACCGCCGAGATGTTAGGTTGGGTTAGGTTAGGTTATATTACGTTATTTATGTATAAAAAGATCCCACGGAGACGGAGAAGCCAACTCGCCAGGAATGTTTTCAAATATTACCGCCGAGATGTTAGGTTGGGTTAGGTTAGGTTATATTTCATTATTGATGTATATGAAGGTTCCACGGAAACGTAGAGGCCAACTCGCCAGGTATGTTGTCAAATATTACCGCCGAGATGTTAGGTTGGGTTAGGTTAGGTTATATTACGTTATTCATGTATAAAAAGATCCCACGGAGACGGAGAAGCCAACTCGCCAGGAATGTTTTCAAATATTACCGCCGAGATGTTAGGTTGGGTTAGGTTAGGTTATATTTCGTTATTGATGTATATGAAGGTTCCACGGAGACGCAGAGGCCAACTCGCCAGGTATGTTGTCAAATATTACCGCCGAGATGTTAGGTTGGGTTAGGTTAGGTTATATTACGTTATTAATGTATATAAATGTCCCACGGAAACGGAGAAGCCAACTCGCGAGGAATGTGATCAAATAGTGCCGCCGAGACGTTAGGTTGGGTTAGGTTAGGTTATATTACGTTATTGATGTATATAAAGGTCCCACGGTGACGGAGAAGCCAACTCGCCAGGAATGTTTTCAAATATTACCGCCGAGATGTTAGGTTGGGTTAGGTTAGGTTATATTTCATTATTGATGTATATGAAAGTTCCACGGAAACGTAGAGGCCAAATCGCCAGGTATGTTGTCAAATATTACCGCCGAGATGTTTGGTTGGGTTAGGTTAGGTTATATTACGTTATTGATGTATATGAAGGTTCCACGGAGACGCAGAGGCCAACTCGCCAGGTATGTTGTCAAATATTACCGCCGAAATGTTAGGTTGAGTTAGGTTAGGCTATATTACGTTATTGATGTATATGAAGGTCCCACGGAGACGTAGATGCCAACTCGCCAGGTATGTTTTCATATATTACCGCCGAGATGTTAGGTTGGGTTAAGTTAGGTTATATTACGTTATTTATGTATAAAAAGATCCCACGGAGACGGAGAAGCCAACTCGCCAGGAATGTTTTCAAATATTACCGCCGAGATGTTAGGTTGGGTTAGGTTAGGTTATATTTCGTTATTGATATATATGAAGGTTCCACGGAGACGCAGAGGCCAACTCGCCAGGTATGTTGTCAAATTTTACCGCCGAAATGTTAGGTTGGGTTAGGTTAGGCTATATTACGTTATTGATGTATATGAAGGTCCCACGGAGACGTAGATGCCAAATCGCCATGAATGTTTTCAAATATTACCGCCGAGACGTTAGGTTGGTTTAGGTTAGGTTATATTACGTTATTGATGTATATAAAGGTCCCACGGAGACGTAGAGGCCAACTCGCCAGGTATGTTTTCAAATATTACCGCCGAGATGTTAGGTTGGGTTAAGTTAGGTTATATTACGTTATTTATGTATAAAAAGATCCCACGGAGACGGAGAAGCCAACTCGCCAGGAATGTTTTCAAATATTACCGCCGAGATGTTAGGTTGGGTTAAGTTAGGTTATATTTCGTTGTTGATGTATATGAAGGTTCCACGGAGACGTAGAGGCCAACTCGCCAGGTATGTTGTCAAATTTTACTGCCGAAATGTTAGGTTGGGTTAGGTTAGGCTATATTACGTTATTGATGTATATGAAGGTCCCACGGAGACGTAGATGCCAAATCGCCATGAATGTTTTCAAATATTACCGCCGAGACGTTAGGTTGGGTTAGGTTAGGTTATATTACGTTATTGATGTATATAAAGGTCCCACGGAGACGTAGAGGCCAACTCGCCAGGTATGTTTTCAAATATTACCGCCGAGATGTTAGGTTGGGTTAGGTTAGGTTATATTACGTTATTGATGTATATAAATGTCCCACGGAGACGGAGAAGCCAACTCGACAGGAATGTTGTCAAATATTACCGCCGAAATGTTAGGTTGTGTTAGGTTAGGCTATATTACGTTATTGATGTATATAAATGTCCCACGGAGACGGAGAAGCCAACTCGCCAGGAATGTTGTCAACTATTACCGCCGAAATGTTAGGTTGGGTTAGGTTAGGCTATATTACGTTATTGATGTATATGAAGGTCCCACGGTGACGGAGAAGCCAACTCGCCAGGAATGTTTTCAAATATTACCGCCGAGATGTTAGTTTGGGTTAGGTTAGGTTATATTTCGTTATTGATGTATATGAAGGTTCCACGGAGACGCAGAGGCCAACTCGCCAGGTATGTTGTCAAATATTACCGCCGAAATGTTAGGTTGGGTTAGGTTAGGCTATATTACGTTATTGATGTATATGAAGGTCCCACGGAGACGTAGATGCCAAATCGCCATGAATGTTTTCAAATATTACCGCCGAGACGTTAGGTTGGGTTAGGTTAGGTTATATTTCGTTATTGATGTATATGAAGGTTCCACGGAGACGCAGAGGCCAACTCGCCAGGTATGTTGTCAAATTTTACTGCCTAAATGTTAGGTTGGGTTAGGTTAGGCTATATTACGTTATTGATGTATATGAAGGTCCCACGGAGACGTAGATGCCAAATCGCCATGAATGTTTTCAAATATTACCGCCGAGACGTTAGGTTGGGTTAGGTTAGGTTATATTACGTTATTGATGTATATAAAGGTCCCACGGAGACGTAGAGGCCAACTCGCCAGGTATGTTTTCAAATATTACCGCCGAGATGTTAGGTTGGGTTAGGTTAGGTTATATTACGTTATTTATGTATAAAAAGATCCCACGGAGACGGAGAAGCCAACTCGCCAGGAATGTTTTCAAATATTACCGCCGAGATGTTAGGTTGGGTTAGGTTAGGTTATATTTCATTATTGATGTATATGAAGGTTCCACGGAAACGTAGAGGCCAACTCGCCAGGTATGTTGTCAAATATTACCGCCGAGATGTTAGGTTGGGTTAGGTTAGGTTATATTACGTTATTTATGTATAAAAAGATCCCACGGAGACGGAGAAGCCAACTCGCCAGGAATGTTTTCAAATATTACCGCCGAGATGTTAGGTTGGGTTAGGTTAGGTTATATTTCGTTATTGATGTATATGAAGGTTCCACGGAGACGCAGAGGCCAACTCGCCAGGTATGTTGTCAAATTTTACCGCCGAGACGTTAGGTTGGGTTAGGTTAGGTTATATTACGTTATTGATGTATATAAAGGTTCCACGGAGACGCAGAGGCCAACTCGCCAGGTATGTTGTCAAATATTACCGCCGAAATGTTAGGTTGAGTTAGATTAGGCTATATTACGTTATTGATGTATATGAAGGTCCCACGGAGACGTAGATGCCAACTCGCCAGGTATGTTTTCAAATATTACCGCCGAGATGTTAGGTTGGGTTAAGTTAGGTTATATTACGTTATTTATGTATAAAAAGATCCCACGGAGACGGAGAAGCCAACTCGCCAGGAATGTTTTCAAATATTACCGCCGAGATGTTAGGTTGGGTTAGGTTAGGTTATATTTCGTTATTGATATATATGAAGGTTCCACGGAGACGCAGAGGCCAACTCGCCAGGTATGTTGTCAAATTTTACAGCCGAAATGTTAGGTTGGGTTAGGTTAGGCTATATTACGTTATTGATGTATATGAAGGTCCCACGGAGACGTAGATGCCAAATCGCCATGAATGTTTTCAAATATTACCGCCGAGACGTTAGGTTGGGTTAGGTTAGGTTATATTACGTTATTGATGTATATAAAGGTCCCACGGAGACGTAGAGGCCAACTCGCCAGGTATGTTTTCAACTATTACCGCCGAGATGTTAGGTTGGGTTAGGTTAGGTTATATTACGTTATTGATGTATATAAATGTCCCACGGAGACGGAGAAGCCAACTCGCCAGGAATGTTGTCAAATATTACCGCCGAAATGTTAGGTTGGGTTAGGTTAGGCTATATTACGTTATTGATGTATATAAATGTCCCACGGAGACGGAGAAGCCAACTCGCCAGGAATGTTGTCAAATATTACCGCCGAAATGTTAGGTTGGGTTAGGTTAGGCTATATTACGTTATTGATGTATATGAAGGTCCCACGGTGACGGAGAAGCCAACTCGCCAGGAATGTTTTCAAATATTACCGCCGAGATGTTAGTTTGGGTTAGGTTAGGTTATATTTCGTTATTGATGTATATGAAGGTTCCACGGAGACGCAGAGGCCAACTCGCCAGGTATGTTGTCAAATATTACAGCCGAAATGTTAGGTTGGGTTAGGTTAGGCTATATTACGTTATTGATGTATATGAAGGTCCCACGGAGACGTAGATGCCAAATCGCCATTAATGTTTTCAAATATTACCGCCGAAATGTTAGGTTGAGTTAGATTAGGCTATATTACGTTATTGATGTATATGAAGGTCCCACGGAGACGTAGATGCCAACTCGCCAGGTATGTTTTCAAATATTACCGCCGAGATGTTAGGTTGGGTTAAGTTAGGTTATATTACGTTATTTATGTATAAAAAGATCCCACGGAGACGGAGAAGCCAACTCGCCAGGAATGTTTTCAAATATTACCGCCGAGATGTTAAGTTGGGTTAGGTTAGGTTATATTTCGTTATTGATATATATGAAGGTTCCACGGAGACGCAGAGGCCAACTCGCCAGGTATGTTGTCAAATTTTACAGCCGAAATGTTAGGTTGGGTTAGGTTAGGCTATATTACGTTATTGATGTATATGAAGGTCCCACGGAGACGTAGATGCCAAATCGCCATGAATGTTTTCAAATATTACCGCCGAGACGTTAGGTTGGGTTAGGTTAGGTTATATTACGTTATTGATGTATATAAAGGTCCCACGGAGACGTAGAGGCCAACTCGCCAGGTATGTTTTCAAATATTACCGCCGAGAAGTTAGGTTGGGTTAGGTTAGGTTATATTTCATTATTGATGTATATGAAGGTTCCACGGAGACGCAGAGGCCAACTCGCCAGGTATGTTGTCAAATATTACCGCCGAAATGTTAGGTTGAGTTAGATTAGGCTATATTACGTTATTGATGTATATGAAGGTCCCACGGAGACGTAGATGCCAACTCGCCAGGTATGTTTTCAAATATTACCGCCGAGATGTTAGGTTGGGTTAAGTTAGGTTATATTACGTTATTTATGTATAAAAAGATCCCACGGAGACGGAGAAGCCAACTCGCCAGGAATGTTTTCAAATATTACCGCCGAGATGTTAGGTTGGGTTAGGTTAGGTTATATTTCGTTATTGATATATATGAAGGTTCCACGGAGACGCAGAGGCCAACTCGCCAGGTATGTTGTCAAATTTTACAGCCGAAATGTTAGGTTGGGTTAGGTTAGGCTATATTACGTTATTGATGTATATGAAGGTCCCACGGAGACGTAGATGCCAAATCGCCATGAATGTTTTCAAATATTACCGCCGAGACGTTAGGTTGGGTTAGGTTAGGTTATATTACGTTATTGATGTATATAAAGGTCCCACGGAGACGTAGAGGCCAACTCGCCAGGTATGTTTTCAAATATTACCGCCGAGATGTTAGGTTGGGTTAGGTTAGGTTATATTACGTTATTGATGTATATAAATGTCCCACGGAGACGGAGAAGCCAACTCGCCAGGAATGTTGTCAAATATTACCGCCGAAATGTTAGGTTGGGTTAGCTTAGGCTATATTACGTTATTGATGTATATAAATGTCCCACGGAGACGGAGAAGCCAACTCGCCAGGAATGTTGTCAAATATTACCGCCGAAATGTTAGGTTGGGTTAGGTTAGGCTATATTACGTTATTGATGTATATGAAGGTCCCACGGTGACGGAGAAGCCAACTCGCCAGGAATGTTTTCAAATATTACCGCCGAGATGTTAGTTTGGGTTAGGTTAGGTTATATTTCGTTATTGATGTATATGAAGGTTCCACGGAGACGCAGAGGCCAACTCGCCAGGTATGTTGTCAAATATTACAGCCGAAATGTTAGGTTGGGTTAGGTTAGGCTATATTACGTTATTGATGTATATGAAGGTCCCACGGAGACGTAGATGCCAAATCGCCATTAATGTTTTCAAATATTACCGCCGAGATGTTAGGTTGGGTTAGGTTAGGTTATATTTCGTTATTGATATATATGAAGGTTCCACGGAGACGCAGAGGCCAACTCGCCAGGTATGTTGTCAAATTTTACCGCCGAAATGTTAGGTTGGGTTAGGTTAGGCTATATTACGTTATTGATGTATATGAAGGTCCCACGTAGACGTAGATGCCAAATCGCCATGAATGTTTTCAAATATTACCGCCGAGACGTTAGGTTGGTTTAGGTTAGGTTATATTACGTTATTGATGTATATAAAGGTCCCACGGAGACGTAGAGGCCAACTCGCCAGGTATGTTTTCAAATATTACCGCCGAGATGTTAGGTTGGGTTAAGTTAGGTTATATTACGTTATTTATGTATAAAAAGATCCCACGGAGACGGAGAAGCCAACTCGCCAGGAATGTTTTCAAATATTACCGCCGAGATGTTAGGTTGGGTTAAGTTAGGTTATATTTCGTTGTTGATGTATATGAAGGTTCCACGGAGACGTAGAGGCCAACTCGCCAGGTATGTTGTCAAATTTTACTGCCGAAATGTTAGGTTGGGTTAGGTTAGGCTATATTACGTTATTGATGTATATGAAGGTCCCACGGAGACGTAGATGCCAAATCGCCATGAATGTTTTCAAATATTACCGCCGAGACGTTAGGTTGGGTTAGGTTAGGTTATATTACGTTATTGATGTATATAAAGGTCCCACGGAGACGTAGAGGCCAACTCGCCAGGTATGTTTTCAAATATTACCGCCGAGATGTTAGGTTGGGTTAGGTTAGGTTATATTACGTTATTGATGTATATAAATGTCCCACGGAGACGGAGAAGCCAACTCGACAGGAATGTTGTCAAATATTACCGCCGAAATGTTAGGTTGTGTTAGGTTAGGCTATATTACGTTATTGATGTATATAAATGTCCCACGGAGACGGAGAAGCCAACTCGCCAGGAATGTTGTCAACTATTACCGCCGAAATGTTAGGTTGGGTTAGGTTAGGCTATATTACGTTATTGATGTATATGAAGGTCCCACGGTGACGGAGAAGCCAACTCGCCAGGAATGTTTTCAAATATTACCGCCGAGATGTTAGTTTGGGTTAGGTTAGGTTATATTTCGTTATTGATGTATATGAAGGTTCCACGGAGACGCAGAGGCCAACTCGCCAGGTATGTTGTCAAATATTACCGCCGAAATGTTAGGTTGGGTTAGGTTAGGCTATATTACGTTATTGATGTATATGAAGGTCCCACGGAGACGTAGATGCCAAATCGCCATGAATGTTTTCAAATATTACCGCCGAGACGTTAGGTTGGGTTAGGTTAGGTTATATTTCGTTATTGATGTATATGAAGGTTCCACGGAGACGCAGAGGCCAACTCGCCAGGTATGTTGTCAAATTTTACTGCCTAAATGTTAGGTTGGGTTAGGTTAGGCTATATTACGTTATTGATGTATATGAAGGTCCCACGGAGACGTAGATGCCAAATCGCCATGAATGTTTTCAAATATTACCGCCGAGACGTTAGGTTGGGTTAGGTTAGGTTATATTACGTTATTGATGAATATAAAGGTCCCACGGAGACGTAGAGGCCAACTCGCCAGGTATGTTTTCAAATATTACCGCCGAGAAGTTAGGTTGGGTTAGGTTAGGTTATATTTCATTATTGATGTATATGAAGGTTCCACGGAGACGCAGAGGCCAACTCGCCAGGTATGTTGTCAAATATTACCGCCGAAATGTTAGGTTGAGTTAGATTAGGCTATATTACGTTATTGATGTATATGAAGGTCCCACGGAGACGTAGATGCCAAATCGCCATGAATGTTTTCAAATATTACCGCCGAGACGTTAGGTTGGGTTAGGTTAGGTTATATTACGTTATTGATGTATATAAAGGTCCCACGGAGACGTAGAGGCCAACTCGCCAGGTATGTTTTCAAATATTACCGCCGAGATGTTAGGTTGGGTTAGGTTAGGTTATATTACGTTATTGATGTATATAAATGTCCCACGGAGACGGAGAAGCCAACTCGACAGGAATGTTGTCAAATATTACCGCCGAAATGTTAGGTTGTGTTAGGTTAGGCTATATTACGTTATTGATGTATATAAATGTCCCACGGAGACGGAGAAGCCAACTCGCCAGGAATGTTGTCAACTATTACCGCCGAAATGTTAGGTTGGGTTAGGTTAGGCTATATTACGTTATTGATGTATATGAAGGTCCCACGGTGACGGAGAAGCCAACTCGCCAGGAATGTTTTCAAATATTACCGCCGAGATGTTAGTTTGGGTTAGGTTAGGTTATATTTCGTTATTGATGTATATGAAGGTTCCACGGAGACGCAGAGGCCAACTCGCCAGGTATGTTGTCAAATATTACCGCCGAAATGTTAGGTTGGGTTAGGTTAGGCTATATTACGTTATTGATGTATATGAAGGTCCCACGGAGACGTAGATGCCAAATCGCCATGAATGTTTTCAAATATTACCGCCGAGACGTTAGGTTGGGTTAGGTTAGGTTATATTTCGTTATTGATGTATATGAAGGTTCCACGGAGACGCAGAGGCCAACTCGCCAGGTATGTTGTCAAATTTTACTGCCTAAATGTTAGGTTGGGTTAGGTTAGGCTATATTACGTTATTGATGTATATGAAGGTCCCACGGAGACGTAGATGCCAAATCGCCATGAATGTTTTCAAATATTACCGCCGAGACGTTAGGTTGGGTTAGGTTAGGTTATATTACGTTATTGATGTATATAAAGGTCCCACGGAGACGTAGAGGCCAACTCGCCAGGTATGTTTTCAAATATTACCGCCGAGATGTTAGGTTGGGTTAGGTTAGGTTATATTACGTTATTTATGTATAAAAAGATCCCACGGAGACGGAGAAGCCAACTCGCCAGGAATGTTTTCAAATATTACCGCCGAGATGTTAGGTTGGGTTAGGTTAGGTTATATTTCATTATTGATGTATATGAAGGTTCCACGGAAACGTAGAGGCCAACTCGCCAGGTATGTTGTCAAATATTACCGCCGAGATGTTAGGTTGGGTTAGGTTAGGTTATATTACGTTATTTATGTATAAAAAGATCCCACGGAGACGGAGAAGCCAACTCGCCAGGAATGTTTTCAAATATTACCGCCGAGATGTTAGGTTGGGTTAGGTTAGGTTATATTTCGTTATTGATGTATATGAAGGTTCCACGGAGACGCAGAGGCCAACTCGCCAGGTATGTTGTCAAATTTTACCGCCGAGACGTTAGGTTGGGTTAGGTTAGGTTATATTACGTTATTGATGTATATAAAGGTTCCACGGAGACGCAGAGGCCAACTCGCCAGGTATGTTGTCAAATATTACCGCCGAAATGTTAGGTTGAGTTAGATTAGGCTATATTACGTTATTGATGTATATGAAGGTCCCACGGAGACGTAGATGCCAACTCGCCAGGTATGTTTTCAAATATTACCGCCGAGATGTTAGGTTGGGTTAAGTTAGGTTATATTACGTTATTTATGTATAAAAAGATCCCACGGAGACGGAGAAGCCAACTCGCCAGGAATGTTTTCAAATATTACCGCCGAGATGTTAGGTTGGGTTAGGTTAGGTTATATTTCGTTATTGATATATATGAAGGTTCCACGGAGACGCAGAGGCCAACTCGCCAGGTATGTTGTCAAATTTTACAGCCGAAATGTTAGGTTGGGTTAGGTTAGGCTATATTACGTTATTGATGTATATGAAGGTCCCACGGAGACGTAGATGCCAAATCGCCATGAATGTTTTCAAATATTACCGCCGAGACGTTAGGTTGGGTTAGGTTAGGTTATATTACGTTATTGATGTATATAAAGGTCCCACGGAGACGTAGAGGCCAACTCGCCAGGTATGTTTTCAACTATTACCGCCGAGATGTTAGGTTGGGTTAGGTTAGGTTATATTACGTTATTGATGTATATAAATGTCCCACGGAGACGGAGAAGCCAACTCGCCAGGAATGTTGTCAAATATTACCGCCGAAATGTTAGGTTGGGTTAGGTTAGGCTATATTACGTTATTGATGTATATAAATGTCCCACGGAGACGGAGAAACCAACTCGCCAGGAATGTTGTCAAATATTACCGCCGAAATGTTAGGTTGGGTTAGGTTAGGCTATATTACGTTATTGATGTATATGAAGGTCCCACGGTGACGGAGAAGCCAACTCGCCAGGAATGTTTTCAAATATTACCGCCGAGATGTTAGTTTGGGTTAGGTTAGGTTATATTTCGTTATTGATGTATATGAAGGTTCCACGGAGACGCAGAGGCCAACTCGCCAGGTATGTTGTCAAATATTACAGCCGAAATGTTAGGTTGGGTTAGGTTAGGCTATATTACGTTATTGATGTATATGAAGGTCCCACGGAGACGTAGATGCCAAATCGCCATTAATGTTTTCAAATATTACCGCCGAAATGTTAGGTTGAGTTAGATTAGGCTATATTACGTTATTGATGTATATGAAGGTCCCACGGAGACGTAGATGCCAACTCGCCAGGTATGTTGTCAAATATTACCGCCGAAATGTTAGGTTGAGTTAGATTAGGCTATATTACGTTATTGATGTATATGAAGGTCCCACGGAGACGTAGATGCCAAATCGCCATGAATGTTTTCAAATATTACCGCCGAGACGTTAGGTTGGGTTAGGTTAGGTTATATTACGTTATTGATGTATATAAAGGTCCCACGGAGACGTAGAGGCCAACTCGCCAGGTATGTTTTCAAATATTACCGCCGAGATGTTAGGTTGGGTTAGGTTAGGTTATATTACGTTATTGATGTATATAAATGTCCCACGGAGACGGAGAAGCCAACTCGACAGGAATGTTGTCAAATATTACCGCCGAAATGTTAGGTTGTGTTAGGTTAGGCTATATTACGTTATTGATGTATATAAATGTCCCACGGAGACGGAGAAGCCAACTCGCCAGGAATGTTGTCAACTATTACCGCCGAAATGTTAGGTTGGGTTAGGTTAGGCTATATTACGTTATTGATGTATATGAAGGTCCCACGGTGACGGAGAAGCCAACTCGCCAGGAATGTTTTCAAATATTACCGCCGAGATGTTAGTTTGGGTTAGGTTAGGTTATATTTCGTTATTGATGTATATGAAGGTTCCACGGAGACGCAGAGGCCAACTCGCCAGGTATGTTGTCAAATATTACCGCCGAAATGTTAGGTTGGGTTAGGTTAGGCTATATTACGTTATTGATGTATATGAAGGTCCCACGGAGACGTAGATGCCAAATCGCCATGAATGTTTTCAAATATTACCGCCGAGACGTTAGGTTGGGTTAGGTTAGGTTATATTTCGTTATTGATGTATATGAAGGTTCCACGGAGACGCAGAGGCCAACTCGCCAGGTATGTTGTCAAATTTTACTGCCTAAATGTTAGGTTGGGTTAGGTTAGGCTATATTACGTTATTGATGTATATGAAGGTCCCACGGAGACGTAGATGCCAAATCGCCATGAATGTTTTCAAATATTACCGCCGAGACGTTAGGTTGGGTTAGGTTAGGTTATATTACGTTATTGATGTATATAAAGGTCCCACGGAGACGTAGAGGCCAACTCGCCAGGTATGTTTTCAAATATTACCGCCGAGATGTTAGGTTGGGTTAGGTTAGGTTATATTACGTTATTTATGTATAAAAAGATCCCACGGAGACGGAGAAGCCAACTCGCCAGGAATGTTTTCAAATATTACCGCCGAGATGTTAGGTTGGGTTAGGTTAGGTTATATTTCATTATTGATGTATATGAAGGTTCCACGGAAACGTAGAGGCCAACTCGCCAGGTATGTTGTCAAATATTACCGCCGAGATGTTAGGTTGGGTTAGGTTAGGTTATATTACGTTATTTATGTATAAAAAGATCCCACGGAGACGGAGAAGCCAACTCGCCAGGAATGTTTTCAAATATTACCGCCGAGATGTTAGGTTGGGTTAGGTTAGGTTATATTTCGTTATTGATGTATATGAAGGTTCCACGGAGACGCAGAGGCCAACTCGCCAGGTATGTTGTCAAATTTTACCGCCGAGACGTTAGGTTGGGTTAGGTTAGGTTATATTACGTTATTGATGTATATAAAGGTTCCACGGAGACGCAGAGGCCAACTCGCCAGGTATGTTGTCAAATATTACCGCCGAAATGTTAGGTTGAGTTAGATTAGGCTATATTACGTTATTGATGTATATGAAGGTCCCACGGAGACGTAGATGCCAACTCGCCAGGTATGTTTTCAAATATTACCGCCGAGATGTTAGGTTGGGTTAGGTTAGGCTATATTACGTTATTGATGTATATGAAGGTCCCACGGAGACGTAGATGCCAAATCGCCATGAATGTTTTCAAATATTACCGCCGAGACGTTAGGTTGGGTTAGGTTAGGTTATATTACGTTATTGATGTATATAAAGGTCCCACGGAGACGTAGAGGCCAACTCGCCAGGTATGTTTTCAACTATTACCGCCGAGATGTTAGGTTGGGTTAGGTTAGGTTATATTACGTTATTGATGTATATAAATGTCCCACGGAGACGGAGAAGCCAACTCGCCAGGAATGTTGTCAAATATTACCGCCGAAATGTTAGGTTGGGTTAGGTTAGGCTATATTACGTTATTGATGTATATAAATGTCCCACGGAGACGGAGAAGCCAACTCGCCAGGAATGTTGTCAAATATTACCGCCGAAATGTTAGGTTGGGTTAGGTTAGGCTATATTACGTTATTGATGTATATGAAGGTCCCACGGTGACGGAGAAGCCAACTCGCCAGGAATGTTTTCAAATATTACCGCCGAGATGTTAGTTTGGGTTAGGTTAGGTTATATTTCGTTATTGATGTATATGAAGGTTCCACGGAGACGCAGAGGCCAACTCGCCAGGTATGTTGTCAAATATTACAGCCGAAATGTTAGGTTGGGTTAGGTTAGGCTATATTACGTTATTGATGTATATGAAGGTCCCACGGAGACGTAGATGCCAAATCGCCATTAATGTTTTCAAATATTACCGCCGAAATGTTAGGTTGAGTTAGATTAGGCTATATTACGTTATTGATGTATATGAAGGTCCCACGGAGACGTAGATGCCAACTCGCCAGGTATGTTTTCAAATATTACCGCCGAGATGTTAGGTTGGGTTAAGTTAGGTTATATTACGTTATTTATGTATAAAAAGATCCCACGGAGACGGAGAAGCCAACTCGCCAGGAATGTTTTCAAATATTACCGCCGAGATGTTAAGTTGGGTTAGGTTAGGTTATATTTCGTTATTGATATATATGAAGGTTCCACGGAGACGCAGAGGCCAACTCGCCAGGTATGTTGTCAAATTTTACAGCCGAAATGTTAGGTTGGGTTAGGTTAGGCTATATTACGTTATTGATGTATATGAAGGTCCCACGGAGACGTAGATGCCAAATCGCCATGAATGTTTTCAAATATTACCGCCGAGACGTTAGGTTGGGTTAGGTTAGGTTATATTACGTTATTGATGTATATAAAGGTTCCACGGAGACGCAGAGGCCAACTCGCCAGGTATGTTGTCAAATATTACAGCCGAAATGTTAGGTTGGGTTAGGTTAGGCTATATTACGTTATTGATGTATATGAAGGTCCCACGGAGACGTAGATGCCAAATCGCCATTAATGTTTTCAAATATTACCGCCGAAATGTTAGGTTGAGTTAGATTAGGCTATATTACGTTATTGATGTATATGAAGGTCCCACGGAGACGTAGATGCCAACTCGCCAGGTATGTTTTCAAATATTACCGCCGAGATGTTAGGTTGGGTTAAGTTAGGTTATATTACGTTATTTATGTATAAAAAGATCCCACGGAGACGGAGAAGCCAACTCGCCAGGAATGTTTTCAAATATTACCGCCGAGATGTTAGGTTGGGTTAGGTTAGGTTATATTTCGTTATTGATATATATGAAGGTTCCACGGAGACGCAGAGGCCAACTCGCCAGGTATGTTGTCAAATTTTACAGCCGAAATGTTAGGTTGGGTTAGGTTAGGCTATATTACGTTATTGATGTATATGAAGGTCCCACGGAGACGTAGATGCCAAATCGCCATGAATGTTTTCAAATATTACCGCCGAGACGTTAGGTTGGGTTAGGTTAGGTTATATTACGTTATTGATGTATATAAAGGTCCCACGGAGACGTAGAGGCCAACTCGCCAGGTATGTTTTCAAATATTACCGCCGAGATGTTAGGTTGAGTTAAGTTAGGTTATATTACGTTATTTATGTATAAAAAGATCCCACGGAGACGGAGAAGCCAACTCGCCAGGAATGTTTTCAAATATTACCGCCGAGATGTTAGGTTGGGTTAAGTTAGGTTATATTTCGTTGTTGATGTATATGAAGGTTCCACGGAGACGCAGAGGCCAACTCGCCAGGTATGTTGTCAAATTTTACTGCCGAAATGTTAGGTTGGGTGAGGTTAGGCTATATTACGTTATTGATGTATATGAAGGTCCCACGGAGACGTAGATGCCAAATCGCCATGAATGTTTTCAAATATTACCGCCGAGACGTTAGGTTGGGTTAGGTTAGGTTATATTACGTTATTGATGTATATAAAGGTCCCACGGAGACGTAGAGGCCAACTCGCCAGGTATGTTTTCAAATATTACCGCCGAGATGTTAGGTTGGGTTAGGTTAGGTTATATTACGTTATTGATGTATATAAATGTCCCACGGAGACGGAGAAGCCAACTCGCCAGGAATGTTGTCAAATATTACCGCCGAAATGTTAGGTTGGGTTAGGTTAGGCTATATTACGTTATTGATGTATATAAATGTCCCACGGAGACGGAGAAGCCAACTCGCCAGGAATGTTGTCAAATATTACCGCCGAAATGTTAGGTTTTGTTAGGTTAGGCTATATTACGTTATTGATGTATATGAAGGTCCCACGGTGACGGAGAAGCCAACTCGCCAGGAGTGTTTTCAAATATTACCGCCGAGATGTTAGTTTGGGTTAGGTTAGGTTATATTTCGTTATTGATGTATATGAAGGTTCCACGGAGACGCAGAGGCCAACTCGCCAGGTATGTTGTCAAATATTACCGCCGAAATGTTAGGTTGGGTTAGGTTAGGCTATATTACGTTATTGATGTATATGAAGGTCCCACGGAGACGTAGATGCCAAATCGCCATGAATGTTTTCAAATATTACCGCCGAGACGTTAGGTTGGGTTAGGTTAGGTTATATTTCATTATTGATGTATATGAAGGTTCCACGGAAACGTAGAGGCCAACTCGCCAGGTATTTTGTCAAATATTACCGCCGAGATGTTAGGTTGGGTTAGGTTAGGTTATATTACGTTATTGATGTATATAAATGTCCCACGGAGACGGAGAAGCCAACTGGCCAGGAATGTTGGCAAATATTACCGCCGAAATGTTAGGTTGGGTTAGGTTAGGCTATATTACGTTATTGATGTATATGAAGGTCCCACGGAGACGTAGATGCCAAATCGCCATGAATGTTTTCAAATATTACCGCCGAGACGTTAGGTTGGGTTAGGTTAGGTTATATTACGTTATTGATGTATATAAAGGTCCCACGGAGACGTAGAGGCCAACTCGCCAGGTATGTTTTCAAATATTACCGCCGAGAAGTTAGGTTGGGTTAGGTTAGGTTATATTTTATTATTGATGTATATGAAGGTTCCACGGAAACGTAGAGGCCAACTCGCCAGGTATGTTGTCAAATTTTACAGCCGAAATGTTAGGTTGGGTTAGGTTAGGCTATATTACGTTATTGATGTATATGAAGGTCCCACGGAGACGTAGATGCCAAATCGCCATGAATGTTTTCAAATATTACCGCCGAGACGTTAGGTTGGGTTAGGTTAGGTTATATTACGTTATTGATGTATATAAAGGTCCCACGGAGACGTAGAGGCCAACTCGCCAGGTATGTTTTCAAATATTACCGCCGAGATGTTAGGTTGAGTTAAGTTAGGCTATATTACGTTATTGATGTATATGAAGGTCCCACGGTGACGGAGAAGCCAACTCGCCAGGAATGTTTTCAAATATTACCGCCGAGATGTTAGTTTGGGTTAGGTTAGGTTATATTTCGTTATTGATGTATATGAAGGTTCCACGGAGACGCAGAGGCCAACTCGCCAGGTATGTTGTCAAATATTACCGCCGAAATGTTAGGTTGGGTTAGGTTAGGCTATATTACGTTATTGATGTATATGAAGGTCCCACGGAGACGTAGATGCCAAATCGCCATGAATGTTTTCAAATATTACCGCCGAGACGTTAGGTTGGGTTAGGTTAGGTTATATTTCATTATTGATGTATATGAAGGTTCCACGGAAACGTAGAGGCCAACTCGCCAGGTATTTTGTCAAATATTACCGCCGAGATGTTAGGTTGGGTTAGGTTAGGTTATATTACGTTATTGATGTATATAAATGTCCCACGGAGACGGAGAAGCCAACTGGCCAGGAATGTTGGCAAATATTACCGCCGAAATGTTAGGTTGGGTTAGGTTAGGCTATATTACGTTATTGATGTATATGAAGGTCCCACGGAGACGTAGATGCCAAATCGCCATGAATGTTTTCAAATATTACCGCCGAGACGTTAGGTTGGGTTAGGTTAGGTTATATTACGTTATTGATGTATATAAAGGTCCCACGGAGACGTAGAGGCCAACTCGCCAGGTATGTTTTCAAATATTACCGCCGAGAAGTTAGGTTGGGTTAGGTTAGGTTATATTTCATTATTGATGTATATGAAGGTTCCACGGAAACGTAGAGGCCAACTCGCCAGGTATGTTGTCAAATATTACCGCCGAGATGTTAGGTTGGGTTAGGTTAGGTTATATTACGTTATTGATGTATATAAATGTCCCACGGAGACGGAGAAGCCAACTCGCCAGGAATGTTGTCAAATATTACCGCCGAAATGTTAGGTTGGGTTAGGTTAGGCTATATTACGTTATTGATGTATATGAAGGTCCCACCGTGACGGAGAAGCCAACTCGCCAGGAATGTTTTCAAATATTACCGCCGAGATGTTAGTTTGGGTTAGGTTAGGTTATATTTCATTATTGATGTATATAAAGGTCCCACGGAGACGTAGAGGCCAACTTGCCAGGTATGTTTTCAAATATTACCGCCGAGATGTTAGGTTGGGTTAGGTTAGGTTATATTACGTTATTTATGTATAAAAAGATCCCACGGAGACGCAGAAGCCAACTCGTCAGGAATGTTTTCAAATATTACCGCCGAAATGTTAGGTTGGGTTAGGTTAGGTTATATTTCATTATTGATGTATATGAAGGTTCCACGGAAACGTAGAGGCCAACTCGCCAGGTATGTTGTCAAATATTACCGCCGAGATGTTAGGTTGGGTTAGGTTAGGTTATATTACGTTATTTATGTATAAAAAGATCCCACGGAGACGGAGAAGCCAACTCGCCAGGAATGTTTTCAAATATTACCGCCGAGATGTTAGGTTGGGTTAGGTTAGGTTATATTTGGTTATTGATGTATATGAAGGTTCCACGGAGACGCAGAGGCCAACTCGCCAGGTATGTTGTCAAATATTACCGCCGAGATGTTAGGTTGGGTTAGGTTAGGTTATATTACGTTATTGATGTATATAAATGTCCCACGGAGACGGAGAAGCCAACTCGCAAGGAATGTGATCAAATATTACCGCCGAGACGTTAGGTTGGGTTAGGTTAGGTTATATTACGTTATTGATGTATATAAAGGTCCCACGGTGACGGAGAAGCCAACTCGCCAGGAATGTTTTCAAATATTACCGTCGAAATGTTAGGTTGGGTTAGGTTAGGCTATATTGCGTTATTGATGTATATGAAGGTCCCACGGAGACGTAGATGCCAACACGCCAGGAATGTTTTCAAATATTACCGCCGAGATGTTAGGTTGGGTTAGGTTAGGTTATATTTCGTTATTGATGTATATGAAGGTTCCACGGAGACGCAGAGGCCAACTCGCCAGGTATGTTGTCAAATTTTACTGCCGAAATGTTAGGTTGGGTTAGGTTAGGCTATATTACGTTATTGATGTATATGAAGATCCCACGGAGACGTAGATGCCAAATCGCCATGAATGTTTTCAAATATTACCGCCGAGACGTTAGGTTGGGTTAGGTTAGGTTATATTTCGTTATTGATGTATATGAAGGTTCCACGGAGACGCAGAGGCCAACTCGCCAGGAATGTTTTCAAATATTACCGCCGAGATGTTAGGTTGGGTTAGGTTAGGTTATATTTCGTTATTGATGTATATGAAGGTTCCACGGAGACGCAGAGGCCAACTCGCCAGGTATGTTGTCAAATATTACCGCCGAAATGTTAGGTTGGGTTAGGTTAGGCCATATTACGTTATTGATGTATATGAAGGTCCCACGGAGACGTAGATGCCAAATCGCCATGAATGTTTTCAAATATTACCGCCGAGACGTTAGGTTGGGTTAGGTTAGGTTATATTACGTTATTGATGTATATAAAGGTCCCACGGAGACGTAGAGGCCAACTCGCCAGGTATGTTTTCAAATATTACCGCCGAGATGTTAGGTTGGGTTAAGTTAGGTTATATTACGTTATTTATGTATAAAAAGATCCCACGGAGACGGAGAAGCCAACTCGCCAGGAATGTTTTCAAATATTACCGCCGAGATGTTAGGTTGGGTTAGGTTAGGTTATATTTCGTTATTGATGTATATGAAGGTTCCACGGAGACGCAGAGACCAACTCGGCAGGTATGTTGTCAAATTTTACCGCCGAAATGTTAGGTTGGGTTAGGTTAGGTTATATTTCGTTATTGATGTATATGAAGGTTCCACGGAGACGCAGAGGCCAACTCGCCAGGTATGTTGTCAAATATTACCGCCGAAATGTTAGGTTGGGTTAGGTTAGGCTATATTACGTTATTGATGTATATGAAGGTCCCACGGAGACGTAGATGCCAAATCGCCATGAATGTTTTCAAATATTACCGCCGAGACGTTAGGTTGGGTTAGGTTAGGTTATATTTCATTATTGATGTATATGAAGGTTCCACGGAAACGTAGAGGCCAACTCGCCAGGTATGTTGTCAAATATTACCGCCGAGATGTTAGGTTGGGTTAGGTTAGGTTATATTGCGTTATTGATGTATATAAATGTCCCACGGAGACGGAGAAGCCAACTCGCCAGGAATGTTGTCAAATATTACCGCCGAAATGTTAGGTTGGGTTAGGTTAGGCTATATTACGTTATTGATGTATATGAAGGTCCCACGGTGACGGAGAAGCCAACTCGGCAGGAATGTTTTCAAATATTACCGCCGAGATGTTAGTTTGGGTTAGGTTAGGTTATATTTCGTTATTGATGTATATGAAGGTTCCACGGAGACGCAGAGGCCAACTCGCCAGGTATGTTGTCAAATATTACCGCCGAAATGTTAGGTTGGGTTAGGTTAGGCTATATTACGTTATTGATGTATATGAAGGTCCCACGGAGACGTAGATGCCAAATCGCCATGAATGTTTTCAAATATTACCGCCGAGACGTTAGGTTGGGTTAGGTTAGGTTATATTTCATTATTGATGTATATGAAGGTTCCACGGAAACGTAGAGGCCAACTCGCCAGGTATTTTGTCAAATATTACCGCCGAGATGTTAGGTTGGGTTAGGTTAGGTTATATTACGTTATTGATGTATATAAATGTCCCACGGAGACGGAGAAGCCAACTGGCCAGGAATGTTGGCAAATATTACCGCCGAAATGTTAGGTTGGGTTAGGTTAGGCTATATTACGTTATTGATGTATATGAAGGTCCCACGGAGACGTAGATGCCAAATCGCCATGAATGTTTTCAAATATTACCGCCGAGACGTTAGGTTGGGTTAGGTTAGGTTATATTACGTTATTGATGTATATAAAGGTCCCACGGAGACGTAGAGGCCAACTCGCCAGGTATGTTTTCAAATATTACCGCCGAGAAGTTAGGTTGGGTTAGGTTAGGTTATATTTCATTATTGATGTATATGAAGGTTCCACGGAAACGTAGAGGCCAACTCGCCAGGTATGTTGTCAAATTTTACAGCCGAAATGTTAGGTTGGGTTAGGTTAGGCTATATTACGTTATTGATGTATATGAAGGTCCCACGGAGACGTAGATGCCAAATCGCCATGAATGTTATCAAATATTACCGCCGAGACGTTAGGTTGGGTTAGGTTAGGTTATATTACGTTATTGATGTATATAAAGGTCCCACGGAGACGTAGAGGCCAACTCGCCAGGTATGTTTTCAAATATTACCGCCGAGATGTTAGGTTGAGTTAAGTTAGGTTATATTACGTTATTTATGTATAAAAAGATCCCACGGAGACGGAGAAGCCAACTCGCCAGGAATGTTTTCAAATATTACCGCCGAGATGTTAGGTTGGGCTAGGTTAGGTTATATTACGTTATTGATGTATAAAAAGATCCCACGGAGACGGTGAAGCCAACTCGCCAGGAATGTTGTCAAATATTACCGCCGAGATGTTAGGTTGGGTTAGGTTAGGTAATATTACGTTATTGATGTATATGAAGGTCCCACGGAGACGGAGAAGCCAACTCGCCAGGAATGTTGTCAAATATTACCGCCGAAATGTTAGGTTGGGTTAGGTTAGGCTATATTACGTTATTGATGTATATGAAGGTCCCACGGAGACGTAGATGCCAAATCGCCATGAATGTTTTCAAATATTACCGCCGAGACGTTAGGTTGGGTTAGGTTAGGTTATATTACGTTATTGATGTATATAAAGGTCCCACGGAGACGTAGAGGCCAACTCGCCAGGTATGTTTTCAAATATTACCGCCGAGATGTTAGGTTGGGTTAGGTTAGGTTATATTACGTTATTGATGTATATAAATGTCCCACGGAGACGGAGAAGCCAACTCGCCAGGAATGTTGTCAAATATTACCGCCGAAATGTTAGGTTGGGTTAGGTTAGGCTATATTACGTTATTGATGTATATAAATGTCCCACGGAGACGGAGAAGCCAACTCGCCAGGAATGTTGTCAAATATTACCGCCGAAATGTTAGGTTGGGTTAGGTTAGGCTATATTACGTTATTGATGTATATGAAGGTCCCACGGTGACGGAGAAGCCAACTCGCCAGGAATGTTTTCAAATATTACCGCCGAGATGTTAGTTTGGGTTAGGTTAGGTTATATTTCGTTATTGATGTATATGAAGGTTCCACGGAGACGCAGAGGCCAACTCGCCAGGTATGTTTTCAAATATTACCGCCGAGACGTTAGGTTGGGTTAGGTTAGGTTATATTTCATTATTGATGTATATGAAGGTTCCACGGAAACGTAGAGGCCAACTCGCCAGGTATTTTGTCAAATATTACCGCCGAGATGTTAGGTTGGGTTAGGTTAGGTTATATTACGTTATTGATGTATATAAATGTCCCACGGAGACGGAGAAGCCAACTGGCCAGGAATGTTGGCAAATATTACCGCCGAAATGTTAGGTTGGGTTAGGTTAGGCTATATTACGTTATTGATGTATATGAAGGTCCCACGGAGACGTAGATGCCAAATCGCCATGAATGTTTTCAAATATTACCGCCGAGACGTTAGGTTGGGTTAGGTTAGGTTATATTACGTTATTGATGTATATAAAGGTCCCACGGAGACGTAGAGGCCAACTCGCCAGGTATGTTTTCAAATATTACCGCCGAGATGTTAGGTTGGGTTAGGTTAGGTTATATTACGTTATTGATGTATATAAATGTCCCACGGAGACGGAGAAGCCAACTCGCCAGGAATGTTGTCAAATATTACCGCCGAAATGTTAGGTTGGGTTAGGTTAGGCTATATTACGTTATTGATGTATATAAATGTCCCACGGAGACGGAGAAGCCAACTCGCCAGGAATGTTGTCAAATATTACCGCCGAAATGTTAGGTTGGGTTAGGTTAGGCTATATTACGTTATTGATGTATATGAAGGTCCCACGGTGACGGAGAAGCCAACTCGCCAGGAATGTTTTCAAATATTACCGCCGAGATGTTAGTTTGGGTTAGGTTAGGTTATATTTCGTTATTGATGTATATGAAGGTTCCACGGAGACGCAGAGGCCAACTCGCCAGGTATGTTGTCAAATATTACCGCCGAAATGTTAGGTTGGGTTAGGTTAGGCTATATTACGTTATTGATGTATATGAAGGTCCCACGGAGACGTAGATGCCAAATCGCCATGAATGTTTTCAAATATTACCGCCGAGACGTTAGGTTGGGTTAGGTTAGGTTATATTACGTTATTGATGTATATAAATGTCCCACGGAGACGGAGAAGCCAACTCGCCAGGAATGTTGTCAAATATTACCGCCGAAATGTTAGGTTGGGTTAGGTTAGGCTATATTACGTTATTGATGTATATGAAGGTCCCACGGTGACGGAGAAGCCAACTCGCCAGGAATGTTTTCAAATATTACCGCCGAGATGTTAGTTTGGGTTAGGTTAGGTTATATTTCATTATTGATGTATATAAAGGTCCCACGGAGACGTAGAGGCCAACTTGCCAGGTATGTTTTCAAATATTACCGCCGAGATGTTAGGTTGGGTTAGGTTAGGTTATATTACGTTATTTATGTATAAAAAGATCCCACGGAGACGCAGAAGCCAACTCGTCAGGAATGTTTTCAAATATTACCGCCGAAATGTTAGGTTGGGTTAGGTTAGGTTATATTTCATTATTGATGTATATGAAGGTTCCACGGAAACGTAGAGGCCAACTCGCCAGGTATGTTGTCAAATATTACCGCCGAGATGTTAGGTTGGGTTAGGTTAGGTTATATTACGTTATTTATGTATAAAAAGATCCCACGGAGACGGAGAAGCCAACTCGCCAGGAATGTTTTCAAATATTACCGCCGAGATGTTAGGTTGGGTTAGGTTAGGTTATATTTCGTTATTGATGTATATGAAGGTTCCACGGAGACGCAGAGGCCAACTCGCCAGGTATGTTGTCAAATATTACCGCCGAGATGTTAGGTTGGGTTAGGTTAGGTTATATTACGTTATTGATGTATATAAATGTCCCACGGAGACGGAGAAGCCAACTCGCAAGGAATGTGATCAAATATTACCGCCGAGACGTTAGGTTGGGTTAGGTTAGGTTATATTACGTTATTGATGTATATAAAGGTCCCACGGTGACGGAGAAGCCAACTCGCCAGGAATGTTTTCAAATATTACCGTCGAAATGTTAGGTTGGGTTAGGTTAGGCTATATTGCGTTATTGATGTATATGAAGGTCCCACGGAGACGTAGATGCCAACACGCCAGGAATGTTTTCAAATATTACCGCCGAGATGTTAGGTTGGGTTAGGTTAGGTTATATTTCGTTATTGATGTATATGAAGGTTCCACGGAGACGCAGAGGCCAACTCGCCAGGTATGTTGTCAAATTTTACTGCCGAAATGTTAGGTTGGGTTAGGTTAGGCTATATTACGTTATTGATGTATATGAAGATCCCACGGAGACGTAGATGCCAAATCGCCATGAATGTTTTCAAATATTACCGCCGAGACGTTAGGTTGGGTTAGGTTAGGTTATATTTCGTTATTGATGTATATGAAGGTTCCACGGAGACGCAGAGGCCAACTCGCCAGGAATGTTTTCAAATATTACCGCCGAGATGTTAGGTTGGGTTAGGTTAGGTTATATTTCGTTATTGATGTATATGAAGGTTCCACGGAGACGCAGAGGCCAACTCGCCAGGTATGTTGTCAAATATTACCGCCGAAATGTTAGGTTGGGTTAGGTTAGGCTATATTACGTTATTGATGTATATGAAGGTCCCACGGAGACGTAGATGCCAAATCGCCATGAATGTTTTCAAATATTACCGCCGAGACGTTAGGTTGGGTTAGGTTAGGTTATATTACGTTATTGATGTATATAAAGGTCCCACGGAGACGTAGAGGCCAACTCGCCAGGTATGTTTTCAAATATTACCGCCGAGATGTTAGGTTGGGTTAAGTTAGGTTATATTACGTTATTTATGTATAAAAAGATCCCACGGAGACGGAGAAGCCAACTCGCCAGGAATGTTTTCAAATATTACCGCCGAGATGTTAGGTTGGGTTAGGTTAGGTTATATTTCGTTATTGATGTATATGAAGGTTCCACGGAGACGCAGAGGCCAACTCGGCAGGTATGTTGTCAAATTTTACCGCCGAAATGTTAGGTTGGGTTAGGTTAGGCTATATTACGTTATTGATGTATATGAAGGTCCCACGGAGACGTAGATGCCAAATCGCCATGAATGTTTTCAAATATTACCGCCGAGACGTTAGGTTGGGTTAGGTTAGGTTATATTACGTTATTGATGTATAAAAAGGTCCCACGGAGACGTAGAGGCCAACTCGCCAGGTATGTTTTCAAATATTACCGCCGAGATGTTAGGTTGGGTTAGGTTAGGTTATATTACGTTATTGATGTATATAAATGTCCCACGGAGACGGAGAAGCCAACTCGCCAGGAATGTTGTCAAATATTACCGCCGAAATGTTAGGTTGGGTTAGGTTAGGCTATATTACGTTATTGATGTATATAAATGTCCCACGGAGACGGAGAAGCCAACTCGCCAGGAATGTTGTCAAATATTACCGCCGAAATGTTAGGTTGGGTTAGGTTAGGCTATATTACGTTATTGATGTATATGAAGGTCCCACGGTGACGGAGAAGCCAACTCGCCAGGAATGTTTTCAAATATTACCGCCGAGATGTTAGTTTGGGTTAGGTTAGGTTATATTTCGTTATTGATGTATATGAAGGTTCCACGGAGACGCAGAGGCCAACTCGCCAGGTATGTTGTCAAATATTACCGCCGAAATGTTAGGTTGGGTTAGGTTAGGCTATATTACGTTATTGATGTATATGAAGGTCCCACGGAGACGTAGATGCCAAATCGCCATGAATGTTTTCAAATATTACCGCCGAGACGTTAGGTTGGGTTAGGTTAGGTTATATTTCATTATTGATGTATATGAAGGTTCCACGGAAACGTAGAGGCCAACTCGCCAGGTATGTTGTCAAATATTACCGCCGAGATGTTAGGTTGGGTTAGGTTAGGTTATATTGCGTTATTGATGTATATAAATGTCCCACGGAGACGGAGAAGCCAACTCGCCAGGAATGTTGTCAAATATTACCGCCGAAATGTTAGGTTGGGTTAGGTTAGGCTATATTACGTTATTGATGTATATGAAGGTCCCACGGTGACGGAGAAGCCAACTCGGCAGGAATGTTTTCAAATATTACCGCCGAGATGTTAGTTTGGGTTAGGTTAGGTTATATTTCATTATTGATGTATATAAAGGTCCCACGGAGACGTAGAGGCCAACTCGCCAGGTATGTTTTCAAATATTACCGCCGATATGTTACTTTGGGTTAGGTTAGGTTATATTACGTTATTTATGTATAAAAAGATCCCACGGAGACGCAGAAGCCAACTCGTCAGGAATATTTTCAAATATTACCGCCGAAATGTTAGGTTGGGTTAGGTTAGGTTATATTTCATTATTGATGTATATGAAGGTTCCACGGAAACGTAGAGGCCAACTCGCCAGGTATGTTGTCAAATATTACCGCCGAGATGTTAGGTAGGGTTAGGTTAGGTTATATTACGTTATTTATGTATAAAAAGATCCCACGGAGACGGAGAAGCCAACTCGCCAGGAATGTTTTCAAATATTACCGCCGAGATGTTAGGTTGGGTTAGGTTAGGTTATATTACGTTATTTATGTATAAAAAGATCCCACGGAGACGCAGAAGCCAACTCGTCAGGAATGTTTTCAAATATTACCGCCGAAATGTTAGGTTGGGTTAGGTTAGGTTATATTTCATTATTGATGTATATGAAGGTTCCACGGAAACGTAGAGGCCAACTCGCCAGGTATGTTGTCAAATATTACCGCCGAGATGTTAGGTTGGGTTAGGTTAGGTTATATTACGTTATTTATGTATAAAAAGATCCCACGGAGACGGAGAAGCCAACTCGCCAGGAATGTTTTCAAATATTACCGCCGAGATGTTAGGTTGGGTTAGGTTAGGTTATATTTCGTTATTGATGTATATGAAGGTTCCACGGAGACGCAGAGGCCAACTCGCCAGGTATGTTGTCAAATATTACCGCCGAGATGTTAGGTTGGGTTAGGTTAGGTTATATTACGTTATTGATGTATATAAATGTCCCACGGAGACGGAGAAGCCAACTCGCAAGGAATGTGATCAAATATTACCGCCGAGACGTTAGGTTGGGTTAGGTTAGGTTATATTACGTTATTGATGTATATAAAGGTCCCACGGTGACGGAGAAGCCAACTCGCCAGGAATGTTTTCAAATATTACCGTCGAAATGTTAGGTTGGGTTAGGTTAGGCTATATTGCGTTATTGATGTATATGAAGGTCCCACGGAGACGTAGATGCCAACACGCCAGGAATGTTTTCAAATATTACCGCCGAGATGTTAGGTTGGGTTAGGTTAGGTTATATTTCGTTATTGATGTATATGAAGGTTCCACGGAGACGCAGAGGCCAAATCGCCAGGTATGTTGTCAAATTTTACTGCCGAAATGTTAGGTTGGGTTAGGTTAGGCTATATTACGTTATTGATGTATATGAAGATCCCACGGAGACGTAGATGCCAAATCGCCATGAATGTTTTCAAATATTACCGCCGAGACGTTAGGTTGGGTTAGGTTAGGTTATATTTCGTTATTGATGTATATGAAGGTTCCACGGAGACGCAGAGGCCAACTCGCCAGGAATGTTTTCAAATATTACCGCCGAGATGTTAGGTTGGGTTAGGTTAGGTTATATTTCGTTATTGATGTATATGAAGGTTCCACGGAGACGCAGAGGCCAACTCGCCAGGTATGTTGTCAAATATTACCGCCGAAATGTTAGGTTGGGTTAGGTTAGGCTATATTACGTTATTGATGTATATGAAGGTCCCACGGAGACGTAGATGCCAAATCGCCATGAATGTTTTCAAATATTACCGCCGAGACGTTAGGTTGGGTTAGGTTAGGTTATATTACGTTATTGATGTATATAAAGGTCCCACGGAGACGTAGAGGCCAACTCGCCAGGTATGTTTTCAAATATTACCGCCGAGATGTTAGGTTGGGTTAAGTTAGGTTATATTACGTTATTTATGTATAAAAAGATCCCACGGAGAGGGAGAAGCCAACTCGCCAGGAATGTTTTCAAATATTACCGCCGAGATGTTAGGTTGGGTTAGGTTAGGTTATATTTCGTTTTTGATGTATATGAAGGTTCCACGGAGACGCAGAGGCCAACTCGGCAGGTATGTTGTCAAATTTTACCGCCGAAATGTTAGGTTGGGTTAGGTTAGGCTATATTACGTTATTGATGTATATGAAGGTCCCACGGAGACGTAGATGCCAAATCGCCATGAATGTTTTCAAATATTACCGCCGAGACGTTAGGTTGGGTTAGGTTAGGTTATATTACGTTATTGATGTATAAAAAGGTCCCACGGAGACGTAGAGGCCAACTCGCCAGGTATGTTTTCAAATATTACCGCCGAGATGTTAGGTTGGGTTAGGTTAGGTTATATTACGTTATTGATGTATATAAATGTCCCACGGAGACGGAGAAGCCAACTCGCCAGGAATGTTGTCAAATATTACCGCCGAAATGTTAGGTTGGGTCAGGTTAGGCTATATTACGTTATTGATGTATATAAATGTCCCACGGAGACGGAGAAGCCAACTCGCCAGGAATGTTGTCAAATATTACCGCCGAAATGTTAGGTTGGGTTAGGTTAGGCTATATTACGTTATTGATGTATATGAAGGTCCCACGGTGACGGAGAAGCCAACTCGCCAGGAATGTTTTCAAATATTACCGCCGAGATGTTAGTTTGGGTTAGGTTAGGTTATATTTCGTTATTGATGTATATGAAGGTTCCACGGAGACGCAGAGGCCAACTCGCCAGGTATGTTGTCAAATATTACCGCCGAAATGTTAGGTTGGGTTAGGTTAGGCTATATTACGTTATTGATGTATATGAAGGTCCCACGGAGACGTAGATGCCAAATCGCCATGAATGTTTTCAAATATTACCGCCGAGACGTTAGGTTGGGTTAGGTTAGGTTATATTTCATTATTGATGTATATGAAGGTTCCACGGAAACGTAGAGGCCAACTCGCCAGGTATGTTGTCAAATATTACCGCCGAGATGTTAGGTTGGGTTAGGTTAGGTTATATTGCGTTATTGATGTATATAAATGTCCCACGGAGACGGAGAAGCCAACTCGCCAGGAATGTTGTCAAATATTACCGCCGAAATGTTAGGTTGGGTTAGGTTAGGCTATATTACGTTATTGATGTATATGAAGGTCCCACGGTGACGGAGAAGCCAACTCGGCAGGAATGTTTTCAAATATTACCGCCGAGATGTTAGTTTGGGTTAGGTTAGGTTATATTTCATTATTGATGTATATAAAGGTCCCACGGAGACGTAGAGGCCAACTCGCCAGGTATGTTTTCAAATATTACCGCCGAGATGTTACTTTGGGTTAGGTTAGGTTATATTACGTTATTTATGTATAAAAAGATCCCACGGAGACGCAGAAGCCAACTCGTCAGGAATATTTTCAAATATTACCGCCGAAATGTTAGGTTGGGTTAGGTTAGGTTACATTTCATTATTGATGTATATGAAGGTTCCACGGAAACGTAGAGGCCAACACGCCAGGTATGTTGTCAAATATTACCGCCGAGATGTTAGGTAGGGTTAGGTTAGGTTATATTACGTTATTTATGTATAAAAAGATCCCACGGAGACGGAGAAGCCAACTCGCCAGGAATGTTTTCAAATATTACCGCCGAGATGTTAGGTTGGGTTAGGTTAGGTTATATTTCGTTATTGATGTATATGAAGGTTCCACGGAGACGCAGAGGCCAACTCGCCAGGTATGTTGTCAAATATTACCGCCGAGATCTTAGGTTGGGTTAGGTTAGGTTATATTACGTTATTGATGTATATAAATGTCCCACGGAGACGGAGAAGCCAACTCGCGAGGAATGTGATCAAATATTACCGCCGAGACGTTAGGTTGGGTTAGGTTAGGTTATATTACGTTATTGATGTATATAAAGGTCCCACGGTGACGGAGAAGCCAACTCGCCAGGAATGTTTTCAAATATTACCGCCGAAACGTTAGGTTGGGTTAGGTTAGGCTATATTACGTTATTGATGTATATGAAGATCCCACGGAGACGTAGATGCCAAATCGCCATGAATGTTTTCAAATATTACCGCCGAGACGTTAGGTTGGGTTAGGTTAGGTTATATTTCGTTATTGATGTATATGAAGGTTCCACGGAGACGCAGAGGCCAACTCGCCAGGTATGTTGTCAAATATTACCGCCGAGATGTTAGGTTGGGTTAGGTTAGGTTATATTACGTTATTGATGTATATAAATGTCCCACGGAGACGGAGAGGCCAACTCGCCAGGAATGTGATCAAATATTACCGCCGAGACGTTAGGTTGGGTTAGGTTAGGTTATATTACGTTATTGATGTATATAAATGTCCCACGGTGACGGAGAATCCAACTCGCCAGGAATGTTTTCAAATATTACCGCCGAGATGTTAGGTTGGGTTAGGTTAGCTTATATTTCGTTATTGATGTATATGAAGGTTCCACGGAGACGCAGAGGCCAACTCGCCAGGTATGTTTTCAAATATTACGCCGAGATGTTAGGTTGGGTTAAGTTAGGTTATATTACGTTATTTATGTATAAAAAGATCCCACGGAGACGGAGAAGCCAACTCGCCAGGAATGTTTTCAAATATTACCGCCGAGATGTTAGGTTGGGTTAGGTTAGGTTATATTTCGTTATTGATGTATATGAAGGTTCCACGGAGACGCAGAGGCCAACTCGCCAGGTATGTTGTCAAATATTACCGCCGAGATGTTAGGTTGGGTTAGGTTAGGTTATATTACGTTATTGATGTATATAAATGTCCCACGGAGACGGAGAAGCCAACTCGCCGGGAATGTTGTCAAATATTACCGCCGAAATGTTAGGTTGGGTTAGGTTAGGCTATATTACGTTATTGATGTATATGAAGGTCCCACGGAGACGTAGAGGCCAACTCGCCAGGTATGTTTTCAAATATTACCGCCGAGATGTTAGGTTGGGTTAATTTAGGTTATATTACGTTATTTATGTATAAAAAGATCCCACGGAGACGGAGAAGCCAACTCGCCAGGAATGTTTTCAAATATTACCGCCGAAATGTTAGGTTGGGTTAGGTTAGGCTATATTACGTTATTGATGTATATGAAGGTCCCACGGAGACGTAGATGCCAACTCGCCATGAATGTTTTCAAATATTACCGCCGAGATGTTAGGTTGGGTTAGGTTAGGCTATATTACGTTATTGATGTATATGAAGGTCCCACGGAGACGCAGAGGCCAACTCGCCAGGTATGTTGTCAAATATTACCGCCGAGATGTTAGGTTGGGTTAGGTTAGGTTATATTACGTTATTGATGTATATAAATGTCCCACGGAGACGGAGAAGCCAACTCGCCAGGAATGTTGTCAAATATTACCGCCGAAATGTTAGGTTGGGTTAGGTTAGGCTATATTACGTTATTGATGTATATGAAGGTCCCACGGTGACGGAGAAGCCAATTCGCCAGGAATGTTTTCAAATATTACCGCCGAGATGTTAGTTTGGGTTAGGTTAGGTTATATTTCATTATTGATGTATATAAAGGTCCCACGGAGACGTAGAGGCCAACTCGCCAGGTATGTTTTCAAATATTACCGCCGAGATGTTAGGTTGGGTTAGGTTAGATTATATTACGTTATTTATGTATAAAAAGGTCCCACAGAGACGCAGAAGCCAACTCGCCAGGAATGTTTTCAAATATTACCGCCGAAATGTTAGGTTGGGTTAGGTTAGGCTATATTACGTTATTGATGTATATGAAGGTCCCACGGAGACGCAGAGGCCAACTCGCCAGGTATGTTGTCAAATATTACCGCCGAGATGTTAGGTTGGGTTAGGTTAGGTTATATTACGTTATTGATGTATATAAATGTCCCACGGAGACGCAGAGGCCAACTCGCCAGGAATGTTGTCAAATATTACCGCCGAAATGTTAGGTTGGGTTAGGTTAGGTTATATTACGTTATTGATGTATATAAATGTCCCACGGAGACGGAGAAGCCAACTCGCCAGGAATGTTGTCAAATATTACCGCCGAAACGTTAGGTTGGGTTAGGTTAGGCTATATTGCGTTATTAATGTATATGAAGGTCCCACGGAGACGTAGATACCAAATCGCCATGAATGTTTTCAAATATTACCGCCGAGACGTTAGGTTGGGTTAGGTTAGGTTATATTTCGTTATTGATGTATATGAAGGTTCCACGGAGACGCAGAGGCCAACTCGCCAGGCATGTTGTCAAATATTACCGCCGAGATGTTAGGTTGGGTTAGGTTAGGTTATATTACGTTATTGATGTATATAAATGTCCCACGGAGACGGAGAAGCCAACTCGCCAGGAATGTGATCAAATATTACCGCCGAGACGTTAGGTTGGGTTAGGTTAGGTTATATTACGTTATTGATGTATATAAAGGTCCCACGGTGACGGAGAATCCAACTCGCCAGGAATGTTTTCAAATATTACCGCCGAGATGTTAGGTTGGGTTAGGTTAGGTTATATTTCATTATTGATGTATATGAAGGTTCCACGGAAACGTAGAGGCCAACTCGCCAGGTATGTTGTCAAATATTACCGCTGAGATGTTAGGTTGGGTTAGGTTAGGCTATATTACGTTATTGATGTATATAAATGTCCCACGGAGACGGAGAAGCCAACTCGCCAGGAATGTTGTCAAATATTACCGCCGAAACGTTAGGTTGGGTTAGGTTAGGCTATATTGCGTTATTGATGTATATGAAGGTCCCACGGAGACGTAGATGCCAAATCGCCATGAATGTTTTCAAATATTACCGCCGAGACGTTAGGTTGGGTTAGGTTAGGTTATATTTCGTTATTGATGTATATGAAGGTTCCACGGAGACGCAGAGGCCAACTCGCCAGGCATGTTGTCAAATATTACCGCCGAGATGTTAGGTTGGGTTAGGTTAGGTTATATTACGTTATTGATGTATATAAATGTCCCACGGAGACGGAGAAGCCAACTCGCCAGGAATGTGATCAAATATTACCGCCGAGACGTTAGGTTGGGTTAGGTTAGGTTATATTACGTTATTGATGTATATAAAGGTCCCACGGTGACGGAGAATCCAACTCGCCAGGAATGTTTTCAAATATTACCGCCGAGATGTTAGGTTGGGTTAGGTTAGGTTATATTTCATTATTGATGTATATGAAGGTTCCACGGAAACGTAGAGGCCAACTCGCCAGGTATGTTGTCAAATATTACCGCTGAGATGTTAGGTTGGGTTAGGTTAGGCTATATTACGTTATTGATGTATATAAATGTCCCACGGAGACGGAGAAGCCAACTCGCCAGGAATGTTGTCAAATATTACCGCCGAAATGTTAGGTTGGGTTAGGTTAGGCTATATTACGTTATTGATGTATATGAAGGTCCCACGGAGACGTAGATGCTAACTCGCCAGGAATGTTTTCAAATATTACCGCCGAGATGTTAGGTTGGGTTAGGTTAGCTTATATTTCGTTATTGATGTATATGAAGGTTCCACGGAGACGCAGAGGCCAACTCGCCAGGTATGTTGTCAAATATTACCGCCGAAATGTTAGGTTGGGTTAGGTTAGACTATATTACGTTATTGATGTATATGAAGGTCCCACGGAGACGTAGATGCCAAATCGCCGTGAATGTTTTCAAACATTACCGCCGAGATGTTAGGTTGGGTTAGGTTAGGTTATATTTCGTTATTGATATATATGAAGGTTCCACGGAGACGCAGAGGCCAACTCGCCAGGTATGTTGTCAAATTTTACTGCCGAAATGTTAGGTTGGGTTAGGTTAGGCTATATTACGTTATTGATGTATATGAAGGTCCCACGGAGACGTAGATGCCAACTCGCCATGAATGTTTTCAAATATTACCGCCGAGATGTTAGGTTGGGTTAGGTTAGGCTATATTACGTTATTGATGTATATGAAGGTCCCACGGAGACGTAGATGCCAACTCGCAATGAATGTTTTCAAATATTACCGCCGAGATGTTAGGTTGGGTTAGGTTAGGTTATATCACGTTATAGATGTATATAAAGGTACCGCGGAGACGTAGAGGCCACCAAGCCAGGAATGTGATCAAATATTACCGCCGAGATGATAGGTTGGGTTAGGTTACGTTATATTACGTTATTGATGTTTATGAAGGTCAAACGGAGACGTAGAGGCCAACTCGCCAGGAATGATGTCAAATATTACCGCCGAGATGTTAGGTTGGGTTAGGTTAGGTTATATTACGTTATTGATGTATATAAATGTCCCACGGAGACGGAGAAGCAAACTCGCCAGGAATGTTGTCAAATATTACCGCCGAAACGTTAGGTTGGGTTAGGTTAGGCTATATTGTGTTATTGATGTATATGAAGGTCCCACGGAGGCGGAGAAGCCAACTCGCCAGGAATGTTTTCAAATATTACCGCCGAGATGTTAGGTTGGGTTAGGTTAGGTTATATTTCGTTATTGATGTATATGAAGGTTCCACGGAGACGCAGAGTCCAACTCGCCAGGTATGTTGTCAAATATTACCGCCGAAATGTTAGGTTGGGTTAGGTTAGGCTATATTACGTTATTGATGGATATGAAGGTCCTACGGAGACGTAGATGCCAACTCGCCATGAATGTTTTCAAATATTACCGCCGAGATGTTAGGTTGGCTTAGGTTAGGCTATATTACGTTATTGATGTATATGAAGGTCCCACGTAGACGTAGATGCCAACTCGCAATGAATGTTTTCAAATATTACCGCCGAGATGTTAGGTTGGGTTAGGTTAGGTTATATCACGTTATAGATGTATATAAAGGTACCGCGGAGACGTAGAGGCCACCAAGCCAGGAATGTGATCAAATATTACCGCCGAGATGATAGGTTGGGTTAGGTTACGTTATATTACGTTATTGATGTTTATGAAGGTCAAACGGAGACGTAGAGGCCAACTCGCCAGGAATGATGTCAAATATTACCGCCGAGATGTTAGGTTGGGTTAGGTTAGGTTATATTACGTTATTGATGTATATAAATGTCCCACGGAGACGGAGAAGCCAACTCGCCAGGAATGTTGTCAAATATTACCGCCGAAACATTAGGTTGGGTTAGGTTAGGCTATATTGTGTTATTGATGTATATGAAGGTCCCACGGAGACGGAGAAGCCAACTCGCCAGGAATGTTTTCAAATATTACCGCCGAGATGTTAGGTTGGGTTAGGTTAGGTTATATTTCGTTATTGATGTATATGAAGGTTCCACGGAGACGCAGAGTCCAACTCGCCAGGTATGTTGTCAAATATTACCGCCGAGATGTTAGGTTGGGTTAGGTTAGGTTATATTACGTTATTGATGTATATAAATGTCCCACGGAGACGGAGAAGCCAACTCGCCAGGAATGTTGTCAAATATTACCGCCGAAATGTTAGGTTGGGTTAGGTTAGGCTATATTACGTTATTGATGTATATGAAGGTCCCACGGAGACGTAGATGCCAACTCGCCATGAATGTTTTCAAATATTACCGCCGAGATGTTAGGTTGGGTTAGGTTAGGCTATATTACGTTATTGATGTATATGAAGGTCCCACGGAGACGTAGATGCCAAATCGCCATGAATGTTTTCAAATATTACCGCCGAGACGTTAGGTTGGGTTAGGTTAGGTCATATTACGTTATTGATGTATATAAAGGTCCCACGGAGACGGAGAAGCCAACTCGCCAGGAATGTTTTCAAATATTACCGCCGAGATGTTAGGTTGGGTTAGGTTAGGTTATATTTCGTTATTGATGTATATGAAGGTTCCACGGAGACGCAGAGGCCAACTCGCCAGATATGTTGTCAAATATTACCGCCGAGATCTTAGGTTGGGTTAGGTTAGGTTATATTACGTAATTGATGTATATAAATGTCCCACGGAGACGGAAAAGCCAACTCGCCAGGAATGTGATCAAATATTACCGCCGAGACGTTAGGTTGGGTTAGGTTAGGTTATATTACGTTATTGATGTATATAAAGGTCCCACGGTGACGGAGAAGCCAACTCGCCAGGAATGTTTTCAAATATTACCGCCGAGATGTTAGGTTGGGTTAGGTTAGGTTATATTTCGTTATTGATGTATATGAACGTTCCACGGAAACGTAGAGGCCAACTCGCCAGGTATGTTGTCAAATATTACCGCCGAAATGTTAGGTTGGGTTAGGTTAGGATATATTACGTTATTGATGTATATAAATGTCCCACGGAAACGGAATAGCCAACTCGCCAGGAATGTTGTCAAATATTACCGCCGAAATGTTAGGTTGGGTTAGGTTAGGCTATATTACGTTATTGATGTATATGAAGGTCCCACGGAGACGTAGATGCCAAATCGCCATGAATGTTTTCAAATATTACCGCCGAGACGTTAGGTTGGGTTAGGTTAGGTTATATTACGTTATTGATGTATATAAATGTCCCACGGAGACGCAGAGGCCAACTCGCCAGGAATGTTGTCAAATATTACCGCCGAAATGTTAGGTTGGGTTAGGTTAGGTTATATTACGTTATTGATGTATATAAATGTCCCACGGAGACGGAGAAGCCAACTCGCCAGGAATGTTTTCAAATATTACCGCCGAGATGTTAGGTTGGGTTAGGTTAGGTTATATTTCGTTATTGATATATATGAAGGTTCCACGGAGACGCAGAGGCCAACTCGCCAGGTATGTTGTCAAATTTTACTGCCGAAATGTTAGGTTGGGTTAGGTTAGGCTATATTACGTTATTGATGTATATGAAGGTCCCACGGAGACGTAGATGCCAACTCGCCATGAATGTTTTCAAATATTACCGCCGAGATGTTAGGTTGGGTTAGGTTAGGCTATATTACGTTATTGATGTATATGAAGGTCCCACGGAGACGTAGATGCCAACTCGCAATGAATGTTTTCAAATATTACCGCCGAGATGTTAGGTTGGGTTAGGTTAGGTTATATCACGTTATAGATGTATATAAAGGTACCGCGGAGACGTAGAGGCCACCAAGCCAGGAATGTGATCAAATATTACCGCCGAGATGATAGGTTGGGTTAGGTTACGTTATATTACGTTATTGATGTTTATGAAGGTCAAACGGAGACGTAGAGGCCAACTCGCCAGGAATGATGTCAAATATTACCGCCGAGATGTTAGGTTGGGTTAGGTTAGGTTATATTACGTTATTGATGTATATAAATGTCCCACGGAGACGGAGAAGCCAACTCGCCAGGAATGTTGTCAAATATTACCGCCGAAACGTTAGGTTGGGTTAGGTTAGGCTATATTGTGTTATTGATGTATATGAAGGTCCCACGGAGACGGAGAAGCCAACTCGCCAGGAATGTTGTCAAATATTACCGCCGAAATGTTAGGTTGGGTTAGGTTAGGCTATATTACGTTATTGAAGTATATGAAGGTCCCACGGAGACGTAGAAGCCAACTCGCCAGGAATGTTTTCAAATATTACCGCCGAGACGTTAGGTTGGGTTAGGTTAGGTTATATTACGTTATTGATGTATATAAATGTCCCACGGAGACGCAGAGGCCAACTCGCCAGGAATGTTGTCAAATATTACCGCCGAAATGTTAGGTTGGGTTAGGTTAGGTTATATTACGTTATTGATGTATATAAATGTCCCACGGAGACGGAGAAGCCAACTCGCCAGGAATGTTTTCAAATATTACCGCCGAGATGTTAGGTTGGGTTAGGTTAGGTTATATTTCGTTATTGATATATATGAAGGTTCCACGGAGACGCAGAGGCCAACTCGCCAGGTATGTTGTCAAATTTTACTGCCGAAATGTTAGGTTGGGTTAGGTTAGGCTATATTACGTTATTGATGTATATGAAGGTCCCACGGAGACGTAGATGCCAACTCGCCATGAATGTTTTCAAATATTACCGCCGAGATGTTAGGTTGGGTTAGGTTAGGCTATATTACGTTATTGATGTATATGAAGGTCCCACGGAGACGTAGATGCCAACTCGCAATGAATGTTTTCAAATATTACCGCCGAGATGTTAGGTTGGGTTAGGTTAGGTTATATCACGTTATAGATGTATATAAAGGTACCGCGGAGACGTAGAGGCCACCAAGCCAGGAATGTGATCAAATATTACCGCCGAGATGATAGGTTGGGTTAGGTTACGTTATATTACGTTATTGATGTTTATGAAGGTCAAACGGAGACGTAGAGGCCAACTCGCCAGGAATGATGTCAAATATTACCGCCGAGATGTTAGGTTGGGTTAGGTTAGGTTATATTACGTTATTGATGTATATAAATGTCCCACGGAGACGGAGAAGCCAACTCGCCAGGAATGTTGTCAAATATTACCGCCGAAACGTTAGGTTGGGTTAGGTTAGGCTATATTGTGTTATTGATGTATATGAAGGTCCCACGGAGACGGAGAAGCCAACTCGCCAGGAATGTTGTCAAATATTACCGCCGAAATGTTAGGTTGGGTTAGGTTAGGCTATATTACGTTATTGAAGTATATGAAGGTCCCACGGAGACGTAGAAGCCAACTCGCCAGGAATGTTTTCAAATATTACCGCCGAGATGTTAGTTTGGGTTAGGTTAGGCTATATTACGTTATTGATGTATATGAAGGTCCCACGGAGACGTAGATGCCAAATCGCCATGAATGTTTTCAAATATTACCGCCGAGACGTTAGGTTGGGCTAGGTTAGGTTATATTACGTTATTGATGTATAAAAAGATCCCACGGAGACGGTGAAGCCAACTCGCCAGGAATGTTGTCAAATATTACCGCCGAGATGTTAGGTTGGGTTAGGTTAGGTAATATTACGTTATTGATGTATATGAAGGTCCCACGGAGACGGAGAAGCCAACTCGCCAGGAATGTTGTCAAATATTACCGCCGAAATGTTAGGTTGGGTTAGGTTAGGCTATATTACGTTATTGGTGTATATGAAGGTCCCACGGAGACGTAGATACCAACTCGCCACGAATGTTTTTACATATTATCGCCGAGATGTTAGGTTTGGTTAGGTTAGGTTATATTACTTTATTGATAAATATAAAGGTCCCACGGAGACGTAGAGGCCAACTCGCCAGGTATGTTTTCAAATATTAAAGCCGAGATGTTATGTTGGGTTAGGTTAGGTTATATTACGATATTGATATATATAAAGGTCCCACGGAGACGTCGAGGCTAACTCGCCAGGAATGTTTTCAAATATTACCGCCGAGATGTTAGGTTGGGTTAGGTTAGGTTATATTACGTGATAGATGTATATAAAGGTCCCACGGAGACATAGAGGCCAACTCGCAAGGAATGATGTCAAATATTACCGCCGAAATGTTAGGTTGGGTTAGGTTAGGCTATATTACGTTATTGATGTATATGAAGGTCCCACGGAGACGTAGATGCCAACTCGCCAGGAATGTTTTCAAATATTACCGCCGAGATGTTAGGTTGGGTTAGGTTAGGTTATATTACGTTATAGATGTATATAAAGGTCCCACGGAGACATAGAGGCCAACTCGCCAGGAATGATGTCAAATATTACCGCCGAATTGTTAGGTTGGGTTAGGTTAGGCTATATTACGTTATTGATGTATATGAAGGTCCCACGGAGACGTAGCTGCGAAATCGCCATGAATGTTTTCAAATATTACCGCCGAGACGTTAGGTTGGGTTAGGTTATGTTATATTACGTTATTGATGTATATAAAGGTCCCACGGAGACGTAGAGGCCAACTCGCCAGGTATGTTTTCAAATATTACCGCCGAGATGTTAGGTTGGGTTAGGTTAGGTTATATTACGTTATGGATGTCTATAAAGGTCCCACGATGACGTAGAGTCCAACTCGCCAGGAATGTTTTCAAATATTACCGCCGAGATGTTAGGTTGGGTTAGGTTAGGTTATATCACGTTATAGATGTATATAAAGGTCCCGCGGAGACGTAGAGGCCACAAACCAGGAATGTGATCAAATATTACCGCCGGGATGATAGGTTGGGTTAGGTTACGTTATATTACGTTATTGATGTATATAAATGTCCCACGGAGACGGAGAAGCCAACTCACCAGGAATGTTGTCAAATATTACCGCCGAAATGTTAGGTTGGGTTAGGTTAGGCTATATTACGTTATTGATGTATATGAAGGTCCCACGGAGACGTAGATGCCAAATCGCCATGAATGTTTTCAAACATTACCGCCGAGATGTTAGGTTGGGTTAGGTTAGGTTATATTACGTTATAGATGTATATAAAGGTCCCACGGAGACATAGAGGCCAACTCGCCAGGAATGATGTCAAATATTACCGCCGAAATTTTAGGTTGGGTTAGGTTAGGCTATATTACGTTATTGATGTATATGAAGGTCCCACGGAGACGTAGATGCCAAATCGCCATGAATGTTTTCAAATATTACCGCCGAGACGTTAGGTTGGGTTAGGTTAGGTTATATTACGTTATTGATGTATATAAAGGTCCCACGGAGACGTAGAGGCCAACTCGCCAGGTATGTTTTCAAATATTGCCGCCGAGATGTTAGGTTGGGTTAGGTTAGGTTATATTACGTTATAGATGTATATAAAGGTCCCACGGAGACATAGAGGCCAACTCGCCATGAATGTTTTCAAATATTGCCGCCGAGATGTTAGGTTGGGTTAGGACAGGTTATATTACGTTATGGATGTCTATAAAGGTCCCACGGTGACGTAGAGTCCCACTCGCCAGGAATGTTTTCAAATATTACCGCCGAGATGTTAGGTTGGGTTAGGTTAGGTTATATCACGTTATAGATGTATATAAAGGTCCCGCGGAGACGTAGAGGCCACAAACCAGGAATGTGATCAAATATTACCGCCGGGATGATAGGTTGGGTTAGGTTACGTTATATTACGTTATTGATGTATATAAATGTCCCACGGAGACGGAGGAGCTAACTCGCCAGGAATGTTGTCAAATATTACCGCCGAAATGTTAGGTTGGGTTAGGTTAGGCTATATTACGTTATTGATGTATATGAAGGTCCCACGGAGACGTAGATGCCAAATCGCCATGAATGTTTTCAAATATTACCGCCGAGACGTTAGGTTGGGCTAGGTTAGGTTATATTACGTTATTGATGTATAAAAAGATCCCACGGAGACGGTGAAGCCAACTCGGCAGGAATGTTGTCAAATATTACCGCCGAGATGTTAGGTTGGGTTAGGTTAGGTAATATTACGTTATTGATGTATATAAATGTCCCACGGAGACGGAGAAGCCAACTCGCCAGGAATGTTGTCAAATATTACCGCCGAAATGTTAGGTTGGGTTAGGTTAGGCTATATTACGTTATTGGTGTATATGAAGGTCCCACGGAGACGTAGATACCAACTCGCCACGAATGTTTTTACATATTATCGCCGAGATGCTAGGTTGGGTTAGGTTAGGTTATATTACGTTATTGATGTATATAAATGTCCCACGGAGACGGAGAAGCCAACTCACCAGGAATGATGTCAAATATTACCGCCGAAATGTTAGGTTGGGTTAGGTTAGGCTATATTACGTTATTGATGTATATGAAGGTCCCACGGAGACGTAGATGCCAAATCGCCATGAATGTTTTCAAATATTACCGCCGAGATGTTAGGTTGGGTTAGGTTAGGTTATATTACGTTATAGATGTATATAAAGGTCCCACGGAGACGGAGAAGCCAACTCGCCAGGAATGTCGTCAAATATTACCGCCGAAATGTTAGGTTGGGTTAGGTTAGGCTATATAACGTTATTGATGTATATGAAGGTCCCACGGAGACGTAGATGCCAACTCGCCATGAATGTTTTCAAATATTACCGCCGAGATGTTAGGTTGGGTTAGGTTAGGTTATATCCCGTTATAGATGTATATAAAGGTCCCGCGGAGACGTAGAGGCCAACAAGCCAGGAATGTGATCAAATATTACCGCCGAGATGATAGGTTGGGTTAGGTTACGTTATATTACGTTATTGATGTTTATGAAGGTCAAACGGAGACGTAGAGGCCAACTCGCCAGGAATGATGTCAAATATTACCGCCGAATTGTTAGGTTGGGTTAGGTTAGGCTATATTACGTTATTGATGTATATGAAGGTCCCACGGAGACGTAGATGCCAAATCGCCATGAATGTTTTCAAATATTACCGCCGAGACGTTAGGTTGGGTTAGGTTAGGTTATATTACGTTATTGATGTATATAAAGGTCCCACGGAGACGTAGAGGCCAACTCGCCAGGTATGTTTTCAAATATTACCGCCGAGATGTTAGGTTGGGTTAGGTTAGGTTATATTACGTTATGGATGTCTATAAAGGTCCCACGGTGACGTAGAGTCCAACTCGCCAGGAATGTTTTCAAATATTACCGCCGAGATGTTAGGTTGGGTTAGGTTAGGTTATATCACGTTATAGATGTATATAAAGGTCCCGCGGAGACGTAGATGCCACAAACCAGGAATGTGATCAAATATTACCGCCGGGATGATAGGTTGGGTTAGGTTACGTTATATTACGTTATTGATGTATATAAATGTCCCACGGAGACGGAGAAGCTAACTCGCCAGGAATGTTGTCAAATATTACCGCCGAGATGTTAGGTTGGGTTAGGTTAGGTTATATCACGTTATAGATGTATATAAAGGTCCCGCGGAGACATAGAGGCCAACAAGCCAGGAATGTGATCAAATATTACCGCCGAGATGTTAGGTTGGGTTAGGTTAGGTTATATTACGTTATAGATGCATATAAAGGTCCCACGCAGACATAGAGGCCAACTCGCCATGAATGTTTTCAAATATTACCGCCGAGATGTTAGGTTGGGTTAGGTTAGGTTATATTACGTTGGAGTCTCGTTGGAGCAGCCGTAGAGAGCAGACGTGTTTCGCTGTGCTCCGCTACCTAAGTTGATCGGCGCGACTTTTTCGGAGAAAAGGATATAAACTCTTGTTTATATCCTTCCAAGGCGGTTTGTGAACACTTCCAGTGTAAAAACTGGAAGTTAGTAACAATATTTGCGGAAATAAAGGGAGAATACGCTTTGCGCTTCCCTTTGTTCGCGCGGGTGAAGTGGAGCTGTCTTCGAGTCGACGTTTTCGGTCGTAGAAGCTGGAAAGTTGTGTGGAACACTTCCCAGTGCTCCGGGTTTACGTGCGCCAACATCTGTGCAAAGCTTGTGGCGGAAAAGTGCAAGTGAAGTGTGAAAACGAGTGAAAATCGACGGAAGGAAAAAAGACGTTACCGCCGACATATTGCCACGTAGCCGTGGCACGTACGCAATATATCGCGATTTGGCCGTTTCTTCACGCGATAATCGCTTGTTCGCGCACCTAGAGTGCTCTTTGCGACTAAAATTTTAGTGCGGAAGTGCCAGCAGTTACGGTTGCTACAGGAAAAGTACGAAAATAAGCGATAAAAGCACCGAGAGAAGACGAGGCGTCGCCGCCGCCATTTTGAAAGTCGGGCGTGGCACGTACGCCACGTTGATACGACTGACGAGAATTAGAGTATTCTCTCGGCCTTTTTCGCGTATTTGCGCACTTTTGGCGCTTGCGGACAATAAGTGCAAATTCGGTGGAAAAAGTGCAAGAACACTGACAATCAAAGGGACGCTTGTCAACGACATTTAGAGCTGACAGCGTGAAATTCTGCAGCCTAACGCGGGATTTTGTTGGAGAAAGCAGGTAGCGGCCTTCTTCGCGGAGGAAAAACGCGGGAAAAGAGCGGCGGCCATCTCCCACGCGGAAATCCAGCGGGTAGAAACAGCAATACGATAAGCAATCAATTTCGGATTATAGCGGGAGATTGCGACAAGGAAGACGACAAAGGTATGTGTATAGAGACTTTAATACGCGAACCTTTGAACTTTTGCGCTGCTTCGTGGACTCACGTGGGAGTGAGAGAGAGACTCTTTAAGAGACAAGGACTGAAGGACGGTTGGACTGTGTAAGCGGGAGAGAGATAGGCAACCGGCCTGCACTAAAACGTGGAAAGTGCGGGCGTTTTCACGCGGAAGGGCAAGTGAAGTGCGCGGAGTTATTTTCTCCACGGGGAGAAAATCGTGTGCCAGACCGACCCGTCGATCAAGTTAATAAATCGTGCGAAGCCCTGCTTGGGCAACCAAGCATGGCGGCGCGCGATTACGCGACCGCGACGAGTGGGAGAGAGGGGGCCGGCCCGAGCGGCCTTTCTGATTTTAGTTGTGGCGGAGAGAAGCCGGTGATTATGGATGACAGGATCCTGCCGGAAGCACCGAGGAAGATTACGCGCCAGCGTAAAAGCATAAAGCGAGCCAAGGAGGAAACCTCCGAGTACGACTCGGATACGTCGTTGGCTTCATTACTCTCGACGACACCGTCAGAGCCAACGAAGCCTCTCAAGAAGAGGGGACGCCCCCCCCACAGCGGGTGAATACGTCAAGCTGGCGGAAGCCAAACTCGCAGCCAAGAAATCTGCAGCGAAGGACGCAGAGGACGCTCTAGAGCGAGAGCTCCTCTCCGGTGAATGCATGCCGCCGCCTCCGGCAAGGTCGTCAAATCCCATCCCGGATCAAGAAGTTTTCGACGAGGAGGCAAGGAAAATGCCAATTCAGGATTTGACAGCCTGGGCTCTCGAATCGGCGGCGAAGATTGAGTACGCAGCTGCGAAGTCATCGCAGCTAAAAGGTTCAATAAAAAGAACGATGCGAGTAAGCGTAAGGATCCTGCGAGCGGCTACGACGGAAGCCGGACTGCGCGCCAGCCGCGCCATCGCAGGATCCGCAGAGGATCCCGAATTCGGCCTTATTAAAGCGAAGGCCGAAAAGTTAGAGAAGGAGAACGCCCTTCTAAAGGAGAGGCTGACCGCCCTGGAAAACAGGGAAAGCAGCCATTTACCGCCGGCGATTGAACGCATGGAAATCGCCAAGCGCAGCGAGGGGAAATCGCGACGACAATCGCTCGCACCGACGACGGAAGAAACCAGCATCCCCGATGGCGGTCTCGTTCTGCTGATGGAGCAGATCGGGGCAATCATAAATGAAAGACTCTCGAGCTTTTGGGAGAAGGCGGAGAAACGCTTCGCTCCCAAGGAGGAGCGTCCGCGATCGGCGGCAAGAAACTCGGCGCGACGCGAGGAACCTGCGAAAGCGGAAACAAACGCCGAACCGATGAAGAAGGAAAAGTCCGGTGGAGAGAGAGAGGCGTTGCACCCTCCACCGGTGAAGAAAGCCGCGAAAGCGGAAGAAAAAAAGAAGTCTCCCGTCCAGAAGAGGATGGAAGAAATACAAAAAGAGCAGGTGCGTAAGGAGAATGATAAGAAATCTCCTGCAGCAACCACAACTGCTGTGCCGAGTGCGAATAAGATGGAAACGCCGTGGACGAAAGTCCTCGGTAGAAAAATAAAGAAAGAGACAGTGACCGCGGCAAGCAAACCCGCGAGCGCAGGAAAAAAGGCACCGTCGCAGGTAGTAACTGCGAAGCCGGTGCCAAAGGAGAAGCCGAAACTGGCTAAAAACCCGAGCACGGCCGCTATCGTCATTACGATAGGCAGGGATAGCCGTATGACTTACGCCGAGCTGATGACGACAGCTCGGCAGCATATAAAGTTGTCAGAACTGGGTATAGAAGAAGTAAGGCCCAGAAAGGCGCTAACCGGCGCACTTATTTTGGAAATAAGCGGCGGCGGTAAGGAGGAAAAAGCGGATAAGCTCGCGCTAAGACTGAGCCAATTATTCGCGACGACGTGCGGCGTGAAAGTCACGCGCCCATGCAAACGGGCGGCCTTGAGAGTTTTCCGAATGGAAGACTCTCTAACGGTCGACGAAATCGTCAAGGCAGTCGCCGCGCAAGGCGGCTGCACTACCTATGACGTAAAAGTCGGCCCGAGAAGGATAGCAAATAATGGCATGGGCACAATGCTCATGCAATGTCCGATCGCCGCCGCGAGAAAAGTAACGGAGAGCGGCAAGGTTAAAGTCGGCTGGACGTCTGTACGAGTCGAACATATAGAGGAAAGGCAGTTAATCTGCTTCAAATGCTGGGCGATCGGCCACGTAATCGCTAAATGCACAGCGAACGTGGACCGCACCGAAGCCTGCTACAGGTGCGGCGAAAAGGGACATCGTGCGACAAATTGCAAAGAGAAGTCGCCGACGTGCCCGGTTTGCAAATCGGCGGGCCGCCCGCACGGACATAGAGCAGGTAGTAAGGCCTGCTCTGCTTCGCCGCCGGCGACGAAAGAGAGAGCGACCGCCGCTAAATCCGGCGCGAAATCGACAGGTGTACCTGCACAGAAGAAGGAAGAGGCCGCAACAGCAGCCAAATCAATACCTGCAGTGGAGAAAGCGCGTGAATCTCTGAAGGCGTCCATTAGCCACGAGGAGAAAATGGAAATCGCGTAATACTCAACGCGAAATCACAAATACTGCAAGCTAATTTGAATCACGCCGCGAGAGCACAAGATCTGATGCTCGAAAGCTTACACAGCGGCGTAGTCGAATTAGTCGTTGCAGCGGAGCCGTATTCTATCCACGACAAGCCGTCGTGGATAGCAAACAAAGAGAAGACAGTGGCAATTATTCAGACGACGCCGACACGCATCCGTCCGATCACGCTCATCGCGCAAGGGCGTGGTTACGTAGCCGTATCGTGGTCGGACTGCGTCGTCATCGGAATATACGCTCCGCCGAGCTGGTCACTGGAAGATTACGACCGGCTCTTAGATGAAGTGGAAGGGGTAGTGCGAAGCCACGCCCCCCGTCCAACATTCGTTCTGGGAGATTTTAATGCTCACGCAACTATGTGGCACTCCTCCAGAACGAACCAGCGCGGACACTCGACGATGGATTGGGCAGCATCCGCGAATCTCAGGCTGCTGAATCAAGGATCTGCCAGTACGTGCGTACGTCAGCAGGGCGAGAGCACGGTCGACCTCTCGTTCGCGAACGACGCAGCATCCCGAAGAGTCACCGGCTGGAAAGTTGACACGACCGAAACATTATCTGATCATCTCTACATAAGGATCGACGTGTCAACCATGCAAAGAAGAAAAACTACGACTGGAAAACAAAATAAATGGTCGTTGCGAAAGTTGGACGAGGATATGTTTATGGCGGCTACCCTCGTCGCTACCTGGCCGAGCGAGGCGACCGAAACGGCCGTAGTCGAGCGAGAAGCCGAATGGTTTACAAGGACGTTGACCTCGGTATGCAATGCAAGCATGCCGAAAATAAAGTCAAATCCTCCGCGTAAACCTTTGTACTGGTGGAGCAATGAGATCGCTCATCTCCGTGCGGAGAGCACGACCGCGCGGAGACAGTACACGAGATACCGGAAACGGAGGGATCCCGATCCGGAAAGGAAGGCGCAACTCTATGAAGTTTACAAGGAGAAGAAAATAGAGCTGCAAGCCGCCATAAAAACGTCAAAGGCACGAGCATGGGACGGGCTGCTGGAAACGCTGCGTGACGATCCGTGGGGGCGGCCGTACAAGATAGTAATGAATAACTTACGACCGTGGGCGCCCCCGTTAACGGAGACGATGGAGACGCCTTTCTTGAGGCGAGTCGTTGACGCGCTCTTCCCACCGGGAGAATCTGCTTCGGCGAGCAACTCGCAAATTTCAGAACACATCGACCCGATCATCTGGTCGCAGGACAACGACGTCAGCGAGGAGGAAATGGCTCGCGCCATAAAGCGCATGACAAAGAAGAACACCGCGCCCGGACCGGATGGAATTCCCGGCCGTGCCTGGTTGATGGCACTCAGTGTCCTGAATTCAAGATTGCGGAAGTTATTTACAGCATGCTTGAAGACGGGCACGTTGCCAGCAAAATGGAAAACTGGCAGATTAGTGTTGCTCCGAAAGCCGGGAAAACCGGAGGATTCACCGGCCGCGTACAGGCCGATAGTTTTGCTCGACGAGATCGGAAAATTATTTGAAAGAATAATCCACAACCGCCTCGTCGAGCACCTGTCGCGAACCGGGCCGAACTTAGCCGAGAACCAGTTCGGTTTCCGAGAAGGGCGATCGACGATTGACGCGATTCGACAAGTGAAGAGTTTCGCCGAAAACGCGATCGCCGCCGGGGGAGTCGTAATCGCGATATCTTTAGATATTAAGAATGCGTTCAACTCCCTCGAATGGAGTACGATACGTAGAGCGCTTGAAAAGCACGGGTTTCCGCGATACCTGCGAAGGGTCGTGGAAAATTACCTGAGCGACCGCGCGATTCTCTACGATAGCCGGCACGGAATCGAGAAGAAGAAGATTGATCGCGGCGTTCCCCAGGGATCGGTCCTCGGACCGCTTCTCTGGAATCTCGGGTACGACGCGGTCCTGAAGCTGCCAATGCCGTCCGGCGTGCATCTCACATGCTACGCGGATGACACGATGGTGTTGGCAGTCGACACGTGCCGGCAACGCGCAATTTGCCGGGCCGAAATGGCAGTTGCGGTCGTGGCTAATGCCATCAAGAAGATGGGGCTCCAGATGGCACCGGAGAAATCTGAAATCCTGTGCTTCAAGGGACGAAGAAGAGACCCGCGAGGAGGAAACGAAGTGGTCAACATCGGACCAGCCAAAGTTACAGTGGGGAGCGAGATGAAGTATCTTGGACTGCTCCTTGATGATAAATGGAACTTTGGTCTCCACTTCGCTCGTCAGGCCGTTCGACTGGATGCTGCGGCGAATTACCTAAGCCGCATCATGCCGAATCGGCACGGACCGGACGAGAAAGTAAGGAAACTTTATGCCGGGGTGATAAGAAGCATCGCGCTTTACGGAGCCCCGGTATGGAGCGACGCGCTCAACAAAGGAGGCAGAAAGCTGCAGCTGCTGCGAAGCGCGTGGCGAAGAATAGCCATTCGGATCGTAAGAGGATATCGCACGATTTCTTACGATGCGGCAACAATGCTGGCGGGTCTCACACCACTGGAATACCTGGCGCAGGAAGATCTGATAGTGTACGAAACCCTTCGTACAATGCGCCAGGTACAAGAAGAAGGTGCACCCGCTCCGACGAAGGACGAGATTAGAAGAGAAGCGAGACGCTTCACTTTCTCTAAATGGAAGGAGAAACTCGCACCTGCGACCAATCACAGGATCGTCGGAGCGATTCTACCCATCTTGGAAAAATGGGTAGAAAACAGGAGAGGGCAGCTCAACTTCAGAGTGACGCAGATGCTGACTGGACACGGTTGCTTCGGTCAGTACCTGTGCAAGATCGGAAAAGAAGCCACGGCTGAATGTCACCATTGCGGAGACGGAGACGACTCTGCGCAGCACACGCTGGAACACTGTCCGGCATGGCAAACGCTGCGCCACGCTCTCGTGGCAGAGATCGGACCGGATCTCTCGCCGACCAGCATCCTGCCGAAGATGCTGGAAGGGGAGAGATATTGGCGAGCCGTTACATTGTTTTGCGACAAAGTGATGGCTGCGAAGGAAGCCGCCGAGCGCGAAAGGGAGCGCACGCTCTCTGCTCGACGAGTCTTATGTGGTCGGCGTCGTAGACGTTTGCCACGTTCCACTCCAAGGTAGGGGACTCTCGTCCATCACGGCTCGAGAGTCGCTTCAAAGTACCCACCGGGGAGTGGAGCTTCGCCGCTGCCGTCCATCTCGAAACGCCGCAAGCAGGAGAAGAGGAAGACGACGTAGAAGGAAGGAGGCAGAAAAATTAAATTAGAAAAAGAGAAAGAGCCGCCGAGCGCCGGATAGACAGGATTTGGGTCACGTCTCTCCGGCACGCGCTCGACCGAGGAGAGGGCAGCGACCTCGGTGGTTGCGGTCGCTGCCTGTTTAAATAATGAACTCGCGAACGAGCTGTGTGCAGAGAGTTCAACGAACTCAGACACGAGGCCGGATGCTGGATGCGTTCGAAAGAGTTCCCGGCTACCCGCTACAAGTGTAGGAAGACCACCGCAGGGTTTTAGTCGGTAAGAGTCCGACATAACCCCGGATTTCCCAAAAATCCACGGTATCCATGAGGATTTCCCTGCGACAAAAAAAAAAAAAAAAAAAAAGGTTATATTACGTTATGGATGTCTATAAAGGTCCCACGGTGACGTAGAGTCCAACTCGCCAGGAATGTTTTCAAATATTACCGCCGAGATGTTAGGTTGGGTTAGGTTAGGTTATATCACGTTATAGATGTATATAAAGGTCCCGCGGAGACGTAGAGGCCACAAACCAGGAATGTGATCAAATATTACCGCCGGGATGATAGGTTGTGTTAGGTTACGTTATATTATGTTATTGATGTATATAAATGTCCCACGGAGACGGAGAAGCCAACTCGCCAGGAATGTTGTCAAATATTACCGCCGAAATGTTAGGTTGGGTTAGGTTAGGCTATATTACGTTATTGATGTATATGAAGGTCCCAGGGAGACGTAGATGCCAACTCGCCAGGAATGTTTTCAAATATTACCGCCGAGATGTTAGTTTGGGTTAGGTTAGGTTACATTACGTTATCGATGTATATAAATGTCCCACGGAGACGGAGAAGCCAACTCGCCAGGAATGTTGTCAAATATTACCGCCGAAATGTTAGGTTGGGTTAGGTTAGGCTATATTACGTTATTGATGTATATGAAGGTCCCACGGAGACGTAGATGCCAAATCGCCATGAATGTTTTGAAATATTACCGCCGAGACGTTAGGTTGGGTTAGGTTAGGTTATATTACGTTATTGATGTATATAAAGGTCACACGGAGACGTAGAGGCCAACTCGCCAGGTATGTTTTCAAATATTACCGCCGAGATGTTAGGTTGGGTTAGGTTAGGTTATATCACGTTATAGATGTATATAAAGGTCCCGCGGAGACGTAGAGGCCAACAAGCCAGGAATGTGATCAAATATTACCGCCGAGATGATAGGTTGGGTTAGGTTACGTTATATTACGTTATTGATGTTTATGAAGGTCAAACGGAGACGTAGAGGCCAACTCGCCAGGAATGATGTCAAATATTACCGCCGAAATGTTAGGTTGGGTTAGGTTAGGTTATATTATTTTAGTGATGTATATGAAGGTCCCACGGAGACGTAGAGGCCAACTCGCCATGTATGTTTTCAAATATTACCGCCGAGGTGTTAGGTTGGGTTAGGTTAGGTTATATTACGTTATTGATGTATATAAAGGTCCCACGGAGACGTCGAGGCCAACTGGCCAGGAATGTTTTCAAATATTACCGCCGAGATGTTAGGTTGGGTTAGGTTAGGTTATATTACGTTATAGATGTATATAAAGGTCCCACGGAGACATAGAGGCCAACTCGCCATGAATGTTTTCAAATATTACCGCCGAGATGTTAGGTTGGGTTAGGTTATGTTATATTACGTTATGGATGTCTATAAAGGTCCCACGGTGACGTAGAGTCCAACTCGCCAGGAATGTTTTCAAATATTACCGCCGAGATGTTAGGTTGGGTTAGGTTAGGTTATATCACGTTATAGATGTATATAAAGGTCCCGCGGAGACGTAGAGGCCCCAAACCAGGAATGTGATCAAATATTACCGCCGGGATGATAGGTTGGGTTAGGTAACGTTATATTACGTTATTGATGTATATAAATGTCCCACGGAGACGGAGAAGCCAACTCGCCAGGAATGTTGTCAAATATTACCGCCGAAATGTTAGGTTGGGTTAGGTTAGGCTATATTACGTTATTGGTGTATGTGAAGGTCCCACGGAGACGTAGATGCCAAATCGCCATGAATGTTTTCAAATATTACCGCCGAGACGTTAGGTTGGATTAGGTTAGGTTATATTACGTTATTGATGTATATAAAGGTCCCACGGAGACGTAGAGGCCAACTCGCCAGGTATGTTTTCAAATATTACCGCCGAGATGTTAGGTTGGGTTAGGTTAGGTTATATCACGTTATAGATGTACATAAAGGTCCCGCGGAGACGTAGAGGCCAACAAGCCAGGAATGTGATCAAATATTACCGCCGAGATGATAGGTTGGGTTAGGTTACGTTATATTACGTTATTGATGTTTATGAAGGTCAAACGGGGACGTAGAGGCCAACTCGACAGGAATGATGTCAAATATTACCGCCGAAATGTTAGGTTGGGTTAGGTTAGGCTATATTACGTTATTGATGTATATGAAGGTCCCACGGAGACGTAGATGCCAAATCGCCATGAATGTTTTATAATATCACCGCCGAGACGTTAGGTTGGGTTAGGTTAGGTTATATTACGTTATTGATGTATATAAAGGTCCCACGGTGTCGGAGAAGCCACCTCGCCAGGAATGTTTTCAAATATTACCGCCGAGATGTTAGGTTGGGTTAGGTTAGGTTATATTACGTTATTGATGTATATAAATGTCCCACGGAGACGGAGAAGCCAACTCGCCAGGAATGTTGTCAAATATTACCGCCGAAATGTTAGGTTGGGTTAGGTTAGGCTATATAACGTTATTGATGTATATGAAGGTCCCACGGAGACGTAGATGCCAACTCGCCATGAATGTTTTCAAATATTACCGCCGAGATGTTAGGTTGGGTTAGGTTAGGTTATATTACGTTATTGATGTATATAAAGGTCCCACGGAGACGTCGAGGCCAACTGGCCAGGAATGTTTTCACATATTACCGCCGAGATGTTAGGTTGGGTTAGGTTAGGTTATATTACGTTATAGATGTATATAAAGGTCCCACGGAGACATAGAGGCCAACTCGCCATGAATGTTTTCAAATATTATCGCCGAGATGTTAGGCTGGGTTAGGTTATGTTATATTACGTTATGGATGTCTATAAAGGTCCCACGGTGACGTAGAGTCCAACTCGCCAGGAATGTTTCCAAATATTACCGCCGAGATGTTAGGTTGGGTTAGGTTAGGTTATATCACGTTATAGATGTATATAAAGGTCCCGCGGAGACGTAGAGGCCAGAAACCAGGAATGTGATCAAATATTACCGCCGGGATGATAGGTTGGGTTAGGTTACGTTATATTACGTTATTGATGTATATAAATGTCCCACGGAGACGGAGAAGCCAACTCGCCAGGAATGTTGTCAAATATTACCGCCGAAATGTTAGGTTGGGTTAGGTTAGGCTATATTACGTTATTGATGTATGTGAAGGTCCCACGGAGACGTAGATGCCAAATCGCCATGAATGTTTTCAAATATTACCGCCGAGACGTTAGGTTGGGTTAGGTTAGGTTATATTACGTTATTGATGTATATAAAGGTCCCACGGAGACGTAGAGGCCAACTCGCCAGGTATGTTTTCAAATATTACCGCCGAGATGTTAGGTTGGGTTAGGTTAGGTTATATCACGTTATAGATGTATATAAAGGTCCCGCGGAGACGGAGAAGCCAACGCGCCAGGAATGTTGTCAAATATTACCGCCGAAATGTTAGGTTGGGTTAGGTTAGGCTATATAACGTTATTGATGTATATGAAGGTCCCACGGAGACGTAGATGCCAACTCGCCATGAATGTATTCAAATATTACCGTCGAGATGTTAGGTTGGGTTAGGTTAGGTTATATCACGTTATAGATGTATATAAAGGTCCCGCGGAGACGTAGAGGCCAACAAGCCAGGAATGTTTTCAAATATTACCGCCGAGATGTTAGGTTGGGCTAGGTTATGTTATATTACATTATGGATGTCTATAAAGGTCCCACGGTGACGTAGAGTCCAACTCGCCAGGAATGTTTTCAAATATTACCGCCGAGATGTTAGGTTGGGTTAGGTTAGGTTATATCACGTTATAGATGTATATAAAGGTCCCGCGGAGACGTAGAGGCCCCAAACCAGGAATGTGATCAAATATTACCGCCGGGATGATAGGTTGGGTTAGGTTACGTTATATTACGTTATTGATGTATATAAATGTCCCACGGAGACGGAGAAGCCAACTCGCCAGGAATGTTGTCAAATATTACCGCCGAAATGTTAGGTTGGGTTAGGTTAGGCTATATTACGTTATTGGTGTATGTGATGGTCCCACGGAGACGTAGATGCCAAATCGCCATGAATGTTTTCAAATATTACCGCCGAGACGTTAGGTTGGGTTAGGTTAGGTTATATTACGTTATTGATGTATATACAGGTCCCACGGAGACGTAGAGGCCAACTCGCCAGGTATGTTTTCAAATATTACCGCCGAGATGTTAGGTTGGGTTAGGTTAGGTTATATCACGTTATAGATGTATATAAAGGTCCCGCGGAGACGTAGAGGCCAACAAGCCAGGAATGTGATCAAATATTACCGCCGAGATGATAGGTTGGGTTAGGTTACGTTATATTACGTTATTGATGTTTATGAAGGTCAAACGGGGACGTAGAGGCCAACTCGACAGGAATGATGTCAAATATTACCGCCGAAATGTTAGGTTGGGTTAGGTTAGGCTATATTACGTTATTGATGTATATGAAGGTCCCACGGAGACGTAGATGCCAAATCGCCATGAATGTTTTATAATATCACCGCCGAGACGTTAGGTTGGGTTAGGTCAGGTTATATTACGTTATTGATGTATATAAAGGTCCCACGGTGACGGAGAAGCCACCTCGCCAGGAATTTTTTCACATATTACCGCCGAGATGTTAGGTTGGGTTAGGTTAGGTTATATTACGTTATTGATGTATATAAATGTCCCACGGAGACGGAGAAGCCAACTCGCCAGGAATGTTGTCAAATATTACCGCCGAAATGTTAGGTTGGGTTAGGTTAGGCTATATAACGTTATTGATGTATATGAAGGTCCCACGGAGACGTAGATGCCAACTCGCCATGAATGTTTTCAAATATTACCGCCGAGATGTTAGGTTGGGTTAGGTTAGGTTATATCACGGTATAGATGTATATAAAGGTCCCGCGGAGACGTAGAGGCCAACAAGCCAGGAATGTGATCAAATATTACCGCCGAGATGATAGGTTGGGTTAGGTTACGTTATATTACGTTATTGATGTTTATGAAGGTCAAACGGAGACGTCGAGTCCAACTCGCCAGGAATGTTTTCAAATATTACCGCCGAGATGTTAGGTTGGGTTAGGTTAGGTTATATCACGTTATAGATGTATATAAAGGTCCCGCGGAGACGTAGAGGCCACAAACCAGGAATGTGATCAAATATTACCGCCGGGATGATAGGTTGGGTTAGGTTACGTTATATTACGTTATTGATGTATATAAATGTCCCACGGAGACGGAGAAGCCAACTCGCCAGGAATGTTGTCAAATATTACCGCCGAAATGTTAGGTTGGGTTAGGTTAGGCTATATTACGTTATTGATGTATAAGAAGGTCCCAGGGAGACGTAGATGATAACTCGCCAGGAATGTTTTCAAATATTACCGCCGAGACGTTAGGTTGGGTTAGGTTAGGTTATATTACGTTATTGATGTATATAAAGGTCCCACGGAGACGTAGAGGCCAACTCGCCAGGTATGTTCTCAAATATTACCGCCGAGATGTTAGGTTGGGTTAGGTTAGGTTATATTACGTTATTTATGTATAAAAAGATCCCACGGAGACGGAGAAGCCAACTCGCCAGGAATGTTTTCAAATATTACCGCCGAAATGTTAGGTTGGGTTACGTTAAGTTATATTTCGTTATTGATGTATATGCTGGTCCCACGGAGACGTAGATGCCAAATCGCCATGAATGTTTTCAAATATTACCGCCGAGACGTTAGGTTGGGTTAGGTTAGGTTATCTTACGTTATTGATGTTTATGAAGGTCAAACGGAGACGTAGAGGCCAACTCGCCAGGAATGATGTCAAATATTACCGCCGAAATGTTAGGTTGGGTTAGGTTACGTTATATTACTTTATTGATGTATATAAAGGTCCCACGGAGACGTAGAGGCCAACTCGCCAGGTATGTTTTCAAATATTACTGCCGAGGTGTTAGGTTGGGTTAGGTTAGGTTATATTACGTTATTGATGTATATAAAGGTCCCACGGAGACGTCGAGGCCAACTGGCCAGGAATGTTTTCAAATATTACCGCCGAGATGTTAGGTTGGGTTAGGTTAGGTTATATTACGTTATAGATGTATATAAAGGTCCCACGGAGACATAGAGGCCAACTCGCCATGAATGTTTTCAAATATTACCGCCGAGATGTTAGGTTGGGTTAGGTTATGTTATATTACGTTATGGATGTCTATAAAGGTCCCACGATGACGTAGAGTCCAACTCGCCAGGAATGTTTCCAAATATTACCGCCGAGATGTTAGGTTGGGTTAGGTTAGGTTATATCACGTTATAGATGTATATAAAGGTCCCGCGGAGACGTAGAGGCCAGAAACCAGGAATGTGATCAAATATTACCGCCGGGATGATAGGTTGGGTTAGGTTACGTTATATTACGTTATTGATGTATATAAATGTCCCACGGAGACGGAGAAGCCAACTCGCCAGGAATGTTGTCAAATATTACCGCCGAAATGTTAGGTTGGGTTAGGTTAGGCTATATTACGTTATTGATGTATATGAAGGTCCCAGGGAGACGTAGATGCCAACTCGCCAGGAATGTTTTCAAATATTACCGCCGAGATGTTAGTTTGGGTTAGGTTAGGTTACATTACGTTATCGATGTATATAAATGTCCCACGGAGACGGAGAAGCCAACTCGCCAGGAATGTTTTCAAATATTACCGCCGAAATGTTAGGTTGGGTTACGTTAAGTTATATTTCGTTATTGATGTATATGCTGGTCCCACGGAGACGTAGATGCCAAATCGCCATGAATGTTTTCAAATATTACCGCCGAGACGTTAGGTTGGGTTAGGTTAGGTTATCTTACGTTATTGATGTTTATGAAGGTCAAACGGAGACGTAGAGGCCAACTCGCCAGGAATGATGTCAAATATTACCGCCGAAATGTTAGGTTGGGTTAGGTTACGTTATATTACTTTATTGATGTATATAAAGGTCCCACGGAGACGTAGAGGCCAACTCGCCAGGTATGTTTTCAAATATTACTGCCGAGGTGTTAGGTTGGGTTAGGTTAGGTTATATTACGTTATTGATGTATATAAAGGTCCCACGGAGACGTCGAGGCCAACTGGCCAGGAATGTTTTCAAATATTACCGCCGAGATGTTAGGTTGGGTTAGGTTAGGTTATATTACGTTATAGATGTATATAAAGGTCCCACGGAGACATAGAGGCCAACTCGCCATGAATGTTTTCAAATATTACCGCCGAGATGTTAGGTTGGGTTAGGTTATGTTATATTACGTTATGGATGTCTATAAAGGTCCCACGATGACGTAGAGTCCAACTCGCCAGGAATGTTTCCAAATATTACCGCCGAGATGTTAGGTTGGGTTAGGTTAGGTTATATCACGTTATAGATGTATATAAAGGTCCCGCGGAGACGTAGAGGCCAGAAACCAGGAATGTGATCAAATATTACCGCCGGGATGATAGGTTGGGTTAGGTTACGTTATATTACGTTATTGATGTATATAAATGTCCCACGGAGACGGAGAAGCCAACTCGCCAGGAATGTTGTCAAATATTACCGCCGAAATGTTAGGTTGGGTTAGGTTAGGCTATATTACGTTATTGATGTATATGAAGGTCCCAGGGAGACGTAGATGCCAACTCGCCAGGAATGTTTTCAAATATTACCGCCGAGATGTTAGTTTGGGTTAGGTTAGGTTACATTACGTTATCGATGTATATAAATGTCCCACGGAGACGGAGAAGCCAACTCGCCAGGAATGTTGTCAAATATTACAGCCGAAATGTTAGGTTGGGTTAGGTTAGGCTATATTACGTTATTGATGTATATGAAGGTCCCAGGGAGACGTAGATGCCAACTCGCCAGGAATGTTTTCAAATATTACCGCCGAGATGTTAGGTTGGGTTAGGTTAGGTTATATCACGTTATAGATGTATATAAAGGTCCCGCGGAGACGTAGAGGCCAACAAGCCAGGAATGTGATCAAATATTACCGCCGAGATGATAGGTTGGGTTAGGTTACGTTATATTACGTTATTGATGTTTATGAAGGTCAAACGGGGACGTAGAGGCCAACTCGACAGGAATGATGTCAAATATTACCGCCGAAATGTTAGGTTGGGTTAGGTTAGGCTATATTACGTTATTGATGTATATGAAGGTCCCACGGAGACGTAGATGCCAAATCGCCATGAATGTTTTATAATATCACCGCCGAGACGTTAGGTTGGGTTAGGTCAGGTTATATTACGTTATTGATGTATATAAAGGTCCCACGGTGACGGAGAAGCCACCTCGCCAGGAATTTTTTCACATATTACCGCCGAGATGTTAGGTTGGGTTAGGTTAGGTTATATTACGTTATTGATGTATATAAATGTCCCACGGAGACGGAGAAGCCAACTCGCCAGGAATGTTGTCAAATATTACCGCCGAAATGTTAGGTTGGGTTAGGTTAGGCTATATAACGTTATTGATGTATATGAAGGTCCCACGGAGACGTAGATGCCAACTCGCCATGAATGTTTTCAAATATTACCGCCGAGATGTTAGGTTGGGTTAGGTTAGGTTATATCACGGTATAGATGTACATAAAGGTCCCGCGGAGACGTAGAGGCCAACAAGCCAGGAATGTGATCAAATATTACCGCCGAGATGATAGGTTGGGTTAGGTTACGTTATATTACGTTATTGATGTTTATGAAGGTCAAACGGAGATGTCGAGTCCAACTCGCCAGGAATGTTTTCAAATATTACCGCCGAGATGTTAGGTTGGGTTAGGTTAGGTTATATCACGTTATAGATGTATATAAAGGTCCCGCGGAGACGTAGAGGCCACAAACCAGGAATGTGATCAAATATTACCGCCGGGATGATAGGTTGGGTTAGGTTACGTTATATTACGTTATTGATGTATATAAATGTCCCACGGAGACGGAGAAGCCAACTCGCCAGGAATGTTGTCAAATATTACCGCCGAAATGTTAGGTTGGGTTAGGTTAGGCTATATTACGTTATTGATGTATATGAAGGTCCCAGGGAGACGTAGATGCCAACTCGCCAGGAATGTTTTCAAATATTACCGCCGAGACGTTAGGTTGGGTTAGGTTAGGTTATATTACGTTATTGATGTATATAAAGGTCCCACGGAGACGTAGAGGCCAACTCGCCAGGTATGTTTTCAAATATTACCGCCGAGATGTTAGGTTGGGTTAGGTTAGGTTATATTACGTTATTTATGTATAAAAAGATCCCACGGAGACGGAGAAGCCAACTCGCCAGGAATGTTTTCAAATATTACCGCCGAAATGTTAGGTTGGGTTACGTTAAGTTATATTTCGTTATTGATGTATATGCTGGTCCCACGGAGACATAGATGCTAAATCGCCATGAATGTTTTCAGATATTACCGCCGAGACGTTAGGTTGGGTTAGGTTAGGTTATCTTACGTTATTGATGTTTATGAAGGTCAAACGGAGACGTAGAGTCCAACTCGCCAGGAATGTTTCCAAATATTACCGCCGAGATGTTAGGTTGGGTTAGGTTAGGTTATATCACGTTATAGATGTATATAAAGGTCCCGCGGAGACGTAGAGGCCAGAAACCAGGAATGTGATCAAATATTACCGCCGGGATGATAGGTTGGGTTAGGTTACGTTATATTACGTTATTGATGTATATAAATGTCCCACGGAGACGGAGAAGCCAACTCGCCAGGAATGTTGTCAAATATTACCGCCGAAATGTTAGGTTGGGTTAGGTTAGGCTATATTACGTTATTGATGTATATGAAGGTCCCAGGGAGACGTAGATGCCAACTCGCCAGGAATGTTTTCAAATATTACCGCCGAGATGTTAGTTTGGGTTAGGTTAGGTTACATTACGTTATCGATGTATATAAATGTCCCACGGAGACGGAGAAGCCAACTCGCCAGGAATGTTGTCAAATATTACAGCCGAAATGTTAGGTTGGGTTAGGTTAGGCTATATTACGTTATTGATGTATATGAAGGTCCCAGGGAGACGTAGATGCCAACTCGCCAGGAATGTTTTCAAATATTACCGCCGAGATGTTAGGTTGGGTTAGGTTAGGTTATATCACGTTATAGATGTATATAAAGGTCCCGCGGAGACGTAGAGGCCAACAAGCCAGGAATGTGATCAAATATTACCGCCGAGATGATAGGTTGGGTTAGGTTACGTTATATTACGTTATTGATGTTTATGAAGGTCAAACGGGGACGTAGAGGCCAACTCGACAGGAATGATGTCAAATATTACCGCCGAAATGTTAGGTTGGGTTAGGTTAGGCTATATTACGTTATTGATGTATATGAAGGTCCCACGGAGACGTAGATGCCAAATCGCCATGAATGTTTTATAATATCACCGCCGAGACGTTAGGTTGGGTTAGGTCAGGTTATATTACGTTATTGATGTATATAAAGGTCCCACGGTGACGGAGAAGCCACCTCGCCAGGAATTTTTTCACATATTACCGCCGAGATGTTAGGTTGGGTTAGGTTAGGTTATATTACGTTATTGATGTATATAAATGTCCCACGGAGACGGAGAAGCCAACTCGCCAGGAATGTTGTCAAATATTACCGCCGAAATGTTAGGTTGGGTTAGGTTAGGCTATATAACGTTATTGATGTATATGAAGGTCCCACGGAGACGTAGATGCCAACTCGCCATGAATGTTTTCAAATATTACCGCCGAGATGTTAGGTTGGGTTAGGTTAGGTTATATCACGGTATAGATGTACATAAAGGTCCCGCGGAGACGTAGAGGCCAACAAGCCAGGAATGTGATCAAATATTACCGCCGAGATGATAGGTTGGGTTAGGTTACGTTATATTACGTTATTGATGTTTATGAAGGTCAAACGGAGATGTCGAGTCCAACTCGCCAGGAATGTTTTCAAATATTACCGCCGAGATGTTAGGTTGGGTTAGGTTAGGTTATATCACGTTATAGATGTATATAAAGGTCCCGCGGAGACGTAGAGGCCACAAACCAGGAATGTGATCAAATATTACCGCCGGGATGATAGGTTGGGTTAGGTTACGTTATATTACGTTATTGATGTATATAAATGTCCCACGGAGACGGAGAAGCCAACTCGCCAGGAATGTTGTCAAATATTACCGCCGAAATGTTAGGTTGGGTTAGGTTAGGCTATATTACGTTATTGATGTATATGAAGGTCCCAGGGAGACGTAGATGCCAACTCGCCAGGAATGTTTTCAAATATTACCGCCGAGACGTTAGGTTGGGTTAGGTTAGGTTATATTACGTTATTGATGTATATAAAGGTCCCACGGAGACGTAGAGGCCAACTCGCCAGGTATGTTTTCAAATATTACCGCCGAGATGTTAGGTTGGGTTAGGTTAGGTTATATTACGTTATTTATGTATAAAAAGATCCCACGGAGACGGAGAAGCCAACTCGCCAGGAACGTTTTCAAATATTACCGCCGAAATGTTAGGTTGGGTTACGTTAAGTTATATTTCGTTATTGATGTATATGCTGGTCCCACGGAGACATAGATGCTAAATCGCCATGAATGTTTTCAGATATTACCGCCGAGACGTTAGGTTGGGTTAGGTTAGGTTATCTTACGTTATTGATGTTTATGAAGGTCAAACGGAGACGTAGAGGCCAACTCGCCAGGAATGATGTCAAATATTACCGCCGAAATGTTAGGTTGGGTTAGGTTACGTTATATTACTTTATTGATGTATATAAAGGTCCCACGGAGACGTAGAGGCCAACTCGCCAGGTATGTTTTCAAATATTACTGCCGAGGTGTTAGGTTGGGTTAGGTTAGGTTATATTACGTTATTGATGTATATAAAGGTCCCACGGAGACGTCGAGGCCAACTGGCCAGGAATGTTTTCAAATATTACCGCCGAGATGTTAGGTTGGGTTGGGTTAGGTTATATTACGTTATAGATGTATATAAAGGTCCCACGGAGACATAGAGGCCAACTCGCCATGAATGTTTTCAAATATTACCGCCGAGATGTTAGGTTGGGTTAGGTTATGTTATATTACGTTATGGATGTCTATAAAGGTCCCACGGTGACGTAGAGTCCAACTCGCCAGGAATGTTTCCAAATATTACCGCCGAGATGTTAGGTTGGGTTAGGTTAGGTTATATCACGTTATAGATGTATATAAAGGTCCCGCGGAGACGTAGAGGCCAGAAACCAGGAATGTGATCAAATATTACCGCCCGGATGATAGGTTGGGTTAGGTTACGTTATATTACGTTATTGATGTATATAAATGTCCCACGGAGACGGAGAAGCCAACTCGCCAGGAATGTTGTCAAATATTACCGCCGAAATGTTAGGTTGGGTTAGGTTAGGCTATATTACGTTATTGATGTATATGAAGGTCCCAGGGAGACGTAGATGCCAACTCGCCAGGAATGTTTTCAAATATTACCGCCGAGATGTTAGTTTGGGTTAGGTTAGGTTACATTACGTTATCGATGTATATAAATGTCCCACGGAGACGGAGAAGCCAACTCGCCAGGAATGTTGTCAAATATTACAGCCGAAATGTTAGGTTGGGTTAGGTTAGGCTATATTACGTTATTGATGTATATGAAGGTCCCACGGTGACGTAGAGTCCAACTCGCCAGGTATGTTTTCAAATATTACTGCCGAGGTGTTAGGTTGGGTTAGGTTAGGTTATATCACGTTATAGATGTATATAAAGGTCCCGCGGAGACGTAGAGGCCCCAAACCAGGAATGTGATCAAATATTACCGTCGGGATGATAGGTTGGGTTAGGTAACGTTATATTACGTTATTGATGTATATAAATGTCCCACGGAGACGGAGAAGCCAACTCGCCAGGAATGTTGTCAAATATTACCGCCGAAATGTTAGGTTGGGTTAGGTTAGGCTATATAACGTTATTGATGTATATGAAGGTCCCACGGAGACGTAGATGCCAACTCGCCATGAATGTTTTCAAATATTACCGCCGAGATGTTAGGTTGGGTTAGGTTAGGTTATATTACGTTATTGATGTATATAAAGGTCCCACGGAGACATAGAGGCCAACAAGCCAGGAATGTGATCAAATATTACCGCCGAGATGATAGGTTGGGTTAGGTTACGTTATATTACGTTATTGATGTTTATGAAGGTCAAACGGAGACGTAGAGGCCAACTCGCCAGGAATGATGTCAAATATTACCGCCGAAATGTTAGCTTGGGTTAGGTAAGGCTATATTACGTTATTGATGTATATGAAGGTCCCACGGAGACGTAGATGCCAAATCGCCAGGAATGTTTTCAAATATTACCGCCGAGATGTTAGGTTGGGTTAGGTTAGGTTATATTTCGTTATTAATGTATATGAAGGTTCCACGGAGACGCAGAGGCCAACTTGCCAGGTATGTTGTCAACTATTACCGCCGAGATGTTAGGTTGGGTTAGGTTAGGTTATATTACGTTATTGATGTATATAACTGTCCCACGGAGACGGAGAAGCCAACTCGCCAGGAATGTTGTCAAATATTACCGCCGAAATGTTAGGTTGGGTTAGGTTAGGCTATATTACGTTATTGATGTATATGAAGGTCCCAGGGAGACGTAGATGCCAACTCGCCAGGAATGTTTTCAAATATTACCGCCGAGATGTTAGGTTGGGTTAGGTTAGGTTATATTACGTTATTGATGTATATAAATGTCCCACGGAGACGGAGAAGCCAACTCGCCAGGAATGTTGTCAAATATTACAGCCGAAATGTTAGGTTGGGTTAGGTTAGGCTATATTACGTTATTGATGTATATGAAGGTCCCACGGAGACCTAGATGCCAAATCGACATGAATGTTTTCAAATATTACCGCCGAGATGTTAGGTTTGGTTAGGTTAGGTTATATTACTTTATTGATGTATATAAAGGTCCCACGGAGACGTAGAGGCCAACTCGCCAGGTATGTTTTCAAATATTAACGCCGAGATGTTAGGTTGGGTTAGGTTAGGTTATATTACGTTATTGATGTATATAAAGGTCCCACGGAGACGTCCAGGCCAACTGGCCAGGAATGTTTTCAAATATTACCGCCGAGATGTTAGGTTGGGTTAGGTTAGGTTATATTACGTTATAGATGTATATAAAGGTCCCACGGAGACATAGAGGCCAACTCGCCAGGAATGTTTTCAAATATTACCGCCGAGATGTTAGGTTGAGTTAGGTTAGGTTATATCACGTTATAGATGTATATAAAGGTCCCGCGGAGACGTAGAGGCCACAAACCAGGAATGTGATCAAATATTACCGCCGGGATGATAGGTTGGGTTGGGTTAGGTTATATTACGTTATTGATGTATATGCAGGTCCCACGGAGGCGTAGAGGCCAACTCGCCAGGAATGTTGTTAAATATTACCGCCGAGATGTTAGGTTGGGTTATGTTAGGTTAGATTACGTTATTGATGTATATGAAGGCCCCACGGAGACGTCGAGGCCAACTGGCCAGGAATGTTTTCAAATATTACCGCCGAGATGTTAGGTTGGGTTATGTTAGGTTATATTACGTTATAGATGTATATAAAGGTCCCACGGAGACATAGAGGCCAACTCGCCATGAATGTATTCAAATATTACCGCCGAGATGTTAGGTTGGGTTAGGTTATGTTATATTACGTTATGGATGTATATAAAGGTCCCACGGAGACGTCGAGGCCAACTGGCTAGGAATGTTTTCAAATATTACCGCCGAGATGTTAGGTTGGGTTAGGTTAGGTTATATTACGTTATAGATGTATATAAAGGTCCCACGGAGACATAGAGGCCAACTCGCCATGAATGTTTTCAAATATTACCGCCGAGATGTTAGGTTGGGTTAGGTTAGGTTATATTACGTTATGGATGTCTATAAAGGTCCTACGGTGACGTAGAGTCCAACTCGCCAGGAATGTTTTCAAATATTACCGCCGAGATGTTAGGTTGAGTTAGGTTAGGTTATATCACGTTATAGATGTATATAAAGGTCCCGCGGAGACGTAGAGGCCACAAACCAGGAATGTGATCAAATATTACCGCCGGGATGATAGGTTGGGTTGGGTTAGGTTATATTACGTTATTGATGTATATGCAGGTCCCACGGAGGCGTAGAGGCCAACTCGCCAGGAATGTTGTTAAATATTACCGCCGAGATGTTAGGTTGGGTTATGTTAGGTTAGATTACGTTATTGATGTATATGAAGGCCCCACGGAGACGTCGAGGCCAACTGGCCAGGAATGTTTTCAAATATTACCGCCGAGATGTTAGGTTGGGTTATGTTAGGTTATATTACGTTATAGATGTATATAAAGGTCCCACGGAGACATAGAGGCCAACTCGCCATGAATGTTTTCAAATATTACCGCCGAGATGTTAGGTTGGGTTAGGTTATGTTATATTACGTTATGGATGTCTATAAAGGTCCCACGGTGACGTAGAGTCCAACTCGCCAGGAATGTTTTCAAATATTACCGCCGAGATGTTAGGTTGGGTTAGGTTAGGTTATATCACGTTATAGATGTATATAAAGGTCCCGCGGAGACGTAGAGGCCCCAAACCAGGAATGTGATCAAATATTACCGCCGGGATGATAGGTTGGGTTAGGTTACGTTATATTACGTTATTGATGTATATAAATGTCCCACGGAGACGGAGAAGCCAACTCGCCAGGAATGTTGTCAAATATTACCGCCGAAATGTTAGGTTGGGTTAGGTTAGGCTATATTACGTTATTGGTGTATGTGATGGTCCCACGGAGACGTAGATGCCAAATCGCCATGAATGTTTTCAAATATTACCGCCGAGACGTTAGGTTGGGTTAGGTTAGGTTATATTACGTTATTGATGTATATAAAGGTCCCACGGAGACGTAGAGGCCAACTCGCCAGGTATGTTTTCAAATATTACCGCCGAGATGTTAGGTTGGGTTAGGTTAGGTTATATCACGTTATAGATGTATATAAAGGTCCCGCGGAGACGTAGAGGCCAACAAGCCAGGAATGTGATCAAATATTACCGCCGAGATGATAGGTTGGGTTAGGTTACGTTATATTACGTTATTGATGTTTATGAAGGTCAAACGGGGACGTAGTGGCCAACTCGACAGGAATGATGTCAAATATTACCGCCGAAATGTTAGGTTGGGTTAGGTTAGGCTATATTACGTTATTGATTTATATGAAGGTCCCACGGAGACGTAGATGCCAAATCGCCATGAATGTTTTATAATATCACCGCCGAGACGTTAGGTTGGGTTAGGTCAGGTTATATTACGTTATTGATGTATATAAAGGTCCCACGGTGACGGAGAAGCCACCTCGCCAGGAATGTTTTCACATATTACCGCCGAGATGTTAGGTTGGGTTAGGTTAGGTTATATTACGTTATTGATGTATATAAATGTCCCACGGAGACGGAGAAGCCAACTCGCCAGGAATGTATTCAAACATTACCGCCGAGATGTTGGGTTGGGTTAGGTTAGGTTATATTTCGTTATTGATGTATATGAAGGTTCCACGGAGACGCAGAGGCCAACTTGCCAGGTATGTTGTCAAATATTACCGCCGAGATGTTAGGTTGGGTTAGGTTAGGGTATATTACGTTATTGATGTATATAAATGTCCCACGGAGACGGAGAAGCCAACTCGCCAGGAATGTTGTCAAATATTACAGCCGAAATGTTAGGTTGGGTTAGGTTAGGCTATATTACGTTATTGATGTATATGAAGGTCCCACGGAGACCTAGATGCCAAATCGACATGAATGTTTTCAAATATTACCGCCGAGATGTTAGGTTTGGTTAGGTTAGGTTATATTACTTTATTGATGTATATAAAGGTCCCACGGAGACGTAGAGGCCAACTCGCCAGGTATGTTTTCAAATATTAACGCCGAGATGTTAGATTGGGTTAGGTTAGGTTATATTACGTTATTGATGTATATAAAGGTCCCACGGAGACGTCGAGGCCAACTGGCCAGGAATGTTTTCAAATATTACCGCCGAGATGTTAGGTTGGGTTAGGTTAGGTTATATTACGTTATAGATGTATATAAAGGTCCCACGGAGACATAGAGGCCAACTCGCCATGAATGTTATCAAATATTACCGCCGAGATGTTAGGTTGGGTTAGGTTAGGTTATATTACGTTATGGATGTCTATAAAGGTCCTACGGTGACGTAGAGTCCAACTCGCCAGGAATGTTTTCAAATATTACCGCCGAGATGTTAGGTTGAGTTAGGTTAGGTTATATCACGTTATAGATGTATATAAAGGTCCCGCGGAGACCTAGAGGCCACAAACCAGGAATGTGATCAAATATTACCGCCGGGATGATAGGTTGGGTTGGGTTAGGTTATATTACGTTATTGATGTATATGCAGGTCCCACGGAGGCGTAGAGGCCAACTCGCCAGGAATGTTGTTAAATATTACCGCCGAGATGTTAGGTTGGGTTATGTTAGGTTAGATTACGTTATTGATGTATATGAAGGCCCCACGGAGACGTCGAGGCCAACTGGCCAGGAATGTTTTCAAATATTACCGCCGAGATGTTAGGTTGGGTTATGTTAGGTTATATTACGTTATAGATGTATATAAAGGTCCCACGGAGACATAGAGGCCAACTCGCCATGAATGTTTTCAAATATTACCGCCGAGATGTTAGGTTGGGTTAGGTTATGTTATATTACGTTATGGATGTCTATAAAGGTCCCACGGTGACGTAGAGTCCAACTCGCCAGGAATGTTTTCAAATATTACCGCCGAGATGTTAGGTTGGGTTAGGTTAGGTTATATCACGTTATAGATGTATATAAAGGTCCCGCGGAGACGTAGAGGCCCCAAACCAGGAATGTGATCAAATATTACCGCCGGGATGATAGGTTGGGTTAGGTTACGTTATATTACGTTATTGATGTATATAAATGTCCCACGGAGACGGAGAAGCCAACTCGCCAGGAATGTTGTCAAATATTACCGCCGAAATGTTAGGTTGGGTTAGGTTAGGCTATATTACGTTATTGGTGTATGTGATGGTCCCACGGAGACGTAGATGCCAAATCGCCATGAATGTTTTCAAATATTACCGCCGAGACGTTAGGTTGGGTTAGGTTAGGTTATATTACGTTATTGATGTATATAAAGGTCCCACGGAGACGTAGAGGCCAACTCGCCAGGTATGTTTTCAAATATTACCGCCGAGATGTTAGGTTGGGTTAGGTTAGGTTATATCACGTTATAGATGTATATAAAGGTCCCGCGGAGACGTAGAGGCCAACAAGCCAGGAATGTGATCAAATATTACCGCCGAGATGATAGGTTGGGTTAGGTTACGTTATATTACGTTATTGATGTTTATGAAGGTCAAACGGGGACGTAGTGGCCAACTCGACAGGAATGATGTCAAATATTACCGCCGAAATGTTAGGTTGGGTTAGGTTAGGCTATATTACGTTATTGATTTATATGAAGGTCCCACGGAGACGTAGATGCCAAATCGCCATGAATGTTTTATAATATCACCGCCGAGACGTTAGGTTGGGTTAGGTCAGGTTATATTTCGTTATTGATGTATATAAAGGTCCCACGGTGACGGAGAAGCCACCTCGCCAGGAATGTTTTCACATATTACCGCCGAGATGTTAGGTTGGGTTAGGTTAGGTTATATTACGTTATTGATGTATATAAATGTCCCACGGAGACGGAGAAGCCAACTCGCCAGGAATGTGATCAAATATTACCGCCGAGATGATAGGTTGGGTTAGGTTACGTTATATTACGTTATTGATGTTTATGAAGGTCAAACGGAGACGTCGAGTCCAACTCGCCAGGAATGTTTTCAAATATTACCGCCGAGATGTTAGGTTGGGTTAGGTTAGGTTATATCACGTTATAGATGTATATAAAGGTCCCGCGGAGACGTAGAGGCCACAAACCAGGAATGTGATCAAATATTACCGCCGGGATGATAGGTTGGGTTAGGTTACGTTATATTACGTTATTGATGTATATAAATGTCCCACGGAGACGGAGAAGCCAACTCGCCAGGAATGTTGTCAAATATTACCGCCGAAATGTTAGGTTGGGTTAGGTTAGGCTATATTACGTTATTGATGTATGTGAAGCTCCCACGGAGACGTAGATGCCAAATCGCCATGAATGTTTTCAAATATTACCGCCGAGACGTTAGGTTGGGTTAGGTTAGGTTATATTACGTTATTGATGTATATAAAGGTCCCACGGTGACGGAGAAGCCACCTCGCCAGGAATGTTTTCAAATATTACCGCCGAGATGTTAGGTTGGGATAGGTTAGGTTATATTACGTTATTGATGTATATAAATGTCCCACGGAGACGGAGAAGCCAACTCGCCAGGAATGTATTCAAACATTACCGCCGAGATGTTGGGTTGGGTTAGGTTAGGTTATATTTCGTTATTGATGTATATGAAGGTTCCACGGAGACGCAGAGGCCAACTTGCCAGGTATGTTGTCAAATATTACCGCCGAGATGTTAGGTTGGGTTAGGTTAGGGTATATTACGTTATTGATGTATATAAATGTCCCACGGAGACGGAGAAGCCAACTCGCCAGGAATGTTGTCAAATATTACAGCCGAAATGTTAGGTTGGGTTAGGTTAGGCTATATTACGTTATTGATGTATATGAAGGTCCCACGGAGACCTAGATGCCAAATCGACATGAATGTTTTCAAATATTACCGCCGAGATGTTAGGTTTGGTTAGGTTAGGTTATATTACTTTATTGATGTATATAAAGGTCCCACGGAGACGTAGAGGCCAACTCGCCAGGTATGTTTTCAAATATTAACGCCGAGATGTTAGATTGGGTTAGGTTAGGTTATATTACGTTATTGATGTATATAAAGGTCCCACGGAGACGTCGAGGCCAACTGGCCAGGAATGTTTTCAAATATTACCGCCGAGATGTTAGGTTGGGTTAGGTTAGGTTATATTACGTTATAGATGTATATAAAGGTCCCACGGAGACATAGAGGCCAACTCGCCATGAATGTTTTCAAATATTACCGCCGAGATGTTAGGTTGGGTTAGGTTAGGTTATATTACGTTATGGATGTCTATAAAGGTCCTACGGTGACGTAGAGTCCAACTCGCCAGGAATGTTTTCAAATATTACCGCCGAGATGTTAGGTTGAGTTAGGTTAGGTTATATCACGTTATAGATGTATATAAAGGTCCCGCGGAGACCTAGAGGCCACAAACCAGGAATGTGATCAAATATTACCGCCGGGATGATAGGTTGGGTTGGGTTAGGTTATATTACGTTATTGATGTATATGCAGGTCCCACGGAGGCGTAGAGGCCAACTCGCCAGGAATGTTGTCAAATATTACCGCCGAAATGTTAGGTTGGGTTAGGTTAGGCTATATTACGTTATTGGTGTATGTGATGGTCCCACGGAGACGTAGATGCCAAATCGCCATGAATGTTTTCAAATATTACCGCCGAGACGTTAGGTTGGGTTAGGTTAGGTTATATTACGTTATTGATGTATATAAAGGTCCCACGGAGACGTAGAGGCCAACTCGCCAGGTATGTTTTCAAATATTACCGCCGAGATGTTAGGTTGGGTTAGGTTAGGTTATATCACGTTATAGATGTATATAAAGGTCCCGCGAAGACGTCGAGGCCAACAAGCCAGGAATGTGATCAAATATTACCGCCGAGATGATAGGTTGGGTTAGGTTACGTTATATTACGTTATTGATGTTTATGAAGGTCAAACGGAGACGTCGAGTCCAACTCGCCAGGAATGTTTTCAAATATTACCGCCGAGATGTTAGGTTGGGTTAGGTTAGGTTATATCACGTTATAGATGTATATAAAGGTCCCGCGGAGACGTAGAGGCCACAAACCAGGAATGTGATCAAATATTACCGCCGGGATGATAGGTTGGGTTAGGTTACGTTATATTACGTTATTGATGTATATAAATGTCCCACGGAGACGGAGAAGCCAACTCGCCAGGAATGTATTCAAACATTACCGCCGAGATGTTGGGTTGGGTTAGGTTAGGTTATATTTCGTTATTGATGTATATGAAGGTTCCACGGAGACGCAGAGGCCAACTTGCCAGGTATGTTGTCAAATATTACCGCCGAGATGTTAGGTTGGGTTAGGTTAGGGTATATTACGTTATTGATGTATATAAATGTCCCACGGAGACGGAGAAGCCAACTCGCCAGGAATGTTGTCAAATATTACCGCCGAAATGTTAGGTTGGGTTAGGTTAGGCTATATTACGTTATTGATGTATGTGAAGGTCCCACGGAGACGTAGATGCCAAATCGACATGAATGTTTTCAAATATTACCGCCGAGATGTTAGGTTTGGTTAGGTTAGGTTATATTACTTTATTGATGTATATAAAGGTCCCACGGAGACGTACAGGCCACCTCGCCAGGTATGTTTTCAAATATTACCGCCGAGATGTTAGGTTGGGTTAGGTTAGGTTATATTACGTTATTGATGTATATAAAGGTCCCACGGAGACGTCGAGGCCAACTCGCCAGGAATGTTTTCAAATATTACCGCCGAGATGTTAGGTTGGGTCAGGTTAGGTTATATTACGTTATTGATGTATAGAAAGGTCCCACGGAGACGTCGAGGCCAACTTGCCAGGTATGTTGTCAAATATTACCGCCGAGATGTTAGGTTGGGTTAGGTTAGGTTATATTACGTTATTGATGTATATAAATGTCCCACGGAGACGGAGAAGCCAACTCGCCAAGAATGTTGTCAAATATTACCGCCGAGATGATAGGCTGGGTTAGGTTACGTTATATTACGTTATTGATGTTTATGAAGGTCAAACGGAGACGTAGGGGCCAACTCCCCAGGAATGATGTCAAATATAACCGCCGAAATGTTAGGTTGGGTTAGGTTAGGTTATATTACGTTATTGATGTATATAAATGTACCACGGAGACGTAGATGCCAACTCGCCATGAATGTCTTCAAATATTACCGCCGAGATGTTAGGTTGGGTAAGGTTAGGCTATATTACGTTATAGATGTATATAAAGGTCCCGCGGAGATGCAGAGGCCAACTCGCCAGTTATGTTGTCAAATATTACCGCCGAGATGTTAGGTTGGGTTAGGTTAGGTTATATTACGTTATTGATGTATATAAATGTCCCACGGAGACGGAGAAGCCAACTCGCCAGGAATGTTGTCAAATATTACCGCCGAAATGTTAGGTTGGGTTAGGTTAGGTTATATCACGTTATAGATGTATATAAAGGTCCCGCGGAGACGTAGAGGCCAACAAGCCAGGAATGTGATCAAATATTACCGCCGAGATGATAGGTTGGGTTAGGTTATGTTATATTACGTTATTGATGTATATGAAGGTCCCACGGAGACGTAGATGCCAAATCGCCAGGAATGTTTTCAAATATTACCGCCGAGATGTTAGGTTGGGTTAGGTTAGGTTATATTTCGTTATTGATGTATATGAAGGTTCCACGGAGACGCAGAGGCCAACTTGCCAGGTATGTTGTCAAATATTACCGCCGAGATGTTAGGTTGGGTTAGGTTAGGTTATATTACGTTATTGATGTATATAAATGTCCCACGGAGACGGAGAAGCCAACTCGCCAGGAATGTTGTCAAATATTACCGCCGAAATGTTAGGTTGGGTTAGGTTAGGCTATATTACGTTATTGATGTATGTGAAGCTCCCACGGAGACGTAGATGCCAAATCGCCATGAATGTTTTCAAATATTACCGCCGAGACGTTAGGTTGGGTTAGGTTAGGTTATATTACGTTATTGATGTATATAAAGGTCCCACGGTGACGGAGAAGCCACCTCGCCAGGAATGTTTTCAAATATTACCGCCGAGATGTTAGGTTGGGATAGGTTAGGTTATATTACGTTATTGATGTATATAAATGTCCCACGGAGACGGAGAAGCCAACTCGCCAGGAATGTATTCAAACATTACCGCCGAGATGTTGGGTTGGGTTAGGTTAGGTTATATTTCGTTATTGATGTATATGAAGGTTCCACGGAGACGCAGAGGCCAACTTGCCAGGTATGTTGTCAAATATTACCGCCGAGATGTTAGGTTGGGTTAGGTTAGGGTATATTACGTTATTGATGTATATAAATGTCCCACGGAGACGGAGAAGCCAACTCGCCAGGAATGTTGTCAAATATTACAGCCGAAATGTTAGGTTGGGTTAGGTTAGGCTATATTACGTTATTGATGTATATGAAGGTCCCACGGAGACCTAGATGCCAAATCGACATGAATGTTTTCAAATATTACCGCCGAGATGTTAGGTTTGGTTAGGTTAGGTTATATTACTTTATTGATGTATATAAAGGTCCCACGGAGACGTAGAGGCCAACTCGCCAGGTATGTTTTCAAATATTAACGCCGAGATGTTAGATTGGGTTAGGTTAGGTTATATTACGTTATTGATGTATATAAAGGTTCCACGGAGACGTCGAGGCCAACTGGCCAGGAATGTTTTCAAATATTACCGCCGAGATGTTAGGTTGGGTTAGGTTAGGTTATATTACGTTATAGATGTATATAAAGGTCCCACGGAGACATAGAGGCCAACTCGCCATGAATGTTTTCAAATATTACCGCCGAGATGTTAGGTTGGGTTAGGTTAGGTTATATTACGTTATGGATGTCTATAAAGGTCCTACGGTGACGTAGAGTCCAACTCGCCAGGAATGTTTTCAAATATTACCGCCGAGATGTTAGGTTGAGTTAGGTTAGGTTATATCACGTTATAGATGTATATAAAGGTCCCGCGGAGACCTAGAGGCCACAAACCAGGAATGTGATCAAATATTACCGCCGGGATGATAGGTTGGGTTGGGTTAGGTTATATTACGTTATTGATGTATATGCAGGTCCCACGGAGGCGTAGAGGCCAACTCGCCAGGAATGTTGTCAAATATTACCGCCGAAATGTTAGGTTGGGTTAGGTTAGGCTATATTACGTTATTGGTGTATGTGATGGTCCCACGGAGACGTAGATGCCAAATCGCCATGAATGTTTTCAAATATTACCGCCGAGACGTTAGGTTGGGTTAGGTTAGGTTATATTACGTTATTGATGTATATAAAGGTCCCACGGAGACGTAGAGGCCAACTCGCCAGGTATGTTTTCAAATATTACCGCCGAGATGTTAGGTTGGGTTAGGTTAGGTTATATCACGTTATAGATGTATATAAAGGTCCCGCGAAGACGTCGAGGCCAACAAGCCAGGAATGTGATCAAATATTACCGCCGAGATGATAGGTTGGGTTAGGTTACGTTATATTACGTTATTGATGTTTATGAAGGTCAAACGGAGACGTCGAGTCCAACTCGCCAGGAATGTTTTCAAATATTACCGCCGAGATGTTAGGTTGGGTTAGGTTAGGTTATATCACGTTATAGATGTATATAAAGGTCCCGCGGAGACGTAGAGGCCACAAACCAGGAATGTGATCAAATATTACCGCCGGGATGATAGGTTGGGTTAGGTTACGTTATATTACGTTATTGATGTATATAAATGTCCCACGGAGACGGAGAAGCCAACTCGCCAGGAATGTATTCAAACATTACCGCCGAGATGTTGGGTTGGGTTAGGTTAGGTTATATTTCGTTATTGATGTATATGAAGGTTCCACGGAGACGCAGAGGCCAACTTGCCAGGTATGTTGTCAAATATTACCGCCGAGATGTTAGGTTGGGTTAGGTTAGGGTATATTACGTTATTGATGTATATAAATGTCCCACGGAGACGGAGAAGCCAACTCGCCAGGAATGTTGTCAAATATTACCGCCGAAATGTTAGGTTGGGTTAGGTTAGGCTATATTACGTTATTGATGTATGTGAAGGTCCCACGGAGACGTAGATGCCAAATCGACATGAATGTTTTCAAATATTACCGCCGAGATGTTAGGTTTGGTTAGGTTAGGTTATATTACTTTATTGATGTATATAAAGGTCCCACGGAGACGTACAGGCCACCTCGCCAGGTATGTTTTCAAATATTACCGCCGAGATGTTAGGTTGGGTTAGGTTAGGTTATATTACGTTATTGATGTATATAAAGGTCCCACGGAGACGTCGAGGCCAACTCGCCAGGAATGTTTTCAAATATTACCGCCGAGATGTTAGGTTGGGTCAGGTTAGGTTATATTACGTTATTGATGTATAGAAAGGTCCCACGGAGACGTCGAGGCCAACTTGCCAGGTATGTTGTCAAATATTACCGCCGAGATGTTAGGTTGGGTTAGGTTAGGTTATATTACGTTATTGATGTATATAAATGTCCCACGGAGACGGAGAAGCCAACTCGCCAAGAATGTTGTCAAATATTACCGCCGAGATGATAGGCTGGGTTAGGTTACGTTATATTACGTTATTGATGTTTATGAAGGTCAAACGGAGACGTAGGGGCCAACTCCCCAGGAATGATGTCAAATATAACCGCCGAAATGTTAGGTTGGGTTAGGTTAGGTTATATTACGTTATTGATGTATATAAATGTACCACGGAGACGTAGATGCCAACTCGCCATGAATGTCTTCAAATATTACCGCCGAGATGTTAGGTTGGGTAAGGTTAGGCTATATTACGTTATAGATGTATATAAAGGTCCCGCGGAGATGCAGAGGCCAACTCGCCAGTTATGTTGTCAAATATTACCGCCGAGATGTTAGGTTGGGTTAGGTTAGGTTATATTACGTTATTGATGTATATAAATGTCCCACGGAGACGGAGAAGCCAACTCGCCAGGAATGTTGTCAAATATTACCGCCGAAATGTTAGGTTGGGTTAGGTTAGGTTATATCACGTTATAGATGTATATAAAGGTCCCGCGGAGACGTAGAGGCCAACAAGCCAGGAATGTGATCAAATATTACCGCCGAGATGATAGGTTGGGTTAGGTTATGTTATATTACGTTATTGATGTATATGAAGGTCCCACGGAGACGTAGATGCCAAATCGCCAGGAATGTTTTCAAATATTACCGCCGAGATGTTAGGTTGGGTTAGGTTAGGTTATATTTCGTTATTGATGTATATGAAGGTTCCACGGAGACGCAGAGGCCAACTTGCCAGGTATGTTGTCAAATATTACCGCCGAGATGTTAGGTTGGGTTAGGTTAGGTTATATTACGTTATTGATGTATATAAATGTCCCACGGAGACGGAGAAGCCAACTCGCCAGGAATGTTGTCAAATATTACCGCCGAAATGTTAGGTTGGGTTAGGTTAGGCTATATTACGTTATTGATGTATGTGAAGGTCCCACGGAGACGTAGATGCCAAATCGACATGAATGTTTTCAAATATTACCGCCGAGATGTTAGGTTTGGTTAGGTTAGGTTATATTACTTTATTGATGTATATAAAGGTCCCACGGAGACGTACAGGCCACCTCGCCAGGTATGTTTTCAAATATTACCGCCGAGATGTTAGGTTGGGTTAGGTTAGGTTATATTACGTTATTGATGTATATAAAGGTCCCACGGAGACGTCGAGGCCAACTCGCCAGGAATGTTTTCAAATGTTACCGCCGAGATGTTAGGTTGGGTCAGGTTAGGTTATATTACGTTATTGATGTATATAAAGGTCCCACGGAGACGTCGAGGCCAACTTGCCAGGTATGTTGTCAAATATTACCGCCGAGATGTTAGGTTGGGTTAGGTTAGGTTATATTACGTTATTGATGTATATAAATGTCCCACGGCGACGGAGAAGCCAACTCGCCAGGAATGTTGTCAAATATTACCGCCGAGATGTTAGGTTGGGTAAGGTTAGGCTATATTACGTTATAGATGTATATAAAGGTCCCGCGGAGACGTAGAGGCCAACAAGCCAGGAATGTGATCAAATATTACCGCCGAGATGATAGGTTGGGTTAGGTTAGGCTATATTACGTTATTGATGTATATGAAGGTCCCACGGAGACGTAGATGCCAACTCGCCAGGAATGTTTTCAAATATTACCGCCGAGATGTTAGGTTGGGTTAGGTTAGGTTATACTTCGTTATTGATGTATATGAAGGTTCCACGGAGATGCAGAGGCCAACTCGCCAGTTATGTTGTCAAATATTACCGCCGAGACGTTAGGTTGGGTTAGGTTAGGTTATATTACGTTATTGATGTATATACAGGTCCCACGGAGACGTAGAGGCCAACTCGCCAGGTATGTTTTATAATATCACCGCCGAGACGTTAGGTTGGGTTAGGTCAGGTTATATTACGTTATTGATGTATATAAAGGTCCCACGGTGACGGAGAAGCCACCTCGCCAGGAATTTTTTCACATATTACCGCCGAGATGTTAGGTTGGGTTAGGTTAGGTTATATTACGTTATTGATGTATATAAATGTCCCACGGAGACGGAGAAGCCAACTCGCCAGGAATGTTGTCAAATATTACCGCCGAAATGTTAGGTTGGGTTAGGTTAGGCTATATAACGTTATTGATGTATATGAAGGTCCCACGGAGACGTAGATGCCAACTCGCCATGAATGTTTTCAAATATTACCGCCGAGATGTTAGGTTGGGTTAGGTTAGGTTATATCACGGTATAGATGTATATAAAGGTCCCGCGGAGACGTAGAGGCCAACAAGCCAGGAATGTGATCAAATATTACCGCCGAGATGATAGGTTGGGTTAGGTTACGTTATATTACGTTATTGATGTTTATGAAGGTCAAACGGAGACGTCGAGTCCAACTCGCCAGGAATGTTTTCAAATATTACCGCCGAAATGTTAGGTTGGGTTACGTTAAGTTATATTTCGTTATTGATGTATATGCTGGTCCCACGGAGACGTAGATGCCAAATCGCCATGAATGTTTTCAAATATTACCGCCGAGACGTTAGGTTGGGTTAGGTTAGGTTATCTTACGTTATTGATGTTTATGAAGGTCAAACGGAGACGTAGAGGCCAACTCGCCAGGAATGATGTCAAATATTACCGCCGAAATGTTAGGTTGGGTTAGGTTACGTTATATTACTTTATTGATGTATATAAAGGTCCCACGGAGACGTAGAGGTCAACTCGCCAGGTATGTTTTCAAATATTACTGCCGAGGTGTTAGGTTGGGTTAGGTTAGGTTATATTACGTTATTGATGTATATAAAGGTCCCACGGAGACGTCGAGGCCAACTGGCCAGGAATGTTTTCAAATATTACCGCCGAGATGTTAGGTTGGGTTAGGTTAGGTTATATTACGTTATAGATGTATATAAAGGTCCCACGGAGACATAGAGGCCAACTCGCCATGAATGTTTTCAAATATTACCGCCGAGATGTTAGGTTGGGTTAGGTTATGTTATATTACGTTATGGATGTCTATAAAGGTCCCACGATGACGTAGAGTCCAACTCGCCAGGAATGTTTCCAAATATTACCGCCGAGATGTTAGGTTGGGTTAGGTTAGGTTATATCACGTTATAGATGTATATAAAGGTCCCGCGGAGACGTAGAGGCCAGAAACCAGGAATGTGATCAAATATTACCGCCGGGATGATAGGTTGGGTTAGGTTACGTTATATTACGTTATTGATGTATATAAATGTCCCACGGAGACGGAGAAGCCAACTCGCCAGGAATGTTGTCAAATATTACCGCCGAAATGTTAGGTTGGGTTAGGTTAGGCTATATTACGTTATTGATGTATATGAAGGTCCCAGGGAGACGTAGATGCCAACTCGCCAGGAATGTTTTCAAATATTACCGCCGAGATGTTAGTTTGGGTTAGGTTAGGTTACATTACGTTATCGATGTATATAAATGTCCCACGGAGACGGAGAAGCCAACTCGCCAGGAATGTTGTCAAATATTACAGCCGAAATGTTAGGTTGGGTTAGGTTAGGCTATATTACGTTATTGATGTATATGAAGGTCCCAGGGAGACGTAGATGCCAACTCGCCAGGAATGTTTTCAAATATTACCGCCGAGATGTTAGGTTGGGTTAGGTTAGGTTATATCACGTTATAGATGTATATAAAGGTCCCGCGGAGACGTAGAGGCCAACAAGCCAGGAATGTGATCAAATATTACCGCCGAGATGATAGGTTGGGTTAGGTTACGTTATATTACGTTATTGATGTTTATGAAGGTCAAACGGGGACGTAGAGGCCAACTCGACAGGAATGATGTCAAATATTACCGCCGAAATGTTAGGTTGGGTTAGGTTAGGCTATATTACGTTATTGATGTATATGAAGGTCCCACGGAGACGTAGATGCCAAATCGCCATGAATGTTTTATAATATCACCGCCGAGACGTTAGGTTGGGTTAGGTCAGGTTATATTACGTTATTGATGTATATAAAGGTCCCACGGTGACGGAGAAGCCACCTCGCCAGGAATTTTTTCACATATTACCGCCGAGATGTTAGGTTGGGTTAGGTTAGGTTATATTACGTTATTGATGTATATAAATGTCCCACGGAGACGGAGAAGCCAACTCGCCAGGAATGTTGTCAAATATTACCGCCGAAATGTTAGGTTGGGTTAGGTTAGGCTATATAACGTTATTGATGTATATGAAGGTCCCACGGAGACGTAGATGCCAACTCGCCATGAATGTTTTCAAATATTACCGCCGAGATGTTAGGTTGGGTTAGGTTAGGTTATATCACGGTATAGATGTACATAAAGGTCCCGCGGAGACGTAGAGGCCAACAAGCCAGGAATGTGATCAAATATTACCGCCGAGATGATAGGTTGGGTTAGGTTACGTTATATTACGTTATTGATGTTTATGAAGGTCAAACGGAGATGTCGAGTCCAACTCGCCAGGAATGTTTTCAAATATTACCGCCGAGATGTTAGGTTGGGTTAGGTTAGGTTATATCACGTTATAGATGTATATAAAGGTCCCGCGGAGACGTAGAGGCCACAAACCAGGAATGTGATCAAATATTACCGCCGGGATGATAGGTTGGGTTAGGTTACGTTATATTACGTTATTGATGTATATAAATGTCCCACGGAGACGGAGAAGCCAACTCGCCAGGAATGTTGTCAAATATTACCGCCGAAATGTTAGGTTGGGTTAGGTTAGGCTATATTACGTTATTGATGTATATGAAGGTCCCAGGGAGACGTAGATGCCAACTCGCCAGGAATGTTTTCAAATATTACCGCCGAGACGTTAGGTTGGGTTAGGTTAGGTTATATTACGTTATTGATGTATATAAAGGTCCCACGGAGACGTAGAGGCCAACTCGCCAGGTATGTTTTCAAATATTACCGCCGAGATGTTAGGTTGGGTTAGGTTAGGTTATATTACGTTATTTATGTATAAAAAGATCCCACGGAGACGGAGAAGCCAACTCGCCAGGAATGTTTTCAAATATTACCGCCGAAATGTTAGGTTGGGTTACGTTAAGTTATATTTCGTTATTGATGTATATGCTGGTCCCACGGAGACATAGATGCCAAATCGCCATGAATGTTTTCAGATATTACCGCCGAGACGTTAGGTTGGGTTAGGTTAGGTTATCTTACGTTATTGATGTTTATGAAGGTCAAACGGAGACGTAGAGGCCAACTCGCCAGGAATGATGTCAAATATCACCGCCGAAATGTTAGGTTGGGTTAGGTTACGTTATATTACTTTATTGATGTATATAAAGGTCCCACGGAGACGTAGAGGCCAACTCGCCAGGTATGTTTTCAAATATTACTGCCGAGGTGTTAGGTTGGGTTAGGTTAGGTTATATTACGTTATTGATGTATATAAAGGTCCCACGGAGACGTCGAGGCCAACTGGCCAGGAATGTTTTCAAATATTACCGCCGAGATGTTAGGTTGGGTTGGGTTAGGTTATATTACGTTATAGATGTATATAAAGGTCCCACGGAGACATAGAGGCCAACTCGCCATGAATGTTTTCAAATATTACCGCCGAGATGTTAGGTTGGGTTAGGTTATGTTATATTACGTTATGGATGTCTATAAAGGTCCCACGGTGACGTAGAGTCCAACTCGCCAGGAATGTTTCCAAATATTACCGCCGAGATGTTAGGTTGGGTTAGGTTAGGTTATATCACGTTATAGATGTATATAAAGGTCCCGCGGAGACGTAGAGGCCAGAAACCAGGAATGTGATCAAATATTACCGCCGGGATGATAGGTTGGGTTAGGTTACGTTATATTACGTTATTGATGTATATAAATGTCCCACGGAGACGGAGAAGCCAACTCGCCAGGAATGTTGTCAAATATTACCGCCGAAATGTTAGGTTGGGTTAGGTTAGGCTATATTACGTTATTGATGTATATGAAGGTCCCAGGGAGACGTAGATGCCAACTCGCCAGGAATGTTTTCAAATATTACCGCCGAGATGTTAGTTTGGGTTAGGTTAGGTTACATTACGTTATCGATGTATATAAATGTCCCACGGAGACGGAGAAGCCAACTCGCCAGGAATGTTGTCAAATATTACAGCCGAAATGTTAGGTTGGGTTAGGTTAGGCTATATTACGTTATTGATGTATATGAAGGTCCCACGGTGACGTAGAGTCCAACTCGCCAGGTATGTTTTCAAATATTACTGCCGAGGTGTTAGGTTGGGTTAGGTTAGGTTATATCACGTTATAGATGTATATAAAGGTCCCGCGGAGACGTAGAGGCCCCAAACCAGGAATGTGATCAAATATTACCGTCGGGATGATAGGTTGGGTTAGGTAACGTTATATTACGTTATTGATGTATATAAATGTCCCACGGAGACGGAGAAGCCAACTCGCCAGGAATGTTGTCAAATATTACCGCCGAAATGTTAGGTTGGGTTAGGTTAGGCTATATAACGTTATTGATGTATATGAAGGTCCCACGGAGACGTAGATGCCAACTCGCCATGAATGTTTTCAAATATTACCGCCGAGATGTTAGGTTGGGTTAGGTTAGGTTATATTACGTTATTGATGTATATAAAGGTCCCACGGAGACATAGAGGCCAACAAGCCAGGAATGTGATCAAATATTACCGCCGAGATGATAGGTTGGGTTAGGTTACGTTATATTACGTTATTGATGTTTATGAAGGTCAAACGGAGACGTAGAGGCCAACTCGCCAGGAATGATGTCAAATATTACCGCCGAAATGTTAGCTTGGGTTAGGTAAGGCTATATTACGTTATTGATGTATATGAAGGTCCCACGGAGACGTAGATGCCAAATCGCCAGGAATGTTTTCAAATATTACCGCCGAGATGTTAGGTTGGGTTAGGTTAGGTTATATTTCGTTATTAATGTATATGAAGGTTCCACGGAGACGCAGAGGCCAACTTGCCAGGTATGTTGTCAACTATTACCGCCGAGATGTTAGGTTGGGTTAGGTTAGGTTATATTACGTTATTGATGTATATAACTGTCCCACGGAGACGGAGAAGCCAACTCGCCAGGAATGTTGTCAAATATTACCGCCGAAATGTTAGGTTGGGTTAGGTTAGGCTATATTACGTTATTGATGTATATGAAGGTCCCAGGGAGACGTAGATGCCAACTCGCCAGGAATGTTTTCAAATATTACCGCCGAGATGTTAGGTTGGGTTAGGTTAGGTTATATTACGTTATTGATGTATATAAATGTCCCACGGAGACGGAGAAGCCAACTCGCCAGGAATGTTGTCAAATATTACAGCCGAAATGTTAGGTTGGGTTAGGTTAGGCTATATTACGTTATTGATGTATATGAAGGTCCCACGGAGACCTAGATGCCAAATCGACATGAATGTTTTCAAATATTACCGCCGAGATGTTAGGTTTGGTTAGGTTAGGTTATATTACTTTATTGATGTATATAAAGGTCCCACGGAGACGTAGAGGCCAACTCGCCAGGTATGTTTTCAAATATTAACGCCGAGATGTTAGGTTGGGTTAGGTTAGGTTATATTACGTTATTGATGTATATAAAGGTCCCACGGAGACGTCCAGGCCAACTGGCCAGGAATGTTTTCAAATATTACCGCCGAGATGTTAGGTTGGGTTAGGTTAGGTTATATTACGTTATAGATGTATATAAAGGTCCCACGGAGACATAGAGGCCAACTCGCCAGGAATGTTTTCAAATATTACCGCCGAGATGTTAGGTTGAGTTAGGTTAGGTTATATCACGTTATAGATGTATATAAAGGTCCCGCGGAGACGTAGAGGCCACAAACCAGGAATGTGATCAAATATTACCGCCGGGATGATAGGTTGGGTTGGGTTAGGTTATATTACGTTATTGATGTATATGCAGGTCCCACGGAGGCGTAGAGGCCAACTCGCCAGGAATGTTGTTAAATATTACCGCCGAGATGTTAGGTTGGGTTATGTTAGGTTAGATTACGTTATTGATGTATATGAAGGCCCCACGGAGACGTCGAGGCCAACTGGCCAGGAATGTTTTCAAATATTACCGCCGAGATGTTAGGTTGGGTTATGTTAGGTTATATTACGTTATAGATGTATATAAAGGTCCCACGGAGACATAGAGGCCAACTCGCCATGAATGTATTCAAATATTACCGCCGAGATGTTAGGTTGGGTTAGGTTATGTTATATTACGTTATGGATGTATATAAAGGTCCCACGGAGACGTCGAGGCCAACTGGCTAGGAATGTTTTCAAATATTACCGCCGAGATGTTAGGTTGGGTTAGGTTAGGTTATATTACGTTATAGATGTATATAAAGGTCCCACGGAGACATAGAGGCCAACTCGCCATGAATGTTTTCAAATATTACCGCCGAGATGTTAGGTTGGGTTAGGTTAGGTTATATTACGTTATGGATGTCTATAAAGGTCCTACGGTGACGTAGAGTCCAACTCGCCAGGAATGTTTTCAAATATTACCGCCGAGATGTTAGGTTGAGTTAGGTTAGGTTATATCACGTTATAGATGTATATAAAGGTCCCGCGGAGACGTAGAGGCCACAAACCAGGAATGTGATCAAATATTACCGCCGGGATGATAGGTTGGGTTGGGTTAGGTTATATTACGTTATTGATGTATATGCAGGTCCCACGGAGGCGTAGAGGCCAACTCGCCAGGAATGTTGTTAAATATTACCGCCGAGATGTTAGGTTGGGTTATGTTAGGTTAGATTACGTTATTGATGTATATGAAGGCCCCACGGAGACGTCGAGGCCAACTGGCCAGGAATGTTTTCAAATATTACCGCCGAGATGTTAGGTTGGGTTATGTTAGGTTATATTACGTTATAGATGTATATAAAGGTCCCACGGAGACATAGAGGCCAACTCGCCATGAATGTTTTCAAATATTACCGCCGAGATGTTAGGTTGGGTTAGGTTATGTTATATTACGTTATGGATGTCTATAAAGGTCCCACGGTGACGTAGAGTCCAACTCGCCAGGAATGTTTTCAAATATTACCGCCGAGATGTTAGGTTGGGTTAGGTTAGGTTATATCACGTTATAGATGTATATAAAGGTCCCGCGGAGACGTAGAGGCCCCAAACCAGGAATGTGATCAAATATTACCGCCGGGATGATAGGTTGGGTTAGGTTACGTTATATTACGTTATTGATGTATATAAATGTCCCACGGAGACGGAGAAGCCAACTCGCCAGGAATGTTGTCAAATATTACCGCCGAAATGTTAGGTTGGGTTAGGTTAGGCTATATTACGTTATTGGTGTATGTGATGGTCCCACGGAGACGTAGATGCCAAATCGCCATGAATGTTTTCAAATATTACCGCCGAGACGTTAGGTTGGGTTAGGTTAGGTTATATTACGTTATTGATGTATATAAAGGTCCCACGGAGACGTAGAGGCCAACTCGCCAGGTATGTTTTCAAATATTACCGCCGAGATGTTAGGTTGGGTTAGGTTAGGTTATATCACGTTATAGATGTATATAAAGGTCCCGCGGAGACGTAGAGGCCAACAAGCCAGGAATGTGATCAAATATTACCGCCGAGATGATAGGTTGGGTTAGGTTACGTTATATTACGTTATTGATGTTTATGAAGGTCAAACGGGGACGTAGTGGCCAACTCGACAGGAATGATGTCAAATATTACCGCCGAAATGTTAGGTTGGGTTAGGTTAGGCTATATTACGTTATTGATTTATATGAAGGTCCCACGGAGACGTAGATGCCAAATCGCCATGAATGTTTTATAATATCACCGCCGAGACGTTAGGTTGGGTTAGGTCAGGTTATATTACGTTATTGATGTATATAAAGGTCCCACGGTGACGGAGAAGCCACCTCGCCAGGAATGTTTTCACATATTACCGCCGAGATGTTAGGTTGGGTTAGGTTAGGTTATATTACGTTATTGATGTATATAAATGTCCCACGGAGACGGAGAAGCCAACTCGCCAGGAATGTATTCAAACATTACCGCCGAGATGTTGGGTTGGGTTAGGTTAGGTTATATTTCGTTATTGATGTATATGAAGGTTCCACGGAGACGCAGAGGCCAACTTGCCAGGTATGTTGTCAAATATTACCGCCGAGATGTTAGGTTGGGTTAGGTTAGGGTATATTACGTTATTGATGTATATAAATGTCCCACGGAGACGGAGAAGCCAACTCGCCAGGAATGTTGTCAAATATTACAGCCGAAATGTTAGGTTGGGTTAGGTTAGGCTATATTACGTTATTGATGTATATGAAGGTCCCACGGAGACCTAGATGCCAAATCGACATGAATGTTTTCAAATATTACCGCCGAGATGTTAGGTTTGGTTAGGTTAGGTTATATTACTTTATTGATGTATATAAAGGTCCCACGGAGACGTAGAGGCCAACTCGCCAGGTATGTTTTCAAATATTAACGCCGAGATGTTAGATTGGGTTAGGTTAGGTTATATTACGTTATTGATGTATATAAAGGTCCCACGGAGACGTCGAGGCCAACTGGCCAGGAATGTTTTCAAATATTACCGCCGAGATGTTAGGTTGGGTTAGGTTAGGTTATATTACGTTATAGATGTATATAAAGGTCCCACGGAGACATAGAGGCCAACTCGCCATGAATGTTATCAAATATTACCGCCGAGATGTTAGGTTGGGTTAGGTTAGGTTATATTACGTTATGGATGTCTATAAAGGTCCTACGGTGACGTAGAGTCCAACTCGCCAGGAATGTTTTCAAATATTACCGCCGAGATGTTAGGTTGAGTTAGGTTAGGTTATATCACGTTATAGATGTATATAAAGGTCCCGCGGAGACCTAGAGGCCACAAACCAGGAATGTGATCAAATATTACCGCCGGGATGATAGGTTGGGTTGGGTTAGGTTATATTACGTTATTGATGTATATGCAGGTCCCACGGAGGCGTAGAGGCCAACTCGCCAGGAATGTTGTTAAATATTACCGCCGAGATGTTAGGTTGGGTTATGTTAGGTTAGATTACGTTATTGATGTATATGAAGGCCCCACGGAGACGTCGAGGCCAACTGGCCAGGAATGTTTTCAAATATTACCGCCGAGATGTTAGGTTGGGTTATGTTAGGTTATATTACGTTATAGATGTATATAAAGGTCCCACGGAGACATAGAGGCCAACTCGCCATGAATGTTTTCAAATATTACCGCCGAGATGTTAGGTTGGGTTAGGTTATGTTATATTACGTTATGGATGTCTATAAAGGTCCCACGGTGACGTAGAGTCCAACTCGCCAGGAATGTTTTCAAATATTACCGCCGAGATGTTAGGTTGGGTTAGGTTAGGTTATATCACGTTATAGATGTATATAAAGGTCCCGCGGAGACGTAGAGGCCCCAAACCAGGAATGTGATCAAATATTACCGCCGGGATGATAGGTTGGGTTAGGTTACGTTATATTACGTTATTGATGTATATAAATGTCCCACGGAGACGGAGAAGCCAACTCGCCAGGAATGTTGTCAAATATTACCGCCGAAATGTTAGGTTGGGTTAGGTTAGGCTATATTACGTTATTGGTGTATGTGATGGTCCCACGGAGACGTAGATGCCAAATCGCCATGAATGTTTTCAAATATTACCGCCGAGACGTTAGGTTGGGTTAGGTTAGGTTATATTACGTTATTGATGTATATAAAGGTCCCACGGAGACGTAGAGGCCAACTCGCCAGGTATGTTTTCAAATATTACCGCCGAGATGTTAGGTTGGGTTAGGTTAGGTTATATCACGTTATAGATGTATATAAAGGTCCCGCGGAGACGTAGAGGCCAACAAGCCAGGAATGTGATCAAATATTACCGCCGAGATGATAGGTTGGGTTAGGTTACGTTATATTACGTTATTGATGTTTATGAAGGTCAAACGGGGACGTAGTGGCCAACTCGACAGGAATGATGTCAAATATTACCGCCGAAATGTTAGGTTGGGTTAGGTTAGGCTATATTACGTTATTGATTTATATGAAGGTCCCACGGAGACGTAGATGCCAAATCGCCATGAATGTTTTATAATATCACCGCCGAGACGTTAGGTTGGGTTAGGTCAGGTTATATTACGTTATTGATGTATATAAAGGTCCCACGGTGACGGAGAAGCCACCTCGCCAGGAATGTTTTCACATATTACCGCCGAGATGTTAGGTTGGGTTAGGTTAGGTTATATTACGTTATTGATGTATATAAATGTCCCACGGAGACGGAGAAGCCAACTCGCCAGGAATGTGATCAAATATTACCGCCGAGATGATAGGTTGGGTTAGGTTACGTTATATTACGTTATTGATGTTTATGAAGGTCAAACGGAGACGTCGAGTCCAACTCGCCAGGAATGTTTTCAAATATTACCGCCGAGATGTTAGGTTGGGTTAGGTTAGGTTATATCACGTTATAGATGTATATAAAGGTCCCGCGGAGACGTAGAGGCCACAAACCAGGAATGTGATCAAATATTACCGCCGGGATGATAGGTTGGGTTAGGTTACGTTATATTACGTTATTGATGTATATAAATGTCCCACGGAGACGGAGAAGCCAACTCGCCAGGAATGTTGTCAAATATTACCGCCGAAATGTTAGGTTGGGTTAGGTTAGGCTATATTACGTTATTGATGTATGTGAAGCTCCCACGGAGACGTAGATGCCAAATCGCCATGAATGTTTTCAAATATTACCGCCGAGACGTTAGGTTGGGTTAGGTTAGGTTATATTACGTTATTGATGTATATAAAGGTCCCACGGTGACGGAGAAGCCACCTCGCCAGGAATGTTTTCAAATATTACCGCCGAGATGTTAGGTTGGGTTAGGTTAGGTTATATTACGTTATTGATGTATATAAATGTCCCACGGAGACGGAGAAGCCAACTCGCCAGGAATGTATTCAAACATTACCGCCGAGATGTTGGGTTGGGTTAGGTTAGGTTATATTTCGTTATTGATGTATATGAAGGTTCCACGGAGACGCAGAGGCCAACTTGCCAGGTATGTTGTCAAATATTACCGCCGAGATGTTAGGTTGGGTTAGGTTAGGGTATATTACGTTATTGATGTATATAAATGTCCCACGGAGACGGAGAAGCCAACTCGCCAGGAATGTTGTCAAATATTACAGCCGAAATGTTAGGTTGGGTTAGGTTAGGCTATATTACGTTATTGATGTATATGAAGGTCCCACGGAGACCTAGATGCCAAATCGACATGAATGTTTTCAAATATTACCGCCGAGATGTTAGGTTTGGTTAGGTTAGGTTATATTACTTTATTGATGTATATAAAGGTCCCACGGAGACGTAGAGGCCAACTCGCCAGGTATGTTTTCAAATATTAACGCCGAGATGTTAGATTGGGTTAGGTTAGGTTATATTACGTTATTGATGTATATAAAGGTCCCACGGAGACGTCGAGGCCAACTGGCCAGGAATGTTTTCAAATATTACCGCCGAGATGTTAGGTTGGGTTAGGTTAGGTTATATTACGTTATAGATGTATATAAAGGTCCCACGGAGACATAGAGGCCAACTCGCCATGAATGTTTTCAAATATTACCGCCGAGATGTTAGGTTGGGTTAGGTTAGGTTATATTACGTTATGGATGTCTATAAAGGTCCTACGGTGACGTAGAGTCCAACTCGCCAGGAATGTTTTCAAATATTACCGCCGAGATGTTAGGTTGAGTTAGGTTAGGTTATATCACGTTATAGATGTATATAAAGGTCCCGCGGAGACCTAGAGGCCACAAACCAGGAATGTGATCAAATATTACCGCCGGGATGATAGGTTGGGTTGGGTTAGGTTATATTACGTTATTGATGTATATGCAGGTCCCACGGAGGCGTAGAGGCCAACTCGCCAGGAATGTTGTCAAATATTACCGCCGAAATGTTAGGTTGGGTTAGGTTAGGCTATATTACGTTATTGGTGTATGTGATGGTCCCACGGAGACGTAGATGCCAAATCGCCATGAATGTTTTCAAATATTACCGCCGAGACGTTAGGTTGGGTTAGGTTAGGTTATATTACGTTATTGATGTATATAAAGGTCCCACGGAGACGTAGAGGCCAACTCGCCAGGTATGTTTTCAAATATTACCGCCGAGATGTTAGGTTGGGTTAGGTTAGGTTATATCACGTTATAGATGTATATAAAGGTCCCGCGAAGACGTCGAGGCCAACAAGCCAGGAATGTGATCAAATATTACCGCCGAGATGATAGGTTGGGTTAGGTTACGTTATATTACGTTATTGATGTTTATGAAGGTCAAACGGAGACGTCGAGTCCAACTCGCCAGGAATGTTTTCAAATATTACCGCCGAGATGTTAGGTTGGGTTAGGTTAGGTTATATCACGTTATAGATGTATATAAAGGTCCCGCGGAGACGTAGAGGCCACAAACCAGGAATGTGATCAAATATTACCGCCGGGATGATAGGTTGGGTTAGGTTACGTTATATTACGTTATTGATGTATATAAATGTCCCACGGAGACGGAGAAGCCAACTCGCCAGGAATGTATTCAAACATTACCGCCGAGATGTTGGGTTGGGTTAGGTTAGGTTATATTTCGTTATTGATGTATATGAAGGTTCCACGGAGACGCAGAGGCCAACTTGCCAGGTATGTTGTCAAATATTACCGCCGAGATGTTAGGTTGGGTTAGGTTAGGGTATATTACGTTATTGATGTATATAAATGTCCCACGGAGACGGAGAAGCCAACTCGCCAGGAATGTTGTCAAATATTACCGCCGAAATGTTAGGTTGGGTTAGGTTAGGCTATATTACGTTATTGATGTATGTGAAGGTCCCACGGAGACGTAGATGCCAAATCGACATGAATGTTTTCAAATATTACCGCCGAGATGTTAGGTTTGGTTAGGTTAGGTTATATTACTTTATTGATGTATATAAAGGTCCCACGGAGACGTACAGGCCACCTCGCCAGGTATGTTTTCAAATATTACCGCCGAGATGTTAGGTTGGGTTAGGTTAGGTTATATTACGTTATTGATGTATATAAAGGTCCCACGGAGACGTCGAGGCCAACTCGCCAGGAATGTTTTCAAATATTACCGCCGAGATGTTAGGTTGGGTCAGGTTAGGTTATATTACGTTATTGATGTATAGAAAGGTCCCACGGAGACGTCGAGGCCAACTTGCCAGGTATGTTGTCAAATATTACCGCCGAGATGTTAGGTTGGGTTAGGTTAGGTTATATTACGTTATTGATGTATATAAATGTCCCACGGAGACGGAGAAGCCAACTCGCCAAGAATGTTGTCAAATATTACCGCCGAGATGATAGGCTGGGTTAGGTTACGTTATATTACGTTATTGATGTTTATGAAGGTCAAACGGAGACGTAGGGGCCAACTCCCCAGGAATGATGTCAAATATAACCGCCGAAATGTTAGGTTGGGTTAGGTTAGGTTATATTACGTTATTGATGTATATAAATGTACCACGGAGACGTAGATGCCAACTCGCCATGAATGTCTTCAAATATTACCGCCGAGATGTTAGGTTGGGTAAGGTTAGGCTATATTACGTTATAGATGTATATAAAGGTCCCGCGGAGATGCAGAGGCCAACTCGCCAGTTATGTTGTCAAATATTACCGCCGAGATGTTAGGTTGGGTTAGGTTAGGTTATATTACGTTATTGATGTATATAAATGTCCCACGGAGACGGAGAAGCCAACTCGCCAGGAATGTTGTCAAATATTACCGCCGAAATGTTAGGTTGGGTTAGGTTAGGTTATATCACGTTATAGATGTATATAAAGGTCCCGCGGAGACGTAGAGGCCAACAAGCCAGGAATGTGATCAAATATTACCGCCGAGATGATAGGTTGGGTTAGGTTATGTTATATTACGTTATTGATGTATATGAAGGTCCCACGGAGACGTAGATGCCAAATCGCCAGGAATGTTTTCAAATATTACCGCCGAGATGTTAGGTTGGGTTAGGTTAGGTTATATTTCGTTATTGATGTATATGAAGGTTCCACGGAGACGCAGAGGCCAACTTGCCAGGTATGTTGTCAAATATTACCGCCGAGATGTTAGGTTGGGTTAGGTTAGGTTATATTACGTTATTGATGTATATAAATGTCCCACGGAGACGGAGAAGCCAACTCGCCAGGAATGTTGTCAAATATTACCGCCGAAATGTTAGGTTGGGTTAGGTTAGGCTATATTACGTTATTGATGTATGTGAAGGTCCCACGGAGACGTAGATGCCAAATCGACATGAATGTTTTCAAATATTACCGCCGAGATGTTAGGTTTGGTTATGTTAGGTTATATTACGTTATAGATGTATATAAAGGTCCCACGGAGACATAGAGGCCAACTCGCCATGAATGTTTTCAAATATTACCGCCGAGATGTTAGGTTGGGTTAGGTTATGTTATATTACGTTATGGATGTCTATAAAGGTCCCACGGTGACGTAGAGTCCAACTCGCCAGGAATGTTTTCAAATATTACCGCCGAGATGTTAGGTTGGGTTAGGTTAGGTTATATCACGTTATAGATGTATATAAAGGTCCCGCGGAGACGTAGAGGCCCCAAACCAGGAATGTGATCAAATATTACCGCCGGGATGATAGGTTGGGTTAGGTTACGTTATATTACGTTATTGATGTATATAAATGTCCCACGGAGACGGAGAAGCCAACTCGCCAGGAATGTTGTCAAATATTACCGCCGAAATGTTAGGTTGGGTTAGGTTAGGCTATATTACGTTATTGGTGTATGTGATGGTCCCACGGAGACGTAGATGCCAAATCGCCATGAATGTTTTCAAATATTACCGCCGAGACGTTAGGTTGGGTTAGGTTAGGTTATATTACGTTATTGATGTATATAAAGGTCCCACGGAGACGTAGAGGCCAACTCGCCAGGTATGTTTTCAAATATTACCGCCGAGATGTTAGGTTGGGTTAGGTTAGGTTATATCACGTTATAGATGTATATAAAGGTCCCGCGGAGACGTAGAGGCCAACAAGCCAGGAATGTGATCAAATATTACCGCCGAGATGATAGGTTGGGTTAGGTTACGTTATATTACGTTATTGATGTTTATGAAGGTCAAACGGGGACGTAGTGGCCAACTCGACAGGAATGATGTCAAATATTACCGCCGAAATGTTAGGTTGGGTTAGGTTAGGCTATATTACGTTATTGATTTATATGAAGGTCCCACGGAGACGTAGATGCCAAATCGCCATGAATGTTTTATAATATCACCGCCGAGACGTTAGGTTGGGTTAGGTCAGGTTATATTACGTTATTGATGTATATAAAGGTCCCACGGTGACGGAGAAGCCACCTCGCCAGGAATGTTTTCACATATTACCGCCGAGATGTTAGGTTGGGTTAGGTTAGGTTATATTACGTTATTGATGTATATAAATGTCCCACGGAGACGGAGAAGCCAACTCGCCAGGAATGTGATCAAATATTACCGCCGAGATGATAGGTTGGGTTAGGTTACGTTATATTACGTTATTGATGTTTATGAAGGTCAAACGGAGACGTCGAGTCCAACTCGCCAGGAATGTTTTCAAATATTACCGCCGAGATGTTAGGTTGGGTTAGGTTAGGTTATATCACGTTATAGATGTATATAAAGGTCCCGCGGAGACGTAGAGGCCACAAACCAGGAATGTGATCAAATATTACCGCCGGGATGATAGGTTGGGTTAGGTTACGTTATATTACGTTATTGATGTATATAAATGTCCCACGGAGACGGAGAAGCCAACTCGCCAGGAATGTTGTCAAATATTACCGCCGAAATGTTAGGTTGGGTTAGGTTAGGCTATATTACGTTATTGATGTATGTGAAGCTCCCACGGAGACGTAGATGCCAAATCGCCATGAATGTTTTCAAATATTACCGCCGAGACGTTAGGTTGGGTTAGGTTAGGTTATATTACGTTATTGATGTATATAAAGGTCCCACGGTGACGGAGAAGCCACCTCGCCAGGAATGTTTTCAAATATTACCGCCGAGATGTTAGGTTGGGATAGGTTAGGTTATATTACGTTATTGATGTATATAAATGTCCCACGGAGACGGAGAAGCCAACTCGCCAGGAATGTATTCAAACATTACCGCCGAGATGTTGGGTTGGGTTAGGTTAGGTTATATTTCGTTATTGATGTATATGAAGGTTCCACGGAGACGCAGAGGCCAACTTGCCAGGTATGTTGTCAAATATTACCGCCGAGATGTTAGGTTGGGTTAGGTTAGGGTATATTACGTTATTGATGTATATAAATGTCCCACGGAGACGGAGAAGCCAACTCGCCAGGAATGTTGTCAAATATTACAGCCGAAATGTTAGGTTGGGTTAGGTTAGGCTATATTACGTTATTGATGTATATGAAGGTCCCACGGAGACCTAGATGCCAAATCGACATGAATGTTTTCAAATATTACCGCCGAGATGTTAGGTTTGGTTAGGTTAGGTTATATTACTTTATTGATGTATATAAAGGTCCCACGGAGACGTAGAGGCCAACTCGCCAGGTATGTTTTCAAATATGAACGCCGAGATGTTAGATTGGGTTAGGTTAGGTTATATTACGTTATTGATGTATATAAAGGTCCCACGGAGACGTCGAGGCCAACTGGCCAGGAATGTTTTCAAATATTACCGCCGAGATGTTAGGTTGGGTTAGGTTAGGTTATATTACGTTATAGATGTATATAAAGGTCCCACGGAGACATAGAGGCCAACTCGCCATGAATGTTTTCAAATATTACCGCCGAGATGTTAGGTTGGGTTAGGTTAGGTTATATTACGTTATGGATGTCTATAAAGGTCCTACGGTGACGTAGAGTCCAACTCGCCAGGAATGTTTTCAAATATTACCGCCGAGATGTTAGGTTGAGTTAGGTTAGGTTATATCACGTTATAGATGTATATAAAGGTCCCGCGGAGACCTAGAGGCCACAAACCAGGAATGTGATCAAATATTACCGCCGGGATGATAGGTTGGGTTGGGTTAGGTTATATTACGTTATTGATGTATATGCAGGTCCCACGGAGGCGTAGAGGCCAACTCGCCAGGAATGTTGTCAAATATTACCGCCGAAATGTTAGGTTGGGTTAGGTTAGGCTATATTACGTTATTGGTGTATGTGATGGTCCCACGGAGACGTAGATGCCAAATCGCCATGAATGTTTTCAAATATTACCGCCGAGACGTTAGGTTGGGTTAGGTTAGGTTATATTACGTTATTGATGTATATAAAGGTCCCACGGAGACGTAGAGGCCAACTCGCCAGGTATGTTTTCAAATATTACCGCCGAGATGTTAGGTTGGGTTAGGTTAGGTTATATCACGTTATAGATGTATATAAAGGTCCCGCGAAGACGTCGAGGCCAACAAGCCAGGAATGTGATCAAATATTACCGCCGAGATGATAGGTTGGGTTAGGTTACGTTATATTACGTTATTGATGTTTATGAAGGTCAAACGGAGACGTCGAGTCCAACTCGCCAGGAATGTTTTCAAATATTACCGCCGAGATGTTAGGTTGGGTTAGGTTAGGTTATATCACGTTATAGATGTATATAAAGGTCCCGCGGAGACGTAGAGGCCACAAACCAGGAATGTGATCAAATATTACCGCCGGGATGATAGGTTGGGTTAGGTTACGTTATATTACGTTATTGATGTATATAAATGTCCCACGGAGACGGAGAAGCCAACTCGCCAGGAATGTATTCAAACATTACCGCCGAGATGTTGGGTTGGGTTAGGTTAGGTTATATTTCGTTATTGATGTATATGAAGGTTCCACGGAGACGCAGAGGCCAACTTGCCAGGTATGTTGTCAAATATTACCGCCGAGATGTTAGGTTGGGTTAGGTTAGGGTATATTACGTTATTGATGTATATAAATGTCCCACGGAGACGGAGAAGCCAACTCGCCAGGAATGTTGTCAAATATTACCGCCGAAATGTTAGGTTGGGTTAGGTTAGGCTATATTACGTTATTGATGTATGTGAAGGTCCCACGGAGACGTAGATGCCAAATCGACATGAATGTTTTCAAATATTACCGCCGAGATGTTAGGTTTGGTTAGGTTAGGTTATATTACTTTATTGATGTATATAAAGGTCCCACGGAGACGTACAGGCCACCTCGCCAGGTATGTTTTCAAATATTACCGCCGAGATGTTAGGTTGGGTTAGGTTAGGTTATATTACGTTATTGATGTATATAAAGGTCCCACGGAGACGTCGAGGCCAACTCGCCAGGAATGTTTTCAAATATTACCGCCGAGATGTTAGGTTGGGTCAGGTTAGGTTATATTACGTTATTGATGTATAGAAAGGTCCCACGGAGACGTCGAGGCCAACTTGCCAGGTATGTTGTCAAATATTACCGCCGAGATGTTAGGTTGGGTTAGGTTAGGTTATATTACGTTATTGATGTATATAAATGTCCCACGGAGACGGAGAAGCCAACTCGCCAAGAATGTTGTCAAATATTACCGCCGAGATGATAGGCTGGGTTAGGTTACGTTATATTACGTTATTGATGTTTATGAAGGTCAAACGGAGACGTAGGGGCCAACTCCCCAGGAATGATGTCAAATATAACCGCCGAAATGTTAGGTTGGGTTAGGTTAGGTTATATTACGTTATTGATGTATATAAATGTACCACGGAGACGTAGATGCCAACTCGCCATGAATGTCTTCAAATATTACCGCCGAGATGTTAGGTTGGGTAAGGTTAGGCTATATTACGTTATAGATGTATATAAAGGTCCCGCGGAGATGCAGAGGCCAACTCGCCAGTTATGTTGTCAAATATTACCGCCGAGATGTTAGGTTGGGTTAGGTTAGGTTATATTACGTTATTGATGTATATAAATGTCCCACGGAGACGGAGAAGCCAACTCGCCAGGAATGTTGTCAAATATTACCGCCGAAATGTTAGGTTGGGTTAGGTTAGGTTATATCACGTTATAGATGTATATAAAGGTCCCGCGGAGACGTAGAGGCCAACAAGCCAGGAATGTGATCAAATATTACCGCCGAGATGATAGGTTGGGTTAGGTTATGTTATATTACGTTATTGATGTATATGAAGGTCCCACGGAGACGTAGATGCCAAATCGCCAGGAATGTTTTCAAATATTACCGCCGAGATGTTAGGTTGGGTTAGGTTAGGTTATATTTCGTTATTGATGTATATGAAGGTTCCACGGAGACGCAGAGGCCAACTTGCCAGGTATGTTGTCAAATATTACCGCCGAGATGTTAGGTTGGGTTAGGTTAGGTTATATTACGTTATTGATGTATATAAATGTCCCACGGAGACGGAGAAGCCAACTCGCCAGGAATGTTGTCAAATATTACCGCCGAAATGTTAGGTTGGGTTAGGTTAGGCTATATTACGTTATTGATGTATGTGAAGGTCCCACGGAGACGTAGATGCCAAATCGACATGAATGTTTTCAAATATTACCGCCGAGATGTTAGGTTTGGTTAGGTTAGGTTATATTACTTTATTGATGTATATAAAGGTCCCACGGAGACGTACAGGCCACCTCGCCAGGTATGTTTTCAAATATTACCGCCGAGATGTTAGGTTGGGTTAGGTTAGGTTATATTACGTTATTGATGTATATAAAGGTCCCACGGAGACGTCGAGGCCAACTCGCCAGGAATGTTTTCAAATGTTACCGCCGAGATGTTAGGTTGGGTCAGGTTAGGTTATATTACGTTATTGATGTATATAAAGGTCCCACGGAGACGTCGAGGCCAACTTGCCAGGTATGTTGTCAAATATTACCGCCGAGATGTTAGGTTGGGTTAGGTTAGGTTATATTACGTTATTGATGTATATAAATGTCCCACGGCGACGGAGAAGCCAACTCGCCAGGAATGATGTCAAATATTACCGCCGAGATGTTAGGTTGGGTTAGGTTAGGTTATATTACGTTATTGATGTATATAAATGTCCCACGGAGACATAGAGGCCAACTCGCCAGGTATGTTTTCAAATATTACCGCCGAGATGTTAGGTTGGGTTAGGTTAGGTTATATTTCGTTATTGATGTATATGAAGGTCCCGCGGAGACGTAGAGGCCAACAAGCTAGGAATGTGATCAAATATTACCGCCGAGATGTTAGGTTGGGTTAGGTTAGGTTATATCACGTTATAGATGTATATAAAGGTCCCGCGGAGACGTAGAGGCCAACTCGCCATGAATGTTGTCAAATATTACCGCCGAAATGTTAGGTTGGGTTAGGTTAGGCTATATTACGTTATTGATGTATATGAAGGTCCGACGGAGACGTAGATGCCAACTCGCCAGGAATGTTTTCAAATATTACCGCCGAGATGTTAGGTTGGGTTAGGTTAGGTTATACTTCGTTATTGATGTATATGAAGGTTCCACGGAGATGCAGAGGCCAACTCGCCAGTTATGTTGTCAAATATTGCCGCCGAGATGTTAGGTTGGGTTAGGTTACGTTATATTACGTTATTGATGTATATAAATGTCCCACGGAGACGGAGAAGCCAACTCGCCAGGAATGTTGTCAAATATTACCGCCGAAATGTTAGGTTGGGTTAGGTTAGGCTATATTACGTTATTGATGTATATGAAGGTCCCACGGAGACGTAGATGCCAACTCGCCAGGAATGTCTTCAAATATTACTGCCGAGATGTTAGGTTGGGTTAGGTTAGGTTATATTTCGTTATTGATGTATATGAAGGTTCCACGGAGACGCAGAGGCCAACTCGCCAGGTATGTTTTCAAATATTACCGCCGAGATGTTAGGTTGGGTTAGGTTAGGTTATATTACGTTATTGATGTTTATGAAGGTCAAACGGAGACGTAGAGGCCAACTCGCCAGGAATGTTGCCAAATATTACCGCTGAGATGTTAGATTCTGTTAGGTTAGGTTATATTACGTTATTGATGTATATAAAGGTCCAACGGAGACGTAGAGGCCAACTCGCCAGGAATGTTGTCAAATATTACCGCAGAGATGATAGGTTGGGTTAGGTTACGTTATATTACGTTATTGATGTTTATGAAGGTCAAACGGAGACGTAGAAGACAACTCGCCAGGAATGATGTTAAATATTACCGCCGAAATGTTAGGTTGGGTTAGGTTAGGCTATATTACGTTATTGATGTATATTAAGGTCCCACGGAGACGTAGATGTCAAATCGCCATGAATGTTTTCAAATATTACCGCCGAGATGTTAGGTTGGGTTAGGTTAGGTTATATTACGTTATTGATGTTTATGAAGGTCAAACGGAGACGTAGAGGCCAACTCGCCAGGAATGTTGCCAAATATTAACGCTGAGATGTTAGATTCTGTTAGGTTAGGTTATATTACGTTATTGATGTATATAAAGGTCCAACGGAGACGTAGAGGCCAACTCGCCAGGAATGTTGTCAAATATTACCGCAGAGATGATAGGTTGGGTTAGGTTACGTTATATTACGTTATTGATGTTTATGAAGGTCAAACGGAGACGTAGAAGACAACTCGCCAGGAATGATGTTAAATATTACCGCCGAAATGTTAGGTTGGGTTAGGTTAGGCTATATTACGTTATTGATGTATATTAAGGTCCCACGGAGACGTAGATGTCAAATCGCCATGAATGTTTTCAAATATTACCGCCGAGATGTTAGGTTGGGTTAGGTTACGTTATATTACGTTATTGATGTTTATGAAGGTCGAACGGAGACGTAGAAGACAACTCGCCAGGAATGATGTCAAATATTACCGCCGAGATGTTAGGTTGGGTTAGGTTAGGTTATATTACGTTATTGATGTATATAAATGTCCCACGGAGACATAGAGGCCAACTCGCCAGGTATGTTTTCAAATATTACCGCCGAGATGTTAGGTTGGGTTAGGTTAGGTTATATTACGTTATTGATGTATATAAATGTCCCACGGAGACGGAGAAGCCAACTCGCCAGGAATGTTGTCAAATATTACCGCCGAAATGTTAGGTTGAGTTAGGTTAGGCTATATTACGTTATTGATGTATATGAAGGTCCCACGGAGACGTAGATGCCAACTCGCCAGGAATGTCTTCAAATATTACCGCCGAGATGTTAGGTTGGGTTAGGTTAGGTTATATTTCGTTATTGATGTATATGAAGGTCCCGCGGAGACGTAGAGGCCAACAAGCTAGGAATGTGATCAAATATTACCGCCGAGATGTTAGGTTGGGTTAGGTTAGGTTATATTACGTTATTGATGTATATAAATGTCCCACGGAGACGGAGAAGCCAACTCGCCAGGAATGTTGTCAAATATTACCGCCGAAACGTTAGGTTGAGTTAGGTTAGGCTATATTACGTTATTGATGTATATGAAGGTCCCACGGAGACGTAGATGCCAACTCGCCAGGAATGTCTTCAAATATTACCGCCGAGATGTTAGGTTGGGTTAGGTTAGGTTATATTTCGTTATTGATGTATATGAAGGTTCCACGGAGACGCAGAGGCCAACTCGCCAGGTATGTTGTCAAATATTACCGCCGAGATGTTAGGTTGGGTTAGGTTAGGTTATATTACGTTATTGATGTATATAAATGTCCCACGGAGACGGAGAAGCCAACTCGCCAGGAATGTTGTCAAATATTACCGCCGAGATGTTAGGTTGGGTTAGGTTAGGTTATATTACGTTATTGATGTTTATGAAGGTCAAACGGAGACGTAGAGGCCAACTCGCCAGGAATGTTGCCAAATATTACCGCTGAGATGTTAGATTCTGTTAGGTTAGGTTATATTACGTTATTGATGTATATAAAGGTCCAACGGAGACGTAGAGGCCAACTCGCCAGGAATGTTGTCAAATATTACCGCAGAGATGATAGGTTGGGTTAGGTTACGTTATATTACGTTATTGATGTTTATGAAGGTCAAACGGAGACGTAGAAGACAACTCGCCAGGAATGATGTTAAATATTACCGCCGAAATGTTAGGTTGGGTTAGGTTAGGCTATATTACGTTATTGATGTATATTAAGGTCCCACGGAGACGTAGAGGTCAAATCGCCATGAATGTTTTCAAATATTACCGCCGAGATGTTAGGTTGGGTTAGGTTACGTTATATTACGTTTTTGATGTTTATGAAGGTCAAACGGAGACGTAGAGGACAACTCGCCAGGAATGATGTCAAATATTACCGCCGAGATGTTAGGTTGGGTTAGGTTAGGTTATATTACGTTATTGATGTATATAAATGTCCCACGGGGACATAGAGGCCAACTCGCCAGGTATGTTTTCAAATATTACCGCCGAGATGTTAGGTTGGGTTAGGTTAGGTTATATTACGTTATTGATGTATATAAAGGTCCCACGGAGACGTAGAGGCCAACTCGTCAGGAATGATGTCAAATATTACCGCCGAAATGTTAGGTTGGGTTAGGTTAGGCTACATTACGTTATTGATGTATATGAAGGTCCCACGGAGACGTATATGCCAAATCGCCATGAATGTTTTCAAATATTACCGCCGAGATGTTAGGTTGGGTTAGGTTAGGTTATATTTCGTTATTGATGTATATGAAGGTCCCGCGGAGACGTAGAGGCCAACAAGCTAGGAATGTGATCAAATATTACCGCCGAGATGTTAGGTTGGGTTAGGTTAGGTTATATTACGTTATTGATGTATATAAATGTCCCACGGAGACGGAGAAGCCAACTCGCCAGGAATGTTGTCAAATATTACCGCCGAAATGTTAGGTTGAGTTAGGTTAGGCTATATTACGTTATTGATGTATATGAAGGTCCCACGGAGACGTAGATGCCAACTCGCCAGGAATGTCTTCAAATATTACCGCCGAGATGTTAGGTTGGGATAGGTTAGGTTATATTTCGTTATTGATGTATATGAAGGTTCCACGGAGACGCAGAGGCCAACTCGCCAGGTATGTTGTCAAATATTACCGCCGAGATGTTAGGTTGGGTTAGGTTAGGTTATATTACGTTATTGATGTATATAAATGTCCCACGGAGACGGAGAAGCCAACTCGCCAGGAATGTTGTCAAATAATACCGCCGAGATTTTAGGTTGGGTTAGGTTAGGTTAAATTACGTTATTGATGTATATGAAGGTCCCACGGAGACGTAGAGGCCAACTCGCCAGGTATGTTTTCAAATATTACCGCCGAGATGTTAGGTTGAGTTAGGTTTGGTTATATTACGTTATTGATGTATAAAAGGATCCCACGGAGACGGAGAAGCCAATTCGACAGCAATGTTTTCAAATATTACCGCCGAGATGTTAGGTTGGGTTAGGTTAGGTTAAATTACGTTATTGATGTATATGAAGGTCCCACGGAGACGCAGATGCCAACAAGCCAGGAATGTGATCAAATATTACCGCCGAGATGTTAGTTTGGGTTAGGTTTGGTTATATTACGTTATTGATGTATATAAATGTCCCACGGAGACGTAGAGGCCAACTCGCCAGGTATGTTTTCAAATATTACAGCCGAGATGTTAGGTTGGGTTAGGTTAGGTTATATTACGTTATTGATGTATAAAAGGATCCCACGGAGACGGAGAAGCCAACTCGCCAGGAATGTTTTCAAATATTACCGCCGAGATGTTAGGTTGGGTTAGGTTAGGTTATATTTCGTTATTGATGTATATGAAGGTCCCACAGAGACGTAGAGGCCAACTCGCCAGGTATGTTGTCAAATATTACCGCCGAGATGTTAGGCTGGGTTAGGTTAGGTTATATTACGTTATTGATGTATAAAAAGATCCCACGGAGACGGAGAAACCAACTTGACAGGAATGTTGCCTAATATTACCGCCGAGATGTTAGGTTGGGTTAGGTTAGGTTATATTACGTTATTGATGTATATAAATGTCCCGCGGAGACGGAGAAGCCAACTCGCCAGGAATGTTGTCAAATATTACCGCCGAGATGTTAGGTTGGGTTTGGTTAGGTTATATTACGTTATTGATGTATATAAAGGACCCACGGAGACGTAGAGGCCAACTCGCCAGGTACGTTTTCAAATATTACCGCCGAGATGTTAGGCTGGGTTAGGTTAGGTTATAATACGTTATTGATGTATAAAAAGATCCCACGGAGACGGAGAAACCAACTCGACAGGAATGTTGTCTAATATTACTGCCGAGATGTTAGGTTGGGTTAGGTTAGGTTATATTACGTTATTGATGTATATAAATGTCCCACGGAGACGTAGAGGCCAACTCGTCAGAAGTGTTGTCAAATATTACCGCCGAGATGATAGGTTGGATTAGGTTACGTTATATTACGTTATTGATGTTTATGAAGGTCAAACGGAGACGTAGAGGCCAACTCGCCAGGAAGATGTCAAATAATACCGCCGAGATGTTAGGTTGGGTTAGGTTAGGTTAAATTACGTTATTGATGTATATAAAGGTCCAACGGAGACGTAGAGGCCAACTCGCCAGGAATGTTGTCAAATATTACCGCAGAGATGATACGTTGGGTAAGGTTACGTTATATTACGTTATTGATGTTTATGAAGGTCAAACGGAGACGTATATGCCAAATCGACATGAATGTTTTCAAATATTACCGCCGAGATGTTAGGTTGGGTTAGCCTAGGTTATATTACGTTATTGATGTATATAAAGGTCCCACGGAGACGTAGAGGCCAACTCGCCAGGTATGTTTTCAAATATTACCGCCGAGATGTTAGGTTGGGTTAGGTTAGGTTATATTACGTTATTGATGTTTATGAAGGTCAAACGGAGACGTAGAGGCCAACTCGCCAGGAATGTTGCCAAATATTACCGCTGAGATGTTAGATTCTGTTAGGTTAGGTTATATTACGTTATTGATGTATATAAAGGTCCAACGGAGACGTAGAGGCCAACTCGCCAGGAATGTTGTCAAATATTACCGCAGAGATGATAGGTTGGGTTAGGTTACGTTATATTACGTTATTGATGTTTATGAAGGTCAAACGGAGACGTAGAGGACAACTCGCCAGGAATGATGTCAAATATTACCGCCGAAATGTTAGGTTGGGTTAGGTTAGGCTATATTACGTTATTGATGTATATTAAGGTCCCACGGAGACGTAAATGTCAAATCGCCATGAATGTTTTCAAATATTACCACCGAGACGTTAGGTTGGGTTAGGTTAGGTTATATTACGTTATGGATGTCTATGAAGGTCCCGCGGAGACGCAGATGCCAACAAGCCAGGAATGTGATCAAATATTACCGCCGAGATGATAGGTTGGATTAGGTTACGTTATATTACGTTATTGATGTTTATGAAGGTCAAACGGAGACGTAGAGGCCAACTCGCCAGGAATGATGTCAAATAATACCGCCGAGATGTTAGGTTGGGTTAGGTTAGGTTAAATTACGTTATTGATGTATATAAAGGTCCAACGGAGACGTAGAGGCCAACTCGCCAGGAATGTTGTCAAATATTACCGCAGAGATGATAGGTTGGGTTAGGTTACGTTATATTACGTTATTGATGTTTATGAAGGTCAAACGGAGACGTAGAGGACAACTCGCCAGGAATGATGTCAAATATTACCGCCGAATTGTTAGGTTGGGTTAGGTTAGGCTATATTACGTTATTGATGTATATTAAGGACCCACGGAGACGTAGATGTCAAATCGCAATGAATCTTTTCAAATATCACCGCCGAGATGTTAGGTTGGGTTAGGTTAGGTTATATTACGTTATGGATGTCTATAAAGGTCCCGCGGAGACGTAGAGGCCAACAAGCCAGGAATGTGATCAAATATTACCGCCGAGATGTTAGGTTGGGTTAGGTTTGGTTATATTACGTTATTGATGTATATAAATGTCCCACGGAGACGTAGAGGCCAACTCGCCAGGTATGTTTTCAAATATTACCGCCGAGATGTTAGGTTGGGTTAGGTTAGGCTATATCACGTTATAGATGTATATAAAGGCCCCGCGGAGACGTAGAGGCCAACAAGCCAGGAATGTGATCAAATATTACCGCCGAGATGATAGGTTGGGTTAGGTTAGGCTATATTACGTTATTGATGTATATGAAGGTCCCACGGAGACGTAGATGCCAAATCGACATGAATGTTTTCAAATATTACCGCCGAGATGTTAGGTTTGGTTAGGTTAGGTTATATCACGTTATAGATGTATATAAAGGTCCCGCGGAGACGTAGAGGCCAACTCGCGATGAATGTTGTCAAATATTACCGCCGAAATGTTAGGTTGGGTTAGCTTAGGCTATATTACGTTATTGATGTATATGAAGGTCCGACGGAGACGTAGATGCCAACTCGCCAGGAATGTTTTCAAATATTACCGCCGAGATGTTAGGTTGGGTTAGGTTAGGTTAAATTACGTTATTGATGTATATAAAGGTCCAACGGAGACGTAGAGGCCAACTCGCCAGGAATGTTGTCAAATATTACCGCAGAGATGATAGGTTGGCTTAGGTTACGTTATATTACGTTATTGATGTTTATGAAGGTCAAACGGAGACGTAGAGGACAACTCGCCAGGAATGATGTCAAATATTACCGCCGAAATGTTAGGTTGGGTTAGGTTAGGCTATATTACGTTATTGATGTATATTAAGGTCCCACGGAGACGTAGATGTCAAATCGCAATGAATCTTTTCAAATATTACCGCCGAGATGTTAGGTTGGGTTAGGTTAGGTTATATTACGTTATGGATGTCTATAAAGGTCCCGCGGAGACGTAGAGGCCAACAAGCCAGGAATGTGATCAAATATTACCGCCGAGATGTTAGGTTGGGTTAGGTTTGGTTATATTACGTTATTGATGTATATAAATGTCCCACGGAGACGTAGAGGCCAAATCGCCAGGTATGTTTTCAAATATTACAGCCGAGATGTTAGGTTGGGTTAGGTTAGGTTATATTACGTTATTGATGTATAAAAGGATCCCACGGAGACGGAGAAGCCAACTCGCCAGGAATGTTTTCAAATATTACCGCCGAGATGTTAGGTTGGGTTAGGTTAGGTTATATTTCGTTATTGATGTATATGAAGGTCCCACGGAGACGTAGAGGCCAACTCACCACGTATGTTGTCAAATATTACCGCCGAGATGTTAGGTTGGGTTAGGTTAGGTTATATTACGTTATTGATGTATATAAATGTCCCACGGAGACGTAGAGGCCAAATCGCCAGGTATGATTTCAAATATTACCGCCGAGATGTTAGGTTGGGTTATATTAGGTTATATTACGTTATGGATGTCTATAAAGGTCCCACGGAGACGCAGAGGCCAACTCGCCAGGTATGTTTTCAAGTATTACCGCCGAGATGTTAGGCTGGGTTAGGTTAGGTTATATTACGTTATTGATGTATAAAAAGATCCCACGGAGACGGAGAAACCAACTCGACAGGAATGTTGCCTAATATTACCGCCGAGATGTTAGGTTGGGTTAGGTTAGGTTATATTACGTTATTGATGTATATAAATGTCCCGCGGAGACGGAGAAGCCAACTCGCCAGGAATGTTGTCAAATATTACCGCCGAGATGTTAGGTTGGGTTTGGTTAGGTTATATTACGTTATTGATGTATATAAAGGTCCCACGGAGACGTAGAGGCCAACTCGCCAGGTACGTTTTCAAATATTACCGCCGGGATGTTAGGCTGGGTTAGGTTAGGTTATATTACGTTATTGATGTATAAAAAGATCCCACGGAGACGGAGAAACCAACTCGACAGGAATGTTGTCTAATATTACTGCCGAGATGTTAGGTTGGGTTAGGTTAGATTATATTACGTTATTGATGTATATAAAGGTCGCACGGAGACGTAGAGTCCAACTCGTCAGAAGTGTTGTCAAATATTACCGCCGAGATGATAGGTTGGGTTAGGTTACGTTATATTACGTTATTGATGTTTATGAAGGTCAAACGGAGACGTAGAGGCCAACTCCCCAGGAATGATGTCAAATATAACCGCCGAAATGTTAGGTTGGGTTAGGTTAGGTTATATTACGTTATTGATGTATATAAATGTACCACGGAGACGTAGATGCCAACTCGCCATGAATGTTTTCAAATATTACCGCTGAGATGTTAGGTTGGGTAAGGTTAGGTTATATTACGTTATTGATGTATATAAAGGTCCCACGGAGACGTAGAGGCCAACTCGCCAGGAATGTTTTCAAATATTACCGCCGAGATGTTAGGTTGGGTTAGGTTAGGTTATATTTCGTTATTGATGTATATGAAGGTTCCACGGAGATGCAGAGGCAAACTCGCCAGTTATGTTGTCAAATATTACCGCCGAGATGTTAGGTTGGGTTAGGTTAGGCTATATTACGTTATTGATGTATATAAATGTCCCACGGAGACGGAGAAGCCAACTCGCCAGGAATGTTGTCAAATAATACCGCCGAGATTTTAGGTTGGGTTAGGTTAGGTTAAATTACGTTATTGATGTATATGAAGGTCCCACGGAGACGTAGAGGCGAACGCGCCAGGAATGTTGTCAAATATTACCGCCGAGATGATAGGTTGGGTTAGGTTACGTTATATTACGTTATTGATGTTTATGAAGGTCAAACGGAGACGTAGAGGCCAACTCGCCAGGAATGATGTCAAATAATCCCGCCGAGATGTTAGGTTGGGTTAGGTTAGGTTAAATTACGTTATTGATGTATATAAAGGTCCAACGGAGACGTAGAGGCCAACTCGCCAGGAATGTTGTCAAATATTACCGCAGAGATGATAGGTTGGGTTAGGTTACGTTATATTACGTTATTGATGTTTATGAAGGTCAAACGGAGACGTAGAGGACAACTCGCCAGGAATGATGTCAAATATTACCGCCGAAATGTTAGGTTGGGTTAGGTTAGGCTATATTACGTTATTGATGTATATTAAGGTCCCACGGAGACGTAGATGTCAAATCGCAATGAATCTTTTCAAATATTACCGCCGAGATGTTAGGTTGGGTTAGGTTAGGTTATATTACGTTATGGATGTCTATAAAGGTCCCGCGGAGACGTAGAGGCCAACAAGCCAGGAATGTGATCAAATATTACCGCCGAGATGTTAGGTTGGGTTAGGTTTGGTTCTATTACGTTATTGATGTATATAAATGCCCCACGGAGACGTAGAGGCCAACTCGCCAGGTATGTTTTCAAATATTACAGCCGAGATGTTAGGTTGGGTTAGGTTAGGTTATATTACGTTATTGATGTATAAAAGGATCCCACGGAGACGGAGAAGCCAACTCGCCAGGAATGTTTTCAAATATTACCGCCGAGATGTTAGGTTGGGTTAGGTTAGGTTATATTTCGTTATTGATGTATATGAAGGTCCCACGGAGACGTAGAGGCCAACTCGCCAGGTATGTTGTCAAATATTACCGCCGAGATGTTAGGTTGGGTTAGGTTAGGTTATATTACGTTATGGATGTATATAAAGGTCCCACGGAGACGTAGAGGCCAACTCGCCAGGTATGTTTTCAAATATTACCGCCGAGATGTTAGGCTGGGTTAGGTTAGGTTATATTACGTTATTGATGTATAAAAAGATCCCACGGAGACGGAGAAACCAACTCGACAGGAATGTTGCCTAATATTACCGCCGAGATGTTAGGTTGGGTTAGGTTAGGTTATATTACGTTATTGATGTATATAAATGTCCCGCGGAGACGGAGAAGCCAACTCGCCAGGAATGTTGTCAAATATTACCGCCGAGATGTTAGGTTGGGTTTGGTTAGGTTATATTACGTTATTGATGTATATAAAGGACCCACGGAGACGTAGAGGCCAACTCGCCAGGTACGTTTTCAAATATTACCGCCGAGATGTTAGGCTGGGTTAGGTTAGGTTATAATACGTTATTGATGTATAAAAAGATCCGACGGAGACGGAGAAACCAACTCGACAGGAATGTTGTCTAATATTACTGCCGAGATGTTAGGTTGGGTTAGGTTAGGTTATATTACGTTATTGATGTATATAAAGGTCCCACGGAGACGTAGAGGCCAACTCGTCAGAAGTGTTGTCAAATATTACCGCCGAGATGATAGGTTGGGTTAGGTTAGGTTAAATTACGTTATTGATGTATATAAAGGTCCAACGGAGACGTAGAGGCCAACTCGCCAGGAATGTTGTCAAATATTACCGCAGAGATGATAGGTTGGGTTAGGTTACGTTATATTACGTTATTGATGTTTATGAAGGTCAAACGGAGACGTAGAGGACAACTCGCCAGGAATGATGTCAAATATTACCGCCGAAATGTTAGGTTGGGTTAGGTTAGGCTATATTACGTTATTGATGTATATTAAGGTCCCACGGAGACGTAGATGTCAAATCGCAATAAATCTTTTCAAATATTACCGCCGAGATGTTAGGTTGGGTTAGGTTAGGTTATATTACGTTATGGATGTCTATAAAGGTCCCGCGGAGACGTAGAGGCCAACAAGCCAGGAATGTGATCAAATATTACCGCTGAGATGTTAGGTTGGGTTAGGTTTGGTTCTATTACGTTATTGATGTATATAAATGTCCCACGGAGACGTAGAGGCCAACTCGCCAGGTATGTTTTCAAATATTACAGCCGAGATGTTAGGTTGGGTTAGGTTAGGTTATATTACGTTATTGATGTATAAAAGGATCCCACGGAGACGGAGAAGCCAACTCGCCAGGAATGTTTTCAAATATTACCGCCGAGATGTTAGGTTGGGTTAGGTTAGGTTATATTTCGTTACTGATGTATATGAAGGTCCCACGGAGACGTAGAGGCCAACTCGCCAGGAATGTTTTCAAATATTACCGCCGAGATGTTAGATTGGGTTAGGTTAGGTTATATTTCGTTATTGATGTATATGAAGGTCCCACGGAGACGTAGAGGCCAACTCGCCAGGTATGTTGTCAAATATTACCGCCGAGATGTTAGGTTGGGTTAGGTTAGGTTATATTACGTTATGGATGTATATAAAGGTCCCACGGAGACGTAGAGGCCAACTCGCCAGGTATGTTTTCAAATATTACCGCCGAGATGTTAGGCTGGGTTAGGTTAGGTTATATTACGTTATTGATGTATAAAAAGATCCCACGGAGACGGAGAAACCAACTCGACAGGAATGTTGCCTAATATTACCGCCGAGATGTTATGTTGGGTTAGGTTAGGTTATATTACGTTATTGATGTATATAAATGTCCCGCGGAGACGGAGAAGCCAACTCGCCAGGAATGTTGTCAAATATTACCGCCGAGATGTTAGGTTGGGTTTGGTTAGGTTATATTACGTTATTGATGTATATAAAGGACCCACGGAGACGTAGAGGCCAACTCGCCAGGTACGTTTTCAAATATTACCGCCGAGATGTTAGGCTGGGTTAGGTTAGGTTATAATACGTTATTGATGTATAAAAAGATCCGACGGAGACGGAGAAACCAACTCGACAGGAATGTTGTCTAATATTACTGCCGAGATGTTAGGTTGGGTTAGGTTAGGTTATATTACGTTATTGATGTATATAAAGGTCCCACGGAGACGTAGAGGCCAACTCGTCAGAAGTGTTGTCAAATATTACCGCCGAGATGATAGGTTGGGTTAGGTTAGGTTAAATTACGTTATTGATGTATATAAAGGTCCAACGGAGACGTAGAGGCCAACTCGCCAGGAATGTTGTCAAATATTACCGCAGAGATGATAGGTTGGGTTAGGTTACGTTATATTACGTTATTGATGTTTATGAAGGTCAAACGGAGACGTAGAGGCCAACTCGCCAGGAATGATGTCAAATAATACCGCCGAGATGTTAGGTTGGGTTAGGTTAGGTTAAATTACGTTATTGATGTATATAAAGGTCCAACGGAGACGTAGAGGCCAACTCGCCAGGAATGTTGTCAAATATTACCGCAGAGATGATAGGTTGGGTTAGGTTACGTTATATTACGTTATTGATGTTTATGAAGGTCAAACGGAGACGTAGAGGACAACTCGCCAGGAATGATGTCAAATATTACCGCCGAAATGTTAGGTTGGGTTAGGTTAGGCTATATTACGTTATTGATGTATATTAAGGTCCCACGGAGACGTAGATGTCAAATCGCAATGAATCTTTTCAAATATTACCGCCGAGATGTTAGGTTGGGTTAGGTTAGGTTATATTACGTTATGGATGTCTATAAAGGTCCCGCGGAGACGTAGAGGCCAACAAGCCAGGAATGTGATCAAATATTACCGCCGAGATGTTAGGCTGGGTTAGGTTAGGTTATATTACGTTATTGATGTATAAAAAGATCCCACGGAGACGGAGAAACCAACTCGACAGGAATGTTGCCTAATATTACCGCCGAGATGTTAGGTTGGGTTAGGTTAGGTTATATTACGTTATTGATGTATATAAATGTCCCGCGGAGACGGAGAAGCCAACTCGCCAGGAATGTTGTCAAATATTACCGCCGAGATGTTAGGTTGGGTTTGGTTAGGTTATATTACGTTATTGATGTATATAAAGGTCCCACGGAGACGTAGAGGCCAACTCGCCAGGTACGTTTTCAAATATTACCGCCGGGATGTTAGGCTGGGTTAGGTTAGGTTATATTACGTTATTGATGTATAAAAAGATCCCACGGAGACGGAGAAACCAACTCGACAGGAATGTTGTCTAATATTACTTCCGAGATGTTAGGTTGGGTTAGGTTAGGTTATATTACGTTATTGATGTATATAAAGGTCGCACGGAGACGTAGAGGCCAACTCGTCAGAAGTGTTGTCAAATATTACCGCCGAGATGATAGGTTGGGTTAGGTTACGTTATATTACGTTATTGATGTTTATGAAGGTCAAACGGAGACGTAGAGGCCAACTCCCCAGGAATGATGTCAAATATAACCGCCGAAATGTTAGGTTGGGTTAGGTTAGGTTATATTACGTTATTGATGTATATAAATGTACCACGGAGACGTAGATGCCAACTCGCCATGAATGTTTTCAAATATTACCGCTGAGATGTTAGGTTGGGTAAGGTTAGGTTATATTACGTTATTGATGTATATAAAGGTCCCACGGAGACGTAGAGGCCAACTCGCCAGGTATGTTTTCAAATATTACCGCCGAGATGTTAGGTTGGGTTAGGTTAGGCTATATCACGTTATAGATGTATATAAAGGCCCCGCGGAGACGTAGAGGCCAACAAGCCAGGAATGTGATCAAATATTACCGCCGAGATGATAGGTTGGGTTAGGTTAGGCTATATTACGTTATTGATGTATATGAAGGTCCCACGGAGACGTAGATGCCAAATCGACATGAATGTTTTCAAATATTACCGCCGAGATGTTAGGTTTGGTTAGGTTAGGTTATATCACGTTATAGATGTATATAAAGGTCCCGCGGAGACGTAGAGGCCAACTCGCCAGGTATGTTTTCAAATATTACCGCCGAAATGTTAGGTTGGGTTAGCTTAGGCTATATTACGTTATTGATGTATATGAAGGTCCGACGGAGACGTAGATGCCAACTCGCCAGGAATGTTTTCAAATATTACCGCCGAGATGTTAGGTTGGGTTAGGTTAGGTTATATTTCGTTATTGATGTATATGAAGGTTCCACGGAGATGCAGAGGCAAACTCGCCAGTTATGTTGTCAAATATTACCGCCGAGATGTTAGGTTGGGTTAGGTTAGGCTATATTACGTTATTGATGTATATAAATGTCCCACGGAGACGGAGAAGCCAACTCGCCAGGAATGTTGTCAAATAATACCGCCGAGATTTTAGGTTGGGTTAGGTTAGGTTAAATTACGTTATTGATGTATATGAAGGTCCCACGGAGACGTAGAGGCGAACGCGCCAGGAATGTTGTCAAATATTACCGCCGAGATGATAGGTTGGGTTAGGTTACGTTATATTACGTTATTGATGTTTATGAAGGTCAAACGGAGACGTAGAGGCCAACTCGCCAGGAATGATGTCAAATAATACCGCCGAGATGTTAGGTTGGGTTAGGTTAGGTTAAATTACGTTATTGATGTATATAAAGGTCCAACGGAGACGTAGAGGCCAACTCGCCAGGAATGTTGTCAAATATTACCGCAGAGATGATAGGTTGGGTTAGGTTACGTTATATTACGTTATTGATGTTTATGAAGGTCAAACGGAGACGTAGAGGACAACTCGCCAGGAATGATGTCAAATCTTACCGCCGAAATGTTAGGTTGGGTTAGGTTAGGCTATATTACGTTATTGATGTATATTAAGGTCCCACGGAGACGTAGATGTCAAATCGCAATGAATCTTTTCAAATATTACCGCCGAGATGTTAGGTTGGGTTAGGTTAGGTTATATTACGTTATGGATGTCTATAAAGGTCCCGCGGAGACGTAGAGGCCAACAAGCCAGGAATGTGATCAAATATTACCGCCGAGATGTTAGGTTGGGTTAGGTTTGGTTCTATTACGTTATTGATGTATATAAATGTTCCACGGAGACGTAGAGGCCAACTCGCCAGGTATGTTTTCAAATATTACAGCCGAGATGTTAGATTCTGTTAGGTTAGGTTATATTACGTTATTGATGTATATAAAGGATCCCACGGAGACGGAGAAGCCAACTCGCCAGGAATGTTTGCAAATATTACCGCCGAGATGTTAGGTTGGGTTAGGTTAGGTTATATTACGTTATGGATGTATATAAAGGTCCCACGGAGACGTAGAGGCCAACTCGCCAGGTATGTTTTCAAATATTACCGCCGAGATGTTAGGCTGGGTTAGGTTAGGTTATATTACGTTATTGATGTATAAAAAGATCCCACGGAGACGGAGAAACCAACTCGACAGGAATGTTGCCTAATATTACCGCCGAGATGTTAGGTTGGGTTAGGTTAGGTTATATTACGTTATTGATGTATATAAATGTCCCGCGGAGACGGAGAAGCCAACTCGCCAGGAATGTTGTCAAATATTACCGCCGAGATGTTAGGTTGGGTTTGGTTAGGTTATATTACGTTATTGATGTATATAAAGGACCCACGGAGACGTAGAGGCCAACTCGCCAGGTACGTTTTCAAATATTACCGCCGAGATGTTAGGCTGGGTTAGGTTAGGTTATAATACGTTACTGATGTATAAAAAGATCCGACGGAGACGGAGAAACCAACTCGACAGGAATGTTGTCTAATATTACTGCCGAGATGTTAGGTTGGGTTAGGTTAGGTTATATTACGTTATTGATGTATATAAAGGTCCCACGGAGACGTAGAGGCCAACTCGTCAGAAGTGTTGTCAAATATTACCGCCGAGATGATAGGTTGGGTTAGGTTAGGTTAAATAACGTTATTGATGTATATAAAGGTCCAACGGAGACGTAGAGGCCAACTCGCCAGGAATGTTGTCAAATATTACCGCAGAGATGATAGGTTGGGTTAGGTTACGTTATATTACGTTATTGATGTTTATGAAGGTCAAACGGAGACGTAGAGGACAACTCGCCAGGAATGATGTCAAATATTACCGCCGAAATGTTAGGTTGGGTTAGGTTAGGCTATATTACGTTATTGATGTATATTAAGGTCCCACGGAGACGTAGATGTCAAATCGCAATAAATCTTTTCAAATATTACCGCCGAGATGTTAGGTTGGGTTAGGTTAGGTTATATTACGTTATGGATGTCTATAAAGGTCCCGCGGAGACGTAGAGGCCAACAAGCCAGGAATGTGATCAAATATTACCGCCGAGATGTTAGGTTGGGTTAGGTTTGGTTCTATTACGTTATTGATGTATATAAATGTCCCACGGAGACGTAGAGGCCAACTCGCCAGGTATGTTTTCAAATATTACAGCCGAGATGTTAGGTTGGGTTAGGTTAGGTTATATTACGTTATTGATGTATAAAAGGATCCCACGGAGACGGAGAAGCCAACTCGCCAGGAATGTTTTCAAATATTACCGCCGAGATGTTAGGTTGGGTTAGGTTAGGTTATATTTCGTTACTGATGTATATGAAGGTCCCACGGAGACGTAGAGGCCAACTCGCCAGGAATGTTTTCAAATATTACCGCCGAGATGTTAGATTGGGTTAGGTTAGGTTATATTTCGTTATTGATGTATATGAAGGTCCCACGGAGACGTAGAGGCCAACTCGCCAGGTATGTTGTCAAATATTACCGCCGAGATGTTAGGTTGGGTTAGGTTAGGTTATATTACGTTATGGATGTATATAAAGGTCCCACGGAGACGTAGAGGCCAACTCGCCAGGTATGTTTTCAAATATTACCGCCGAGATGTTAGGCTGGGTTAGGTTAGGTTATATTACGTTATTGATGTATAAAAAGATCCCACGGAGACGGAGAAACCAACTCGACAGGAATGTTGCCTAATATTACCGCCGAGATGTTATGTTGGGTTAGGTTAGGTTATATTACGTTATTGATGTATATAAATGTCCCGCGGAGACGGAGAAGCCAACTCGCCAGGAATGTTGTCAAATATTACCGCCGAGATGTTAGGTTGGGTTTGGTTAGGTTATATTACGTTATTGATGTATATAAAGGACCCACGGAGACGTAGAGGCCAACTCGCCAGGTACGTTTTCAAATATTACCGCCGAGATGTTAGGCTGGGTTAGGTTAGGTTATAATACGTTATTGATGTATAAAAAGATCCGACGGAGACGGAGAAACCAACTCGACAGGAATGTTGTCTAATATTACTGCCGAGATGTTAGGTTGGGTTAGGTTAGGTTATATTACGTTATTGATGTATATAAAGGTCCCACGGAGACGTAGAGGCCAACTCGTCAGAAGTGTTGTCAAATATTACCGCCGAGATGATAGGTTGGGTTAGGTTAGGTTAAATTACGTTATTGATGTATATAAAGGTCCAACGGAGACGTAGAGGCCAACTCGCCAGGAATGTTGTCAAATATTACCGCAGAGATGATAGGTTGGGTTAGGTTACGTTATATTACGTTATTGATGTTTATGAAGGTCAAACGGAGACGTAGAGGCCAACTCGCCAGGAATGATGTCAAATAATACCGCCGAGATGTTAGGTTGGGTTAGGTTAGGTTAAATTACGTTATTGATGTATATAAAGGTCCAACGGAGACGTAGAGGCCAACTCGCCAGGAATGTTGTCAAATATTACCGCAGAGATGATAGGTTGGGTTAGGTTACGTTATATTACGTTATTGATGTTTATGAAGGTCAAACGGAGACGTAGAGGACAACTCGCCAGGAATGATGTCAAATATTACCGCCGAAATGTTAGGTTGGGTTAGGTTAGGCTATATTACGTTATTGATGTATATTAAGGTCCCACGGAGACGTAGATGTCAAATCGCAATGAATCTTTTCAAATATTACCGCCGAGATGTTAGGTTGGGTTAGGTTAGGTTATATTACGTTATGGATGTCTATAAAGGTCCCGCGGAGACGTAGAGGCCAACAAGCCAGGAATGTGATCAAATATTACCGCCGAGATGTTAGGCTGGGTTAGGTTAGGTTATATTACGTTATTGATGTATAAAAAGATCCCACGGAGACGGAGAAACCAACTCGACAGGAATGTTGCCTAATATTACCGCCGAGATGTTAGGTTGGGTTAGGTTAGGTTATATTACGTTATTGATGTATATAAATGTCCCGCGGAGACGGAGAAGCCAACTCGCCAGGAATGTTGTCAAATATTACCGCCGAGATGTTAGGTTGGGTTTGGTTAGGTTATATTACGTTATTGATGTATATAAAGGTCCCACGGAGACGTAGAGGCCAACTCGCCAGGTACGTTTTCAAATATTACCGCCGGGATGTTAGGCTGGGTTAGGTTAGGTTATATTACGTTATTGATGTATAAAAAGATCCCACGGAGACGGAGAAACCAACTCGACAGGAATGTTGTCTAATATTACTTCCGAGATGTTAGGTTGGGTTAGGTTAGGTTATATTACGTTATTGATGTATATAAAGGTCGCACGGAGACGTAGAGGCCAACTCGTCAGAAGTGTTGTCAAATATTACCGCCGAGATGATAGGTTGGGTTAGGTTACGTTATATTACGTTATTGATGTTTATGAAGGTCAAACGGAGACGTAGAGGCCAACTCCCCAGGAATGATGTCAAATATAACCGCCGAAATGTTAGGTTGGGTTAGGTTAGGTTATATTACGTTATTGATGTATATAAATGTACCACGGAGACGTAGATGCCAACTCGCCATGAATGTTTTCAAATATTACCGCTGAGATGTTAGGTTGGGTAAGGTTAGGTTATATTACGTTATTGATGTATATAAAGGTCCCACGGAGACGTAGAGGCCAACTCGCCAGGTATGTTTTCAAATATTACCGCCGAGATGTTAGGTTGGGTTAGGTTAGGCTATATCACGTTATAGATGTATATAAAGGCCCCGCGGAGACGTAGAGGCCAACAAGCCAGGAATGTGATCAAATATTACCGCCGAGATGATAGGTTGGGTTAGGTTAGGCTATATTACGTTATTGATGTATATGAAGGTCCCACGGAGACGTAGATGCCAAATCGACATGAATGTTTTCAAATATTACCGCCGAGATGTTAGGTTTGGTTAGGTTAGGTTATATCACGTTATAGATGTATATAAAGGTCCCGCGGAGACGTAGAGGCCAACTCGCCAGGTATGTTTTCAAATATTACCGCCGAAATGTTAGGTTGGGTTAGCTTAGGCTATATTACGTTATTGATGTATATGAAGGTCCGACGGAGACGTAGATGCCAACTCGCCAGGAATGTTTTCAAATATTACCGCCGAGATGTTAGGTTGGGTTAGGTTAGGTTATATTTCGTTATTGATGTATATGAAGGTTCCACGGAGATGCAGAGGCAAACTCGCCAGTTATGTTGTCAAATATTACCGCCGAGATGTTAGGTTGGGTTAGGTTAGGCTATATTACGTTATTGATGTATATAAATGTCCCACGGAGACGGAGAAGCCAACTCGCCAGGAATGTTGTCAAATAATACCGCCGAGATTTTAGGTTGGGTTAGGTTAGGTTAAATTACGTTATTGATGTATATGAAGGTCCCACGGAGACGTAGAGGCGAACGCGCCAGGAATGTTGTCAAATATTACCGCCGAGATGATAGGTTGGGTTAGGTTACGTTATATTACGTTATTGATGTTTATGAAGGTCAAACGGAGACGTAGAGGCCAACTCGCCAGGAATGATGTCAAATAATACCGCCGAGATGTTAGGTTGGGTTAGGTTAGGTTAAATTACGTTATTGATGTATATAAAGGTCCAACGGAGACGTAGAGGCCAACTCGCCAGGAATGTTGTCAAATATTACCGCAGAGATGATAGGTTGGGTTAGGTTACGTTATATTACGTTATTGATGTTTATGAAGGTCAAACGGAGACGTAGAGGACAACTCGCCAGGAATGATGTCAAATTTTACCGCCGAAATGTTAGGTTGGGTTAGGTTAGGCTATATTACGTTATTGATGTATATTAAGGTCCCACGGAGACGTAGATGTCAAATCGCAATGAATCTTTTCAAATATTACCGCCGAGATGTTAGGTTGGGTTAGGTTAGGTTATATTACGTTATGGATGTCTATAAAGGTCCCGCGGAGACGTAGAGGCCAACAAGCCAGGAATGTGATCAAATATTACCGCCGAGATGTTAGGTTGGGTTAGGTTTGGTTCTATTACGTTATTGATGTATATAAATGTCCCACGGAGACGTAGAGGCCAACTCGCCAGGTATGTTTTCAAATATTACAGCCGAGATGTTAGATTCTGTTAGGTTAGGTTATATTACGTTATTGATGTATATAAAGGATCCCACGGAGACGGAGAAGCCAACTCGCCAGGAATGTTTGCAAATATTACCGCCGAGATGTTAGGTTGGGTTAGGTTAGGTTATATTTCGTTATTGATGTATATGAAGGTCCCACGGAGACGTAGAGGCCAACTCGCCAGGTATGTTGTCAAATATTACCGCCGAGATGTTAGGTTGGTTTAGGTTAGGTTATATTACGTTATGGATGTATATAAAGGTCCCACGGAGACGTAGAGGCCAACTCGCCAGGTATGTTTTCAAATATTACCGCCGAGATGTTAGGCTGGGTTAGGTTAGGTTATATTACGTTATTGATGTATAAAAAGATCCCACGGAGACGGAGAAACCAACTCGACAGGAATGTTGCCTAATATTACCGCCGAGATGTTAGGTTGGGTTAGGTTAGGTTATATTACGTTATTGATGTATATAAATGTCCCGCGGAGACGGAGAAGCCAACTCGCCAGGAATGTTGTCAAATATTACCGCCGAGATGTTAGGTTGGGTTTGGTTAGGTTATATTACGTTATTGATGTATATAAAGGACCCACGGAGACGTAGAGGCCAACTCGCCAGGTACGTTTTCAAATATTACCGCCGAGATGTTAGGCTGGGTTAGGTTAGGTTATAATACGTTACTGATGTATAAAAAGATCCGACGGAGACGGAGAAACCAACTCGACAGGAATGTTGTCTAATATTACTGCCGAGATGTTAGGTTGGGTTAGGTTAGGTTATATTACGTTATTGATGTATATAAAGGTCCCACGGAGACGTAGAGGCCAACTCGTCAGAAGTGTTGTCAAATATTACCGCCGAGATGATAGGTTGGGTTAGGTTAGGTTAAATAACGTTATTGATGTATATAAAGGTCCAACGGAGACGTAGAGGCCAACTCGCCAGGAATGTTGTCAAATATTACCGCAGAGATGATAGGTTGGGTTAGGTTACGTTATATTACGTTATTGATGTTTATGAAGGTCAAACGGAGACGTAGAGGACAACTCGCCAGGAATGATGTCAAATATTACCGCCGAAATGTTAGGTTGGGTTAGGTTAGGCTATATTACGTTATTGATGTATATTAAGGTCCCACGGAGACGTAGATGTCAAATCGCAATAAATCTTTTCAAATATTACCGCCGAGATGTTAGGTTGGGTTAGGTTAGGTTATATTACGTTATGGATGTCTATAAAGGTCCCGCGGAGACGTAGAGGCCAACAAGCCAGGAATGTGATCAAATATTACCGCCGAGATGTTAGGTTGGGTTAGGTTTGGTTCTATTACGTTATTGATGTATATAAATGTCCCACGGAGACGTAGAGGCCAACTCGCCAGGTATGTTTTCAAATATTACAGCCGAGATGTTAGGTTGGGTTAGGTTAGGTTATATTACGTTATTGATGTATAAAAGGATCCCACGGAGACGGAGAAGCCAACTCGCCAGGAATGTTTTCAAATATTACCGCCGAGATGTTAGGTTGGGTTAGGTTAGGTTATATTTCGTTATTGATGTATATGAAGGTCCCACGGAGACGTAGAGGCCAACTCGCCAGGAATGTTTTCAAATATTACCGCCGAGATGTTAGGTTGGGTTAGGTTAGGTTATATTTCGTTATTGATGTATATGAAGGTCCCACGGAGACGTAGAGGCCAACTCGCCAGGTATGTTGTCAAATATTACCGCCGAGATGTTAGGTTGGGTTAGGTTAGGTTATATTACGTTATGGATGTATATAAAGGTCCCACGGAGACGTAGAGGCCAACTCGCCAGGTATGTTTTCAAATATTACCGCCGAGATGTTAGGCTGGGTTAGGTTAGGTTATATTACGTTATTGATGTATAAAAAGATCCCACGGAGACGGAGAAACCAACTCGACAGGAATGTTGCCTAATATTACCGCCGAGATGTTAGGTTGGGTTAGGTTAGGTTATATTACGTTATTGATGTATATAAATGTCCCGCGGAGACGGAGAAGCCAACTCGCCAGGAATGTTGTCAAATATTACTGCCGAGATGTTAGGTTGGGTTTGGTTAGGTTATATTACGTTATTGATGTATATAAAGGACCCACGGAGACGTAGAGGCCAACTCGCCAGGTACGTTTTCAAATATTACCGCCGAGATGTTAGGCTGGGTTAGGTTAGGTTATAATACGTTATTGATGTATAAAAAGATCCGACGGAGACGGAGAAACCAACTCGACAGGAATGTTGTCTAATATTACTGCCGAGATGTTAGGTTGGGTTAGGTTAGGTTATATTACGTTATTGATGTATATAAAGGTCCCACGGAGACGTAGAGGCCAACTCGTCAGAAGTGTTGTCAAATATTACCGCCGAGATGATAGGTTGGGTTAGGTTAGGTTAAATTACGTTATTGATGTATATAAAGGTCCAACGGAGACGTAGAGGCCAACTCGCCAGGAATGTTGTCAAATATTACCGCAGAGATGATAGGTTGGGTTAGGTTACGTTATATTACGTTATTGATGTATATTAAGGTCCCACGGAGACGTAGATGTCAAATCGCAATGAATCTTTTCAAATATTACCGCCGAGATGTTAGGTTGGGTTAGGTTAGGTTATATTACGTTATGGATGTCTATAAAGGTCCCGCGGAGACGTAGAGGCCAACAAGCCAGGAATGTGATCAAATATTACCGCCGAGATGTTAGGTTGGGTTAGGTTTGGTTCTATTACGTTATTGATGTATATAAATGTCCCACGGAGACGTAGAGGCCAACTCGCCAGGTATGTTTTCAAATATTACAGCCGAGATGTTAGGTTGGGTTAGGTTAGGTTATATTACGTTATTGATGTATAAAAGGATCCCACGGAGACGGAGAAGCCAACTCGCCAGGAATGTTTTCAAATATTACCGCCGAGATGTTAGGTTGGGTTAGGTTAGGTTATATTTCGTTATTGATGTATATGAAGGTCCCACGGAGACGTAGAGGCCAACTCGCCAGGTATGTTGTTAAATATTACCGCCGAGATGTTAGGTTGGGTTAGGTTAGGTTATATTACGTTATGGATGTATATAAAGGTCCCACGGAGACGTAGAGGCCAACTCGCCAGGTATGTTTTCAAATATTACCGCCGAGATGTTAGGCTGGGTTAGGTTAGGTTATATTACGTTATTGATGTATAAAAAGATCCCACGGAGACGGAGAAACCAACTCGACAGGAATGTTGCCTAATATTACCGCCGAGATGTTAGGTTGGGTTAGGTTAGGTTATATTACGTTATTGATGTATATAAAGGTCCCACGGAGACGGAGAAGCCAACTCGCCAGGAATGTTTTCAAATATTACCGCCGAGATGTTAGGTTGGGTTAGGTTAGGTTATATTTCGTTATTGATGTATATGAAGGTCCCACGGAGACGTAGAGGCCAACTCGCCAGGTATGTTGTCAAATATTACCGCCGAGATGTTAGGTTGGGTTAGGTTAGGTTATATTACGTTATGGATGTATATAAAGGTCCCACGGAGACGGAGAAGCCAACTCGCCAGGAATGTTGTCAAATATTACCGCCGAGATGATAGGTTGGGTTAGGTTACGTTATATTACGTTATTGATGTTTATGAAGGTCAAACGGAGACGTAGAGGCCAACTCGCCAGGAATGATGTCAAATAATACCGCCGAGATGTTAGGTTGGGTTAGGTTAGGTTAAATTACGTTATTGATGTATATAAAGGTCCAACGGAGACGTAGACGCCAACTCGCCAGGAATGTTGTCAAATATTACCGCAGAGATGATAGGTTGGGTTAGGTTACGTTATATTACGTTATTGATGTTTATGAAGGTCAAACGGAGACGTAGAGGACAACTCGCCAGGAATGATGTCAAATATTACCGCCGAAATGTTAGGTTGGGTTAGGTTAGGCTATATTACGTTATTGATGTATATTAAGGTCCCACGGAGACGTAGATGTCAAATCGCAATGAATCTTTTCAAATATTACCGCCGAGATGTTAGGTTGGGTTAGGTTAGGTTATATTACGTTATGGATGTCTATAAAGGTCCCGCGGAGACGTAGAGGCCAACAAGCCAGGAATGTGATCAAATATTACCGCCGAGATGTTAGGTTGGGTTAGGTTTGGTTCTATTACGTTATTGATGTATATAAATGTCCCACGGAGACGTAGAGGCCAACTCGCCAGGTATGTTTTCAAATATTACAGCCGAGATGTTAGGTTGGGTTAGGTTAGGTTATATTACGTTATTGATGTATATAAATGTCCCGCGGAGACGGAGAAGCCAACTCGCCAGGAATGTTGTCAAATATTACCGCCGAGATGTTAGGTTGGGTTTGGTTAGGTTATATTACGTTATTGATGTATATAAAGGACCCACGGAGACGTAGAGGCCAAGTCGCCAGGTACGTTTTCAAATATTACCGCCGAGATGTTAGGCTGGGTTAGGTTAGTGTATAATACGTTGTTGATGTATAAAAAGATCCGACGGAGACGGAGAAACCAACTCGACAGGAATGTTGTCTAATATTACTGCCGAGATGTTAGGTTGGGTTAGGTTAGGTTATATTACGTTATTGATGTATATAAAGGTCCCACGGAGACGTAGAGGCCAACTCGTCAGAAGTGTTGTCAAATATTACCGCCGAGATGATAGGTTGGGTTAGGTTAGGTTAAATTACGTTAATGATGTATATAAAGGTCCCGCGGAGACGTAGAGGCCAACAAGCCAGGAATGTGATCAAATATTACCGCCGAGATGATAGGTTGGGTTAGGTTAGGCTATATTACGTTATGGATGTCTATAAAGGTCCTGCGGAGACGTAGTTGCCAACAAGCCAGGAATGTGATCAAATATTACCGCCGAGAAGTTAGGTTGGGTTAGGTTTGGTTATATTACGTTATTGATGTATATAAATGTCCCACGGACACGTAGAGGCCAACTCGCCAGGTATGTTTTCAAATATTACAGCCGAGATGTTAGGTTGGGTTAGGTTAGGTTATATTACGTTATTGATGTATAAAAGGATCCCACGGAGACGGAGAAGCCAACTCGCCAGGAATGTTTTCAAATATTACCGCCGAGATGTTAGGTTGGGTTAGGTTAGGTTATATTTCGTTATTGATGTATATGAAGGTCCCACGGAGACGTAGAGGCCAACTCGCCAGGTATGTTGTCAAATATTACCGCCGAGATGTTAGGTTGGGTTAGGTTAGGTTATATTACGTTATGGATGTATATAAAGGTCCCACGGAGACGTAGAGGCCAACTCGCCAGGTATGTTTTCAAATATTACCGCCGAGATGTTAGGCTGGGTTAGGTTAGGTTATATTACGTTATTGATGTATAAAAAGATCCCACGGAGACGGAGAAGCCAACTCGCCAGGAATGTTTTCAAATATTACCGCCGAGATGTTAGGTTGGGTTAGGTTAGGTTATATTTCGTTATTGATGTATATGAAGGTCCCACAGAGACGTAGAGGCCAACTCGCCAGGTATGTTGTCAAATATTACCGCCGAGATGTTAGGTTGGGTTAGGTCAGGTTATATTACGTTATTGATGTATATAAAGGCCCCGCGGAGACGTAGAGGCCAACAAGCCAGGAATGTGATCAAATATTACCGCCGAGATGATAGATTGGGTTAGGTTAGGCTATATTACGTTATTGATGTATATGAAGGTCCCACGGAGACGTAGATGCCAAATCGACATGAATGTTTTCAAATATTACCGCCGAGATGTTAGGTTTGGTTAGGTTAGGTTATATCACGTTATAGATGTATATAAAGGTCCCGCGGAGACGTAGAGGCCAACTCGCCAGGTATGTTGTCAAATATTACCGCCGAGATGTTAGGTTGGGTTAGGTTAGGTTATATTACGTTATGGATGTATATAAAGGTCCCACGGAGACGTAGAGGCCAACTCGCCAGGTATGTTTTCAAATATTACCGCCGAGATGTTAGGCTGGGTTAGGTTAGGTTATATTACGTTATTGATGTATAAAAAGATCCCACGGAGACGGAGAAACCAACTCGACAGGAATGTTGCCTAATATTACCGCCGAGATGTTAGGTTGGGTTAGGTTAGGTTATATTACGTTATTGATGTATATAAATGTCCCGCGGAGACGGAGAAGCCAACTCGCCAGGAATGTTGTCAAATATTACCGCCGAGATGTTAGGTTGGGTTTGGTTAGGTTATATTACGTTATTGATGTATATAAAGGACCCACGGTGACGTAGAGGCCAACTCGCCAGGTACGTTTTCAAATATTACCGCCGAGGTGTTAGGCTGGGTTAGGTTAGGCTATATCACGTTATAGATGTATATAAAGGTCCCGCGGAGACGTAGAGGCCAACTCGCCATGAATGTTGTCAAATATTACCGCCGAAATGTTAGGTTGGGTTAGGTTAGGCTATATTACGTTATTGGTGTATATGAAGGTCCGACGGAGACGTAGATGCCAACTCGCCAGGAATGTTTTCAAATATTACCGCCGAGATGTTAGGTTGGGTTAGGTTTGGTTATATTACGTTATTGATGTATATAAATGTCCCACGGAGACGTAGAGGCCAACTCGCCAGGTATGTTTTCAAATATTACAGCCGAGATGTTAGGTTGGGTTAGGTTAGGTTATATTACGTTATTGATGTATAAAAGGATCTCACGGAGACGGAGAAGCCAACTCGCCAGGAATGTTTTCAAATATTACCGCCGAGATGTTAGGTTGGGTTAGGTTAGGTTATATTTCGTTATTGATGTATATGAAGGTCCCACAGAGACGTAGAGGCCAACTCGCCAGGTATGTTGTCAAATATTACCGCCGAGATGTTAGGTTGGGTTAGGTCAGGTTATATTACGTTATTGATGTATATAAATGTCCCACGGAGACGTAGAGGCCAAATCGCCAGGTATGTTTTCAAATATTACCGCCGAAATGTTAGGCTGGGTTAGGTTAGGTTATATTACGTTATTGATGTATAAAAAGATCCCACGGAGACGGAGAAACCAACTCGACAGGAATGTTGCCTAATATTACCGCCGAGATGTTAGGTTGGGTTAGGTTAGGTTATATTACGTTATTGATGTATATAAATGTCCCGCGGAGACGGAGAAGCCAACTCGCCAGGAATGTTGTCAAATATTACCGCCGAGATGTTAGGTTGGGTTTGGTTAGGTTATATTACGTTATTGATGTATATAAAGGACCCACGGAGACGTAGAGGCCAACTCGCCAGGTACGTTTTCAAATATTACCGCCGAGATGTTAGGCTGGGTTAGGTTAGGTTATGATACGTTATTGATGTATAAAAAGATCCCACGGAGACGGAGAAACCAACTCGACAGGAATGTTGTCTAATATTACTGCCGAGATGTTAGGTTGGGTTAGGTTAGGTTATATTACGTTATTGATGTATATAAAGGTCCCACGGAGACGTAGAGGCCAACTCGTCAGAAGTGTTGTCAAATATTACCGCCGAGATGATAGGTTGGATTAGGTTACGTTATATTACGTTATTGATGTTTATGAAGGACAAACGGAGACGTAGAGGCCAACTCGCCAGGAATGATGTCAAATAATAGCGCCGAGATGTTAGGTTGGGTTAGGTTAGGTTAAATTACGTTATTGATGTATATAAAGGTCCAACGGAGACGTAGAGGCCAACTCGCCAGGAATGTTGTCAAATATTACCGCAGAGATGATAGGTTGGGTTAGGTTACGTTATATTACGTTATTGATGTTTATGAAGGTCAAACGGAGACGTAGAGGACAACTCGCCAGGAATGATGTCAAATATTACCGCCGAAATGTTAGGTTGGGTTAGGTTAGGCTATATTACGTTATTGATGTATATTAAGGTCCCACGGAGACGTAGATGTCAAATCGCAATGAATCTTTTCAAATATTACCGCCGAGATGTTAGGTTGGGTTAGGTTAGGTTATATTACGTTATGGATGTCTATAAAGGTCCCGCGGAGACGTAGAGGCCAACAAGCCAGGAATGTGATCAAATATTACCGCCGAGATGTTAGGTTGGGTTAGGTTTGGTTATATTACGTTATTGATGTATATAAATGTCCCACGGAGACGTAGAGGCCAACTCGCCAGGTATGTTTTCAAATATTACAGCCGAGATGTTAGGTTGGGTTAGGTTAGGTTATATTACGTTATTGATGTATAAAAGGATCCCACGGAGACGGAGAAGCCATCTCGCCAGGAATGTTTTCAAATATTACCGCCGAGATGTTAGGTTGGGTTAGGTTAGGTTATATTTCGTTATTGATGTATATGAAGGTCCCACGGAGACGTAGAGGCCAACTCGCCAGGTATGTTGTCAAATATTACCGCCGAGATGTTAGGTTGGGTTAGGTTAGGTTATATTACGTTATTGATGTATATAAATGTCCCACGGAGACGTAGAGGCCAAATCGCCAGGTATGATTTCAAATATTACCGCCGAGATGTTAGGTTGGGTTATATTAGGTTATATTACGTTATGGATGTCTATAAAGGTCCCACGGAGACGTAGAGGCCAACTCGCCAGGTATGTTTTCAAGTATTACCGCCGAGATGTTAGGCTGGGTTAGGTTAGGTTATATTACGTTATTGATGTATAAAAAGATCCCACGGAGACGGAGAAACCAACTCAACAGGAATGTTGCCTAATATTACCGCCGAGATGTTAGGTTGGGTTAGGTTAGGTTATATTACGTTATTGATGTATATAAATGTCCCGCGGAGACGGAGAAGCCAACTCGCCAGGAATGTTGTCAAATATTACCGCCGAGATGTTAGGTTGGGTTTGGTTAGGTTATATTACGTTATTGATGTATATAAAGGTCCCACGGTGACGTAGAGGCCAACTCGCCAGGTACGTTTTCAAATATTACCGCCGAGATGTTAGGCTGGGTTAGGTTAGGTTATATTACGTTATTGATGTATGAAAAGATCCCACGGAGACGGAGAAACCAACTCGACAGGAATGTTGCCTAATATTACCGCCGAGATGTTAGGTTGGGTTAGGTTAGGTTATATTACGTTATTGATGTATATAAATGTCCCGCGGAGACGGAGAAGCCAACTCGCCAGGAATGTTGTCAAATATTACCGCCGAGATGTTAGGTTGGGTTTGGTTAGGTTATATTACGTTATTGATGTATATAAAGGACCCACGGAGACGTAGAGGCCAACTCGCCAGGTACGTTTTCAAATATTACCGCCGAGGTGTTAGGCTGGGTTAGGTTAGGCTATATCACGTTATAGATGTATATAAAGGTCCCGCGGAGACGTAGAGGGCAACAAGCCAGGAATGTGATCAAATATTACCGCCGAGATGATAGGTTGGGTTAGGTTAGGCTATATTACGTTATTGATGTATATGAAGGTCCCACGGAGACGTAGATGCCAAATCGACATGAATGTTTTCAAATATTACCGCCGAGATGTTAGGTTGGGTTATGTTAGGTTATATTACGTTATGGATGTCTATAAAGGTCCCACGGAGACGTAGAGGCCAACTCGCCAGGTATGTTTTCAAATATTACCGCCGAGATGTTAGGCTGGGTTAGGTTAGGTTATATTACGTTATTGATGTATAAAAAGATCCGACGGAGACGGAGAAACCAACTCGACAGGAATGTTGCCTAATATTACCGCCGAGATGTTAGGTTGGGTTAGGTGAGGTTATATTACGTTATTGATGTATATAAATGTCCCGCGGAGACGGAGAAGCCAACTCGCCAGGAATGTTGTCAAATATTACCGCCGAGATGTTAGGTTGGGTTTGGTTAGGTTATATTACGTTATTGATGTATATAAAGGACCCACGGAGACGTAGAGGCCAACTCGCCAGGTACGTTTTCAAATATTACCGCCGAGATGTTAGGCTGGGTTAGGTTAGGTTATGATACGTTATTGATGTATAAAAAGATCCCACGGAGACGGAGAAACCAACTCGACAGGAATGTTGTCTAATATTACTGCCGAGATGTTAGGTTGGGTTAGGTTAGGTTATATTACGTTATTGATGTATATAAAGGTCCCACGGAGACGTAGAGGCCAACTCGTCAGAAGTGTTGTCAAATATTACCGCCGAGATGATAGGTTGGATTAGGTTACGTTATATTACGTTATTGATGTTTATGAAGGACAAACGGAGACGTAGAGGCCAACTCGCCAGGAATGATGTCAAATAATACCGCCGAGATGTTAGGTTGGGTTAGCTTAGGTTAAATTACGTTATTGATGTATATTAAGGTCCCACGGAGACGTAGATGTCAAATCGCAATGAATCTTTTCAAATATTACCGCCGAGATGTTAGGTTGGGTTAGGTTAGGTTATATTACGTTATGGATGTCTATAAAGGTCCCGCGGAGACGTAGAGGCCAACAAGCCAGGAATGTGATCAAATATTACCGCCGAGATGTTAGGTTGGGTTAGGTTTGGTTATATTACGATATTGATGTATATAAATGTCCCACGGAGACGTAGAGGCCAACTCGCCAGGTATGTTTTCAAATATTACAGCCGAGATGTTAGGTTGGGTTAGGTTAGGTTATATTACGTTATTGATGTATAAAAGGATCCCACGGAGACGGAGAAGCTATCTCGCCAGGAATGTTTTCAAATATTACCGCCGAGATGTTAGGTTGGGTTAGGTTAGGTTATATTTCGTTATTGATGTATATGAAGGTCCCACGGAGACGTAGAGGCCAACTCGCCAGGAATGTTGTCAAATATTACCGCCGAGATGTTAGGTTGGGTTTGGTTAGGTTATATTACGTTATTGATGTATATAAAGGACCCACGGAGACGTAGAGGCCAACTCGCCAGGTACGTTTTCAAATATTACCGCCGAGGTGTTAGGCTGGGTTAGGTTAGGCTATATCACGTTATAGATGTATATAAAGGTCCCGCGGAGACGTAGAGGGCAACAAGCCAGGAATGTGATCAAATATTACCGCCGAGATGATAGGTTGGGTTAGGTTAGGCTATATTACGTTATTGATGTATATGAAGGTCCCACGGAGACGTAGATGCCAAATCGACATGAATGTTTTCAAATATTACCGCCGAGATGTTAGGTTGGGTTATGTTAGGTTATATTACGTTATGGATGTCTATAAAGGTCCCACGGAGACGTAGAGGCCAACTCGCCAGGTATGTTTTCAAATATTACCGCCGAGATGTTAGGCTGGGTTAGGTTAGGTTATATTACGTTATTGATGTATAAAAAGATCCGACGGAGACGGAGAAACCAACTCGACAGGAATGTTGCCTAATATTACCGCCGAGATGTTAGGTTGGGTTAGGTGAGGTTATATTACGTTATTGATGTATATAAATGTCCCGCGGAGACGGAGAAGCCAACTCGCCAGGAATGTTGTCAAATATTACCGCCGAAATGTTAGGTTGGGTTAGGTTAGGTTATATTACGTTATGGATGTCTATAAAGGTCCTGCGGAGACGTAGATGCCAACAAGCCAGGAATGTGATCAAATATTACCGCCGAGATGTTAGGTTGGGTTAGGTTTGGTTATATTACGTTATTGATGTATATAAATGTCCCACGGAGACGTAGAGGCCAACTCGCCAGGTATGTTTTCAAATATTACAGCCGAGATGTTAGGTTGGGTTAGGTTAGGTTATATTACGTTATTGATGTATAAAAGGATCTCACGGAGACGGAGAAGCCAACTCGCCAGGAATGTTTTCAAATATTACCGCCGAGATGTTAGGTTGGGTTAGGTTAGGTTATATTTCGTTATTGATGTATATGAAGGTCCCACAGAGACGTAGAGGCCAACTCGCCAGGTATGTTGTCAAATATTACCGCCGAGATGTTAGGTTGGGTTAGGTCAGGTTATATTACGTTATTGATGTATATAAATGTCCCACGGAGACGTAGAGGCCAAATCGCCAGGTATGTTTTCAAATATTACCGCCGAGATGTTAGGCTGGGTTAGGTTAGGTTATATTACGTTATTGATGTATCAAAAGATCCCACGGAGACGGAGAAACCAACTCGACAGGAATGTTGCCTAATATTACCGCCGAGATGTTAGGTTGGGTTAGGTTAGGTTATATTACGTTATTGATGTATATAAATGTCCCGCGGAGACGGAGAAGCCAACTCGCCAGGAATGTTGTCAAATATTACCGCCGAGATGTTAGGTTGGGTTTGGTTAGGTTATATTACGTTATTGATGTATATAAAGGACCCACGGAGACGTAGAGGCCAACTCGCCAGGTACGTTTTCAAATATTACCGCCGAGGTGTTAGGCTGGGTTAGGTTAGGCTATATCACGTTATAGATGTATATAAAGGTCCCGCGGAGACGGAGAAGCCAACTCGCCAGGAATGTTTTCAAATATTACCGCCGAGATGTTAGGTTGGGTTAGGTTAGGTTATATTTCGTTATTGATGTATATGAAGGTCCCACAGAGACGTAGAGGCCAACTCGCCAGGTATGTTGTCAAATATTACCGCCGAGATGTTAGGTTGGGTTAGGTCAGGTTATATTACGTTATTGATGTATATAAATGTCCCGCGGAGACGGAGAAGCCAACTCGCCAGGAATGTTGTCAAATATTACCGCCGAGATGTTAGGTTGGGTTTGGTTAGGTTATATTACGTTATTGATGTATATAAAGGACCCACGGAGACGTAGAGGCCAACTCGCCAGGTACGTTTTCAAATATTACCGCCGAGGTGTTAGGCTGGGTTAGGTTAGGCTATATCACGTTATAGATGTATATAAAGGTCCCGCGGAGACGGAGAAGCCAACTCGCCAGGAATGTTTTCAAATATTACCGCCGAGATGTTAGGTTGGGTTAGGTTAGGTTATATTTCGTTATTGATGTATATGAAGGTCCCACAGAGACGTAGATGCCAAATCGACATGAATGTTTTCAAATATTACCGCCGAGATGTTAGGTTGGGTTATGTTAGGTTATATTACGTTATGGATGTCTATAAAGGTCCCACGGAGACGTAGAGGCCAACTCGCCAGGTATGTTTTCAAATATTACCGCCGAGATGTTAGGCTGGGTTAGGTTAGGTTATATTACGTTATTGATGTATAAAAAGATCCGACGGAGACGGAGAAACCAACTCGACAGGAATGTTGCCTAATATTACCGCCGAGATGTTAGGTTGGGTTAGGTGAGGTTATATTACGTTATTGATGTATATAAATGTCCCGCGGAGACGGAGAAGCCAACTCGCCAGGAATGTTGTCAAATATTACCGCCGAGATGTTAGGTTGGGTTTGGTTAGGTTATATTACGTTATTGATGTATATAAAGGACCCACGGAGACGTAGAGGCCAACTCGCCAGGTACGTTTTCAAATATTACCGCCGAGATGTTAGGCTGGGTTAGGTTAGGTTATGATACGTTATTGATGTATAAAAAGATCCCACGGAGACGGAGAAACCAACTCGACAGGAATGTTGTCTAATATTACTGCCGAGATGTTAGGTTGGGTTAGGTTAGGTTATATTACGTTATTGATGTATATAAAGGTCCCACGGAGACGTAGAGGCCAACTCGTCAGAAGTGTTGTCAAATATTACCGCCGAGATGATAGGTTGGATTAGGTTACGTTATATTACGTTATTGATGTTTATGAAGGACAAACGGAGACGTAGAGGCCAACTCGCCAGGAATGATGTCAAATAATACCGCCGAGATGTTAGGTTGGGTTAGGTTAGGTTAAATTACGTTATTGATGTATATTAAGGTCCCACGGAGACGTAGATGTCAAATCGCAATGAATCTTTTCATATATTACCGCCGAGATGTTAGGTTGGGTTAGGTTAGGTTATATTACGTTATGGATGTCTATAAAGGTCCCGCGGAGACGTAGAGGCCAACAAGCCAGGAATGTGATCAAATTTTACCGCCGAGATGTTAGGTTGGGTTAGGTTTGGTTATATTACGATATTGATGTATATAAATGTCCCACGGAGACGTAGAGGCCAACTCGCCAGGTATGTTTTCAAATATTACAGCCGAGATGTTAGGTTGGGTTAGGTTAGGTTATATTACGTTATTGATGTATAAAAGGATCCCACGGAGACGGAGAAGCTATCTCGCCAGGAATGTTTTCAAATATTACCGCCGAGATGTTAGGTTGGGTTAGGTTAGGTTATATTTCGTTATTGATGTATATGAAGGTCCCACGGAGACGTAGAGGCCAACTCGCCAGGAATGTTGTCAAATATTACCGCCGAGATGTTAGGTTGGGTTTGGTTAGGTTATATTACGTTATTGATGTATATAAAGGACCCACGGAGACGTAGAGGCCAACTCGCCAGGTACGTTTTCAAATATTACCGCCGAGGTGTTAGGCTGGGTTAGGTTAGGCTATATCACGTTATAGATGTATATAAAGGTCCCGCGGAGACGTAGAGGGCAACAAGCCAGGAATGTGATCAAATATTACCGCCGAGATGATAGGTTGGGTTAGGTTAGGCTATATTACGTTATTGATGTATATGAAGGTCCCACGGAGACGTAGATGCCAAATCGACATGAATGTTTTCAAATATTACCGCCGAGATGTTAGGTTGGGTTATGTTAGGTTATATTACGTTATGGATGTCTATAAAGGTCCCACGGAGACGTAGAGGCCAACTCGCCAGGTATGTTTTCAAATATTACCGCCGAGATGTTAGGCTGGGTTAGGTTAGGTTATATTACGTTATTGATGTATAAAAAGATCCGACGGAGACGGAGAAACCAACTCGACAGGAATGTTGCCTAATATTACCGCCGAGATGTTAGGTTGGGTTAGGTGAGGTTATATTACGTTATTGATGTATATAAATGTCCCGCGGAGACGGAGAAGCCAACTCGCCAGGAATGTTGTCAAATATTACCGCCGAAATGTTAGGTTGGGTTAGGTTAGGTTATATTACGTTATGGATGTCTATAAAGGTCCTGCGGAGACGTAGATGCCAACAAGCCAGGAATGTGATCAAATATTACCGCCGAGATGTTAGGTTGGGTTAGGTTTGGTTATATTACGTTATTGATGTATATAAATGTCCCACGGAGACGTAGAGGCCAACTCGCCAGGTATGTTTTCAAATATTACAGCCGAGATGTTAGGTTGGGTTAGGTTAGGTTGTATTACGTTATTGATGTATAAAAGGATCTCACGGAGACGGAGAAGCCAACTCGCCAGGAATGTTTTCAAATATTACCGCCGAGATGTTAGGTTGGGTTAGGTTAGGTTATATTTCGTTATTGATGTATATGAAGGTCCCACAGAGACGTAGAGGCCAACTCGCCAGGTATGTTGTCAAATATTACCGCCGAGATGTTAGGTTGGGTTAGGTCAGGTTATATTACGTTATTGATGTATATAAATGTCCCACGGAGACGTAGAGGCCAAATCGCCAGGTATGTTTTCAAATATTACCGCCGAGATGTTAGGCTGGGTTAGGTTAGGTTATATTACGTTATTGATGTATAAAAAGATCCCACGGAGACGGAGAAACCAACTCGACAGGAATGTTGCCTAATATTACCGCCGAGATGTTAGGTTGGGTTAGGTTAGGTTATATTACGTTATTGATGTATATAAATGTCCCGCGGAGACGGAGAAGCCAACTCGCCAGGAATGTTGTCAAATATTACCGCCGAGATGTTAGGTTGGGTTTGGTTAGGTTATATTACGTTATTGATGTATATAAAGGACCCACGGAGACGTAGAGGCCAACTCGCCAGGTACGTTTTCAAATATTACCGCCGAGGTGTTAGGCTGGGTTAGGTTAGGCTATATCACGTTATAGATGTATATAAAGGTCCCGCGGAGACGTAGAGGGCAACAAGCCAGGAATGTGATCAAATATTACCGCCGAGATGATAGGTTGGGTTAGGTTAGGCTATATTACGTTATTGATGTATATGAAGGTCCCACGGAGACGTAGATGCCAAATCGACATGAATGTTTTCAAATATTACCGCCGAGATGTTAGGTTGGGTTATGTTAGGTTATATTACGTTATGGATGTCTATAAAGGTCCCACGGAGACGTAGAGGCCAACTCGCCAGGTATGTTTTCAAATATTACCGCCGAGATGTTAGGCTGGGTTAGGTTAGGTTATATTACGTTATTGAAGTATAAAAAGATCCGACGGAGACGGAGAAACCAACTCGACAGGAATGTTGCCTAATATTACCGCCGAGATGTTAGGTTGGGTTAGGTGAGGTTATATTACGTTATTGATGTATATAAATGTCCCGCGGAGACGGAGAAGCCAACTCGCCAGGAATGTTGTCAAATATTACCGCCGAGATGTTAGGTTGGGTTTGGTTAGGTTATATTACGTTATTGATGTATATAAAGGACCCACGGAGACGTAGAGGCCAACTCGCCAGGTACGTTTTCAAATATTACCGCCGAGATGTTAGGCTGGGTTAGGTTAGGTTATGATACGTTATTGATGTATAAAAAGATCCCACGGAGACGGAGAAACCAACTCGACAGGAATGTTGTCTAATATTACTGCCGAGATGTTAGGTTGGGTTAGGTTAGGTTATATTACGTTATTGATGTATATAAAGGTCCCACGGAGACGTAGAGGCCAACTCGTCAGAAGTGTTGTCAAATATTACCGCCGAGATGATAGGTTGGATTAGGTTACGTTATATTACGTTATTGATGTTTATGAAGGACAAACGGAGACGTAGAGGCCAACTCGCCAGGAATGATGTCAAATAATACCGCCGAGATGTTAGGTTGGGTTAGGTTAGGTTAAATTACGTTATTGATGTATATTAAGGTCCCACGGAGACGTAGATGTCAAATCGCAATGAATCTTTTCAAATATTACCGCCGAGATGTTAGGTTGGGTTAGGTTAGGTTATATTACGTTATGGATGTCTATAAAGGTCCCGCGGAGACGTAGAGGCCAACAAGCCAGGAATGTGATCAAATATTACCGCCGAGATGTTAGGTTGGGTTAGGTTTGGTTATATTACGATATTGATGTATATAAATGTCCCACGGAGACGTAGAGGCCAACTCGCCAGGTATGTTTTCAAATATTACAGCCGAGATGTTAGGTTGGGTTAGGTTAGGTTATATTACGTTATTGATGTATAAAAGGATCCCACGGAGACGGAGAAGCTATCTCGCCAGGAATGTTTTCAAATATTACCGCCGAGATGTTAGGTTGGGTTAGGTTAGGTTATATTTCGTTATTGATGTATATGAAGGTCCCACGGAGACGTAGAGGCCAACTCGCCAGGTATGTTGTCAAATATTACCGCCGAGATGTTAGGTTGGGTTAGGTTAGGTTATATTACGTTATTGATGTATATAAATGTCCCACGGAGACGTAGAGGCCAAATCGCCAGGTATGATTTCAAATATTACCGCCGAGATGTTAGGTTGGGTTATATTAGGTTATATTACGTTATGGATGTCTATAAAGGTCCCACGGAGACGTAGAGGCCAACTCGCCAGGTATGTTTTCAAGTATTACCGCCGAGATGTTAGGCTGGGTTAGGTTAGGTTATATTACGTTATTGATGTATAAAAAGATCCCACGGAGACGGAGAAACCAACTCGACAGGAATGTTGCCTAATATTACCGCCGAGATGTTAGGTTGGGTTAGGTTAGGTTATATTACGTTATTGATGTATATAAATGTCCCGCGGAGACGGAGAAGCCAACTCGCCAGGAATGTTGTCAAATATTACCGCTGAGATGTTAGGTTGGGTTTGGTTAGGTTATATTACGTTATTGATGTATATAAAGGTCCCACGGAGACGTAGAGGCCAACTCGCCAGGTACGTTTTCAAATATTACCGCCGAGATGTTAGGCTGGGTTAGGTTAGGTTATATTACGTTATTGATGTATGAAAAGATCCCACGGAGACGGAGAAACCAACTCGACAGGAATGTTGTCTAATATTACTGCCGAGATGTTAGGTTGGGTTAGGTTAGGTTATATTACGTTATTGATGTATATAAAGGTCGCACGGAGTCGTAGAGGCCAACTCGTCAGAAGTGTTGTCAAATATTACCGCCGAGATGATAGGTTGGATTAGGTTACGTTATATTACGTTATTGATGTTTATGAAGGTCAAACGGAGACGTAGGGGACAACTCGCCAGGAATGATGTCAAATATTACCGCCGAAATGTTGGGTTGGATTAGGTTAGGTTATATTACGTTATTGATGTATATAAATGTCCCACGGAGACGTAGAGGCCAACTCGCCAGGTATGCTTTCAAATATTACCGCCGAGATGTTAGGTTGTGTTAGGTTAGGTTATATTACGTTATTGATGTATATAAAGGTCCCACGGAGACGTAGAGGCCAACTCGCTAGGAATGATGTCAAATATTACCGCCGAAATGTTAGGTTGGGTTAGGTTAGGCTACATTACGTTATTGATGTATATGAATGTCCCACGGAGACGTAGATGCCAAATCGCCATGAATGTTTTCAAATATTACCGCCGAGATGTCAGGTTGGGTTAGCCTAGGTGATATTACTTTATTGATGTATATAAAGGTCCCACGGAGACGTAGAGGCCAACTCGCCAGGTATGTTTTCAAATATTACCGCCGAGATTGTAGGTTGGGTTAGGCTAGGTTCAATTACGTTATTGATGTATATGAAGGTCCCACGGAGACGTAGAGACCAACTCGCCAGGTATGTTGTTAAATATTACCGCCGAGATGATAGGTTGGGTTAGGTTAGGTTATATTGCGTTATTGATGTTTATGAAGGTCAAACGGAGACGTAGAGGCCAACTCGCCAGGAATGTTGCCAAATATTACCGCTGAGATGTTAGATTGGGTTAGGTTACGTTATATTACGTTATTGATGTATATAAAGGTCCAACGGAGACGTAGAGGCCAACTCGCCAGGAATGTTGTCAAATATTAACGCAGAGATGATAGGTTGGGTTAGGTTACGTTATATTACGTTATTGATGTTTATGAAGGTCAAACGGAGACGTAGAGGCCAACTCGCCAGGAATGATATCAAATAATACCGCCGAGATATTAGGTTGGGTTAGGTTAGGTTAAATTACGTTATTCATGTATATGAAGGTCCCACGGAGACGTAGAGGCGAACTCGCCAGGAATGTTGTCAAATATTACCGCCGAGATGATAGGTTGGGTTAGGTTAGGTTATATTGCGTTATTGATGTTTATGAAGGTCAAACGGAGACGTAGAGGACAACTCGCCAGGAATGATGTCAAATATTACCGCCGAAATGTTAGGTTGGGTTAGGTTAGGCTATATTACGTTATTGATGTTTATAAATGTCCCACGGAGACGTAGAGGCCAACTCGCCAGGTATGTTTTCAAATATTACAGCCGAGATGTTAGGTTGAGTTAGGTTTGGTTATATTACGTTATTGATGTATAAAAGGATCCCACGGAGACGGAGAAGCCAATTCGACAGGAATGTTTTCAAATATTACCGCCGAGATGTTAGGTTGGGTTAGGTTAGGTTATATTTCGTTATTGATGTATATGAAGGTCCCACGGAGACGTAGAGGCCAACTCGCCAGGAATGTTGCCAAATATTACCGCTGAGATGTTAGATTCTGTTAGGTTAGGTTATATTACGTTATTGATGTATATAAAGGTCCAACGGAGACGTAGAGGCCAACTCGCCAGGAATGTTGTCAAATATTACCGCAGAGATGATAGGTTGGGTTAGGTTACGTTATATTACGTTATTGATGTTTATGAAGGTCAAACGGAGACGTAGAGGACAACTCGCCAGGAATGATGTCAAATATTACCGCCGAAATGTTAGGTTGGGTTAGGTTAGGCTATATTACGTTATTGATGTATATAAATGTCCCACGGAGACGTAGAGGCCAACACGCCAGGTATGTTTTCAAATACTACAGCCGAGATGTTAGGTTGGGTTAGGTTAGGTTATATTACGTTATTGATGTATAAAAGGATCCCACGGAGACGGAGAAGCCATCTCGCCAGGAATGTTTTCAAATATTACCGCCGAGATGTTAGGTTGGGTTAGGTTAGGTTATATTTCGTTATTGATGTATATGAAGGTCCCACGGAGACGTAGAGGCCAACTCGCCAGGTATGTTGTCAAATTTTACCGCCGAGATGTTAGGTTGGGTTAGGTTAGGTTATATTACGTTATTGATGTATATAAATGTCCCACGGAGACGTAGAGGCCAAATCGCCAGGTATGATTTCAAATATTACCGCCGAGATGTTAGGTTGGGTTATATTAGGTTATATTACGTTATGGATGTCTATAAAGGTCCCACGGAGACGTAGAGGCCAACTCGCCAGGTATGTTTTCAAGTATTACCGCCGAGATGTTAGGCTGGGTTAGGTTAGGTTATATTACGTTATTGATGTATAAAAAGATCCCACGGAGACGGAGAAACCAACTCGACAGGAATGTTGCCTAATATTACCGCCGAGATGTTAGGTTGGGTTAGGTTAGGTTATATTACGTTATTGATGTATATAAATGTCCCGCGGAGACGGAGAAGCCAACTCGCCAGGAATGTTGTCAAATATTACCGCCGAGATGTTAGGTTGGGTTTGGTTAGGTTATATTACGTTATTGATGTATATAAAGGTCCCACGGAGACGTAGAGGCCAACTCGCCAGGTACGTTTTCAAATATTACCGCCGAGATGTTAGGCTGGGTTAGGTTAGGTTATATTACGTTATTGATGTATGAAAAGATCCCACGGAGACGGAGAAACCAACTCGACAGGAATGCTGTCTAATATTACTGCCGAGATGTTAGGTTGGGTTAGGTTAGGTTATATTACGTTATTGATGTATATAAAGGTCGCACGGAGACGTAGAGGCCAACTCGTCAGAAGTGTTGTCAAATATTACCGCCGAGATGATAGGTTGGATTAGGTTACGTTATATTACGTTATTGATGTTTATGAAGGTCAAACGGAGACGTAGGGGACAACTCGCCAGGAATGATGTCAAATATTACCGCCGAAATGTTGGGTTGGATTAGGTTAGGTTATATTACGTTATTGATGTATATAAATGTCCCACGGAGACGTAGAGGCCAACTCGCCAGGTATGCTTTCAAATATTACCGCCGAGATGTTAGGTTGTGTTAGGTTAGGTTATATTACGTTATTGATGTATATAAAGGTCCCACGGAGACGTAGAGGCCAACTCGCTAGGAATGATGTCAAATATTACCGCCGAAATGTTAGGTTGGGTTAGGTTAGGCTACATTACGTTATTGATGTATATGAAGGTCCCACGGAGACGTAGATGCCAAATCGCCATGAATGTTTTCAAATATTACCGCCGAGATGTTAGGTTGGGTTAGGTTAGGTTATATTTCGTTATTGATGTATATGAAGGTCCCACGGAGACGTAGAGGCCAACTCGCCAGGTATGTTGTCAAATATTACCGCCGAGATGTTAGGTTGGGTTAGGTTAGGTTATATTACGTTATTGATGTATATAAATGTCCCACGGAGACGTAGAGGCCAAATCGCCAGGTATGATTTCAAATATTACCGCCGAGATGTTAGGTTGGGTTATATTAGGTTATATTACGTTATGGATGTCTATAAAGGTCCCACGGAGACGTAGAGGCCAACTCGCCAGGTATGTTTTCAAGTATTACCGCCGAGATGTTAGGCTGGGTTAGGTTAGGTTATATTACGTTATTGATGTATAAGAAGATCCCACGGAGACGTAGAGGCCAACTCGCTAGGAATGATGTCAAATATTACCGCCGAAATGTTAGGTTGGGTTAGGTTAGGCTACATTACGTTATTGATGTATATGAAGGTCCCACGGAGACGTAGATGCCAAATCGCCATGAATGTTTTCAAATATTACCGCCGAGATGTCAGGTTGGGTTAGCCTAGGTGATATTACTTTATTGATGTATATAAAGGTCCCACGGAGACGTAGAGGCGAACTCGCCAGGAATGTTGTCAAATATTACCGCCGAGATGTTAGGTTGAGTTAGGTTTGGTTATATTACGTTATTGATGTATAAAAGGATCCCACGGAGACGGAGAAGCCAATTCGACAGGAATGTTTTCAAATATTACCGCCGAGATGTTAGGTTGGGTTAGGTTAGGTTATATTTCGTTATTGATGTATATGAAGGTCCCACGGAGACGTAGAGGCCAACTCGCCAGGAATGTTGCCAAATATTACCGCTGAGATGTTAGATTCTGTTAGGTTAGGTTATATTACGTTATTGATGTATATAAAGGTCCAACGGAGACGTAGAGGCCAACTCGCCAGGAATGTTGTCAAATATTACCGCAGAGATGATAGGTTGGGTTAGGTTACGTTATATTACGTTATTGATGTTTATGAAGGTCAAACGGAGACGTAGAGGACAACTCGCCAGGAATGATGTCAAATATTACCGCCGAAATGTTAGGTTGGGTTAGGTTAGGCTATATTACGTTATTGATGTATATAAATGTCCCACGGAGACGTAGAGGCCAACTCGCCAGGCATGTTTTCAAATATTACAGCCGAGATGTTAGGTTGGGTTAGGTTAGGTTATATTACGTTATTGATGTATAAAAGGATCCCACGGAGACGGAGAATCCAACTCGCCAGGAATGTTTTCAAATATTACCGCCGAGATGTTAGGTTGGGTTAGGTTAGGTTATATTTCGTTATTGATGTATATGAAGGTCCCACAGAGACGTAGAGGCCAACTCGCCAGGTATGTTGTCAAATATTACCGCCGAGATGTTAGGTTGGGTTAGGTCAGGTTATATTACGTTATTGATGTATATAAATGTCCCACGGAGACGTAGAGGCCAAATCGCCAGGTATGTTTTCAAATATTACCGCCGAGATGTTAGGCTGGGTTAGGTTAGGTTATATTACGTTATTGATGTATGAAAAGATCCCACGGAGACGGAGAAACCAACTCGACAGGAATGCTGTCTAATATTACTGCCGAGATGTTAGGTTGGGTTAGGTTAGGTTATATTACGTTATTGATGTATATAAAGGTCGCACGGAGACGTAGAGGCCAACTCGTCAGAAGTGTTGTCAAATATTACCGCCGAGATGATAGGTTGGATTAGGTTACGTTATATTACGTTATTGATGTTTATGAAGGTCAAACGGAGACGTAGGGGACAACTCGCCAGGAATGATGTCAAATATTACCGCCGAAATGTTGGGTTGGATTAGGTTAGGTTATATTACGTTATTGATGTATATAAATGTCCCACGGAGACGTAGAGGCCAACTCGCCAGGTATGCTTTCAAATATTACCGCCGAGATGTTAGGTTGTGTTAGGTTAGGTTATATTACGTTATTGATGTATATAAAGGTCCCACGGAGACGTAGAGGCCAACTCGCTAGGAATGATGTCAAATATTACCGCCGAAATGTTAGGTTGGGTTAGGTTAGGCTACATTACGTTATTGATGTATATGAAGGTCCCACGGAGACGTAGATGCCAAATCGCCATGAATGTTTTCAAATATTACCGCCGAGATGTCAGGTTGGGTTAGCCTAGGTGATATTACTTTATTGATGTATATAAAGGTCCCACGGAGACGTAGAGGCCAACTCGCCAGGTATGTTTTCAAATATTACCGCCGAGATTGTAGGTTGGGTTAGGCTAGGTTCAATTACGTTATTGATGTATATGAAGGTCCCACGGAGACGTAGAGACCAACTCGCCAGGTATGTTGTTAAATATTACCGCCGAGATGATAGGTTGGGTTAGGTTAGGTTATATTGCGTTAGTGATGTTTATGAAGGTCAAACGGAGACGTAGAGGCCAACTCGCCAGGAATGTTGCCAAATATTACCGCTGAGATGTTAGATTGGGTTAGGTTACGTTATATTACGTTATTGATGTATATAAAGGTCCAACGGAGACGTAGAGGCCAACTCGCCAGGAATGTTGTCAAATATTAACGCAGAGATGATAGGTTGGGTTAGGTTACGTTATATTACGTTATTGATGTTTATGAAGGTCAAACGGAGACGTAGAGGCCAACTCGCCAGGAATGATATCAAATAATACCGCCGAGATGTTAGGTTGGGTTAGGTTAGGTTAAATTACGTTATTCATGTATATGAAGGTCCCACGGAGACGTAGAGGCGAACTCGCCAGGAATGTTGTCAAATATTACCGCCGAGATGATAGGTTGGGTTAGGTTAGGTTATATTGCGTTATTGATGTTTATGAAGGTCAAACGGAGACGTAGAGGACAACTCGCCAGGAATGATGTCAAATATTACCGCCGAAATGTTAGGTTGGGTTAGGTTAGGCTATATTACGTTATTGATGTATATAAATGTCCCACGGAGACGTAGAGGCCAACTCGCCAGGTATGTTTTCAAATATTACAGCCGAGATGTTAGGTTGAGTTAGGTTTGGTTATATTACGTTATTGATGTATAAAAGGATCCCACGGAGACGGAGAAGCCAATTCGACAGGAATGTTTTCAAATATTACCGCCGAGATGTTAGGTTGGGTTAGGTTAGGTTATATTTCGTTATTGATGTATATGAAGGTCCCACGGAGACGTAGAGGCCAACTCGCCAGGAATGTTGCCAAATATTACCGCTGAGATGTTAGATTCTGTTAGGTTAGGTTATATTACGTTATTGATGTATATAAAGGTCCAACGGAGACGTAGAGGCCAACTCGCCAGGAATGTTGTCAAATATTACCGCAGAGATGATAGGTTGGGTTAGGTTACGTTATATTACGTTATTGATGTTTATGAAGGTCAAACGGAGACGTAGAGGACAACTCGCCAGGAATGATGTCAAATATTACCGCCGAAATGTTAGGTTGGGTTAGGTTAGGCTATATTATGTTATTGATGTATATAAATGTCCCACGGAGACGTAGAGGCCAACTCGCCAGGTATGTTTTCAAATATTACAGCCGAGATGTTAGGTTGGGTTAGGTTAGGTTATATTACGTTATTGATGTATAAAAGGATCCCACGGAGACGGAGAATCCAACTCGCCAGGAATGTTTTCAAATATTACCGCCGAGATGTTAGGTTGGGTTAGGTTAGGTTATATTTCGTTATTGATGTATATGAAGGTCCCACAGAGACGTAGAGGCCAACTCGCCAGGTATGTTGTCAAATATTACCGCCGAGATGTTAGGTTGGGTTAGGTCAGGTTATATTACGTTATTGATGTATATAAATGTCCCACGGAGACGTAGAGACCAACTCGCCAGGTATGTTGTTAAATATTACCGCCGAGATGATATGTTGGGTTAGGTTAGGTTATATTACGTTATTGATGTTTATGAAGGTCAAACGGAGACGTAGGGGACAACTCGCCAGGAATGATGTCAAATATTACCGCCGAAATGTTGGGTTGGATTAGGTTAGGTTATATTACGTTATTGATGTATATAAATGTCCCACGGAGACGTAGAGGCCAACTCGCCAGGTATGCTTTCAAATATTACCGCCGAGATGTTAGGTTGTGTTAGGTTAGGTTATATTACGTTATTGATGTATATAAAGGTCCCACGGAGACGTAGAGGCCAACTCGCTAGGAATGATGTCAAATATTACCGCCGAAATGTTAGGTTGGGTTAGGTTAGGCTACATTACGTTATTGATGTATATGAAGGTCCCACGGAGACGTAGATTCCAAATCGCCATGAATGTTTTCAAATATTACCGCCGAGATGTCAGGTTGGGTTAGCCTAGGTGATATTACTTTATTGATGTATATAAAGGTCCCACGGAGACGTAGAGGCCAACTCGCCAGGTATGTTTTCAAATATTACCGCCGAGATTGTAGGTTGGGTTAGGCTAGGTTCAATTACGTTATTGATGTATATGAAGGTCCCACGGAGACGTAGAGACCAACTCGCCAGGTATGTTGTTAAATATTACCGCCGAGATGATAGGTTGGGTTAGGTTAGGTTATATTGCGTTATTGATGTTTATGAAGGTCAAACGGAGACGTAGAGGCCAACTCGCTAGGAATGTTGCCAAATATTACCGCTGAGATGTTAGATTGGGTTAGGTTACGTTATATTACGTTATTGATGTATATAAAGGTCCAACGGAGACGTAGAGGCCAACTCGCCAGGAATGTTGTCAAATATTAACGCAGAGATGATAGGTTGGGTTAGGTTACGTTATATTACGTTATTGATGTTTATGAAGGTCAAACGGAGACGTAGAGGCCAACTCGCCAGGAATGATATCAAATAATACCGCCGAGATGTTAGGTTGGGTTAGGTTAGGTTAAATTACGTTATTCATGTATATGAAGGTCCCACGGAGACGTAGAGGCCAACTCGCCAGGAATGTTGCCAAATATTACCGCTGAGATGTTAGATTCTGTTAGGTTAGGTTATATTACGTTATTGATGTATATAAAGGTCCAACGGAGACGTAGAGGCCAACTCGCCAGGAATGTTGTCAAATATTACCGCAGAGATGATAGGTTGGGTTAGGTTACGTTATATTACGTTATTGATGTTTATGAAGGTCAAACGGAGACGTAGAGGACAACTCGCCAGGAATGATGTCAAATATTACCGCCGAAATGTTAGGTTGGGTTAGGTTAGGCTATATTACGTTATTGATGTATATAAATGTCCCACGGAGACGTAGAGGCCAACTCGCCAGGTATGTTTTCAAATATTACAGCCGAGATGTTAGGTTGGGTTAGGTTAGGTTATATTACGTTATTGATGTATAAAAGGATCCCACGGAGACGGAGAATCCAACTCGCCAGGAATGTTTTCAAATATTACCGCCGAGATGTTAGGTTGGGTTAGGTTAGGTTATATTTCGTTATTGATGTATATGAAGGTCCCACAGAGACGTAGAGGCCAACTCGCCAGGTATGTTGTCAAATATTACCGCCGAGATGTTAGGTTGGGTTAGGTCAGGTTATATTACGTTATTGATGTATATAAATGTCCCACGGAGACGTAGAGGCCAAATCGCCAGGTATGTTTTCAAATATTACCGCCGAGATGTTAGGTTGGGTTATGTTAGGTTAGATTACGTTATGGATGTCTATAAAGGTCCCACGGAGACGTAGAGACCAACTCGCCAGGTATGTTTTCAAATATTAACGCCGAGATGTTAGGCTGGGTTAGGTTAGGTTATATTACGTTATTGATGTATAAAAAGATCCCACGGAGACGGAGAAACCAACTCGACAGGAATGTTGCCTAATATTACCGCCGAGATGTTAGGTTGGGTTAGGTTAGGTTATATTACGTTATTGATGTATATAAATGTCCCGCGGAGACGGAGAAGCCAACTCGCCAGGAATGTTGCCAAATATTACCGCCGAGATGTTAGGTTGGGTTTGGTTAGGTTATATTACGTTATTGATGTATATAAAGGACCAACGGAGACGTAGAGGCCAACTCGCCAGGTACGTTTTCAAATATTACCGCCGAAATTGTAGGTTGGGTTAGGCTAGGTTCAATTACGTTATTGATGTATATGAAGGTCCCACGGAGACGTAGAGACCAACTCGCTAGGTATGTTGTTAAATATTACCGCCGAGATGATAGGTTGGGTTAGGTTAGGTTATATTGCGTTATTGATGTTTATGAAGGTCAAACGGAGACGTAGAGGCCAACTCGCCAGGAATGTTGCCAAATATTACCGCTGAGATGTTAGATTGGGTTAGGTTACGTTATATTACGTTATTGATGTATATAAAGGTCCAACGGAGACGTAGAGGCCAACTCGCCAGGAATGTTGTCAAATATTAACGCAGAGATGATAGGTTGGGTTAGGTTACGTTATATTACGTTATTGATGTTTATGAAGGTCAAACGGAGACGTAGAGGCCAACTCGCCAGGAATGATGTCAAATAATACCGCCGAGATGTTAGGTTGGGTTAGGTTAGGTTAAATTACGTTATTGATGTATATGAAGGTCCCACGGAGACGTAGAGGCGAACCCGCCAGGAATGTTGTCAAATATTACCGCCGAGATGATAGGTTGGGTTAGGTTAGGTTATATTGCGTTATTGATGTTTATGAAGGTCAAACGGAGACGTAGAGGACAACTCGCCAGGAATGATGTCAAATATTACCGCCGAAATGTTAGGTTGGGTTAGGTTAGGCTATATTACGTTATTGATGTATATAAATGTCCCACGGAGACGTAGAGGCCAATTCGCCAGGTATGTTTTCAAATATTACCGCCGAGATGTTAGGTTGAGTTAGGTTTGGTTATATTACGTTATTGATGTATAAAAGGATCCCACGGAGACGGAGAAGCCAATTCGACAGGAATGTTTTCAAATATTACCGCCGAGGTGTTAGGTTGGGTTAGGTTAGGTTATATTTCGTTATTGATGTATATGAAGGTCCCACGGAGACGTAGAGGCCAACTCGCCAGGCATGTTGTCAAATATTACCGCCGAGATGTTAGGTTGGGTTAGGTTAGGTTATATTACGTTATTGATGTATATGAAGGTCCCACGGAGACGTATATGCCAAATCGCCATGAATGTTTTCAAATATTACCGCCGAGATGTTAGGTTGGGTTAGCCTAGGTTATATTACGTTATTGATGTATATAAAGGTCCCACGGAGACGTAGAGGCCAACTCGCCAGGTATGTTTTCAAATATTACCGCCGAGATGTTAGGTTGGGTTAGGTTAGGTTATATTACGTTATTGATGTTTATGAAGGTCAAACGGAGACGTAGAGGCTAACTCGCCAGGAATGTTGCCAAATATTACCGCTGAGATGTTAGATTCTGTTAGGTTAGGTTATATTACGTTATTGATGTATATAAAGGTCCAACGGAGACGTAGAGGCCAACTCGCCAGGAATGTTGTCAAATATTACCGCAGAGATGATAGGTTTGGTTAGGTTACGTTATATTACGTTATTGATGTTTATGAAGGTCAAACGGAGACGTAGAGGCCAACTCGCCAGGTATGTTGTCAAATATTACCGCCGAGATGTTAGGTTGGGTTAGGTTAGGTTATATTACGTTATTGATGTATATAAATGTCCCACGGAGACGTAGAGGCCAACTCGCCAGGTACGTTTTCAAATATTACCGCCGAGATGTTAGGCTGGGTTAGGTTAGGTTAAATTACGTTATTGATGTATATGAAGGTCCCACGGAGACGTAGAGGCGAACTCGCCAGGAATGTTGTCAAATATTACCGCCGAGATGATAGGTCGGGTTAGGTTAGGTTATATTGCGTTATTGATGTTTATGAAGGTCAAACGGAGACGTAGAGGACAACTCGCCAGGAATGATGTCAAATATTACCGCCGAAATGTTAGGTTGGGTTAGGTTAGGCTATATTACGTTATTGATGTATATAAATGTCCCACGGAGACGTAGAGGCCAACTCGCCAGGTATGTTTTCAAATATTACCGCCGAGATGTTAGGTTGACTTAGGTTTGGTTATATTACGTTATTGATGTATAAAAGGATCCCACGGAGACGGAGAAGCCAATTCGACAGGAATGTTTTCAAATATTACCGCCGAGATGTTAGGTTGGGTTAGGTTAGGTTATATTTCGTTATTGATGTATATGAAGGTCCCACGGAGACGTAGAGGCCAACTCGCCAGGTATGTTGTCAAATATTACCTCCGAGATGTTAGGTTGGGTTAGGTTAGGTTATATTACGTTATTGATGTATATGAAGGTCCCACGGAGACGTATATGCCAAATCGCCATGAATGTTTTCAAATATTACCGCCGAGATGTTAGGTTGGGTTAGCCTAGGTTATATTACGTTATTGATGTATATAAAGGTCCCACGGAGACGTAGAGGCCAACTCGCCAGGTGTGTTTTCAAATATTACCGCCGAGATGTGAGGTTGGGTTAGGTTAGGTTATATTACGTTATTGATGTTTATGAAGGTCAAACGGAGACGTAGAGGCCAACTCGCCAGGAATGTTGCCAAATATTACCGCTGAGATGTTAGATTCTGTTAGGTTAGGTTATATTACGTTATTGATGTATATAAAGGTCCAACGGAGACGTAGAGGCCAACTCGCCAGGAATGTTGTCAAATATTACCGCAGAGATGATAGGTTGGGTTAGGTTACGTTATATTACGTTATTGATGTTTATGAAGGTCAAACGGAGACGTAGAGGACAACTCGCCAGGAATGATGTCAAATATTACCGCCGAAATGTTAGGTTGGGTTAGGTTAGGCTATATTACGTTATTGATGTATATTAAGGTCCCACGGAGACGTAGATGTCAAATCGCCATGAATGTTTTCAAATATTACCGCCGTGATGTTAGGTTGGGTTAGGTTAGGTTATATTACGTTATGGATGTCTATAAAGGTCCCGCGGAGACGTAGATGCCAACAAGCCAGGAATGTGATCAAATATTACCGCCGAGATGTTAGGTTGGGTTACGTTTGGTTATATTACGTTATTGATGTATATAAATGTCCCACGGAGACGTAGAGGCCAACTCGCCAGGTATGTTTTCAAATATTACAGCCGAGATGTTAGGTTGGGTTAGGTTAGGTTATATTACGTTATTGATGTATAAAAGGATCCCACGGAGACGGAGAAGCCAACTCGCCAGGAATGTTTTCAAATATTACCGCCGAGATGTTAGGTTGGGTTAGGTTAGGTTATATTTCGTTATTGATGTATATGAAGGTCCCACAGAGACGTAGAGGCCAACTCGCCAGGTATGTTTTCAAATATTACCGCCGAGATGTTAGGTTGGGTTAGGTTAGGTTATATTACGTTATTGATGTATATAAATGTCCCACGGAGACGTAGAGGCCAAATCGCCAGGTATGTTTTCAAATATTACCGCCGAGATGTTAGGTTGGATTATGTTAGGTTATATTACGTTATTGATGTATATAAATGTCCCGCGGAGTTGGAGAAGCCAACTCGCCAGGAATGTTGTCAAATATTACCGCCGAGATGTTAGGTTGGGCTTGGTTAGGTTATATTACGTTATTGATGTATATAAAGGACCCACGGAGACGTAGAGGCCAACTCGCCAGGTACGTTTTCAAATAATACCGCCGAGATGTTAGGCTGGGTTAGGTTAGGTTAAATTACGTTATTGATGTATATGAAGGTCCCACGGAGACGTAGAGGCGAACTCGCCAGGAATGTTGTCAAATATTACCGCCGAGATGATAGGTTGGGTTAGGTTAGGTTATATTGCGTTATTGATGTTTATGAAGGTCAAACGGAGACGTAGAGGACAACTCGCCAGGAATGATGTCAAATATTACCGCCGAAATGTTAGGTTGGGTTAGGTTAGGCTATATTACGTTATTGATGTATATAAATGTCCCACGGAGACGTAGAGGCCAACTCGCCAGGTATGTTTTCAAATATTACCGCCGAGATGTTAGGTTGAGTTAGGTTTGGTTATATTACGTTATTGATGTATAAAAGGATCCCACGGAGACGGAGAAGCCAATTCGACAGGAATGTTTTCAAATATTACCGCCGAGATGTTAGGTTGGGTTAGGTTAGGTTATATTTCGTTATTGATGTATATGAAGGTCCCACGGAGACGTAGAGGCCAACTCGCCAGGTATGTTGTCAAATATTACCGCCGAGATGTTAGGTTGGGTTATGTTAGGCTATATTACGTTATTGATGTATATTAAGGTCCCACGGAGACGTAGATGTCAAAGCGCCATGAATGTTTTCAAATATTACCGCCGAGATGTTAGGTTGGGTTAGGTTAGGTTATATTACGTTATGGATGTCTATAAAGGTCCCGCGGAGACGTAGATGCCAACAAGCCAGGAATGTGATCAAATATTACCGCCGAGATGTTAGGTTGGGTTAGGTTTGGTTATATTACGTTATTGATGTATATAAATGTCCCACGGAGACGTAGAGGCCAACTCGCCAGGTATGTTTTCAAATATTACAGCCGAAATGTTAGGTTGGGTTAGGTTAGGTTATGTTACGTTATTGATGTATAAAAGGATCCCACGGAGACGGAGAAGCCAACTCGCCAGGAATGTTTTCAAATATTACCGCCGAGATGTTAGGTTGGGTTAGGTTAGGTTATATTTCGTTATTGATGTATATGAAGGTCCCACAGAGACGTAGAGGCCAACTCGCCAGGTATGTTGTCAAATATTACCGCCGAGATGTTAGGTTGGGTTAGGTTAGGTTATATTACGTTATTGATGTATATAAATGTCCCACGGAGACGTAGAGGCCAAATCGCCAGGTATGTTTTCAAATATTACCGCCGAGATGTTAGGTTGGATTATGTTAGGTTATATTACGTTATTGATGTATATAAATGTCCCGCGGAGTTGGAGAAGCCAACTCGCCAGGAATGTTGTCAAATATTACCGCCGAGATGTTAGGTTGGGCTTGGTTAGGTTATATTACGTTATTGATGTATATAAAGGACCCACGGAGACGTAGAGGCCAACTCGCCAGGTACGTTTTCAAATATTACCGCCGAGATGTTAGGCTGGGTTAGGTTAGGTTAAATTACGTTATTGATGTATATGAAGGTCCCACGGAGACGTAGAGGCGAACTCGCCAGGAATGTTGTCAAATATTACCGCCGAGATGATAGGTTGGGTTAGGTTAGGTTATATTGCGTTATTGATGTTTATGAAGGTCAAACGGAGACGTAGAGGACAACTCGCCAGGAATGATGTCAAATATTACCGCCGAAATGTTAGGTTGGGATAGGTTAGGCTATATTACGTTATTGATGTATATAAATGTCCCACGGAGACGTAGAGGCCAACTCGCCAGGTATGTTTTCAAATATTACCGCCGAGATGTTAGGTTGAGTTAGGTTTGGTTATATTACGTTATTGATGTATAAGAGGATCCCACGGAGACGGAGAAGCCAATTCGACAGGAATGTTTTCAAATATTACCGCCGAGATGTTAGGTTGGGTTAGGTTAGGTTATATTTCGTTATTGATGTATATGAAGGTCCCACGGAGACGTAGAGGCCAACTCGCCAGGTATGTTGTCAAATATTACCGCCGAGATGTTAGGTTGGGTTAGGTTAGGTTATATTACGTTATTGATGTATATGAAGGTCCCACGGAGACGTATATGCCAAATCGCCATGAATGTTTTCAAATATTACCGCCGAGATGTTAGGTTGGGTTAGCCTAGGTTATATTACGTTATTGATGTATATAAAGGTCCCACGGAGACGTAGAGGCCAACTCGCCAGGTATGTTTTCAAATATTACCGCCGAGATGTTAGGTTGGGTTAGGTTAGGTTATATTACGTTATTGATGTTTATGAAGGTCAAACGGAGACGTAGAGGCCAACTCGCCAGGAATGTTGCCAAATATTACCGCTGAGATGTTAGATTCTGTTAGGTTAGGTTATATTACGTTATTGATGTATATAAAGGTCCAACGGAGACGTAGAGGCCAACTCGCCAGGAATGTTGTCAAATATTACCGCAGAGATGATAGGTTGGGTTAGGTTACGTTATATTACGTTATTGATGTTTATGAAGGTCAAACGGAGACGTAGAGGACAACTCGCCAGGAATGATGTCAAATATTACCGCCGAAATGTTAGGTTGGGTTAGGTTAGGCTATATTACGTTATTGATGTATATTAAGGTCCCACGGAGACGTAGATGTCAAATCGCCATGAATGTTTTCAAATATTACCGCCGAGATGTTAGGTTGGGTTAGGTTAGGTTATATTACGTTATGGATGTCTATAAAGGTCCCGCGGAGACGTAGATGCCAACAAGCCAGGAATGTGATCAAATATTACCGCCGAGATGTTAGGTTGGGTTAGGTTTGGTTATATTACGTTATTGATCTATATAAATGTCCCACGGAGACGTAGAGGCCAACTCGCCAGGTATGTTTTCAAATATTACAGCCGAGATGTTAGGTTGGGTTAGGTTAGGTTATATTACGTTATTGATGTATAAAAGGATCCCACGGAGACGGAGAAGCCAACTCGCCAGGAATGTTTTCAAATATTACCGCCGAGATGTTAGGTTGGGTTAGGTTAGGTTATATTTCGTTATTGATGTATATGAATGTCCCACAGAGACGTAGAGGCCAACTTGCCAGGTATGTTGTCAAATATTACCGCCGAGATGTTAGGTTGGGTTAGGTTAGGTTATATTACGTTATTGATGTATATAAATGTCCCACGGAGACGTAGAGGCCAAATCGCCAGGTATGTTTTCAAATATTAGCGCCGAGATGTTAGGTTGGATTATGTTCGGTTATATTACGTTATGGATGTCTATAAAGGTCCCACGGAGACGTAGAGGCCAACTCGCCAGGTATGTTTTCAAATATTACCGCCGAGATGTTAGGCTGGGTTAGGTTAGGTTATATTACGTTATTGATGTATAAAAAGATCCCACGGAGACGGAGAAACCAACTCGACAGGAATGTTGTCTAATATTACTGCCGAGATGTTAGGTTGGGTTAGGTTAGGTTATATTACGTTATTGATGTATATAAATGTCCCACGGAGACGTAGAGGCCAAATCGCCAGGTATGTTTTCAAATATTACCGCCGAGATGTTAGGTTGGATTATGTTAGGTTATATTACGTTATTGATGTATATAAATGTCCCGCGGAGTTGGAGAAGCCAACTCGCCAGGAATGTTGTCAAATATTACCGCCGAGATGTTAGGTTGGGCTTGGTTAGGTTATATTACGTTATTGATGTATATAAAGGACCCACGGAGACGTAGAGGCCAACTCGCCAGGTACGTTTTCAAATAATACCGCCGAGATGTTAGGCTGGGTTAGGTTAGGTTAAATTACGTTATTGATGTATATGAAGGTCCCACGGAGACGTAGAGGCGAACTCGCCAGGAATGTTGTCAAATATTACCGCCGAGATGATAGGTTGGGTTAGGTTAGGTTATATTGCGTTATTGATGTTTATGAAGGTCAAACGGAGACGTAGAGGACAACTCGCCAGGAATGATGTCAAATATTACCGCCGAAATGTTAGGTTGGGTTAGGTTAGGCTATATTACGTTATTGATGTATATAAATGTCCCACGGAGACGTAGAGGCCAACTCGCCAGGTATGTTTTCAAATATTACCGCCGAGATGTTAGGTTGAGTTAGGTTTGGTTATATTACGTTATTGATGTATAAAAGGATCCCACGGAGACGGAGAAGCCAATTCGACAGGAATGTTTTCAAATATTACCGCCGAGATGTTAGGTTGGGTTAGGTTAGGTTATATTTCGTTATTGATGTATATGAAGGTCCCACGGAGACGTAGAGGCCAACTCGCCAGGTATGTTGTCAAATATTACCGCCGAGATGTTAGGTTGGGTTATGTTAGGCTATATTACGTTATTGATGTATATTAAGGTCCCACGGAGACGTAGATGTCAAAGCGCCATGAATGTTTTCAAATATTACCGCCGAGATGTTAGGTTGGGTTAGGTTAGGTTATATTACGTTATGGATGTCTATAAAGGTCCCGCGGAGACGTAGATGCCAACAAGCCAGGAATGTGATCAAATATTACCGCCGAGATGTTAGGTTGGGTTAGGTTTGGTTATATTACGTTATTGATCTATATAAATGTCCCACGGAGACGTAGAGGCCAACTCGCCAGGTGTGTTTTCAAATATTACAGCCGAGATGTTAGGTTGGGTTAGGTTAGGTTATATTACGTTATTGATGTATAAAAGGATCCCACGGAGACGGAGAAGCCAACTCGCCATGAATGTTTTCAAATATTACCGCCGAGATGTTAGGTTGGGTTAGGTTAGGTTATATTACGTTATGGATGTCTATAAAGGTCCCGCGGAGACGTAGATGCCAACAAGCCAGGAATGTGATCAAATATTACCGCCGAGATGTTAGGTTGGGTTAGGTTTGGTTATATTACGTTATTGATGTATATAAATGTCCCACGGAGACGTAGAGGCCAACTCGCCAGGTATGTTTTCAAATATTACAGCCGAGATGTTAGGTTGGGTTAGGTTAGGTTATGTTACGTTATTGATGTATAAAAGGATCCCACGGAGACGGAGAAGCCAACTCGCCAGGAATGTTTTCAAATATTACCGCCGAGATGTTAGGTTGGGTTAGGTTAGGTTATATTTCGTTATTGATGTATATGAAGGTCCCACAGAGACGTAGAGGCCAACTCGCCAGGTATGTTGTCAAATATTACCGCCGAGATGTTAGGTTGGGTTAGGTTAGGTTATATTACGTTATTGATGTATATAAATGTCCCACGGAGACGTAGAGGCCAAATCGCCAGGTATGTTTTCAAATATTACCGCCGAGATGTTAGGTTGGATTATGTTAGGTTATATTACGTTATTGATGTATATAAATGTCCCGCGGAGTTGGAGAAGCCAACTCGCCAGGAATGTTGTCAAATATTACCGCCGAGATGTTAGGTTGGGCTTGGTTAGGTTATATTACGTTATTGATGTATATAAAGGACCCACGGAGACGTAGAGGCCAACTCGCCAGGTACGTTTTCAAATATTACCGCCGAGATGTTAGGCTGGGTTAGGTTAGGTTAAATTACGTTATTGATGTATATGAAGGTCCCACGGAGACGTAGAGGCGAACTCGCCAGGAATGTTGTCAAATATTACCGCCGAGATGATAGGTTGGGTTAGGTTAGGTTATATTGCGTTATTGATGTTTATGAAGGTCAAACGGAGACGTAGAGGACAACTCGCCAGGAATGATGTCAAATATTACCGCCGAAATGTTAGGTTGGGATAGGTTAGGCTATATTACGTTATTGATGTATATAAATGTCCCACGGAGACGTAGAGGCCAACTCGCCAGGTATGTTTTCAAATATTACCGCCGAGATGTTAGGTTGAGTTAGGTTTGGTTATATTACGTTATTGATGTATAAAAGGATCCCACGGAGACGGAGAAGCCAATTCGACAGGAATGTTTTCAAATATTACCGCCGAGATGTTAGGTTGGGTTAGGTTAGGTTATATTTCGTTATTGATGTATATGAAGGTCCCACGGAGACGTAGAGGCCAACTCGCCAGGTATGTTGTCAAATATTACCGCCGAGATGTTAGGTTGGGTTAGGTTAGGTTATATTACGTTATTGATGTATATGAAGGTCCCACGGAGACGTATATGCCAAATCGCCATGAATGTTTTCAAATATTACCGCCGAGATGTTAGGTTGGGTTAGCCTAGGTTATATTACGTTATTGATGTATATAAAGGTCCCACGGAGACGTAGAGGCCAACTCGCCAGGTATGTTTTCAAATATTACCGCCGAGATGTTAGGTTGGGTTAGGTTAGGTTATATTACGTTATTGATGTTTATGAAGGTCAAACGGAGACGTAGAGGCCAACTCGACAGGAATGTTGTCTAATATTACTGCCGAGATGTTAGGTTGGGTTAGGTTAGGTTATATTACGTTATTGATGTATATAAATGTCCCACGGAGACGTAGAGGCCAAATCGCCAGGTATGTTTTCAAATATTACCGCCGAGATGTTAGGTTGGATTATGTTAGGTTATATTACGTTATTGATGTATATAAATGTCCCGCGGAGTTGGAGAAGCCAACTCGCCAGGAATGTTGTCAAATATTACCGCCGAGATGTTAGGTTGGGCTTGGTTAGGTTATATTACGTTATTGATGTATATAAAGGACCCACGGAGACGTAGAGGCCAACTCGCCAGGTACGTTTTCAAATAATACCGCCGAGATGTTAGGCTGGGTTAGGTTAGGTTAAATTACGTTATTGATGTATATGAAGGTCCCACGGAGACGTAGAGGCGAACTCGCCAGGAATGTTGTCAAATATTACCGCCGAGATGATAGGTTGGGTTAGGTTAGGTTATATTGCGTTATTGATGTTTATGAAGGTCAAACGGAGACGTAGAGGACAACTCGCCAGGAATGATGTCAAATATTACCGCCGAAATGTTAGGTTGGGTTAGGTTAGGCTATATTACGTTATTGATGTATATAAATGTCCCACGGAGACGTAGAGGCCAACTCGCCAGGTATGTTTTCAAATATTACCGCCGAGATGTTAGGTTGAGTTAGGTTTGGTTATATTACGTTATTGATGTATAAAAGGATCCCACGGAGACGGAGAAGCCAATTCGACAGGAATGTTTTCAAATATTACCGCCGAGATGTTAGGTTGGGTTAGGTTAGGTTATATTTCGTTATTGATGTATATGAAGGTCCCACGGAGACGTAGAGGCCAACTCGCCAGGTATGTTGTCAAATATTACCGCCGAGATGTTAGGTTGGGTTATGTTAGGCTATATTACGTTATTGATGTATATTAAGGTCCCACGGAGACGTAGATGTCAAAGCGCCATGAATGTTTTCAAATATTACCGCCGAGATGTTAGGTTGGGTTAGGTTAGGTTATATTACGTTATGGATGTCTATAAAGGTCCCGCGGAGACGTAGATGCCAACAAGCCAGGAATGTGATCAAATATTACCGCCGAGATGTTAGGTTGGGTTAGGTTTGGTTATATTACGTTATTGATCTATATAAATGTCCCACGGAGACGTAGAGGCCAACTCGCCAGGTATGTTTTCAAATATTACAGCCGAGATGTTAGGTTGGGTTAGGTTAGGTTATATTACGTTATTGATGTATAAAAGGATCCCACGGAGACGGAGAAGCCAACTCGCCATGAATGTTTTCAAATATTACCGCCGAGATGTTAGGTTGGGTTAGGTTAGGTTATATTACGTTATGGATGTCTATAAAGGTCCCGCGGAGACGTAGATGCCAACAAGCCAGGAATGTGATCAAATATTACCGCCGAGATGTTAGGTTGGGTTAGGTTTGGTTATATTACGTTATTGATGTATATAAATGTCCCACGGAGACGTAGAGGCCAACTCGCCAGGTATGTTTTCAAATATTACAGCCGAGATGTTAGGTTGGGTTAGGTTAGGTTATGTTACGTTATTGATGTATAAAAGGATCCCACGGAGACGGAGAAGCCAACTCGCCAGGAATGTTTTCAAATATTACCGCCGAGATGTTAGGTTGGGTTAGGTTAGGTTATATTTCGTTATTGATGTATATGAAGGTCCCACAGAGACGTAGAGGCCAACTCGCCAGGTATGTTGTCAAATATTACCGCCGAGATGTTAGGTTGGGTTAGGTTAGGTTATATTACGTTATTGATGTATATAAATGTCCCACGGAGACGTAGAGGCCAAATCGCCAGGTATGTTTTCAAATATTACCGCCGAGATGTTAGGTTGGATTATGTTAGGTTATATTACGTTATTGATGTATATAAATGTCCCGCGGAGTTGGAGAAGCCAACTCGCCAGGAATGTTGTCAAATATTACCGCCGAGATGTTAGGTTGGGCTTGGTTAGGTTATATTACGTTATTGATGTATATAAAGGACCCACGGAGACGTAGAGGCCAACTCGCCAGGTACGTTTTCAAATATTACCGCCGAGATGTTAGGCTGGGTTAGGTTAGGTTAAATTACGTTATTGATGTATATGAAGGTCCCACGGAGACGTAGAGGCGAACTCGCCAGGAATGTTGTCAAATATTACCGCCGAGATGATAGGTTGGGTTAGGTTAGGTTATATTGCGTTATTGATGTTTATGAAGGTCAAACGGAGACGTAGAGGACAACTCGCCAGGAATGATGTCAAATATTACCGCCGAAATGTTAGGTTGGGATAGGTTAGGCTATATTACGTTATTGATGTATATAAATGTCCCACGGAGACGTAGAGGCCAACTCGCCAGGTATGTTTTCAAATATTACCGCCGAGATGTTAGGTTGAGTTAGGTTTGGTTATATTACGTTATTGATGTATAAAAGGATCCCACGGAGACGGAGAAGCCAATTCGACAGGAATGTTTTCAAATATTACCGCCGAGATGTTAGGTTGGGTTAGGTTAGGTTATATTTCGTTATTGATGTATATGAAGGTCCCACGGAGACGTAGAGGCCAACTCGCCAGGTATGTTGTCAAATATTACCGCCGAGATGTTAGGTTGGGTTAGGTTAGGTTATATTACGTTATTGATGTATATGAAGGTCCCACGGAGACGTATATGCCAAATCGCCATGAATGTTTTCAAATATTACCGCCGAGATGTTAGGTTGGGTTAGCCTAGGTTATATTACGTTATTGATGTATATAAAGGTCCCACGGAGACGTAGAGGCCAACTCGCCAGGTATGTTTTCAAATATTACCGCCGAGATGTTAGGTTGGGTTAGGTTAGGTTATATTACGTTATTGATGTTTATGAAGGTCAAACGGAGACGTAGAGGCCAACTCGCCAGGAATGTTGCCAAATATTACCGCTGAGATGTTAGATTCTGTTAGGTTAGGTTATATTACGTTATTGATGTATATAAAGGTCCAACGGAGACGTAGAGGCCAACTCGCCAGGAATGTTGTCAAATATTACCGCAGAGATGATAGGTTGGGTTAGGTTACGTTATATTACGTTATTGATGTTTATGAAGGTCAAACGGAGACGTAGAGGACAACTCGCCAGGAATGATGTCAAATATTACCGCCGAAATGTTAGGTTGGGTTAGGTTAGGCTATATTACGTTATTGATGTATATTAAGGTCCCACGGAGACGTAGATGTCAAATCGCCATGAATGTTTTCAAATATTACCGCCGAGATGTTAGGTTGGGTTAGGTTAGGTTATATTACGTTATGGATGTCTATAAAGGTCCCGCGGAGACGTAGATGCCAACAAGCCAGGAATGTGATCAAATATTACCGCCGAGATGTTAGGTTGGGTTAGGTTTGGTTATATTACGTTATTGATCTATATAAATGTCCCACGGAGACGTAGAGGCCAACTCGCCAGGTATGTTTTCAAATATTACAGCCGAGATGTTAGGTTGGGTTAGGTTAGGTTATATTACGTTATTGATGTATAAAAGGATCCCACGGAGACGGAGAAGCCAACTCGCCAGGAATGTTTTCAAATATTACCGCCGAGATGTTAGGTTGGGTTAGGTTAGGTTATATTTCGTTATTGATGTATATGAATGTCCCACAGAGACGTAGAGGCCAACTTGCCAGGTATGTTGTCAAATATTACCGCCGAGATGTTAGGTTGGGTTAGGTTAGGTTATATTACGTTATTGATGTATATAAATGTCCCACGGAGACGTAGAGGCCAAATCGCCAGGTATGTTTTCAAATATTAGCGCCGAGATGTTAGGTTGGATTATGTTCGGTTATATTACGTTATGGATGTCTATAAAGGTCCCACGGAGACGTAGAGGCCAACTCGCCAGGTATGTTTTCAAATATTACCGCCGAGATGTTAGGCTGGGTTAGGTTAGGTTATATTACGTTATTGATGTATAAAAAGATCCCACGGAGACGGAGAAACCAACTCGACAGGAATGTTGCCTAATATTACCGCCGAGATGTTAGGTTGGGTTAGGTTAAGTTATATTACGTTATTGATGTATATAAATGTCCCGCGGAGACGGAGAAGCCAACTCGCCAGGAATGTTGTCAAATATTACCGCCGAGATGTTAGTTTGGGTTTGGTTAGGTTATATTACGTTATTGATGTATATAAAGGACCCACGGAGACGTAGAGGCCAACTCGCCAGGTACGTTTTCAAATATTACCTCCGAGATGTTAGGCTGGGTTAGGTTAGGTTATAATACGTTATTGATGTATAAAAAGATCCCACGGAGACGGAGAAACCAACTCGACAGGAATGTTGTCTAATATTACTGCCGAGATGTTAGGTTGGGTTAGGTTAGGTTATATTACGTTATTGATGTATATAAATGTCCCACGGAGACGTAGAGGCCAAATCGCCAGGTATGTTTTCAAATATTACCGCCGAGATGTTAGGTTGGATTATGTTAGGTTATATTACGTTATTGATGTATATAAATGTCCCGCGGAGTTGGAGAAGCCAACTCGCCAGGAATGTTGTCAAATATTACCGCCGAGATGTTAGGTTGGGCTTGGTTAGGTTATATTACGTTATTGATGTATATAAAGGACCCACGGAGACGTAGAGGCCAACTCGCCAGGTACGTTTTCAAATAATACCGCCGAGATGTTAGGCTGGGTTAGGTTAGGTTAAATTACGTTATTGATGTATATGAAGGTCCCACGGAGACGTAGAGGCGAACTCGCCAGGAATGTTGTCAAATATTACCGCCGAGATGATAGGTTGGGTTAGGTTAGGTTATATTGCGTTATTGATGTTTATGAAGGTCAAACGGAGACGTAGAGGACAACTCGCCAGGAATGATGTCAAATATTACCGCCGAAATGTTAGGTTGGGTTAGGTTAGGCTATATTACGTTATTGATGTATATAAATGTCCCACGGAGACGTAGAGGCCAACTCGCCAGGTATGTTTTCAAATATTACCGCCGAGATGTTAGGTTGAGTTAGGTTTGGTTATATTACGTTATTGATGTATAAAAGGATCCCACGGAGACGGAGAAGCCAATTCGACAGGAATGTTTTCAAATATTACCGCCGAGATGTTAGGTTGGGTTAGGTTAGGTTATATTTCGTTATTGATGTATATGAAGGTCCCACGGAGACGTAGAGGCCAACTCGCCAGGTATGTTGTCAAATATTACCGCCGAGATGTTAGGTTGGGTTATGTTAGGCTATATTACGTTATTGATGTATATTAAGGTCCCACGGAGACGTAGATGTCAAAGCGCCATGAATGTTTTCAAATATTACCGCCGAGATGTTAGGTTGGGTTAGGTTAGGTTATATTACGTTATGGATGTCTATAAAGGTCCCGCGGAGACGTAGATGCCAACAAGCCAGGAATGTGATCAAATATTACCGCCGAGATGTTAGGTTGGGTTAGGTTTGGTTATATTACGTTATTGATCTATATAAATGTCCCACGGAGACGTAGAGGCCAACTCGCCAGGTATGTTTTCAAATATTACAGCCGAGATGTTAGGTTGGGTTAGGTTAGGTTATGTTACGTTATTGATGTATAAAAGGATCCCACGGAGACGGAGAAGCCAACTCGCCATGAATGTTTTCAAATATTACCGCCGAGATGTTAGGTTGGGTTAGGTTAGGTTATATTACGTTATGGATGTCTATAAAGGTCCCGCGGAGACGTAGATGCCAACAAGCCAGGAATGTGATCAAATATTACCGCCGAGATGTTAGGTTGGGTTAGGTTTGGTTATATTACGTTATTGATGTATATAAATGTCCCACGGAGACGTAGAGGCCAACTCGCCAGGTATGTTTTCAAATATTACAGCCGAGATGTTAGGTTGGGTTAGGTTAGGTTATGTTACGTTATTGATGTATAAAAGGATCCCACGGAGACGGAGAAGCCAACTCGCCAGGAATGTTTTCAAATATTACCGCCGAGATGTTAGGTTGGGTTAGGTTAGGTTATATTTCGTTATTGATGTATATGAAGGTCCCACAGAGACGTAGAGGCCAACTCGCCAGGTATGTTGTCAAATATTACCGCCGAGATGTTAGGTTGGGTTAGGTTAGGTTATATTACGTTATTGATGTATATAAATGTCCCACGGAGACGTAGAGGCCAAATCGCCAGGTATGTTTTCAAATATTACCGCCGAGATGTTAGGTTGGATTATGTTAGGTTATATTACGTTATTGATGTATATAAATGTCCCGCGGAGTTGGAGAAGCCAACTCGCCAGGAATGTTGTCAAATATTACCGCCGAGATGTTAGGTTGGGCTTGGTTAGGTTATATTACGTTATTGATGTATATAAAGGACCCACGGAGACGTAGAGGCCAACTCGCCAGGTACGTTTTCAAATATTACCGCCGAGATGTTAGGCTGGGTTAGGTTAGGTTAAATTACGTTATTGATGTATATGAAGGTCCCACGGAGACGTAGAGGCGAACTCGCCAGGAATGTTGTCAAATATTACCGCCGAGATGATAGGTTGGGTTAGGTTAGGTTATATTGCGTTATTGATGTTTATGAAGGTCAAACGGAGACGTAGAGGACAACTCGCCAGGAATGATGTCAAATATTACCGCCGAAATGTTAGGTTGGGATAGGTTAGGCTATATTACGTTATTGATGTATATAAATGTCCCACGGAGACGTAGAGGCCAACTCGCCAGGTATGTTTTCAAATATTACCGCCGAGATGTTAGGTTGAGTTAGGTTTGGTTATATTACGTTATTGATGTATAAAAGGATCCCACGGAGACGGAGAAGCCAATTCGACAGGAATGTTTTCAAATATTACCGCCGAGATGTTAGGTTGGGTTAGGTTAGGTTATATTTCGTTATTGATGTATATGAAGGTCCCACGGAGACGTAGAGGCCAACTCGCCAGGTATGTTGTCAAATATTACCGCCGAGATGTTAGGTTGGGTTAGGTTAGGTTATATTACGTTATTGATGTATATGAAGGTCCCACGGAGACGTATATGCCAAATCGCCATGAATGTTTTCAAATATTACCGCCGAGATGTTAGGTTGGGTTAGCCTAGGTTATATTACGTTATTGATGTATATAAAGGTCCCACGGAGACGTAGAGGCCAACTCGCCAGGTATGTTTTCAAATATTACCGCCGAGATGTTAGGTTGGGTTAGGTTAGGTTATATTACGTTATTGATGTTTATGAAGGTCAAACGGAGACGTAGAGGCCAACTCGCCAGGAATGTTGCCAAATATTACCGCTGAGATGTTAGATTCTGTTAGGTTAGGTTATATTACGTTATTGATGTATATAAAGGTCCAACGGAGACGTAGAGTCCAACTCGCCAGGAATGTTGTCAAATATTACCGCAGAGATGATAGGTTGGGTTAGGTTACGTTATATTACGTTATTGATGTTTATGAAGGTCAAACGGAGACGTAGAGGACAACTCGCCAGGAATGATGTCAAATATTACCGCCGAAATGTTAGGTTGGGTTAGGTTAGGCTATATTACGTTATTGATGTATATTAAGGTCCCACGGAGACGTAGATGTCAAATCGCCATGAATGTTTTCAAATATTACCGCCGAGATGTTAGGTTGGGTTAGGTTAGGTTATATTACGTTATGGATGTCTATAAAGGTCCCGCGGAGACGTAGATGCCAACAAGCCAGGAATGTGATCAAATATTACCGCCGAGATGTTAGGTTGGGTTAGGTTTGGTTATATTACGTTATTGATCTATATAAATGTCCCACGGAGACGTAGAGGCCAACTCGCCAGGTATGTTTTCAAATATTACAGCCGAGATGTTAGGTTGGGTTAGATTAGGTTATATTACGTTATTGATGTATAAAAGGATCCCACGGAGACGGAGAAGCCAACTCGCCAGGAATGTTTTCAAATATTACCGCCGAGATGTTAGGTTGGGTTAGGTTAGGTTATATTTCGTTATTGATGTATATGAATGTCCCACAGAGACGTAGAGGCCAACTTGCCAGGTATGTTGTCAAATATTACCGCCGAGATGTTAGGTTGGGTTAGGTTAGGTTATATTACGTTATTGATGTATATAAATGTCCCACGGAGACGTAGAGGCCAAATCGCCAGGTATGTTTTCAAATATTAGCGCCGAGATGTTAGGTTGGATTATGTTCGGTTATATTACGTTATGGATGTCTATAAAGGTCCCACGGAGACGTAGAGGCCAACTCGCCAGGTATGTTTTCAAATATTACCGCCGAGATGTTAGGCTGGGTTAGGTTAGGTTATATTACGTTATTGATGTATAAAAAGATCCCACGGAGACGGAGAAACCAACTCGACAGGAATGTTGCCTAATATTACCGCCGAGATGTTAGGTTGGGTTAGGTTAGGTTATATTACGTTATTGATGTATATAAATGTCCCGCGGAGACGGAGAACCCAACTCGCCAGGAATGTTGTCAAATATTACCGCCGAGATGTTAGGTTGGGTTTGGTTAGGTTATATTGCGTTATTGATGTATATAAAGGACCCACGGAGACGTAGAGGCCAACTCGCCAGGTACGTTTTCAAATATTACCTCCGAGATGTTAGGCTGGGTTAGGTTAGGTTATAATACGTTATTGATGTATAAAAAGATCCCACGGAGACGGAGAAACCAACTCGACAGGAATGTTGTCTAATATTACTGCCGAGATGTTAGGTTGGGTTAGGTTAGGTTATATTACGTTATTGATGTATATAAAGGTCCCACGGAGACGTAGAGGCCAACTCGCCAGGTATGTTTTCAAATATTACAGCCGAGATTTTAGGTTGGGTTAGGTTAGGTTATATTACGTTATTGATGTATAAAAGGATCCCACGGAGACGGAGAAGCCAACTCGCCAGGAATATTTTCAAATATTACCGCCGAGATGTTAGGTTGGGTTAGGTTAGGTTATATTACGTTATTGATGTATATAAATGTCCCACGGAGACGTAGAGGCCAAATCGCCAGGTATGTTTTCAAATATTAGCGCCGAGATGTTAGGTTGGATTATGTTCGGTTATATTACGTTATGGATGTCTATAAAGGTCCCACGGAGACGTAGAGGCCAACTCGCCAGGAATGATGTCAAATATTACGGCCGAAATGTTAGGTTGGGTTAGGTTAGGCTACATTACGTTATTGATGTATATGAAGGTCCCACGGAGACGTAGATGCCAAATCGCCATGAATGTTTTCAAATATTACCGCCGAGATGTCAGGTTGGGTTAGCCTAGGTTATATTACGTTATTGATGTATATAAAGGTCCCACGGAGACGTAGAGGCCAACTCGCCAGGTATGTTTTCAAATATTACAGCCGAGATTGTAGGTTGGGTTAGGTTAGGTTATATTACGTTATTGATGTATATGAAGGTCCCACGGAGACGTAGAGACCAACTCGCCAGGTATGTTGTCAAATATTACCGCCGAGATGTTAGGTTGGGTTAGGTTAGTTTATATTACGTTATTGATGTATAAAAGGATCCCACGAAGACGGAGAAGCCAACTCGCCAGGAATGTTTTCAAATATTACCGCCGAGATGTTAGGTAGGGTTAGGTTAGGTTATATTTCGTTATTGATGTATATGAAGGACCCACGGAGACGTAGAGGCCAACTCGCCAGGTATGTTGTCAAATATTACCGCCGAGATGTTAGGTTGGGTTAGGTTAGGTTATATTGCGTTATTGATGTTTATAAAGGTCAAACGGAGACGTAGAGGACAACTCGCCAGGAATGATGTCAAATATTACCGCCGAAATGTTAGGTTGGGTTAGGTTAGGCTATATTACGTTATTGATGTATATGAAGGTCCCACGGAGACGTAGATGCCAAATCGCCATGAATGTTTTCAAATATTACCGCCGAGATGTTAGGTTGGGTTAGCCTAGGTTATATTACGTTATTGATGTATATAAAGGTCCCACGGAGACGTAGAGGCCAACTCGCCAGGTATGTTTTCAAATATTACCGCCGAGATTGTAGGTTGGGTTAGGTTAGGTTCAATTACGTTATTGATGTATATGAAGGTCCCACGGAGACGTAGAGACCAACTCGCCAGGTATGTTGTCAAATATTACCGCCGAGATGATAGGTTGGGTTAGGTTAGGTTATATTGCGTTATTGATGTTTATGAAGGCCAAACGGAGACGTAGAGGCCAACTCGCCAGGAATGTTGCCAAATATTACCGCAGAGATGATAGGTTGGGTTAGGTTACGTTATATTACGTTATTGATGTTTATGAAGGTCAAACGGGACGTAGAGGACAACTCGCCAGGAATGATGTCAAATATTACCGCCGAAATGTTAGGTTGGGTTAGGTTAGCCTATATTACGTTATTGATGTATATTAAGGTCCCACGCAGACGTAGAGGCCAACTCGCCAGAAATGTTTTCAAATATTACCGCCGAGATGTTAGGTTGGGTTTGGTTAGGTTATATTACGTTATTGATGTATATAAAGGTCCCACGGAGACGTAGAGGCCAAGTCGACAGGTATGTTTTCAAATATTCCCGCCGAGATGTTAGGTTGGGTTAGGTTAGGTTATATTACGTTATTGATGTATATAAAGGTCCCACGGAGACGTAGAGGCCAGCTCGCCAGAAGTGTTGTCAAATATTACCGCCGAGATGATAGGTTGGGTTAGGTTACGTTATATTACGTTATTGATGTTTATGAAGGTCAAACGGAGACGTAGGGGACAACTCGCCAGGAATGATGTCAAATATTACCGCCGAAATGTTAGGTTGGGTTAGGTTAGGTTATATCACGTTATAGATGTATATAAAGGTCCCGCGGAGACGTAGAGGCCAACAAGCTAGGAATGTGATCAAATATTACCGCGGAAATGTTAGGTTGGGTTAGGTTAGGTTATATTACGTTATTGATGTATATAAAGGTCCCACGGAGACGTAGAGGCCAACTCGCCAGGAATGTTGTCAAATATTACTGCCGAGATGATAGGTTGGGTTAGGTTGCGTTATATTACGTTATTGATGTTTATGAAGGTCAAACGGAGACGTAGAGGCCAACTCGCCAGGAATGATGTCAAATAATACCGCCGAGATGTTAGGTTGGGTTAGGTTAGGTTAAATTACGTTATTGATGTATATGAAGGCCCCACGGAGACGTAGAGGCGAACTCGCCAGGAATGTTGTCAAATATTACCGCCGAGATGATAGGTTGGGTTAGGTTAGGTTATATTGCGTTATTGATGTTTATAAAGGTCAAACGGAGACGTAGAGGACAACTCGCCAGGAATGATGTCAAATATTACCGCCGAAATGTTAGGTTGGGTTAGGTTAGGCTATATTACGTTATTGATGTATATGAAGGTCCCACGGAGACGTAGATGCCAAATCGCCATGAATGTTTTCAAATATTACCGCCGAGATGTTAGGTTGGGATACCCTAGGTTATATTACGTTATTGATGTATATAAAGGTCCCACGGAGACGTAGAGGCCAACTCGCCAGGTATGTTGTCAAATATTACCGCAGAGATAATAGGTTGGGTTAGGTTACGTTATATTACGTTATTGACGTTTATGAAGGTCAAACGGAGACGTAGAGGACAACTCGCCAGGAATGTTGCCAAATATTACCGCAGAGATGATAGGTTGGGTTAGGTTACGTTATATTACGTTATTGATGTTTATGAAGGTCAAACGGGACGTAGAGGACAACTCGCCAGGAATGATGTCAAATATTACCGCCGAAATGTTAGGTTGGGTTAGGTTAGCCTATATTACGTTATTGATGTATATTAAGGTCCCACGCAGACGTAGAGGCCAACTCGCCAGAAATGTTTTCAAATATTACCGCCGAGATGTTAGGTTGGGTTAGGTTAGGTTATATTACGTTATTGGTGTATATAAATGTCCCGCGGAGACGGAGAAGCCAACTCGCCAGGAATGTTGTCAAATATTACCGCCGAGATGTTAGGTTGGGTTTGGTTAGGTTATATTACGTTATTGATGTATATAAAGGTCCCACGGAGACGTAGAGGCCAACTCGACAGGTATGTTTTCAAATATTCCCGCCGAGATGTTAGGCTGGGTTAGGTTAGGTTATATTACGTTATTGATGTATAAAAAGATCCCACGGAGACGGAGAAACCAACTCGACAGGAATGTTGCCTAATATTACCGCCGAGATGTTAGGTTGGGTTAGGTTAGGTTATATTACGTTATTGATGTATATAAAGGTCCCACGGAGACGTAGAGGCCAACTCGCCAGGTATGTTTTCAAATATTACCGCCGAGATGTTAGGCTGGGTTAGGTTAGGTTATATTACGTTATTGATGTATAAAAAGATCCCACGGAGACGGAGAAACCAACTCGACAGGAATGTTGTCTAATATTACTGCCGAGATGTTAGGTTGGGTTAGGTTAGGTTATATTACGTTATTGATGTATATAAAGGTCCCACGGAGACGTAGAGGCCAACTCGCCAGAAGTGTTGTCTAATATTACCGCCGAGATGATAGGTTGGGTTAGGTTGCGTTATATTACGTTATTGATGTTTATGAAGGTCAAACGGAGACGTAGAGGCCAACTCTCCAGGAATGATGTCAAATAATACCGCCGAGATGTTAGGTTGGGTTAGGTTAGGTTAAATTACGTTATTGATGTATATGAAGGTCCCACGGAGACGTAGAGGCGAACTCGCCAGGAATGTTGTCAAATATTACCGCCGAGATGACAGGTTGGGTTAGGTTAGGTTATATTGCGTTATTGATGTTTATGAAGGTCAAACGGAGACGTAGAGGACAACTCGCCAGGAATGATGTCAAATATTACCGCCGAAATGTTAGGTTGGGTTAGGTTAGGCTATATTACGTTATTGATGTACATGAAGGTCCCACGGAGACGTAGATGCCAAATCGCCATGAATGTTTTCAAATATTACCGCCGAGATGTTAGGTTGGGTTACCCTAGGTTATATTACGTTATTGATGTATATAAAGGTCCCACGGAGACGTAGAGGCCAACTCGCCAGGTATGTTGTCAAATATTACCGCAGAGATGATAGGTTGGGTTAGGTTACGTTATATTACGTTATTGATGTTTATGAAGGTCAAACGGAGACGTAGAGGACAACTCGCCAGGAATGATGTCAAATATTACCGCCGAAATGTTAGGTTGGGTTAGGTTAGGCTATATTACGTTATTGATGTATATGAAGGTCCCACGGAGACGTATATGCCAAATCGCCATGAATGTTTTCAAATATTACCGCCGAGATGTTAGGTTGGGTTAGCCTAGGTTATATTACGTTATTGATGTATATAAAGGTCCCACGGAGACGTAGAGGCCAACTCGCCAGGTATGTTTTCAAATATTACCGCCGAGATGTTAGGTTGGGTAAGGTTAGGTTATATTACGTTATTGATGTTTATGAAGGTCAAACGGAGACGTAGAGGCCAACTCGCCAGGAATGTTGCCAAATATTACCGCTGAGATGTTAGATTCTGTTAGGTTAGGTTATATTACGTTATTGATGTATATAAGGGTCCAACGGAGACGTAGAGGCCAACTCGCCAGGAATGTTGTCAAATATTACCGCAGAGATGATAGGTTGGGTTAGGATACGTTATATTACGTTATTGTTGTTTATGAAGGTCAAACGGAGACGTAGAGGCCAACTCGCCAGGTATGTTTTCAAATATTACCGCCGAGATGTTAGGCTGGGTTAGGTTAGGTTATATTACGTTATTGATGTATATGAAGGTCCCACGGAGACGTAGAGGCCAACTCGCCAGAAGTGTTGTTAAATATTACCGCCGAGATGATAGGTTGGGTTAGGTTACGTTATATTACGTTATTGATGTTTATGAAGGTCAAACGGGACGTAGAGGACAACTCGCCAGGAATGATGTCAAATATTACCGCCGAAATGTTAGGTTGGGTTAGGTTAGCCTATATTACGTTATTGATGTATATTAAGGTCCCACGCAGACGTAGAGGCCAACTCGCCAGAAATGTTTTCAAATATTACCGCCGAGATGTTAGGTTGGGTTTGGTTAGGTTATATTACGTTATTGATGTATATAAAGGTCCCACGGAGACGTAGAGGCCAACTCGACAGGTATGTTTTCAAATATTCCCGCCGAGATGTTAGGTTGGGTTAGGTTAGGTTATATTACGTTATTGATGTATATAAAGGTCCCACGGAGACGTAGAGGCCAACTCGCCAGAAGTGTTGTCAAATATTACCGCCGAGATGATAGGTTGGGTTAGGTTACGTTATATTACGTTATTGATGTTTATGAAGGTCAAACGGAGACGTAGGGGACAACTCGCCAGGAATGATGTCAAATATTACCGCCGAAATGTTAGGTTGGGTTAGGTTAGGTTATATCACGTTATAGATGTATATAAAGGTCCCGCGGAGACGTAGAGGCCAACAAGCTAGGAATGTGATCAAATATTACCGCGGAAATGTTAGGTTGGGTTAGGTTAGGTTATATTACGTTATTGATGTATATAAAGGTCCCACGGAGACGTAGAGGCCAACTCGCCAGGAATGTTGTCAAATATTACTGCCGAGATGATAGGTTGGATTAGGTTGCGTTATATTACGTTATTGATGTTTATGAAGGTCAAACGGAGACGTAGAGGCCAACTCGCCAGGAATGATGTCAAATAATACCGCCGAGATGTTAGGTTGGGTTAGGTTAGGTTAAATTACGTTATTGATGTATATGAAGGCCCCACGGAGACGTAGAGGCGAACTCGCCAGGAATGTTGTCAAATATTACCGCCGAGATGATAGGTTGGGTTAGGTTAGGTTATATTGCGTTATTGATGTTTATAAAGGTCAAACGGAGACGTAGAGGACAACTCGCCAGGAATGATGTCAAATATTACAGCCGAAATGTTAGGTTGGGTTAGGTTAGGCTATATTACGTTATTGATGTATATGAAGGTCCCACGGAGACGTAGATGCCAAATCGCCATGAATGTTTTCAAATATTACCGCCGAGATGTTAGGTTGGGTTAGGTTAGGTTATATTACGTTATTGGTGTATATAAATGTCCCGCGGAGACGGAGAAGCCAACTCGCCAGGAATGTTGTCAAATATTACCGCCGAGATGTTAGGTTGGGTTTGGTTAGGTTATATTACGTTATTGATGTATATAAAGGTCCCACGGAGACGTAGAGGCCAACTCGACAGGTATGTTTTCAAATATTCCCGCCGAGATGTTAGGCTGGGTTAGGTTAGGTTATATTACGTTATTGATGTATAAAAAGATCCCACGGAGACGGAGAAACCAACTCGACAGGAATGTTGCCTAATATTACCGCCGAGATGTTAGGTTGGGTTAGGTTAGGTTATATTACGTTATTGATGTATATAAAGGTCCCACGGAGACGTAGAGGCCAACTCGCCAGGTATGTTTTCAAATATTACCGCCGAGATGTTAGGCTGGGTTAGGTTAGGTTATATTACGTTATTGATGTATAAAAAGATCCCACGGAGACGGAGAAACCAACTCGACAGGAATGTTGTCTAATATTACTGCCGAGATGTTAGGTTGGGTTAGGTTAGGTTATATTACGTTATTGATGTATATAAAGGTCCCACGGAGACGTAGAGGCCAACTCGCCAGAAGTGTTGTCTAATATTACCGCCGAGATGATAGGTTGGGTTAGGTTGCGTTATATTACGTTATTGATGTTTATGAAGGTCAAACGGAGACGTAGAGGCCAACTCTCCAGGAATGATGTCAAATAATACCGCCGAGATGTTAGGTTGGGTTAGGTTAGGTTAAATTACGTTATTGATGTATATGAAGGTCCCACGGAGACGTAGAGGCGAACTCGCCAGGAATGTTGTCAAATATTACCGCCGAGATGACAGGTTGGGTTAGGTTAGGTTATATTGCGTTATTGATGTTTATGAAGGTCAAACGGAGACGTAGAGGACAACTCGCCAGGAATGATGTCAAATATTACCGCCGAAATGTTAGGTTGGGTTAGGTTAGGCTATATTACGTTATTGATGTATATGAAGGTCCCACGGAGACGTAGATGCCAAATCGCCATGAATGTTTTCAAATATTACCGCCGAGATGTTAGGTTGGGTTACCCTAGGTTATATTACGTTATTGATGTATATAAAGGTCCCACGGAGACGTAGAGGCCAACTCGCCAGGTATGTTGTCAAATATTACCGCAGAGATGATAGGTTGGGTTAGGTTACGTTATATTACGTTATTGATGTTTATGAAGGTCAAACGGAGACGTAGAGGACAACTCGCCAGGAATGATGTCAAATATTACCGCCGAAATGTTAGGTTGGGTTAGGTTAGGCTATATTACGTTATTGATGTATATGAAGGTCCCACGGAGACGTATATGCCAAATCGCCATGAATGTTTTCAAATATTACCGCCGAGATGTTAGGTTGGGTTAGCCTAGGTTATATTACGTTATTGATGTATATAAAGGTCCCACGGAGACGTAGAGGCCAACTCGCCAGGTATGTTTTCAAATATTACCGCCGAGATGTTAGGTTGGGTAAGGTTAGGTTATATTACGTTATTGATGTTTATGAAGGTCAAACGGAGACGTAGAGGCCAACTCGCCAGGAATGTTGCCAAATATTACCGCTGAGATGTTAGATTCTGTTAGGTTAGGTTATATTACGTTATTGATGTATATAAGGGTCCAACGGAGACGTAGAGGCCAACTCGCCAGGAATGTTGTCAAATATTACCGCAGAGATGATAGGTTGGGTTAGGATACGTTATATTACGTTATTGTTGTTTATGAAGGTCAAACGGAGACGTAGAGGCCAACTCGCCAGGTATGTTTTCAAATATTACCGCCGAGATGTTAGGCTGGGTTAGGTTAGGTTATATTACGTTATTGATGTATATGAAGGTCCCACGGAGACGTAGAGGCCAACTCGCCAGAAGTGTTGTTAAATATTACCGCCGAGATGATAGGTTGGGTTAGGTTACGTTATATTACGTTATTGATGTTTATGAAGGTCAAACGGAGACGTAGGGGACAACTCGCCAGGAATGATGTCAAATATTACCGCCGAAATGTTAGGTTGGGTTAGGTTAGGTTATATCACGTTATAGATGTATATAAAGGTCCCGCGGAGACGTAGAGGCCAACAAGCTAGGAATGTGATCAAATATTACCGCGGAAATGTTAGGTTGGGTTAGGTTAGGTTATATTACGTTATTGATGTATATAAAGGTCCCACGGAGACGTAGAGGCCAACTCGCCAGGAATGTTGTCAAATATTACCGCCGAGATGATAGGTTGGGTTAGGTTGCGTTATATTACGTTATTGATGTATATAAAGGTCCCACGGAGACGTAGAGGCCAACTCGCCAGAAATGTTTTCAAATATTACCGCCGAGATGTTAGGTTGGGTTAGGTTAGGTTATATTACGTTATTGGTGTATATAAATGTCCCGCGGAGACGGAGAAGCCAACTCGCCAGGAATGTTGTCAAATATTACCGCCGAGATGTTAGGTTGGGTTTGGTTAGGTTATATTACGTTATTGATGTATATAAAGGTCCCACGGAGACGTAGAGGCCAACTCGACAGGTATGTTTTCAAATATTCCCGCCGAGATGTTAGGCTGGGTTAGGTTAGGTTATATTACGTTATTGATGTATAAAAAGATCCCACGGAGACGGAGAAACCAACTCGACAGGAATGTTGCCTAATATTACCGCCGAGATGTTAGGTTGGGTTAGGTTAGGTTATATTACGTTATTGATGTATATAAAGGTCCCACGGAGACGTAGAGGCCAACTCGCCAGGTATGTTTTCAAATATTACCGCCGAGATGTTAGGCTGGGTTAGGTTAGGTTATATTACGTTATTGATGTATAAAAAGATCCCACGGAGACGGAGAAACCAACTCGACAGGAATGTTGTCTAATATTACTGCCGAGATGTTAGGTTGGGTTAGGTTAGGTTATATTACGTTATTGATGTATATAAAGGTCCCACGGAGACGTAGAGGCCAACTCGCCAGAAGTGTTGTCTAATATTACCGCCGAGATGATAGGTTGGGTTAGGTTACGTTATATTACGTTATTGATGTTTATGAAGGTCAAACGGAGACGTAGGGGACAACTCGCCAGGAATGATGTCAAATATTACCGCCGAAATGTTAGGTTGGGTTAGGTTAGGTTATATTACGTTATTGATGTATATAAAGGTCCCACGGAGACGTAGAGGCCAACTCGCCAGAAGTGTTGTTAAATATTACCGCCGAGATGATAGGTTGGGTTAGGTTACGTTATATTACGTTATTGATGTTTATGAAGGTCAAACGGAGACGTAGGGGACAGCTCGCCAGGAATGATGTCAAATATTACCGCCGAAATGTTAGGTTGGGTTAGGTTAGGTTATATCACGTTATAGATGTATATAAAGGTCCCGCGGAGACGTAGAGGCCAACAAGCTAGAAATGTGATCAAATATTACCGCGGAAATGTTAGGTTGGGTTAGGTTAAGTTATATTACGTTATTGATGTATATAAAGGTCCCACGGAGACGTAGAGGCCAACTCGCCAGGAATGTTGTCAAATATTACCGCCGAGAAGATAGGTTGGGTTAGGTTGCGTTATATTACGTTATTGATGTTTATGAAGGTCAAACGGAGACGTAGAGGCCAACTCTCCAGGAATGATGTCAAATAATACCGCCGAGATGTTAGGTTGGGTTAGGTTAGGTTAAATTACGTTATTGATGTATATGAAGGTCCCACGGAGACGTAGAGGCGAACTCGCCAGGAATGTTGTCAAATATTACCGCCGAGATGACAGGTTGGGTTAGGTTAGGTTATATTGCGTTATTGATGTTTATGAAGGTCAAACGGAGACGTAGAGGACAACTCGCCAGGAATGATGTCAAATATTACCGCCGAAATGTTAGGTTGGGTTAGGTTAGGCTATATTACGTTATTGATGTATATGAAGGTCCCACGGAGACGTAGATGCCAAATCGCCATGAATGTTTTCAAATATTACCGCCGAGATGTTAGGTTGGGTTACCCTAGGTTATATTACGTTATTGATGTATATAAAGGTCCCACGGAGACGTAGAGGCCAACTCGCCAGGTATGTTGTCAAATATTACCGCAGAGATGATAGGTTGGGTTAGGATACGTTATATTACGTTATTGATGTTTATGAAGGTCAAACGGAGACGTAGAGGACAACTCGCCCGGAATGATGTCAAATATTACCGCCGAAATGTTAGGTTGGGTTAGGTTAGGCTATATTACGTTATTGCTGTATATTAAGGTCCCACGCAGACGTAGAGGCCAACTCGCCAGGAATGTTTTCAAATATTGCCGCCGAGATGTTAGGTTGGGTTAGGTTAGGTTATATTACGTTATTGGTGTATATAAATGTCCCGCGGAGACGGAGAAGCCAACTCGCCAGGAATGTTGTCAAATATTACCGCCGAGATGTTAGGTTGGGTTTGGTTAGGTTATATTACGTTATTGATGTATATAAAGGTCGCACGGAGACGTAGAGGCCAACTCGCCAGGTATGTTTTCAAATATTACCGCCGAGATGTTAGGCTGGGTTAGGTTAGGTTATATTACGTTATTGATGTATATGAAGGTCCCACGGAGACGTAGAGGCCAACTCGCCAGAAGTGTTGTTAAATATTACCGCCGAGATGATAGGTTGGGTTAGGTTACGTTATATTACGTTATTGATGTTTATGAAGGTCAAACGGAGACGTAGAGGACAACTCGCCAGGAATGATGTCAAATATTACCGCCGAAATGCTAGGTTGGGTTAGGTTAGGCTATATTACGTTATTGATGTATATGAAGGTCCCACGGAGACGTAGATGCCAAATCGCCATGAATGTTTTCAAATATTACCGCCGAGATGTTAGGTTGGGTTACCCTAGGTTATATTACGTTATTGATGTATATAAAGGTCCCACGGAGACGTAGAGGCCAACTCGCCAGGTATGTTTTCAAATATTACCGCCGAGATTGTAGGTTGGGTTAGGTTAGGTTCAATTACGTTATTGATGTATATGAAGGTCCCACGGAGACGTAGAGACCAACTCGCCAGGTATGTTGTCAAATATTACCGCCGAGATGATAGGTTGGGTTAGGTTAGGTTATATTGCGTTATTGATGTTTATGAAGGTCAAACGGAGACGTAGAGGCCAACTCGCCAGGAATGTTGCCAAATATTACCGCAGAGATGATAGGTTGGGTTAGGTTACGTTATATTACGTTATTGATGTTTATGAAGGTCAAACGGAGACGTAGAGGACAACTCGCCAGGAATGATGTCAAATATTACCGCCGAAATGTTAGGTTGGGTTAGGTTAGGCTATATTACGTTATTGATGTATATTAAGGTCCCACGCAGACGTAGAGGCCAACTCGCCAGGAATGATGTCAAATATTACCGCCGAAATGTTAGGTTGGGTTAGGTTAGGTTATATCACGTTATAGATGTATATAAAGGTCCCGCGGAGACGTAGAGGCCAACAAGCTAGGAATGTGATCAAATATTACCGCGGAGATGTTAGGTTGGGTTAGGTTAGGCTATATTACGTTATTGATGTATATAAATGTCCCACGGAGACGTAGAGGCCAATTCGCCAGGTATGTTTTCAAATATTACCGCCGAGATGTTAGGTTGAGTTAGGTTTGGTTATATTACGTTATTGATGTTTATGAAGGTCAAACGGAGACGTAGAGGCCAACTCGCCAGGTATGTTGTCAAATATTACCGCCGAAATGTTAGGTTGGATTAGGTTAGGTTATATTACGTTATTGATGTATATAAATGTCCCACGGAGACGTAGAGGCCAACTCGCCAGGTATGTTTTCAAATATTACCGCCGAGATGTTAGGTTGGGTTAGGTTAGGTTATATTACGTTATTGATGTATATAAATGTCCCGCGGAGACGGAGAAGCCAACTCGCCAGGAATGTTTTCAAATATTACCGCCGAGATGTTAGGTTGGGTTTGGTTAGGTTATATCACGTTATTGATGTATATAAAGGTCCCACGGAGACGTAGAGGCCAACTCGCCAGGTATGTTTTCAAATATTACCGCCGAGATGTTAGGCTGGGTTAGGTTAGGTTATATTACGTTATTGATGTATAAAAAGATCCCACGGAGACGGAGAAACGAACTCGACAGGAATGTTGTCTAATATTACTGCCGAGATGTTAGGTTGGGTTAGGTTAGGTTATATTACGTTATTGATGTATAAAAAGATCCCACGGAGACGGAGAAACCAACTCGACAGGAATGTTGTCTAATATTACTGCCGAGATGTTAGGTTGGGTTAGGTTAGGTTATATTACGTTATTGATGTATATAAAGGTCCCACGGAGACGTAGAGGCCAACTCGCCAGGTATGTTTTCAAATATTACCGCCGAGATGTTAGGTTGGGTAAGGTTAGGTTATATTACGTTATTGATGTTTATGAAGGTCAAACGGAGACGTAGAGGCCAACTCGCCAGGAATGTTGCCAAATATTACCGCTGAGATGTTAGATTCTGTTAGGTTAGGTTATATTACGTTATTGATGTATATAAGGGTCCAACGGAGACGTAGAGGCCAACTCGCCAGGAATGTTGTCAAATATTACCGCAGAGATGATAGGTTGGGTTAGGATACGTTATATTACGTTATTGTTGTTTATGAAGGTCAAACGGAGACGTAGAGGCCAACTCGCCAGGAATGTTGTCAAATATTACCGCCGAGATGATAGGTTGGGTTAGGTTGCGTTATATTACGTTATTGATGTATATAAAGGTCCCACGGAGACGTAGAGGCCAACTCGCCAGAAATGTTTTCAAATATTACCGCCGAGATGTTAGGTTGGGTTAGGTTAGGTTATATTACGTTATTGGTGTATATAAATGTCCCGCGGAGACGGAGAAGCCAACTCGCCAGGAATGTTGTCAAATATTACCGCCGAGATGTTAGGTTGGGTTTGGTTAGGTTATATTACGTTATTGATGTATATAAAGGTCCCACGGAGACGTAGAGGCCAACTCGACAGGTATGTTTTCAAATATTCCCGCCGAGATGTTAGGCTGGGTTAGGTTAGGTTATATTACGTTATTGATGTATAAAAAGATCCCACGGAGACGGAGAAACCAACTCGACAGGAATGTTGCCTAATATTACCGCCGAGATGTTAGGTTGGGTTAGGTTAGGTTATATTACGTTATTGATGTATATAAAGGTCCCACGGAGACGTAGAGGCCAACTCGCCAGGTATGTTTTCAAATATTACCGCCGAGATGTTAGGCTGGGTTAGGTTAGGTTATATTACGTTATTGATGTATAAAAAGATCCCACGGAGACGGAGAAACCAACTCGACAGGAATGTTGTCTAATATTACTGCCGAGATGTTAGGTTGGGTTAGGTTAGGTTATATTACGTTATTGATGTATATAAAGGTCCCACGGAGACGTAGAGGCCAACTCGCCAGAAGTGTTGTCTAATATTACCGCCGAGATGATAGGTTGGGTTAGGTTACGTTATATTACGTTATTGATGTTTATGAAGGTCAAACGGAGACGTAGGGGACAACTCGCCAGGAATGATGTCAAATATTACCGCCGAAATGTTAGGTTGGGTTAGGTTAGGTTATATTACGTTATTGATGTATATAAAGGTCCCACGGAGACGTAGAGGCCAACTCGCCAGAAGTGTTGTTAAATATTACCGCCGAGATGATAGGTTGGGTTAGGTTACGTTATATTACGTTATTGATGTTTATGAAGGTCAAACGGAGACGTAGGGGACAGCTCGCCAGGAATGATGTCAAATATTACCGCCGAAATGTTAGGTTGGGTTAGGTTAGGTTATATCACGTTATAGATGTATATAAAGGTCCCGCGGAGACGTAGAGGCCAACAAGCTAGAAATGTGATCAAATATTACCGCGGAAATGTTAGGTTGGGTTAGGTTAAGTTATATTACGTTATTGATGTATATAAAGGTCCCACGGAGACGTAGAGGCCAACTCGCCAGGAATGTTGTCAAATATTACCGCCGAGATGATAGGTTGGGTTAGGTTGCGTTATATTACGTTATTGATGTTTATGAAGGTCAAACGGAGACGTAGAGGCCAACTCTCCAGGAATGATGTCAAATAATACCGCCGAGATGTTAGGTTGGGTTAGGTTAGGTTAAATTACGTTATTGATGTATATGAAGGTCCCACGGAGACGTAGAGGCGAACTCGCCAGGAATGTTGTCAAATATTACCGCCGAGATGACAGGTTGGGTTAGGTTAGGTTATATTGCGTTATTGATGTTTATGAAGGTCAAACGGAGACGTAGAGGACAACTCGCCAGGAATGATGTCAAATATTACCGCCGAAATGTTAGGTTGGGTTAGGTTAGGCTATATTACGTTATTGATGTATATGAAGGTCCCACGGAGACGTAGATGCCAAATCGCCATGAATGTTTTCAAATATTACCGCCGAGATGTTAGGTTGGGTTACCCTAGGTTATATTACGTTATTGATGTATATAAAGGTCCCACGGAGACGTAGAGGCCAACTCGCCAGGTATGTTGTCAAATATTACCGCAGAGATGATAGGTTGGGTTAGGATACGTTATATTACGTTATTGATGTTTATGAAGGTCAAACGGAGACGTAGAGGACAACTCGCCCGGAATGATGTCAAATATTACCGCCGAAATGTTAGGTTGGGTTAGGTTAGGCTATATTACGTTATTGCTGTATATTAAGGTCCCACGCAGACGTAGAGGCCAACTCGCCAGGAATGTTTTCAAATATTGCCGCCGAGATGTTAGGTTGGGTTAGGTTAGGTTATATTACGTTATTGGTGTATATAAATGTCCCGCGGAGACGGAGAAGCCAACTCGCCAGGAATGTTGTCAAATATTACCGCCGAGATGTTAGGTTGGGTTTGGTTAGGTTATATTACGTTATTGATGTATATAAAGGTCGCACGGAGACGTAGAGGCCAACTCGCCAGGTATGTTTTCAAATATTACCGCCGAGATGTTAGGCTGGGTTAGGTTAGGTTATATTACGTTATTGATGTATATGAAGGTCCCACGGAGACGTAGAGGCCAACTCGCCAGAAGTGTTGTTAAATATTACCGCCGAGATGATAGGTTGGGTTAGGTTACGTTATATTACGTTATTGATGTTTATGAAGGTCAAACGGAGACGTAGGGGACAACTCGCCAGGAATGATGTCAAATATTACCGCCGAAATGTTAGGTTGGGTTAGGTTAGGTTATATCACGTTATAGATGTATATAAAGGTCCCGCGGAGACGTAGAGGCCAACAAGCTAGGAATGTGATCAAATATTACCGCGGAAATGTTAGGTTGGGTTAGGTTAGGTTATATTACGTTATTGATGTATATAAAGGTCCCACGGAGACGTAGAGGCCAACTCGCCAGGAATGTTGTCAAATATTACCGCCGAGATGATAGGTTGGGTTAGGTTGCGTTATATTACGTTATTGATGTTTATGAAGGTCAAACGGAGACGTAGAGGCCAACTCGCCAGGAATGATGTCAAATATTACCGCCGAAATGTTAGGTTGGGTTAGGTTAGGCTATATTACGTTATTGATGTATATGAAGGTCCCACGGAGACGTAGATGCCAAATCGCCATGAATGTTTTCAAATATTACCGCCGAGATGTCAGGTTGGGTTACCCTAGGTTATATTACGTTATTGATGTATATAAAGGTCCCACGGAGACGTAGAGGCCAACTCGCCAGGAATGTCGTCAAATATTACTGCCGAGATGTCAGGTTGGGCTAGGTTAGGTTATATTACGTTATTGATGTATACGAAAGTCCCACGTAGACCAAGAGGACAACTCGCAAGGAATGTTGTCAAATATTACCGCCGAGATGATAGGTTGGGTTAGGTTACGTTATATTACGTTATTGATGTTTATGAAGGTCAAACGGAGACGTAGAGGACAACTCGCCAGGAATGATGTCAAATATTACCGCCGAAATGCTAGGTTGGGTTAGGTTAGGCTATATTACGTTATTGATGTATATGAAGGTCCCACGGAGACGTAGATGCCAAATCGCCATGAATGTTTTCAAATATTACCGCCGAGATGTTAGGTTGGGTTACCCTAGGTTATATTACGTTATTGATGTATATAAAGGTCCCACGGAGACGTAGAGGCCAACTCGCCAGGTATGTTTTCAAATATTACCGCCGAGATTGTAGGTTGGGTTAGGTTAGGTTCAATTACGTTATTGATGTATATGAAGGTCCCACGGAGACGTAGAGACCAACTCGCCAGGTATGTTGTCAAATATTACCGCCGAGATGATAGGTTGGGTTAGGTTAGGTTATATTGCGTTATTGATGTTTATGAAGGTCAAACGGAGACGTAGAGGCCAACTCGCCAGGAATGTTGCCAAATATTACCGCAGAGATGATAGGTTGGGTTAGGTTACGTTATATTACGTTATTGATGTTTATGAAGGTCAAACGGAGACGTAGAGGACAACTCGCCAGGAATGATGTCAAATATTACCGCCGAAATGTTAGGTTGGGTTAGGTTAGGCTATATTACGTTATTGATGTATATTAAGGTCCCACGCAGACGTAGAGGCCAACTCGCCAGGAATGATGTCAAATATTACCGCCGAAATGTTAGGTTGGGTTAGGTTAGGTTATATCACGTTATAGATGTATATAAAGGTCCCGCGGAGACGTAGAGGCCAACAAGCTAGGAATGTGATCAAATATTACCGCGGAGATGTTAGGTTGGGTTAGGTTAGGTTATATTACGTTATTGATGTATATAAAGGTCCCACGGAGACGTAGAGGACAACTCGCCACGAATGTTGTCAAATATTACCGCCGAGATGATAGGTTGGGTTAGGTTGCGTTATATTACGTTATTGATGTTTATGAAGGTCAAACGGAGACGTAGAGGCCAACTCGCCAGGTATGTTGTCAAATATTACCGCCGAAATGTTAGGTTGGATTAGGTTAGGTTATATTACGTTATTGATGTATATAAATGTCCCACGGAGACGTAGAGGCCAACTCGCCAGGTATGTTTTCAAATATTACCGCCGAGATGTTAGGTTGGGTTAGGTTAGGTTATATTACGTTATTGATGTATATAAATGTCCCGCGGAGACGGAGAAGCCAACTCGCCAGGAATGTTTTCAAATATTACCGCCGAGATGTTAGGTTGGGTTTGGTTAGGTTATATCACGTTATTGATGTATATAAAGGTCCCACGGAGACGTAGAGGCCAACTCGCCAGGTATGTTTTCAAATATTACCGCCGAGATGTTAGGCTGGGTTAGGTTAGGTTATATTACGTTATTGATGTATAAAAAGATCCCACGGAGACGGAGAAACGAACTCGACAGGAATGTTGTCTAATATTACTGCCGAGATGTTAGGTTGGGTTAGGTTAGGTTATATTACGTTATTGATGTATAAAAAGATCCCACGGAGACGGAGAAACCAACTCGACAGGAATGTTGTCTAATATTACTGCCGAGATGTTAGGTTGGGTTAGGTTAGGTTATATTACGTTATTGATGTATATAAAGGTCCCACGGAGACGTAGAGGCCAACTCGCCAGAAGTGTTGTCAAATATTACCGCCGAAATGCTAGGTTGGGTTAGGTTAGGCTATATTACGTTATTGATGTATATGAAGGTCCCACGGAGACGTAGATGCCAAATCGCCATGAATGTTTTCAAATATTACCGCCGAGATGTTAGGTTGGGTTAGCCTAGGTTATATTACGTTATTGATGTATATAAAGGTCCCACGGAGACGTAGAGGCCAACTCGCCAGGTATGTTTTCAAATATTACCGCCGAGATTGTAGGTTGGGTTAGGTTAGGTTCAATTACGTTATTGATGTATATGAAGGTCCCACGGAGACGTAGAGACCAACTCGCCAGGTATGTTGTCAAATATTACCGCCGAGATGATAGGTTGGGTTAGGTTAGGTTATATTGCGTTATTGATGTTTATGAAGGTCAAACGGAGACGTAGAGGCCAACTCGCCAGGAATGTTGCCAAATATTACCGCAGAGATGATAGGTTGGGTTAGGTTACGTTATATTACGTTATTGATGTTTATGAAGGTCAAACGGAGACGTAGAGGACAACTCGCCAGGAATGATGTCAAATATTACCGCCGAAATGTTAGGTTGGGTTAGGTTAGGCTATATTACGTTATTGATGTATATTAAGGTCCCACGCAGACGTAGAGGCCAACTCGCCAGGAATGATGTCAAATATTACCGCCGAAATGTTAGGTTGGGTTAGGTTAGGTTATATCACGTTATAGATGTATATAAAGGTCCCGCGGAGACGTAGAGGCCAACAAGCTAGGAATGTGATCAAATATTACCGCGGAGATGTTAGGTTGGGTTAGGTTAGGTTATATTACGTTATTGATGTATATAAAGGTCCCACGGAGACGTAGAGGACAACTCGCCACGAATGTTGTCAAATATTACCGCCGAGATGATAGGTTGGGTTAGGTTGCGTTATATTACGTTATTGATGTTTATGAAGGTCAAACGGAGACGTAGAGGCCAACTCGCCAGGTATGTTGTCAAATATTACCGCCGAAATGTTAGGTTGGATTAGGTTAGGTTATATTACGTTATTGATGTATATAAATGTCCCACGGAGACGTAGAGGCCAACTCGCCAGGTATGTTTTCAAATATTACCGCCGAGATGTTAGGTTGGGTTAGGTTAGGTTATATTACGTTATTGATGTATATAAATGTCCCGCGGAGACGGAGAAGCCAACTCGCCAGGAATGTTTTCAAATATTACCGCCGAGATGTTAGGTTGGGTTTGGTTAGGTTATATCACGTTATTGATGTATATAAAGGTCCCACGGAGACGTAGAGGCCAACTCGCCAGGTATGTTTTCAAATATTACCGCCGAGATGTTAGGCTGGGTTAGGTTAGGTTATATTACGTTATTGATGTATAAAAAGATCCCACGGAGACGGAGAAACGAACTCGACAGGAATGTTGTCTAATATTACTGCCGAGATGTTAGGTTGGGTTAGGTTACGTTATATTACGTTATTGATGTTTATGAAGGTCAAACGGAGACGTAGAGGACAACTCGCCAGGAATGATGTCAAATATTACCGCCGAAATGTTAGGTTGGGTTAGGTTAGGCTATATTACGTTATTGATGTATATTAAGGTCCCACGCAGACGTAGAGGCCAACTCGCCAGGAATGATGTCAAATATTACCGCCGAAATGTTAGGTTGGGTTAGGTTAGGTTATATCACGTTATAGATGTATATAAAGGTCCCGCGGAGACGTAGAGGCCAACAAGCTAGGAATGTGATCAAATATTACCGCGGAGATGTTAGGTTGGGTTAGGTTAGGTTATATTACGTTATTGATGTATATAAAGGTCCCACGGAGACGTAGAGGACAACTCGCCACGAATGTTGTCAAATATTACCGCCGAGATGATAGGTTGGGTTAGGTTGCGTTATATTACGTTATTGATGTTTATGAAGGTCAAACGGAGACGTAGAGGCCAACTCGCCAGGTATGTTGTCAAATATTACCGCCGAAATGTTAGGTTGGATTAGGTTAGGTTATATTACGTTATTGATGTATATAAATGTCCCACGGAGACGTAGAGGCCAACTCGCCAGGTATGTTTTCAAATATTACCGCCGAGATGTTAGGTTGGGTTAGGTTAGGTTATATTACGTTATTGATGTATATAAATGTCCCGCGGAGACGGAGAAGCCAACTCGCCAGGAATGTTTTCAAATATTACCGCCGAGATGTTAGGTTGGGTTTGGTTAGGTTATATCACGTTATTGATGTATATAAAGGTCCCACGGAGACGTAGAGGCCAACTCGCCAGGTATGTTTTCAAATCTTACCGCCGAGATGTTAGGCTGGGTTAGGTTAGGTTATATTACGTTATTGATGTATAAAAAGATCGCACGGAGACGGAGACACGAACTCGACAGGAATGTTGTCTAATATTACTGCCGAGATGTTAGGTTGGGTTAGGTTAGGTTATATTACGTTATTGATGTATAAAAAGATCCCACGGAGACGGAGAAACCAACTCGACAGGAATGTTGTCTAATATTACTGCCGAGATGTTAGGTTGGGTTAGGTTAGGTTATATTACGTTATTGATGTATATAAAGGTCCCACGGAGACGTAGAGGCCAACTCGCCAGAAGTGTTGTCAAATATTACCGCCGAGATGATAGGTTGGGTTAGGTTACGTTATATTACGTTATTGATGTTTATGATGGTCAAACGGAGACGTAGAGTCCAACTCGCCAGGAATGATGTCAAATAATACCGCCGAGATGTTAGGTTGGGTTAGGTTAGGTTAAATTACGTTATTGATGTATATGAAGGTCCCACGGAGACGTAGAGGCGAACTCGCCAGGAATGTTGTCAAATATTACCGCCGAGATGATAGGTTGGGTTAGGTTAGGTTATATTGCGTTATTGATGTTTATGAAGGTCAAACGGAGACGTAGATGCCAAATCGCCATGAATGTTTTCAAATATTACCGCCGAAATGTTAGGTTGGGTTACCCTAGGTTATATTACGTTATTGATGTATATAAAGGTCCCACGGAGACGTAGAGGCCAACTCGCCAGGAATGTTGTCAAATATTACCGCCGAGATGATAGGTTGGGTTAGGTTGCGTTATATTACGTTATTGATGTATATAAATGTCCCGCGGAGACGGAGAAGCCAACTCGCCAGGAATGTTTTCAAATATTACCGCCGAGATGTTAGGTTGGGTTTGGTTAGGTTATATTACGTTATTGATGTATATAAAGGTCCCACGGAGACGTAGAGGCCAACTCGCCAGGTATGTTTTCAAATATTACCGCCGAGATGTTAGGCTGGGTTAGGTTAGGTTATATTACGTTATTGATGTATAAAAAGATCCCACGGAGACGGAGAAACCAACTCGACAGGAATGTTGTCTAATATTACTGCCGAGATGTTAGGTTGGGTTAGGTTAGGTTATATTACGTTATTGATGTATAAAAAGATCCCACGGAGACGGAGAAACCAACTCGACAGGAATGTTGTCTAATATTACTGCCGAGATGTTAGGTTGGGTTAGGTTAGGTTATATTACGTTATTGATGTATATAAAGGTCCCACGGAGACGTAGAGGCCAACTCGCCAGAAGTGTTGTCAAATATTACCGCCGAGATGATAGGTTGGGTTAGGTTACGTTATATTACGTTATTGATGTTTATGATGGTCAAACGGAGACGTAGAGGCCAACTCGCCAGGAATGATGTCAAATAATACCGCCGAGATGTTAGGTTGGGTTAGGTTAGGTTAAATTACGTTATTGATGTATATGAAGGTCCCACGGAGACGTAGAGGCGAACTCGCCAGGAATGTTGTCAAATATTACCGCCGAGATGATAGGTTGGGTTAGGTTAGGTTATATTGCGTTATTGATGTTTATGAAGGTCAAACGGAGACGTAGAGGACAACTCGCCAGGAATGATGTCAAATATTACCGCCGAAATGTTAGGTTGGGTTAGGTTAGGCTATATTACGTTATTGATGTATGTGAAGGTCCCACGGAGACGTAGATGCCAAATCGCCATGAATGTTTTCAAATATTACCGCCGAGATGTTAGGTTGGGTTACCCTAGGTTATATTACGTTATTGATGTATATAAAGGTCCCACGGAGACGTAGAGGCCAACTCGCCAGGAATGTTGTCAAATATTACCGCCGAGATGATAGGTTGGGTTAGGTTACGTTATATTACGTTATTGATGTTTATGAAGGTCAAACGGAGACGTAGAGGACAACTAGCCAGGAATGATGTCAAATATTACCGCCGAAATGTTAGGTTGGGTTAGGTTAGGTTCAATTACGTTATTGATGTATATGAAGGTCCCACGGATACGTAGAGACCAACTCGCCAGGTATGTTGTCAAATATTACCGCCGAGATGATAGGTTGGGTTAGGTTAGGTTATATTGCGTTATTGATGTATATAAAGGTCCCACGGAGACGTAGAGGCCAACTCGCCAGGTATGTTTTCAAATATTACCGCCGAGATTGTAGGTTGGGTTAGGTTAGGTTCAATTACGTTATTGATGTATATGAAGGTCCCACGGAGACGTAGAGACCAACTCGCCAGGTATGTTGTCAAATATTACCGCCGAGACGTTAGGTTGGGTTAGGTTAGGTTATATTGCGTTATTGATGTTTACGAAGGTCAAACGGAGACGTAGAGGCCAACTCGCCAGGAATGTTGCCAAATATTACCGCAGAGATGATAGGTTGGGTTAGGTTACGTTATATTACGTTATTGATGTTTATGAAGGTCAAACGGAGACGTAGGGGACAACTCGCCAGGAATGATGTCAAATGTTACCGCCGAAATGTTAGGTTGGGTTAGGTTAGGTTATATCACGTTATAGATGTATATAAAGGTCCCGCGGAGACGTAGAGGCCAACTCGCCAGGTATGTTTTCAAATATTACCGCCGAGATGTTAGGTTGGGTTACCCTAGGTTATATTACGTTATTGATGTATATAAAGGTCCCACGGAGACGTAGAGGCCAACTCGCCAGGTATGTTGTCAAATATTACCGCAGAGATGATAGGTTGGGTTAGGATACGTTATATTACGTTATTGATGTTTATGAAGGTCAAACGGAGACGTAGAGGACAACTCGCCCGGAATGATGTCAAATATTACCGCCGAAATGTTAGGTTGGGTTAGGTTAGGCTATATTACGTTATTGCTGTATATTAAGGTCCCACGCAGACGTAGAGGCCAACTCGCCAGGAATGTTTTCAAATATTGCCGCCGAGATGTTAGGTTGGGTTAGGTTAGGTTATATTACGTTATTGGTGTATATAAATGTCCCGCGGAGACGGAGAAGCCAACTCGCCAGGAATGTTGTCAAATATTACCGCCGAGATGTTAGGTTGGGTTTGGTTAGGTTATATTACGTTATTGATGTATATAAAGGTCCCACGGAGACGTAGAGGCCAACTCGCCAGAAGTGTTGTTAAATATTACCGCCGAGATGATAGGTTGGGTTAGGTTACGTTATATTACGTTATTGATGTTTATGAAGGTCAAACGGAGACGTAGGGGACAACTCGCCAGGAATGATGTCAAATATTACCGCCGAAATGTTAGGTTGGGTTAGGTTAGGTTATATCACGTTATAGATGTATATAAAGGTCCCGCGGAGACGTAGAGGCCAACAAGCTAGGAATGTGATCAAATATTACCGCGGAAATGTTAGGTTGGGTTAGGTTAGGCTATATTACGTTATTGATGTATGTGAAGGTCCCACGGAGACGTAGATGCCAAATCGCCATGAATGTTTTCAAATATTACCGCCGAGATGTTAGGTTGGGTTACCCTAGGTTATATTACGTTATTGATGCATATAAAGGTCCCACGGAGACGTAGAGGCCCACTCGCCAGGTATGTTTTCAAATATTCCCGCCGAGATGTTAGGCTGGGTTAGGTTAGGTTATATTACGTTATTGATGTATAAAAACATCCCACGGAGACGGAGAAACCAACTCGACAGGAATGTTGCCTAATATTACCGCCGAGATGTTAGGTTGGGTTAGGTTAGGTTATATTACGTTATTGATGTATATAAAGGTCCCACGGAGACGTAGAGGCCAACTCGCCAGAAGTGTTGTTAAATATTACCGCCGAGATGATAGGTTGGGTTAGGTTACGTTATATTACGTTATTGATGTTTATGAAGGTCAAACGGAGACGTAGGGGACAACTCGCCAGGAATGATGTCAAATATTACCGCCGAAATGTTAGGTTGGGTTAGGTTAGGTTATATCACGTTATAGATGTATATAAAGGTCCCGCGGAGACGTAGAGGCCAACAAGCTAGGAATGTGATCAAATATTACCGCGGAAATGTTAGGTTGGGTTAGGTTAGGTTATATTACGTTATTGATGTATATAAAGGTCCCACGGAGACGTAGAGGCCAACTCGCCAGGAATGTTGTCAAATATTACCGCCGAGATGATAGGTTGGGTTAGGTTGCGTTATATTACGTTATTGATGTTTATGAAGGTCAAACGGAGACGTAGAGGCCAACTCGCCAGGAATGATGTCAAATAATACCGCCGAGATGTTAGGTTGGGTTAGGTTAGGTTAAATTACGTTATTGATGTATATGAAGGTCCCACGGAGACGTAGAGGCGAACTCGCCAGGAATGTTGTCAAATATTACCGCCGAGATGATAGGTTGGGTTAGGTTAGGTTATATTGCGTTATTGATGTTTATGAAGGTCAAACGGAGACGTAGAGGACAACTCGCCAGGAATGATGTCAAATATTACCGCCGAAATGTTAGGTTGGGTTAGGATACGTTATATTACGTTATTGATGTTTATGAAGGTCAAACGGAGACGTAGAGGACAACTCGCCAGGAATGATGTCAAATATTACCGCCGAAATGTTAGGTTGGGTTAGGTTAGGCTATATTACGTTATTGATGTATATGAAGGTCCCACGGAGACGTAGATGCCAAATCGCCATGAATGTTTTCAAATATTACCGCCGAGATGTTAGGTTGGGTTAGCCTAGGTTATATTACGTTATTGATGTATATAAATGTCCCACGGAGACGTAGAGGCCAACTCGCCAGGTATGTTTTCAAATATTACCGCCGAGATGTTAGGTTGGGTTAGGTTAGGTTATATTACGTTACTGATGTATATAAAGGTCCCACGGAGACGTAGAGGCCAACTCGCCAGAAGTGTTGTCAAATATTACCGCCGAAATGTTAGGTTGGGTTAGGTTAGGCTATACTACGTTATTGATGTATATGAAGGTCCCACGGAGACGTAGGGCACAACTCGCCAGGAATGATGTCAAATATTACCGCCGAAATGTTAGGTTCGGTTAGGTTAGGTTATGTCACGTTATAGAAGTATATAAAGGTCCCGCGGAGACGTAGAGGCCAACTCGACAGGAATGTTGTCAAATATTACCGCCGAGATGATAGGTTGGGTTAGGTTGCGTTATATTACGTTATTGATGTTTATGAAGTTCAAACGGAGACGTAGAGGCCAACTCGCCAGGTATGTTGTCAAATATTACCGCCGAAATGTTAGGTTGGATTAGGTTATGTTATATTACGTTATTGATGTATATAAATGTCCCACGGAGACGTAGAGGCCAACTCGCCAGGTATGTTTTCAAATATTACCGCCGAGATGTTAGGCTGGGTTAGGTTAGGTTATATTACGTTATTGATGTATAAAAAGATCCCACGGAGACGGAGAAACTAACTCGACAGGAATGTTGCCTAATATTACCGCCGAGATGTTAGGTTGGGTTAGGTTAGGTTATATTACGTTATTGATGTATATAAAGGTCCCACGGAGACGTAGAGGCCAACTCGCCAGGAATGATGTCAAATATTACCGCCGAAATGTTAGGTTGGGTTAGGTTAGGCTATACTACGTTATTGATGTATATGAAGGTCCCACGGAGACGTAGGGCACAACTCGCCAGGAATGATGTCAAATATTACCGCCGAAATGTTAGGTTCGGTTAGGTTAGGTTATGTCACGTTATAGAAGTATATAAAGGTCCCGCGGAGACGTAGAGGCCAACTCGACAGGAATGTTGTCAAATATTACCGCCGAGATGATAGGTTGGGTTAGGTTGCGTTATATTACGTTATTGATGTTTATGAAGTTCAAACGGAGACGTAGAGGCCAACTCGCCAGGTATGTTGTCAAATATTACCGCCGAAATGTTAGGTTGGATTAGGTTATGTTATATTACGTTATTGATGTATATAAATGTCCCACGGAGACGTAGAGGCCAACTCGCCAGGTATGTTTTCAAATATTACCGCCGAGATGTTAGGTTGGGTTAGGTTAGGTTATATTACGTTATTGATGTATATAAATGTCCCGCGGAGACGGAGAAGCCAACTCGCCAGGAATGTTTTCAAATATTACCGCCGAGATGTTAGGTTGGGTTTGGTTAGGTTATATCACGTTATTGATGTATATAAAGGTCCCACGGAGACGTAGAGGCCAACTCGCCAGGTATGTTTTCAAATATTACCGCCGAGATGTTAGGCTGGGTTAGGTTAGGTTATATTACGTTATTGATGTATAAAAAGATCCCACGGAGACGGAGAAACGAACTCGACAGGAATGTTGTCTAATATTACTGCCGAGATGTTAGGTTGGGTTAGGTTAGGTTATATTACGTTATTGATGTATAAAAAGATCCCACGGAGACGGAGAAACCAACTCGACAGGAATGTTGTCTAATATTACTGCCGAGATGTTAGGTTGGGTTAGGTTAGGTTATATTACGTTATTGATGTATATAAAGGTCCCACGGAGACGTAGAGGCCAACTCGCCAGAAGTGTTGTCAAATATTACCGCCGAGATGATAGGTTGGGTTAGGTTGCGTTATATTACGTTATTGATGTTTATGAAGGTCAAACGGAGACGTAGAGGCCAACTCGCCAGGAATGATGTCAAATAATACCGCCGAGATGTTAGGTTGGGTTAGGTTAGGTTAAATTACGTTATTGATGTATATGAAGGTCCCACGGAGACGTAGAGGCGAACTCGCCAGGAATGTTGTCAAATATTACCGCCGAGATGATAGGTTGGGTTAGGTTAGGTTATATTGCGTTATTGATGTTTATGAAGGTCAAACGGAGACGTAGAGGACAACTCGCCAGGAATGATGTCAAATATTACCGCCGAAATGTTAGGTTGGGTTAGGTTACGTTATATTACGTTATTGATGTTTATGAAGGTCAAACGGAGACGTAGAGGACAACTCGCCAGGAATGATGTCAAATATTACCGCCGAAATGTTAGGTTGGGTTAGGTTAGGCTATATTACGTTATTGATGTATATGAAGGTCCCACGGAGACGTAGATGCCAAATCGCCATGAATGTTTTCAAATATTACCGCCGAGATGTTAGGTTGGGTTAGCCTAGGTTATATTACGTTATTGATGTATATAAATGTCCCACGGAGACGTAGAGGCCAACTCGCCAGGTATGTTTTCAAATATTACCGCCGAGATGTTAGGTTGGGTTAGGTTAGGTTATATTACGTTACTGATGTATATAAAGGTCCCACGGAGACGTAGAGGCCAACTCGCCAGAAGTGTTGTCAAATATTACCGCCGAAATGTTAGGTTGGGTTAGGTTAGGCTATACTACGTTATTGATGTATATGAAGGTCCCACGGAGACGTAGGGCACAACTCGCCAGGAATGATGTCAAATATTACCGCCGAAATGTTAGGTTCGGTTAGGTTAGGTTATGTCACGTTATAGAAGTATATAAAGGTCCCGCGGAGACGTAGAGGCCAACTCGACAGGAATGTTGTCAAATATTACCGCCGAGATGATAGGTTGGGTTAGGTTGCGTTATATTACGTTATTGATGTTTATGAAGTTCAAACGGAGACGTAGAGGCCAACTCGCCAGGTATGTTGTCAAATATTACCGCCGAAATGTTAGGTTGGATTAGGTTATGTTATATTACGTTATTGATGTATATAAATGTCCCACGGAGACGTAGAGGCCAACTCGCCAGGTATGTTTTCAAATATTACCGCCGAGATGTTAGGCTGGGTTAGGTTAGGTTATATTACGTTATTGATGTATAAAAAGATCCCACGGAGACGGAGAAACTAACTCGACAGGAATGTTGCCTAATATTACCGCCGAGATGTTAGGTTGGGTTAGGTTAGGTTATATTACGTTATTGATGTATATAAAGGTCCCACGGAGACGTAGAGGCCAACTCGCCAGGAATGATGTCAAATATTACCGCCGAAATGTTAGGTTGGGTTAGGTTAGGCTATACTACGTTATTGATGTATATGAAGGTCCCACGGAGACGTAGGGCACAACTCGCCAGGAATGATGTCAAATATTACCGCCGAAATGTTAGGTTCGGTTAGGTTAGGTTATGTCACGTTATAGAAGTATATAAAGGTCCCGCGGAGACGTAGAGGCCAACTCGACAGGAATGTTGTCAAATATTACCGCCGAGATGATAGGTTGGGTTAGGTTGCGTTATATTACGTTATTGATGTTTATGAAGTTCAAACGGAGACGTAGAGGCCAACTCGCCAGGTATGTTGTCAAATATTACCGCCGAAATGTTAGGTTGGATTAGGTTATGTTATATTACGTTATTGATGTATATAAATGTCCCACGGAGACGTAGAGGCCAACTCGCCAGGTATGTTTTCAAATATTACCGCCGAGATGTTAGGTTGGGTTAGGTTAGGTTATATTACGTTATTGATGTATATAAATGTCCCGCGGAGACGGAGAAGCCAACTCGCCAGGAATGTTTTCAAATATTACCGCCGAGATGTTAGGTTGGGTTTGGTTAGGTTATATCACGTTATTGATGTATATAAAGGTCCCACGGAGACGTAGAGGCCAACTCGCCAGGTATGTTTTCAAATATTACCGCCGAGATGTTAGGCTGGGTTAGGTTAGGTTATATTACGTTATTGATGTATAAAAAGATCCCACGGAGACGGAGAAACGAACTCGACAGGAATGTTGTCTAATATTACTGCCGAGATGTTAGGTTGGGTTAGGTTAGGTTATATTACGTTATTGATGTATAAAAAGATCCCACGGAGACGGAGAAACCAACTCGACAGGAATGTTGTCTAATATTACTGCCGAGATGTTAGGTTGGGTTAGGTTAGGTTATATTACGTTATTGATGTATATAAAGGTCCCACGGAGACGTAGAGGCCAACTCGCCAGAAGTGTTGTCAAATATTACCGCCGAGATGATAGGTTGGGTTAGGTTACGTTATATTACGTTATTGATGTTTATGATGGTCAAACGGAGACGTAGAGTCCAACTCGCCAGGAATGATGTCAAATAATACCGCCGAGATGTTAGGTTGGGTTAGGTTAGGTTAAATTACGTTATTGATGTATATGAAGGTCCCACGGAGACGTAGAGGCGAACTCGCCAGGAATGTTGTCAAATATTACCGCCGAGATGATAGGTTGGGTTAGGTTAGGTTATATTGCGTTATTGATGTTTATGAAGGTCAAACGGAGACGTAGATGCCAAATCGCCATGAATGTTTTCAAATATTACCGCCGAGATGTTAGGTTGGGTTACCCTAGGTTATATTACGTTATTGATGTATATAAAGGTCCCACGGAGACGTAGAGGCCAACTCGCCAGGAATGTTGTCAAATATTACCGCCGAGATGATAGGTTGGGTTAGGTTACGTTATATTACGTTATTGATGTTTATGAAGGTCAAACGGAGACGTAGAGGACAACTAGCCAGGAATGATGTCAAATATTACCGCCGAAATGTTAGGTTGGGTTAGGTTAGGTTCAATTACGTTATTGATGTATATGAAGGTCCCACGGATACGTAGAGACCAACTCGCCAGGTATGTTGTCAAATATTACCGCCGAGATGATAGGTTGGGTTAGGTTAGGTTATATTGCGTTATTGATGTATATAAAGGTCCCACGGAGACGTAGAGGCCAACTCGCCAGGTATGTTTTCAAATATTACCGCCGAGATTGTAGGTTGGGTTAGGTTAGGTTCAATTACGTTATTGATGTATATGAAGGTCCCACGGAGACGTAGAGACCAACTCGCCAGGTATGTTGTCAAATATTACCGCCGAGACGTTAGGTTGGGTTAGGTTAGGTTATATTGCGTTATTGATGTTTACGAAGGTCAAACGGAGACGTAGAGGCCAACTCGCCAGGAATGTTGCCAAATATTACCGCAGAGATGATAGGTTGGGTTAGGTTACGTTATATTACGTTATTGATGTTTATGAAGGTCAAACGGAGACGTAGGGGACAACTCGCCAGGAATGATGTCAAATGTTACCGCCGAAATGTTAGGTTGGGTTAGGTTAGGTTATATCACGTTATAGATGTATATAAAGGTCCCGCGGAGACGTAGAGGCCAACTCGCCAGGTATGTTTTCAAATATTACCGCCGAGATGTTAGGTTGGGTTAGGTTAGGTTATATTACGTTATTGGTGTATATAAATGTCCCGCGGAGACGGAGAAGCCAACTCGCCAGGAATGTTGTCAAATATTACCGCCGAGATGTTAGGTTGGGTTTGGTTAGGTTATATTACGTTATTGATGTATATAAAGGTCCCACGGAGACGTAGAGGCCAACTCGCCAGGTATGTTTTCAAATATTCCCGCCGAGATGTTAGGCTGGGTTAGGTTAGGTTATATTACGTTATTGATGTATAAAAACATCCCACGGAGACGGAGAAACCAACTCGACAGGAATGTTGCCTAATATTACCGCCGAGATGTTAGGTTGGGTTAGGTTAGGTTATATTACGTTATTGATGTATATAAAGGTCCCACGGAGACGTAGAGGCCAACTCGCCAGAAGTGTTGTTAAATATTACCGCCGAGATGATAGGTTGGGTTAGGTTACGTTATATTACGTTATTGATGTTTATGAAGGTCAAACGGAGACGTAGGGGACAACTCGCCAGGAATGATGTCAAATATTACCGCCGAAATGTTAGGTTGGGTTAGGTTAGGTTATATCACGTTATAGATGTATATAAAGGTCCCGCGGAGACGTAGAGGCCAACAAGCTAGGAATGTGATCAAATATTACCGCGGAAATGTTAGGTTGGGTTAGGTTAGGCTATATTACGTTATTGATGTATGTGAAGGTCCCACGGAGACGTAGATGCCAAATCGCCATGAATGTTTTCAAATATTACCGCCGAGATGTTAGGTTGGGTTACCCTAGGTTATATTACGTTATTGATGCATATAAAGGTCCCACGGAGACGTAGAGGCCCACTCGCCAGGTATGTTTTCAAATATTCCCGCCGAGATGTTAGGCTGGGTTAGGTTAGGTTATATTACGTTATTGATGTATAAAAACATCCCACGGAGACGGAGAAACCAACTCGACAGGAATGTTGCCTAATATTACCGCCGAGATGTTAGGTTGGGTTAGGTTAGGTTATATTACGTTATTGATGTATATAAAGGTCCCACGGAGACGTAGAGGCCAACTCGCCAGAAGTGTTGTTAAATATTACCGCCGAGATGATAGGTTGGGTTAGGTTACGTTATATTACGTTATTGATGTTTATGAAGGTCAAACGGAGACGTAGGGGACAACTCGCCAGGAATGATGTCAAATATTACCGCCGAAATGTTAGGTTGGGTTAGGTTAGGTTATATCACGTTATAGATGTATATAAAGGTCCCGCGGAGACGTAGAGGCCAACAAGCTAGGAATGTGATCAAATATTACCGCGGAAATGTTAGGTTGGGTTAGGTTAGGTTATATTACGTTATTGATGTATATAAAGGTCCCACGGAGACGTAGAGGCCAACTCGCCAGGAATGTTGTCAAATATTACCGCCGAGATGATAGGTTGGGTTAGGTTGCGTTATATTACGTTATTGATGTTTATGAAGGTCAAACGGAGACGTAGAGGCCAACTCGCCAGGAATGATGTCAAATAATACCGCCGAGATGTTAGGTTGGGTTAGGTTAGGTTAAATTACGTTATTGATGTATATGAAGGTCCCACGGAGACGTAGAGGCGAACTCGCCAGGAATGTTGTCAAATATTACCGCCGAGATGATAGGTTGGGTTAGGTTAGGTTATATTGCGTTATTGATGTTTATGAAGGTCAAACGGAGACGTAGAGGACAACTCGCCAGGAATGATGTCAAATATTACCGCCGAAATGTTAGGTTGGGTTAGGTTACGTTATATTACGTTATTGATGTTTATGAAGGTCAAACGGAGACGTAGAGGACAACTCGCCAGGAATGATGTCAAATATTACCGCCGAAATGTTAGGTTGGGTTAGGTTAGGCTATATTACGTTATTGATGTATATGAAGGTCCCACGGAGACGTAGATGCTAAATCGCCATGAATGTTTTCAAATATTACCGCCGAGATGTTAGGTTGGGTTAGCCTAGGTTATATTACGTTATTGATGTATATAAATGTCCCACGGAGACGTAGAGGCCAACTCGCCAGGTATGTTTTCAAATATTACCGCCGAGATGTTAGGTTGGGTTAGGTTAGGTTATATTACGTTACTGATGTATATAAAGGTCCCACGGAGACGTAGAGGCCAACTCGCCAGAAGTGTTGTCAAATATTACCGCCGAAATGTTAGGTTGGGTTAGGTTAGGCTATACTACGTTATTGATGTATATGAAGGTCCCACGGAGACGTAGGGCACAACTCGCCAGGAATGATGTCAAATATTACCGCCGAAATGTTAGGTTCGGTTAGGTTAGGTTATGTCACGTTATAGAAGTATATAAAGGTCCCGCGGAGACGTAGAGGCCAACTCGACAGGAATGTTGTCAAATATTACCGCCGAGATGATAGGTTGGGTTAGGTTGCGTTATATTACGTTATTGATGTTTATGAAGTTCAAACGGAGACGTAGAGGCCAACTCGCCAGGTATGTTGTCAAATATTACCGCCGAAATGTTAGGTTGGATTAGGTTATGTTATATTACGTTATTGATGTATATAAATGTCCCACGGAGACGTAGAGGCCAACTCGCCAGGTATGTTTTCAAATATTACCGCCGAGATGTTAGGCTGGGTTAGGTTAGGTTATATTACGTTATTGATGTATAAAAAGATCCCACGGAGACGGAGAAACTAACTCGACAGGAATGTTGCCTAATATTACCGCCGAGATGTTAGGTTGGGTTAGGTTAGGTTATATTACGTTATTGATGTATATAAAGGTCCCACGGAGACGTAGAGGCCAACTCGCCAGGAATGATGTCAAATATTACCGCCGAAATGTTAGGTTGGGTTAGGTTAGGCTATACTACGTTATTGATGTATATGAAGGTCCCACGGAGACGTAGGGCACAACTCGCCAGGAATGATGTCAAATATTACCGCCGAAATGTTAGGTTCGGTTAGGTTAGGTTATGTCACGTTATAGAAGTATATAAAGGTCCCGCGGAGACGTAGAGGCCAACTCGACAGGAATGTTGTCAAATATTACCGCCGAGATGATAGGTTGGGTTAGGTTGCGTTATATTACGTTATTGATGTTTATGAAGTTCAAACGGAGACGTAGAGGCCAACTCGCCAGGTATGTTGTCAAATATTACCGCCGAAATGTTAGGTTGGATTAGGTTATGTTATATTACGTTATTGATGTATATAAATGTCCCACGGAGACGTAGAGGCCAACTCGCCAGGTATGTTTTCAAATATTACCGCCGAGATGTTAGGTTGGGTTAGGTTAGGTTATATTACGTTATTGATGTATATAAATGTCCCGCGGAGACGGAGAAGCCAACTCGCCAGGAATGTTTTCAAATATTACCGCCGAGATGTTAGGTTGGGTTTGGTTAGGTTATATCACGTTATTGATGTATATAAAGGTCCCACGGAGACGTAGAGGCCAACTCGCCAGGTATGTTTTCAAATATTACCGCCGAGATGTTAGGCTGGGTTAGGTTAGGTTATATTACGTTATTGATGTATAAAAAGATCCCACGGAGACGGAGAAACGAACTCGACAGGAATGTTGTCTAATATTACTGCCGAGATGTTAGGTTGGGTTAGGTTAGGTTATATTACGTTATTGATGTATAAAAAGATCCCACGGAGACGGAGAAACCAACTCGACAGGAATGTTGTCTAATATTACTGCCGAGATGTTAGGTTGGGTTAGGTTAGGTTATATTACGTTATTGATGTATATAAAGGTCCCACGGAGACGTAGAGGCCAACTCGCCAGAAGTGTTGTCAAATATTACCGCCGAGATGATAGGTTGGGTTAGGTTACGTTATATTACGTTATTGATGTTTATGATGGTCAAACGGAGACGTAGAGTCCAACTCGCCAGGAATGATGTCAAATAATACCGCCGAGATGTTAGGTTGGGTTAGGTTAGGTTAAATTACGTTATTGATGTATATGAAGGTCCCACGGAGACGTAGAGGCGAACTCGCCAGGAATGTTGTCAAATATTACCGCCGAGATGATAGGTTGGGTTAGGTTAGGTTATATTGCGTTATTGATGTTTATGAAGGTCAAACGGAGACGTAGATGCCAAATCGCCATGAATGTTTTCAAATATTACCGCCGAAATGTTAGGTTGGGTTACCCTAGGTTATATTACGTTATTGATGTATATAAAGGTCCCACGGAGACGTAGAGGCCAACTCGCCAGGAATGTTGTCAAATATTACCGCCGAGATGATAGGTTGGGTTAGGTTGCGTTATATTACGTTATTGATGTTTATGAAGGTCAAACGGAGACGTAGAGGCCAACTCGCCAGGTATGTTGTCAAATATTACCGCCGAAATGTTAGGTTGGATTAGGTTAGGTTATATTACGTTATTGATGTATATAAATGTCCCACGGAGACGTAGAGGCCAACTCGCCAGGTATGTTTTCAAATATTACCGCAGAGATGTTAGGTTGGGTTAGGTTAGGTTATATTACGTTATTGATGTATATAAATGTCCCGCGGAGACGGAGAAGCCAACTCGCCAGGAATGTTTTCAAATATTACCGCCGAGATGTTAGGTTGGGTTTGGTTAGGTTATATTACGTTATTGATGTATATAAAGGTCCCACGGAGACGTAGAGGCCAACTCGCCAGGTATGTTTTCAAATATTACCGCCGAGATGTTAGGCTGGGTTAGGTTAGGTTATATTACGTTATTGATGTATAAAAAGATCCCACGGAGACGGAGAAACCAACTCGACAGGAATGTTGTCTAATATTACTGCCGAGATGTTAGGTTGGGTTAGGTTAGGTTATATTACGTTATTGATGTATAAAAAGATCCCACGGAGACGGAGAAACCAACTCGACAGGAATGTTGTCTAATATTACTGCCGAGATGTTAGGTTGGGTTAGGTTAGGTTATATTACGTTATTGATGTATATAAAGGTCCCACGGAGACGTAGAGGCCAACTCGCCAGAAGTGTTGTCAAATATTACCGCCGAGATGATAGGTTGGGTTAGGTTACGTTATATTACGTTATTGATGTTTATGATGGTCAAACGGAGACGTAGAGGCCAACTCGCCAGGAATGATGTCAAATAATACCGCCGAGATGTTAGGTTGGGTTAGGTTAGGTTAAATTACGTTATTGATGTATATGAAGGTCCCACGGAGACGTAGAGGCGAACTCGCCAGGAATGTTGTCAAATATTACCGCCGAGATGATAGGTTGGGTTAGGTTAGGTTATATTGCGTTATTGATGTTTATGAAGGTCAAACGGAGACGTAGAGGACAACTCGCCAGGAATGATGTCAAATGTTACCGCCGAAATGTTAGGTTGGGTTAGGTTAGGTTATATCACGTTATAGATGTATATAAAGGTCCCGCGGAGACGTAGAGGCCAACTCGCCAGGTATGTTTTCAAATATTACCGCCGAGATGTTAGGTTGGGTTAGGTTAGGTTATATTACGTTATTGGTGTATATAAATGTCCCGCGGAGACGGAGAAGCCAACTCGCCAGGAATGTTGTCAAATATTACCGCCGAGATGTTAGGTTGGGTTTGGTTAGGTTATATTACGTTATTGATGTTTATGAAGGTCAAACGGAGACGTAGAGGACAACTCGCCAGGAATGATGTCAAATATTACCGCCGAAATGTTAGGTTGGGTTAGGTTAGGCTATATTACGTTATTGATGTATATGAAGGTCCCACGGAGACGTAGATGCCAAATCGCCATGAATGTTTTCAAATATTACCGCCGAGATGTTAGGTTGGGTTAGCCTAGGTTATATTACGTTATTGATGTATATAAATGTCCCACGGAGACGTAGAGGCCAACTCGCCAGGTATGTTTTCAAATATTACCGCCGAGATGTTAGGTTGGGTTAGGTTAGGTTATATTACGTTATTGATGTATATAAAGGTCCCACGGAGACGTAGAGGCCAACTCGCCAGAAGTGTTGTCAAATATTACCGCCGAAATGTTAGGTTGGGTTAGGTTAGGCTATACTACGTTATTGATGTATATGAAGGTCCCACGGAGACGTAGGGCACAACTCGCCAGGAATGATGTCAAATATTACCGCCGAAATGTTAGGTTCGGTTAGGTTAGGTTATGTCACGTTATAGAAGTATATAAAGGTCCCGCGGAGACGTAGAGGCCAACTCGACAGGAATGTTGTCAAATATTACCGCCGAGATGATAGGTTGGGTTAGGTTGCGTTATATTACGTTATTGATGTTTATGAAGTTCAAACGGAGACGTAGAGGCCAACTCGCCAGGTATGTTGTCAAATATTACCGCCGAAATGTTAGGTTGGATTAGGTTATGTTATATTACGTTATTGATGTATATAAATGTCCCACGGAGACGTAGAGGCCAACTCGCCAGGTATGTTTTCAAATATTACCGCCGAGATGTTAGGCTGGGTTAGGTTAGGTTATATTACGTTATTGATGTATAAAAAGATCCCACGGAGACGGAGAAACCAACTCGACAGGAATGTTGCCTAATATTACCGCCGAGATGTTAGGTTGGGTTAGGTTAGGTTATATTACGTTATTGATGTATATAAAGGTCCCACGGAGACGTAGAGTCCAACTCGCCAGGAATGATGTCAAATATTACCGCCGAAATGTTAGGTTGGGTTAGGTTAGGCTATACTACGTTATTGATGTATATGAAGGTCCCACGGAGACGTAGGGCACAACTCGCCAGGAATGATGTCAAATATTACCGCCGAGATGTTAGGTTGGGTTAGGTTAGGTTATATTACGTTACTGATGTATATAAAGGTCCCACGGAGACGTAGAGGCCAACTCGACAGGAATGTTGTCAAATATTACCGCCGAGATGATAGGTTGGGTTAGGTTGCGTTATATTACGTTATTGATGTTTATGAAGTTCAAACGGAGACGTAGAGGCCAACTCGCCAGGTATGTTGTCAAATATTACCGCCGAGATGTTAGGTTGGGTTTGGTTAGGTTATATTACGTTATTGATGTATATAAAGGTCCCACGGAGACGTAGAGGCCAACTCGCCAGGTATGTTTTCAAATATTCCCGCCGAGATGTTAGGCTGGGTTAGGTTAGGTTATATTACGTTATTGATGTATAAAAACATCCCACGGAGACGGAGAAACCAACTCGACAGGAATGTTGCCTAATAATACCGCCGAGATGTTAGGTTGGGTTAGGTTAGGTTATATTACGTTATTGATGTATATAAAGGTCCCACGGAGAAGTAGAGGCCAACTCGCCAGAAGTGTTGTTAAATATTACCGCCGAGATGATAGGTTGGGTTAGGTTACGTTATATTACGTTATTGATGTTTATGAAGGTCAAACGGAGACGTAGGGGACAACTCGCCAGGAATGATGTCAAATATTACCGCCGAAATGTTAGGTTGGGTTAGGTTAGGTTATATCACGTTATAGATGTATATAAAGGTCCCGCGGAGACGTAGAGGCCAACAAGCTAGGAATGTGATCAAATATTACCGCGGAAATGTTAGGTTGGGTTAGGTTAGGCTATATTACGTTATTGATGTATGTGAAGGTCCCACGGAGACGTAGATGCCAAATCGCCATGAATGTTTTCAAATATTACCGCCGAGATGTTAGGTTGGGTTACCCTAGGTTATATTACGTTATTGATGCATATAAAGGTCCCACGGAGACGTAGAGGCCCACTCGCCAGGTATGTTTTCAAATATTCCCGCCGAGATGTTAGGCTGGGTTAGGTTAGGTTATATTACGTTATTGATGTATAAAAACATCCCACGGAGACGGAGAAACCAACTCGACAGGAATGTTGCCTAATATTACCGCCGAGATGTTAGGTTGGGTTAGGTTAGGTTATATTACGTTATTGATGTATATAAAGGTCCCACGGAGACGTAGAGGCCAACTCGCCAGAAGTGTTGTTAAATATTACCGCCGAGATGATAGGTTGGGTTAGGTTACGTTATATTACGTTATTGATGTTTATGAAGGTCAAACGGAGACGTAGGGGACAACTCGCCAGGAATGATGTCAAATATTACCGCCGAAATGTTAGGTTGGGTTAGGTTAGGTTATATCACGTTATAGATGTATATAAAGGTCCCGCGGAGACGTAGAGGCCAACAAGCTAGGAATGTGATCAAATATTACCGCGGAAATGTTAGGTTGGGTTAGGTTAGGTTATATTACGTTATTGATGTATATAAAGGTCCCACGGAGACGTAGAGGCCAACTCGCCAGGAATGTTGTCAAATATTACCGCCGAGATGATAGGTTGGGTTAGGTTAGGTTATATTGCGTTATTGATGTTTATGAAGGTCAAACGGAGACGTAGAGGACAACTCGCCAGGAATGATGTCAAATATTACCGCCGAAATGTTAGGTTGGGTTAGGTTAGGCTATATTACGTTATTGATGTATATGAAGGTCCCACGGAGACGTAGATGCCAAATCGCCATGAATGTTTTCAAATATTACCGCCGAGATGTTAGGTTGGGTTACCCTAGGTTATATTACGTTATTGATGTATATAAAGGTCCCACGGAGACGTAGAGGCCAACTCGCCAGGTATGTTGTCAAATATTACCGCAGAGATGATAGGTTGGGTTAGGTTACGTTATATTACGTTATTGATGTTTATGAAGGTCAAACGGAGACGTAGAGGACAACTCGCCAGGAATGATGTCAAATATTACCGCCGAAATGTTAGGTTGGGTTAGGTTAGGCTATATTACGTTATTGATGTATATGAAGGTCCCACGGAGACGTAGATGCCAAATCGCCATGAATGTTTTCAAATATTACCGCCGAGATGTTAGGTTGGGTTAGCCTAGGTTATATTACGTTATTGATGTATATAAATGTCCCACGGAGACGTAGAGGCCAACTCGCCAGGTATGTTTTCAAATATTACCGCCGAGATGTTAGGTTGGGTTAGGTTAGGTTATATTACGTTATTGATGTATATAAAGGTCCCACGGAGACGTAGAGGCCAACTCGCCAGAAGTGTTGTCAAATATTACCGCCGAAATGTTAGGTTGGGTTAGGTTAGGCTATACTACGTTATTGATGTATATGAAGGTCCCACGGAGACGTAGGGCACAACTCGCCAGGAATGATGTCAAATATTACCGCCGAAATGTTAGGTTCGGTTAGGTTAGGTTATGTCACGTTATAGAAGTATATAAAGGTCCCGCGGAGACGTAGAGGCCAACTCGACAGGAATGTTGTCAAATATTACCGCCGAGATGATAGGTTGGGTTAGGTTGCGTTATATTACGTTATTGATGTTTATGAAGTTCAAACGGAGACGTAGAGGCCAACTCGCCAGGTATGTTGTCAAATATTACCGCCGAAATGTTAGGTTGGATTAGGTTATGTTATATTACGTTATTGATGTATATAAATGTCCCACGGAGACGTAGAGGCCAACTCGCCAGGTATGTTTTCAAATATTACCGCCGAGATGTTAGGCTGGGTTAGGTTAGGTTATATTACGTTATTGATGTATAAAAAGATCCCACGGAGACGGAGAAACCAACTCGACAGGAATGTTGCCTAATATTACCGCCGAGATGTTAGGTTGGGTTAGGTTAGGTTATATTACGTTATTGATGTATATAAAGGTCCCACGGAGACGTAGAGTCCAACTCGCCAGGAATGATGTCAAATATTACCGCCGAAATGTTAGGTTGGGTTAGGTTAGGCTATACTACGTTATTGATGTATATGAAGGTCCCACGGAGACGTAGGGCACAACTCGCCAGGAATGATGTCAAATATTACCGCCGAGATGTTAGGTTGGGTTAGGTTAGGTTATATTACGTTACTGATGTATATAAAGGTCCCACGGAGACGTAGAGGCCAACTCGCCAGAAGTGTTGTCAAATATTACCGCCGAAATGTTAGGTTGGGTTAGGTTAGGCTATACTACGTTATTGATGTATATGAAGGTCCCACGGAGACGTAGGGCACAACTCGCCAGGAATGATGTCAAATATTACCGCCGAAATGTTAGGTTCGGTTAGGTTAGGTTATGTCACGTTATAGAAGTATATAAAGGTCCCGCGGAGACGTAGAGGCCAACTCGACAGGAATGTTGTCAAATATTACCGCCGAGATGATAGGTTGGGTTAGGTTGCGTTATATTACGTTATTGATGTTTATGAAGTTCAAACGGAGACGTAGAGGCCAACTCGCCAGGTATGTTGTCAAATATTACCGCCGAAATGTTAGGTTGGATTAGGTTATGTTATATTACGTTATTGATGTATATAAATGTCCCACGGAGACGTAGAGGCCAACTCGCCAGGTATGTTTTCAAATATTACCGCCGAGATGTTAGGCTGGGTTAGGTTAGGTTATATTACGTTATTGATGTATAAAAAGATCCCACGGAGACGGAGAAACCAACTCGACAGGAATGTTGCCTAATATTACCGCCGAGATGTTAGGTTGGGTTAGGTTAGGTTATATTACGTTATTGATGTATATAAAGGTCCCACGGAGACGTAGAGGCCAACTCGCCAGGAATGATGTCAAATATTACCGCCGAAATGTTAGGTTGGGTTAGGTTAGGCTATACTACGTTATTGATGTATATGAAGGTCCCACGGAGACGTAGAGGCCAACTCGCCAGGAATGTTGTCAAATATTACCGCCGAGATGATAGGTTGGGTTAGGTTAGGTTATATTACGTTATTGGTGTATATAAAGGTCCCACGGAGACGTAGAGGCCAACTCGCCAGGTATGTTTTCAAATATTACCGCCGAGATGTTAGGCTGGGTTAGGTTAGGTTATATTACGTTATTGATGTATAAAAAGATCCCACGGAGACGGAGAAACCAACTCGACAGGAATGATGCCTAATATTACCGCCGAGATGTTAGGTTGGGTTAGGTTAGGTTATATTACGTTATTGATGTATATAAAGGTCCCACGGAGACGTAGAGGCCAACTCGCCAGAAGTGTTGTCAAATATTACCGCCGAGATGATAGGTTGGGTTAGGTTACGTTATATTACGTTATTGATGTTTATGAAGGTCAAACGGAGACGTAGGAGACAACTCGCCAGGAATGATGTCAAATATTACCGCCGAAATGTTAGGTTGGGTTAGGTTAGGTTATATCACGTTATAGATGTATATAAAGGTCCCGCGGAGACGTAGAGGCCAACAAGCTAGGAATGTGATCAAATATTACCGCGGAGATGTTAGGTTGGGTTAGGTTAGGTTATATTACGTTATTGATGTATATAAAGGTCCCACGGAGACGTAGAGGCCAACTCGCCAGGAATGTTGTCAAATATTACCGCCGAGATGATAGGTTGGGTTAGGTTACGTTATATTACGTTATTGATGTTTATGAAGGTCAAACGGAGAGGTAGAGGCCAACTCGCCAGGTATGTTGTCAAATATTACCGCCGAAATGTTAGGTGGGATTAGGTTAGGTTATATTACGTTATTGATGTATATAAATGTCCCACGGAGACGTAGAGGGCAACTCGCCAGGTATGTTTTCAAATATTACCGCCGAGATGTTAGGTTGGGTTAGGTTAGGTTATATTACGTTACTGATGTATATAAAGGTCCCACGGAGACGTAGAGGCCAACTCGCCAGAAGTGTTGTCAAATATTACCGCCGAAATGTTAGGTTGGGTTAGGTTAGGCTATACTACGTTATTGATGTATATGAAGGTCCCACGGAGACGTAGGGCACAACTCGCCAGGAATGATGTCAAATATTACCGCCGAAATGTTAGGTTCGGTTAGGTTAGGTTATATCACGTTATAGAAGTATATAAAGGTCCCGCGGAGACGTAGAGGCCAACTCGCCAGGAATGTTGTCAAATATTACCGCCGAGATGATAGGTTGGGTTAGGTTGCGTTATATTACGTTATTGATGTTTATGAAGTTCAAACGGAGACGTAGAGGCCAACTCGCCAGGTATGTTGTCAAATATTACCGCCGAAATGTTAGGTTGGATTAGGTTATGTTATATTACGTTATTGATGTATATAAATGTCCCACGGAGACGTAGAGGCCAACTCGCCAGGTATGTTTTCAAATATTACCGCCGAGATGTTAGGCTGGGTTAGGTTAGGTTATATTACGTTATTGATGTATAAAAAGATCCCACGGAGACGGAGAAACCAACTCGACAGGAATGATGCCTAATATTACCGCCGAGATGTTAGGTTGGGTTAGGTTAGGTTATATTACGTTATTGATGTATATAAAGGTCCCACGGAGACGTAGAGGCCAACTCGCCAGGAATGATGTCAAATATTACCGCCGAAATGTTAGGTTGGGTTAGGTTAGGCTATACTACGTTATTGATGTATATGAAGGTCCCACGGAGACGTAGGGCACAACTCGCCAGGAATGATGTCAAATATTACCGCCGAAATGTTAGGTTCGGTTAGGTTAGGTTATATCACGTTATAGATGTATATAAAGGTCCCGCGGAGACGTAGAGGCCAACAAGCTAGGAATGTGATCAAATATTACCGCGGAGATGTTAGTTTGGGTTAGGTTAGGTTATATTACGTTATTGATGTATATAAAGGTCCCACGGAGACGTAGAGGCCAACTCGCCAGGAATGTCGTAAAATATTACCGCCGAGATGATAGGTTGGGTTAGGTTGCGTTATATTACGTTATTGATGTTTATGAAGGTCAAACGGAGACGTAGAGTCCAACTCGCCAGGTATGTTGTCAAATATTACCGCCGAAATGTTAGGTTGGATTAGGTTAGCTTATGTTACGTTATTGATCTATATAAATGTCCCACGGAGACGTAGAGGCCAACTCGCCAGGTATGTTTTCAAATATCACCGCCGAGATGTTAGATTGGGTTAGGTTAGGTTATATTACGTTATTGATGTATATAAAGGTCCCACGGAGACGTAGAGGCCAACTCGCCAGGAATGTTGTCAAATATTACCGCCGAGATGATAGGTTGGGTTAGGTTAGGTTATATTACGTTATTGGTGTATATAAAGGTCCCACGGAGACGTAGAGGCCAACTCGCCAGGTATGTTTTCAAATATTACCGCCGAGATGTTAGGCTGGGTTAGGTTAGGTTATATTACGTTATTGATGTATAAAAAGATCCCACGGAGACGGAGAAACCAACTCGACAGGAATGATGCCTAATATTACCGCCGAGATGTTAGGTTGGGTTAGGTTAGGTTATATTACGTTATTGATGTATATAAAGGTCCCACGGAGACGTAGAGGCCAACTCGCCAGAAGTGTTGTCAAATATTACCGCCGAGATGATAGGTTGGGTTAGGTTACGTTATATTACGTTATTGATGTTTATGAAGGTCAAACGGAGACGTAGGAGACAACTCGCCAGGAATGATGTCAAATATTACCGCCGAAATGTTAGGTTGGGTTAGGTTAGGTTATATCACGTTATAGATGTATATAAAGGTCCCGCGGAGACGTAGAGGCCAACAAGCTAGGAATGTGATCAAATATTACCGCGGAGATGTTAGGTTGGGTTAGGTTAGGTTATATTACGTTATTGATGTATATAAAGGTCCCACGGAGACGTAGAGGCCAACTCGCCAGGAATGTTGTCAAATATTACCGCCGAGATGATAGGTTGGGTTAGGTTACGTTATATTACGTTATTGATGTTTATGAAGGTCAAACGGAGAGGTAGAGGCCAACTCGCCAGGTATGTTGTCAAATATTACCGCCGAAATGTTAGGTGGGATTAGGTTAGGTTATATTACGTTATTGATGTATATAAATGTCCCACGGAGACGTAGAGGGCAACTCGCCAGGTATGTTTTCAAATATTACCGCCGAGATGTTAGGTTGGGTTAGGTTAGGTTATATTACGTTATTGATCTATATAAAGGTCCCACGGAGACGTAGAGGCCAACTCGCCAGGAATGATGTCAAATATTACCGCCGAAATGTTAGGTTGGGTTAGGTTAGGCTACATTACGTTATTGATGTATATGAAGGTCCCACGGAGACGTAGATGCCAAATCGCCATGAATGTTTTCAAATATTACCGCCGAGATGTTAGGTTGGGTTAGCCTAGGTTATATTACGTTATTGATGTATATAAAGGTCCCACGGAGACATAGAGGCCAACTCGCCAGGTATGTTTTCAAATATTACCGCCGAGATTGTAGGTTGGGTTAGGTTAGGTTCAATAACGTTATTGATGTATATGAAGGTCCCACGGAGACGTAGGGACCAACTCGCCAGGTATGTTGTCAAATATTACCGCCGAGATGATAGGTTGGGTTAGGTTAGGTTATATTACGTTATTGATGTATATAAAGGTCCCACGGAGACGTAGAGGCCAACTCGCCAGGAATGATGTCAAATATTACCGCCGAAATGTTAGGTTGGGTTAGGTTAGGCTATACTACGTTATTGATGTATATGAAGGTCCCACGGAGACGTAGGGCACAACTCGCCAGGAATGATGTCAAATATTACCGCCGAAATGTTAGGTTCGGTTAGGTTAGGTTATATCACGTTATAGAAGTATATAAAGGTCCCGCGGAGACGTAGAGGCCAACTCGCCAGGAATGTTGTCAAATATTACCGCCGAGATGATAGGTTGGATTAGGTTATGTTATATTACGTTATTGATGTATATAAATGTCCCACGGAGACGTAGAGGCCAACTCGCCAGGTATGTTGTCAAATATTACCGCCGAAATGTTAGGTTGGATTAGGTTAGCTTATGTTACGTTATTGATGTATATAAATGTCCCACGGAGACGTAGAGGCCAACTCGCCAGGTATGTTTTCAAATATCACCGCCGAGATGTTAGGTTGGGTTAGGTTAGGTTATATTACGTTATTGATGTATAGAAAGGTCCCACGGAGACGTAGAGGCCAACTCGCCAGGAATGTTGTCAAATATTACCGCCGAGATGATAGGTTGGGTTAGGTTAGGTTATATTACGTTATTGGTGTATATAAAGGTCCCACGGAGACGTAGAGGCCAACTCGCCAGGTATGTTTTCAAATATTACCGCCGAGATGTTAGGCTGGGTTAGGTTAGGTTATATTACGTTATTGATGTATAAAAAGATCCCACGGAGACGGAGAAACCAACTCGACAGGAATGTTGCCTAATATTACCGCCGAGATGTTAGGTTGGGTTAGGTTAGGTTATATTACGTTATTGATGTATATAAAGGTCCCACGGAGACGTAGAGGCCAACTCGCCAGAAGTGTTGTCAAATATTACCGCCGAGATGATAGGTTGGGTTAGGTTACGTTATATTACGTTATTGATGTTTATGAAGGTCAAACGGAGACGTAGGAGACAACTCGCCAGGAATGATGTCAAATATTACCGCCGAAATGTTAGGTTGGGTTAGGTTAGGTTATATCACGTTATAGATGTATATAAAGGTCCCGCGGAGACGTAGAGGCCAACAAGCTAGGAATGTGATCAAATATTACCGCGGAGATGTTAGGTTGGGTTAGGTTAGGTTATATTACGTTATTGATGTATATAAAGGTCCCACGGAGACGTAGAGGCCAACTCGCCAGGAATGTTGTCAAATATTACCGCCGAGATGATAGGTGGGATTAGGTTAGGTTATATTACGTTATTGATGTATATAAATGTCCCACGGAGACGTAGAGGGCAACTCGCCAGGTATGTTTTCAAATATTACCGCCGAGACGTTAAGTTGGGTTAGGTTAGGTTATATTACGTTATTGATGTATATAAAGGTCCCACGGAGACGTAGAGGCCAACTCGCCAGGAATGATGTCAAATATTACCGCCGAAATGTTAGGTTGGGTTAGGTTAGGCTACATTACGTTATTGATGTATATGAAGGTCCCACGGAGACGTAGATGCCAAATCGCCATGAATGTTTTCAAATATTACCGCCGAGATGTTAGGTTGGGTTAGCCTAGGTTATATTACGTTATTGATGTATATAAAGGTCCCACGGAGACATAGAGGCCAACTCGCCAGGTATGTTTTCAAATATTACCGCCGAGATTGTAGGTTGGGTTAGGTTAGGTTCAATTACGTTATTGATGTATATGAAGGTCCCACGGAGACGTAGGGACCAACTCGCCAGGTATGTTGTCAAATATTACCGCCGAGATGATAGGTTGGGTTAGGTTAGGTTATATTACGTTATTGATGTATATAAAGGTCCCACGGAGACGTAGAGGCCAACTCGCCAGCAATGATGTCAAATATTACCGCCGCAATGTTAGGTTGGGTTAGGTTAGGCTATACTACGTTATTGATGTATATGAAGGTCCCACGGAGACGTAGGGCACAACTCGCCAGGAATGATGTCAAATATTACCGCCGAAATGTTAGGTTCGGTTAGGTTAGGTTATATCACGTTATAGATGTATATAAAGGTCCCGCGGAGACGTAGAGGCCAACAAGCTAGGAATGTGATCAACTATTACCGCGGAGATGTTAGGTTGGGTTAGGTTAGGTTATATTACGTTATTGATGTATATAAAGGTCCCACGGAGACGTAGAGTCCAACTGGCCAGGAATGTTGTCAAATATTACCGCCGAGATGATAGGTTGGGTTAGGTTGCGTTATATTACGTTATTGATGTTTATGAAGGTCAAACGGAGACGTAGAAGCCTACTCGCCAGGTATGTTGTCAAATATTACCGCCGAAATGTTAGGTTGGATTAGGTTAGGTTATATTACGTTATTGATGTATATAAATGTCCCACGGAGACGTAGAGGCCAACTCGCCAGGTATGTTTTCAAATATCACCGCCGAGATGTTAGGTTGGGTTAGGTTAGGTTATATAAAGTTATTGATGTATATAAAGGTCCCACGGAGACGTAGAGGCCAACTCGCCAGGAATGTTGTCAAATATTACTGCCGAGATGATAGGTTGGGTTAGGTTAGGTTATATTGCGTTATTGATGTTTATGAAGGTCAAACGGAGACGTAGAGGACAACTCGCCAGGAATGATGTCAAATATTACCGCCGAAATGTTAGGTAGGGTTGGGTTAGGTTATATTACGTTATTGATGTATATAAAGGTCCCACGGAGACGTAGAGGCCAACTCGCCAGAAGTGTTGTCAAATATTACCGCCGAGATGATAGGTTGGGTTAGGTTACGTTATATTACGTTATTGATGTTTATGATGGTCAAACGGAGACGTAGATGCCAAATCGCCATGAATGTTTTCAAATATTACCGCCGAGATGTTAGGTTGGGTTAGCCTAGGTTATATTACGTTATTGATGTATATAAAGGTCCCACGGAGACATAGAGGCCAACTCGCCAGGTATGTTTTCAAATATTACCGCCGAGTTTGTAGGTTGGGTTAGGTTAGGTTATATTACGTTATTGATGTATATAAATGTCCCACGGAGACGTAGAGGCCAACTCGCCAGGAATGTTGTCAAATATTACCGCCGAGATGATAGGTTGGGTTAGGTTGCGTTATATTACGTTATTGATGTTTATGAAGGTCAAACGGAGACGTAGAGGCCAACTCGCCAGGTATGTTGTCAAATATTACCGCCGAAATGTTAGGTTGGATTAGGTTAGGTTATATTACGTTATTGATGTATATAAATGTCCCACGGAGACGTAGAGGCCAACTCGCCAGGTATGTTTTCAAATATCACCGCCGAGATGTTAGGTTGGGTTAGGTTAGGTTATATTAAGTTATTGATGTATATAAAGGTCCCACGGAGACGTAGAGGCCAACTCGCCAGGAATGATGTCAAATATTACCGCCGAAATGTTAGGTTGGGTTAGGTTAGGCTACATTACGTTATTGATGTATATGAAGGTCCCACGGAGACGTAGATGCCAAATCGCCATGAATGTTGTCAAATATTACCGCCGAGATGATATGTTGTGTTAGGTTAGGTTATATTGCGTTATTGATGTTTACGAAGGTCAAACGGAGACGTAGAGGACAAATCGCCAGGAATGATGTCAAATATTACCGCCGAAATGTTAGGTTGGGTTAGGTTAGGCTATATTACGTTATTGATGTATATGAAGGTCCCACGGAGACGTAGATGCCAAATCGCCATGAATGTTTTCAAATATTACCGCCGAGATGTTAGGTTGGGTTAGCCTAGGTTATATTACGTTATTGATGTATATAAAGGTCCCACGGAGACGTAGAGTCCAACTCGCCAGGTATGTTTTCAAATATTACCGCCGAGATTGTAGGTTGGGTTAGGTTAGGTTCAATTACGTTATTGATGTATATGAAGGTCCCACGGAGACGTAGAGACCAACTCGCCAGGTATGTTGTCAAATATTACCGCCGAGATGATAGGTTGGGTTAGGTTAGGTTATATTGCGTTATTGATGTTTATGAAGGTCCCACGGAGACGTAGAGTCCAACTCGCCAGGTATGTTTTCAAATATTACCGCCGAGATTGTAGGTTGGGTTAGGTTAGGTTCAATTACGTCATTGATGTATATGATGGTCCCACGGAGACGTAGAGACCAACTCGCCAGGTATGTTGTCAAATATTACCGCCGAGATGATAGGTTGGGTTAGTTTACGTTATATTACGTTATTGATGTTTATGAAGGTCAAACGGAGACGTAGAGGACAACTTGCCAGGAATGATGTCAAATAATACCGCCGAAATGTTAGGTTGGGTTAGGTTAGGCTATATTACGTTATTGATGTATATAAAGGTCCCACGGAGACGTAGAGGCCAACTCGCCAGGTATGTTTTCAAATATTACCGCCGAGATTGTAGGTTGGGTTAGGTTAGGTTCAATTACGTGATTGATGTATATGAAGGTCCCACGGAGACGTAGAGACCAACTCGCCAGGTATGTTGTCAAATATTACCGCCGAGATGATAGGTTGGGTTAGGTTAGGTTATATTGCGTTATTGATGTATATAAAGGTCCAACGGAGACGTAGAGGCCAACTCGCCAGGAATGTTGTCAAATATTACCGCAGAGATGATAGGTTGGGTTAGGTTACGTTATATTACGTTATTGATGTTTATGAAGGTCAAACGGAGACGTAGATGCCAAATCGCCATGAATGTTTTCAAATATTACCGCCGAGATGTTAGGTTGGGTTAGCCTAGGTTATATTACGTTATTGATGTATATAAAGGTCCCACGGAGACATAGAGGCCAACTCGCCAGGTATGTTTTCAAATATTACCGCCGAGTTTGTAGGTTGGGTTAGGTTAGGTTCAATTACGTTATTGATGTATATGAAGGTCCCACGGAGACGTAGAGACCACCTCGCCAGGTATGTTGTCAAATATTACCGCCGAGATGAAAGGTTGGGTTAGGTTAGGTTATATTACGTTATTGATGTATATAAATGTCCCACGGAGACGTAGAGGCCAACTCGCCAGGAATGATGTCAAATATTACCGCCGAAATGTTAGGTTCGGTTAGGTTAGGTTATATCACGTTATAGATGTATATAAAGGTCCCGCGGAGACGTAGAGGCCAACAAGCTAGGAATGTGATCAAATATTACCGCGGAGATGTTAGGTTGGGTTAGGTTAGGTTATATTACGTTATTGATGTATATAAAGGTCCCACGGAGACGTAGAGGCCAACTCGCCAGGAATGTTGTCAAATATTACCGCCGAGATGATAGGTTGGGTTAGGTTGCGTTATATTACGTTATTGATGTTTATGAAGGTCAATCGGAGACATAGAGGCCAACTCGCCAGGTATGTTGTCAAATATTACCGCCGAAATGTTAGGTTGGATTAGGTTAGGTTATATTACGTTATTGATGTATATAAATGTCCCACGGAGACGTAGAGGCCAACTCGCCAGGTATGTTTTCAAATATCACCGCCGAGATGTTAGGTTGGGTTAGGTTAGGTTATATTAAGTTATTGATGTATATAAAGGTCCCACGGAGACGTAGAGGCCAACTCGCCAGGAATGATGTCAAATATTACCGCCGAAATGTTAGGTTGGGTTAGGTTAGGCTACATTACGTTATTGATGTATATGAAGGTCCCACGGAGACGTAGATGCCAAATCGCCATGAATGTTTACAAATATTACCGCCGAGATGATATGTTGTGTTACGTTAGGTTATATTGCGTTATTGATGTTTACGAAGGTCAAACGGAGACGTAGAGGACAACTCGCCAGGAATGATGTCAAATATTACCGCCGAAATGTTAGGTTGGGTTAGGTTAGGCTATATTACGTTATTGATGTATATGAAGGTCCCACGGAGACGTAGATGCCAAATCGCCATGAATGTTTTCAAATATTACCGCCGAGATGTTAGGTTGGGTTAGCCTAGGTTATATTACGTTATTGATGTATATAAAGGTCCCACGGAGACGTAGAGGCCAACTCGCCAGGTATGTTTTCAAATATTACCGCCGAGATTGTAGGTTGGGTTAGGTTAGGTTCAATTACGTTATTGATGTATATGAAGGTCCCACGGAGACGTAGAGACCAACTCGCCAGGTATGTTGTCAAATATTACCGCCGAGATGATAGGTTGGGTTAGGTTAGGTTATATTGCGTTATTGATGTTTATGAAGGTCCCACGGAGACGTAGAGGCCAACTCGCCAGGTATGTTTTCAAATATTACCGCCGAGATTGTAGGTTGGGTTAGGTTAGGTTCAATTACGTCATTGATGTATATGATGGTCCCACGGAGACGTAGAGACCAACTCGCCGGGTATGTTGTCAAATATTACCGCCGAGATGATAGGTTGGGTTAGGTTACGTTATATTACGTTATTGATGTTTATGAAGGTCAAACGGAGACGTAGAGGACAACTTGCCAGGAATGATGTCAAATAATACCGCCGAAATGTTAGGTTGGGTTAGGTTAGGCTATATTACGTTATTGATGTATATAAAGGTCCCACGGAGACGTAGAGGCCAACTCGCCAGGTATGTTTTCAAATATTACCGCCGAGATTGTAGGTTGGGTTAGGTTAGGTTCAATTACGTTATTGATGTATATGAAGGTCCCACGGAGACGTAGAGGCCAACTCGCCAGGTATGTTTTCAAATATTACCGCCGAGATGTTAGGCTGGGTTAGGTTAGGTTATATTACGTTATTGATGAATAAAGAGATCCCACGGAGACGGAGAAACCAACTCGCCAGGTATGTTTTCACATATTACCGCCGAGATGTTAGGCTGGGTTAGGTTAGGTTATATTACGTTATTGATGTAAAAAAAGATCCCACGGAGACGGAGAAACCAACTCGACAGGAATGTTGCCTAATATTACCGCCGAGATGTTAGGTTGGGTTAGGTTAGGTTATATTACGTTATTGATGTATATAAAGGTCCCACGGAGACGTAGAGGCCAACTCGCCAGAAGTGTTGTCAAATATTACCGCCGAGATGATAGGTTGGGTTAGGTTACGTTATATTACGTTATTGATGTTTATGAAGGTCAAACGGAGACGTAGGGGACAACTCGCCAGGAATGATGTCAAATATTACCGCCGAAATGTTAGGTTGGGTTAGGTTAGGTTATATCACGTTATAGATGTATATAAAGGTCCCGCGGAGACGTAGAGGCCAACAAGCTAGGAATGTGATCAAATATTACCGCGGAGATGTTAGGTTGGGTTAGGTTAGGTTATACTACGTTATTGATGTATATAAAGGTCCCACGGAGACGTAGAGGCCAACTCGCCAGGAATGTTGTCAAATATTACCGCCGAGATGATAGGTTGGGTTAGGTTGCGTTATATTACGTTATTGATGTTTATGAAGGTCAAACGGAGAGGTAGCGGCCAACTCGCCAGGTATGTTGTCAAATATTACCGCCGAAATGTTAGGTTGGATTAGGTTAGGTTATATTACGTTATTGATGTATATAAATGTCCCACGGAGACGTAGAGGCCAACTCGCCAGGTATGTTTTCAAATATTACCGCCGAGATGTTAGGTTGGGTTAGGTTAGGTTATATTACGTTATTGATGTATATAAAGGTCCCACGGAGACGTAGAGGCGAACTCGCCAGGAATGATGTCAAATATTACCGCCGAAATGTTAGGTTGGGTTAGGTTAGGCTACATTACGTTATTGATGTATATGAAGGTCCCACGGAGAAGTAGATGCCAAATCGCCATGAATGTTTTCAAATATTACCGCCGGGATGTTAGGTTGGGTTAGCCTAGGTTATATTACGTTATTGATGTATATAAAGGTCCCACGGAGACATAGAGGCCAACTCGCCAGGTATGTTTTCAAATATTACCGCCGAGTTTGTAGGTTGGGTTAGGTTAGGTTCAATTACGTTATTGATGTATATGAAGGTCCCACGGAGACGTAGGGCACAACTCGCCAGGAATGATGTCAAATATTACCGCCGAAATGTTAGGTTGGGTTAGGTTAGGTTATATCACGTTATAGATGTATATAAAGGTCCCACGGAGACGTAGAGGCCAACTCGCCAGGAATGATGTCAAATATTACCGCCGAAATGTTAGGTTGGGTTAGGTTAGGCTATATTACGTTATTGATGTATATGAAGGTCCCACGGAGACGTAGGGCACAACTCGCCAGGAATGATGTCAAATATTACCGCCGAAATGTTAGGTTGGGTTAGGTTAGGTTATATCACGTTATAGATGTATATAAAGGTCCCGCGGAGACGTAGAGGCCAACAAGCTAGGAATGTGATCAAATATTACCGCGGAGATGTTAGGTTGGGTTAGGTTAGGTTATATTACGTTATTGATGTATATAAAGGTCCCACGGAGACGTAGAGGCCAACTCGCCAGGAATGTTGTCAAATATTACCGCCGAGGTGATAGGTTGGGTTAGGTTGCGTTATATTACGTTATTGATGTTTGTGAAGGTCAAACGGAGACGTAGAGGCCAACACGCACGTATGTTGTCAAATATTACCGCCGAAATGTTAGGTTGGATTAGGTTAGGTTATATTACGTTATTGATGTATATAAATGTCCCACGGAGACGTAGAGGCCAACTCGCCAGGTATGTTTTTAAATATCACCGCCGAGATGTTAGGTTGGGTTAGGTTAGGTTACATTAAGTTATTGATGTATATAAAGGTCCCACGGAGACGTAGAGGCCAACTCGCCAGGAATGATGTCAAATATTACCGCCGAAATGTTAGGTTGGGTTAGGTTAGGCTACATTACGTTATTGATGTATATGAAGGTCCCACGGAGACGTAGATGCCAAATCGCCATGAAGGTTGTCAAATATTACTGCCGAGATGATAGGTTGGGTTAGGTTAGGTTATATTGCGTTATTGATGTTTATGAAGGTCAAACGGAGACGTAGAGGACAACTCGCCAGGAATGATGTCAAATATTACCGCCGAAATGTTAGGTAGGGTTAGGTTAGGCTATATTACGTTATTGATGTATATGAAGGTCCCACGGAGACGTAGATGCCAAATCGCCATGAATGTTTTCAAATATTACCGCCGAGATGTTAGGTTGGGTTAGGTTAGGTTCAATTACGTTATTGATGTATATGATGGTCCCACGGAGACGTAGAGACCAACTCGTCAGGTATGTTGTCAAATATTACCGCCGAGATGATAGGTTGGGTTAGTTTACGTTATATTACGTTATTGATGTTTATGAAGGTCAAACGGAGACGTAGAGGACAACTTGCCAGGAATGATGTCAAATAATACCGCCGAAATGTTAGGTTGGGTTAGTTTAGGCTATATTACGTTATTGATGTATATAAAGGTCCCACGGAGACGTAGAGGCCAACTCGCCAGGTATGTTTTCAAATATTACCGCCGAGATTGTAGGTTGGGTTAGGTTAGGTTCAATTACGTGATTGATGTATATGAAGGTCCCACGGAGACGTAGAGACCAACTCGCCAGGTATGTTGTCAAATATTACCGCCGAGATGATAGGTTGGGTTAGGTTAGGTTATATTGCGTTATTGATGTATATAAAGGTCCAACGGAGACGTAGAGGCCAACTCGCCAGGAATGTTGTCAAATATTACCGCAGAGATGATAGGTTGGGTTAGGTTACGTTATATTACGTTATTGATGTTTATGAAGGTCAAACGGAGACGTAGATGCCAAATCGCCATGAATGTTTTCAAATATTACCGCCGAGATGTTAGGTTGGGTTAGCCTAGGTTATATTACGTTATTGATGTATATAAAGGTCCCACGGAGACATAGAGGCCAACTCGCCAGGTATGTTTTCAAATATTACCGCCGAGTTTGTAGGTTGGGTTAGGTTAGGTTCAATTACGTTATTGATGTATATGAAGGTCCCACGGAGACGTAGAGACCACCTCGCCAGGTATGTTGTCAAATATTACCGCCGAGATGAAAGGTTGGGTTAGGTTAGGTTATATTACGTTATTGATGTATAAAAAGATCCCACGGAGACGGAGAAACCAACTCGACAGGAATGTTGCCTAAAATTACCGCCGAGATGTTAGGTTGGGTTAGGTTATGTTATATTACGTTATTGATGTATATAAAGGTCCCACGGAGACGTAGAGGCCAACTCGCCAGAAGTGTTGTCAAATATTACCGCCGAGATGATAGGTTGGGTTAGGTTACGTTATATTACGTTATTGATGTTTATGAAGGTCAAACGGAGACGTAGGGGACAACTCGCCAGGAATGATGTCAAATATTACCGCCGAAATGTTAGGTTGGGTTAGGTTAGGTTATATCACGTTATAGATGTATATAAAGGTCCCGCGGAGACGTAGAGGCCAACAAGCTAGGAATGTGATCAAATATTACCGCCGAAATGTTAGGTTGGGTTAGGTTAGGTTATATCACGTTATAGATGTATATAAAGGTCCCGCGGAGACGTAGAGGCCAACAAGCTAGGAATGTGATCAAATATTACCGCGGAGATGTTAGGTTGGGTTAGGTTAGGTTATACTACGTTATTGATGTATATAAAGGTCCCACGGAGACGTAGGGGACAACTCGCCAGGAATGATGTCAAATATTACCGCCGAAATGTTAGGTTGGGTTAGGTTAGGTTATATCACGTTATAGATGTATATAAAGGTCCCGCGGAGACGTAGAGGCCAACAAGCTAGGAATGTGATCAAATATTACCGCGGAGATGTTAGGTTGGGTTAGGTTAGGTTATACTACGTTATTGATGTATATAAAGGTCCCACGGAGACGTAGAGGCCAACTCGCCAGGAATGTTGTCAAATATTACCGCCGAGATGATAGGTTGGGTTAGGTTGCGTTATATTACGTTATTGATGTTTATGAAGGTCAAACGGAGAGGTAGCGGCCAACACGCCAGGTATGTTGTCAAATATTACCGCCGAAATGTTAGGTTGGATTAGGTTAGGTTATATTACGTTATTGATGTATATAAATGTCCCACGGAGACGTAGAGGCCAACTCGCCAGGTATGTTTTCAAATATTACCGCCGAGATGTTAGGTTGGGTTAGGTTAGGTTATATTACGTTATTGATGTATATAAAGGTCCCACGGAGACGTAGAGGCGAACTCGCCAGGAATGATGTCAAATATTACCGCCGAAATGTTAGGTTGGGTTAGGTTAGGCTACATTACGTTATTGATGTATATGAAGGTCCCACGGAGAAGTAGATGCCAAATCGCCATGAATGTTTTCAAATATTACCGCCGGGATGTTAGGTTGGGTTAGCCTAGGTTATATTACGTTATTGATGTATATAAAGGTCCCACGGAGACATAGAGGCCAACTCGCCAGGTATGTTTTCAAATATTACCGCCGAGTTTGTAGGTTGGGTTAGGTTAGGTTCAATTACGTTATTGATGTATATGAAGGTCCCACGGAGACGTAGGGCACAACTCGCCAGGAATGATGTCAAATATTACCGCCGAAATGTTAGGTTGGGTTAGGTTAGGTTATATCACGTTATAGATGTATATAAAGGTCCCACGGAGACGTAGAGGCCAACTCGCCAGGAATGATGTCAAATATTACCGCCGAAATGTTAGGTTGGGTTAGGTTAGGCTATATTACGTTATTGATGTATATGAAGGTCCCACGGAGACGTAGGGCACAACTCGCCAGGAATGATGTCAAATATTACCGCCGAAATGTTAGGTTGGGTTAGGTTAGGTTATATCACGTTATAGATGTATATAAAGGTCCCGCGGAGACGTAGAGGCCAACAAGCTAGGAATGTGATCAAATATTACCGCGGAGATGTTAGGTTGGGTTAGGTTAGGTTATATTACGTTATTGATGTATATAAAGGTCCCACGGAGACGTAGAGGCCAACTCGCCAGGAATGTTGTCAAATATTACCGCCGAGGTGATAGGTTGGGTTAGGTTGCGTTATATTACGTTATTGATGTTTGTGAAGGTCAAACGGAGACGTAGAGGCCAACACGCCAGGTATGTTGTCAAATATTACCGCCGAAATGTTAGGTTGGATTAGGTTAGGTTATATTACGTTATTGATGTATATAAATGTCCCACGGAGACGTAGAGGCCAACTCGCCAGGTATGTCTTTAAATATCACCGCCGAGATGTTAGGTTGGGTTAGGTTAGGTTACATTAAGTTATTGATGTATATAAAGGTCCCACGGAGACGTAGAGGCCAACTCGCCAGGAATGATGTCAAATATTACCGCCGAAATGTTAGGTTGGGTTAGGTTAGGCTACATTACGTTATTGATGTATATGAAGGTCCCACGGAGACGTAGATGCCAAATCGCCATGAAGGTTGTCAAATATTACTGCCGAGATGATAGGTTGGGTTAGGTTAGGTTATATTGCGTTATTGATGTTTATGAAGGTCAAACGGAGACGTAGAGGACAACTCGCCAGGAATGATGTCAAATATTACCGCCGAAATGTTAGGTAGGGTTAGGTTAGGCTATATTACGTTATTGATGTATATGAAGGTCCCACGGAGACGTAGATGCCAAATCGCCATGAATGTTTTCAAATATTACCGCCGAGATGTTAGGTTGGGTTAGGTTAGGTTCAATTACGTTATTGATGTATATGATGGTCCCACGGAGACGTAGAGACCAACTCGTCAGGTATGTTGTCAAATATTACCGCCGAGATGATAGGTTGGGTTAGTTTACGTTATATTACGTTATTGATGTTTATGAAGGTCAAACGGAGACGTAGAGGACAACTTGCCAGGAATGATGTCAAATAATACCGCCGAAATGTTAGGTTGGGTTAGTTTAGGCTATATTACGTTATTGATGTATATAAAGGTCCCACGGAGACGTAGAGGCCAACTCGCCAGGTATGTTTTCAAATATTACCGCCGAGATTGTAGGTTGGGTTAGGTTAGGTTCAATTACGTGATTGATGTATATGAAGGTCCCACGGAGACGTAGAGACCAACTCGCCAGGTATGTTGTCAAATATTACCGCCGAGATGATAGGTTGGGTTAGGTTAGGTTATATTGCGTTATTGATGTATATAAAGGTCCAACGGAGACGTAGAGGCCAACTCGCCAGGAATGTTGTCAAATATTACCGCAGAGATGATAGGTTGGGTTAGGTTACGTTATATTACGTTATTGATGTTTATGAAGGTCAAACGGAGACGTAGATGCCAAATCGCCATGAATGTTTTCAAATATTACCGCCGAGATGTTAGGTTGGGTTAGCCTAGGTTATATTACGTTATTGATGTATATAAAGGTCCCACGGAGACATAGAGGCCAACTCGCCAGGTATGTTTTCAAATATTACCGCCGAGTTTGTAGGTTGGGTTAGGTTAGGTTCAATTACGTTATTGATGTATATGAAGGTCCCACGGAGACGTAGAGACCACCTCGCCAGGTATGTTGTCAAATATTACCGCCGAGATGAAAGGTTGGGTTAGGTTAGGTTATATTACGTTATTGATGTATAAAAAGATCCCACGGAGACGGAGAAACCAACTCGACAGGAATGTTGCCTAAAATTACCGCCGAGATGTTAGGTTGGGTTAGGTTATGTTATATTACGTTATTGATGTATATAAAGGTCCCACGGAGACGTAGAGGCCAACTCGCCAGAAGTGTTGTCAAATATTACCGCCGAGATGATAGGTTGGGTTAGGTTACGTTATATTACGTTATTGATGTTTATGAAGGTCAAACGGAGACGTAGGGGACAACTCGCCAGGAATGATGTCAAATATTACCGCCGAAATGTTAGGTTGGGTTAGGTTAGGTTATATCACGTTATAGATGTATATAAAGGTCCCGCGGAGACGTAGAGGCCAACAAGCTAGGAATGTGATCAAATATTACCGCGGAGATGTTAGGTTGGGTTAGGTTAGGTTATACTACGTTATTGATGTATATAAAGGTCCCACGGAGACGTAGAGGCCAACTCGCCAGGAATGTTGTCAAATATTACCGCCGAGATGATAGGTTGGGTTAGGTTGCGTTATATTACGTTATTGATGTTTATGAAGGTCAAACGGAGAGGTAGCGGCCAACTCGCCAGGTATGTTGTCAAATATTACCGCCGAAATGTTAGGTTGGATTAGGTTAGGTTATATTACGTTATTGATGTATATAAATGTCCCACGGAGACGTAGAGGCCAACTCGCCAGGTATGTTTTCAAATATTACCGCCGAGATGTTAGGTTGGGTTAGGTTAGGTTATATTACGTTATTGATGTATATAAAGGTCCCACGGAGACGTAGAGGCCAACTCGCCAGGTATGTTTTCAAATATTACAGCCGAGTTTGTAGGTTGGGTTAGGTTAGGTTCAACTACGTTATTGATGTATATGAAGGTCCCACGGAGACGTAGAGACCACCTCGCCAGGTATGTTGTCAAATATTACCGCCGAGATGAAAGGTTGGGTTAGGTTAGGTTATATTACGTTATTGATGTATATAAATGTCCCACGGAGACGTAGAGGCCAACTCGCCAGGAATGATGTCAAATATTACCGCCGAAATGTTAGGTTGGGTTAGGTTAGGCTATATTACGTTATTGATGTATATGAAGGTCCCACGGAGACGTAGGGCACAACTCGCCAGGAATGATGTCAAATATTACCGCCGAAATGTTAGGTTGGGTTAGGTTAGGTTATATCACGTTATAGATGTATATAAAGGTCCCGCGGAGACGTAGAGGCCAACAAGCTAGGAATGTGATCAAATATTACCGCGGAGATGTTAGGTTGGGTTAGGTTAGGTTATATTACGTTATTGATGTATATAAAGGTCCCACGGAGACGTAGAGGCCAACTCGCCAGGAATGTTGTCAAATATTACCGCCGAGATGATAGGTTGGGTTAGGTTGCGTTATATTACGTTATTGATGTTTATGAAGGTCAAACGGAGACGTAGAGGCCAACTCGCCAGGTATGTTTTCAAATATTACCGCCGAGATTGTAGGTTGGGTTAGGTTAGGTTCAATTACGTGATTGATGTATATGAAGGTCCCACGGAGACGTAGAGACCAACTCGCCAGGTATGTTGTCAAATATTACCGCCGAGATGAAAGGTTGGGTTAGGTTAGGTTATATTACGTTATTGATGTATATAAATGTCCCACGGAGACGTAGAGGCCAACTCGCCAGGAATGATGTCAAATATTACCGCCGAAATGTTAGGTTGGGTTAGGTTAGGCTATATTACGTTATTGATGTATATGAAGGTCCCACGGAGACGTAGGGCACAACTCGCCAGGAATGATGTCAAATATTACCGCCGAAATGTTAGGTTGGGTTAGGTTAGGTTATATCACGTTATAGATGTATATAAAGGTCCCGCGGAGACGTAGAGGCCAACAAGCTAGGAATGTGATCAAATATTACCGCGGAGATGTTAGGTTGGGTTAGGTTAGGTTATATTACGTTATTGATGTATATAAAGGTCCCACGGAGACGTAGAGGCCAACTCGCCAGGAATGTTGTCAAATATTACCGCCGAGATGATAGGTTGGGTTAGGTTGCGTTATATTACGTTATTGATGTTTATGAAGGTCAAACGGAGACGTAGAGGCCAACTCGCCAGGTATGTTTTCAAATATTACCGCCGAGATTGTAGGTTGGGTTAGGTTAGGTTCAATTACGTGATTGATGTATATGAAGGTCCCACGGAGACGTAGAGACCAACTCGTCAGGTATGTTGTCAAATATTACCGCCGAGATGATAGGTTGGGTTAGTTTACGTTATATTACGTTATTGATGTTTATGAAGGTCAAACGGAGACGTAGAGGACAACTTGCCAGGAATGATGTCAAATAATACCGCCGAAATGTTAGGTTGGGTTAGGTTAGGCTATATTACGTTATTGATGTATATAAAGGTCCCACGGAGACGTAGAGGCCAACTCGCCAGGTATGTTTTCAAATATTACCGCCGAGATTGTAGGTTGGGTTAGGTTAGGTTCAATTACGTGATTGATGTATATGAAGGTCCCACGGAGACGTAGAGACCAACTCGCCAGGTATGTTGTCAAATATTACCGCCGAGATGATAGGTTGGGTTAGGTTAGGTTATATTGCGTTATTGATGTATATAAAGGTCCAACGGAGACATAGAGGCCAACTCGCCAGGAATGTTGTCAAATATTACCGCAGAGATGATAGGTTGGGTTAGGTTACGTTATATTACGTTATTGATGTTTATGAAGGTCAAACGGAGACGTAGATGCCAAATCGCCATGAATGTTTTCAAATATTACCGCCGAGATGTTAGGTTGGGTTAGCCTAGGTTATATTACGTTATTGATGTATATAAAGGTCCCACGGAGACATAGAGGCCAACTCGCCAGGTATGTTTTCAAATATTACCGCCGAGTTTGTAGGTTGGGTTAGGTTAGGTTCAATTACGTTATTGATGTATATGAAGGTCCCACGGAGACGTAGAGACCACCTCGCCAGGTATGTTGTCAAATATTACCGCCGAGATGAAAGGTTGGGTTAGGTTAGGTTATATTACGTTATTGATGTATAAAAAGATCCCACGGAGACGGAGAAACCAACTCGACAGGAATGTTGCCTAAAATTACCGCCGAGATGTTAGGTTGGGTTAGGTTATGTTATATTACGTTATTGATGTATATAAAGGTCCCACGGAGACGTAGAGGCCAACTCGCCAGAAGTGTTGTCAAATATTACCGCCGAGATGATAGGTTGGGTTAGGTTACGTTATATTACGTTATTGATGTTTATGAAGGTCAAACGGAGACGTAGGGGACAACTCGCCAGGAATGATGTCAAATATTACCGCCGAAATGTTAGGTTGGGTTAGGTTAGGTTATATCACGTTATAGATGTATATAAAGGTCCCGCGGAGACGTAGAGTCCAACAAGCTAGGAATGTGATCAAATATTACCGCGGAGATGTTAGGTTGGGTTAGGTTAGGTTATACTACGTTATTGATGTATATAAAGGTCCCACGGAGACGTAGAGGCCAACTCGCCAGGAATGTTGTCAAATATTACCGCCGAGATGATAGGTTGGGTTAGGTTGCGTTATATTACGTTATTGATGTTTATGAAGTTCAAACGGAGAGGTAGCGGCCAACTCGCCAGGTATGTTGTCAAATATTACCGCCGAAATGTTAGGTTGGATTAGGTTAGGTTATATTACGTTATTGATGTATATAAATGTCCCACCGAGACGTAGAGGCCAACTCGCCAGGTATGTTTTCAAATATTACCGCCGAGATGTTAGGTTGGGTTAGGTTAGGTTCAATTACGTTATTGATGTATATGAAGGTCCCACGGAGACGTAGAGACCAACTCGCCAGATTTGTTGTCAAATATTACCGCCGAGATGATAGGTTGGGTTAGGTTAGGTTATATTACGTTATTGATGTATATAAAGGTCCAACGGAGACGTAGAGGCCAACTCGCCAGGAATGTTGTCAAATATTACCGCAGAGATGATAGGTTGGGTTAGGTTACGTTATATTACGTTATTGATGTTTATGAAGGTCAAACGGAGAAGTAGAGGACAACTCGCCAGTAATGATGTCAAATATTACCGCCGAAATGTTAGGTTGGGTTAGGTTAAGCTATATTACGTTATTGATGTATATTAAGGTCCCACGCAGACGTAGAGGCCAACTCGCCAGGAATGTTGTCAAATATTACCGCCGAGATGTTAGGTTGGGTTTGGTTAGGTTATATTACGTTATTGATGTATATAAAGGTCCCACGGAGACGTAGAGGCTAACTCGCCAGGTATGTTTTCAAATATTACCGCCGAGATGTTAGGCTGGGTTAGGTTGCGTTATATTACGTTATTGATGTTTATGAACGTCAAACGGTTTTCAAATATTACCGCCGGGATGATAGGTTGGGTTAGGTTGCGTTATATTACGTTATTGATGTTTATGAAGGTCAAACGGAGAGGTAGCGGCCAACTCGCCAGGTATGTTGTCAAATATTACCGCTGAAATGTTAGGTTGGATTAGGTTACGTTATATTACGTTATTGATGTATATAAATGTCCCACGGAGCCGTAGAGGCCAACTCGCCAGGTATGTTTTCAAATATTACCGCCGAGATGTTAGGTTGGGTTAGGTTAGGTTATATTACGTTATTGATGTATATAAAGGTCCCACGGAGACGTAGAGGCCAACTCGCCAGGAATGATGTCAAATATTACCGCCGAAATGTTAGGTTGGGTTAGGTTAGGCTACATTACGTTATTGATGTATATGAAGGTCCCACGGAGACGTAGATGCCAAATCGCCATGAATGTTTTCAAATATTACCGCCGAGATGTTAGGTTGGGTTAGCCTAGGTTATATTACGTTATTGATGTATATAAAGGTCCCACGGAGACATAGAGGCCAACTCGCCAGGTATGTTTTCAAATATTACCGCCGAGTTTGTAGGTTGGGTTAGGTTAGGTTCAATTACGTTATTGATGTATATGAAGGTCCCACGGAGACGTAGAGACCACCTCGCCAGGTATGTTGTCAAATATTACCGCCGAGATGAAAGGTTGGGTTAGGTTAGGTTATATTACGTTATTGATGTATATAAATGTCCCACGGAGACGTAGAGGCCAACTCGCCAGGAATGATGTCAAATATTACCGCCGAAATGTTAGGTTGGGTTAGGTTAGGCTATATTACGTTATTGATGTATATGAAGGTCCCACGGAGACGTAGGGCACAACTCGCCAGGAATGATGTCAAATATTACCGCCGAAATGTTAGGTTGGGTTAGGTTAGGTTATATCACGTTATAGATGTATATAAAGGTCCCGCGGAGACGTAGAGGCCAACAAGCTAGGAATGTGATCAAATATTACCGCGGAGATGTTAGGTTGGGTTAGTATAGGTTATATTACGTTATTGATGTATATAAAGGTCCCACGGAGACGTAGAGGCCAACTCGCCAGGAATGTTGTCAAATATTACCGCCGAGATGATAGGTTGGGTTAGGTTGCGTTATATTACGTTATTGATGTTTATGAAGGTCAAACGGAGACGTAGAGGCCAACTCGCCAGGTATGTTGTCAAATATTACCGCCGAAATGTTAGGTTGGATTAGGTTAGGTTATATTACGTTATTGATGTATATAAATGTCCCACGGAGACGTAGAGGCCAACTCGCCAGGTATGTTGTCAAATATTACCGCCGAGATGATAGGTTGGGTTAGGTTACGTTATATTACGTTATTGATGTATATAAAGGTCCAACGGAGACGTAGAGGCCAACTCGCCAGGAATGTTGTCAAATATTAACGCAGAGATGATAGGTTGGGTTAGGTTACGTTATATTACGTTATTGATGTTTATGAAGGTCAAACGGAGACGTAGAGGACAACTCGCCAGGAATGATGTCAAATATTACCGCCGAAATGTTAGGTTGGGTTAGGTTAGGCTATATTACGTTATTGATGTATATTAAGGTCCCACGCAGACGTAGAGGCCAACTCGCCAGGAATGTTTTCAAATATTACCGCCGAGATGTTAGGTTGGGTTAGGTTAGGTTATATTACGTTATTGGTGTATATAAATATCCCGCGGAGACGGAGAAGCCAACTCGCCAGGAATGTTGTCAAATATTACCGCCGAGATGTTAGGCTGGGTTAGGTTAGGTTATATTACGTTATTGATGTATAAAAAGATCCCACGGAGACGGAGAAACCAACTCGACAGGAATGTTGCCTAATATTACCGCCGAGATGTTAGGTTGGGTTAGGTTAGGTTATATTACGTTATTGATGTATATAAAGGTCCCACGGAGACGTAGAGGCCAACTCGCCAGGAATGTTGTCAAATATTACCGCCGAGATGATAGGTTGGGTTAGGTTGCGTTATATTACGTTATTGATGTTTATGAAGGTCAATCGGAGACATAGAGGCCAACTCGCCAGGTATGTTGTCAAATATTACCGCCGAAATGTTAGGTTGGATTAGGTTAGGTTATATTACGTTATTGATGTATATAAATGTCCCACGGAGACGTAGAGGCCAACTCGCCAGGTATGTTTTCAAATATCACCGCCGAGATGTTAGGTTGGGTTAGGTTAGGTTATATTAAGTTATTGATGTATATAAAGGTCCCACGGAGACGTAGAGGCCAACTCGCCAGGAATGATGTCAAATATTACCGCCGAAATGTTAGGTTGGGTTAGGTTAGGCTACATTACGTTATTGATGTATATGAAGGTCCCACGGAGACGTAGATGCCAAATCGCCATGAATGTTTACAAATATTACCGCCGAGATGATATGTTGTGTTACGTTAGGTTATATTGCGTTATTGATGTTTACGAAGGTCAAACGGAGACGTAGAGGACAACTCGCCAGGAATGATGTCAAATATTACCGCCGAAATGTTAGGTTGGGTTAGGTTAGGCTATATTACGTTATTGATGTATATGAAGGTCCCACGGAGACGTAGATGCCAAATCGCCATGAATGTTTTCAAATATTACCGCCGAGATGTTAGGTTGGGTTAGCCTAGGTTATATTACGTTATTGATGTATATAAAGGTCCCACGGAGACGTAGAGGCCAACTCGCCAGGTATGTTTTCAAATATTACCGCCGAGATTGTAGGTTGGGTTAGGTTAGGTTCAATTACGTTATTGATGTATATGAAGGTCCCACGGAGACGTAGAGACCAACTCGCCAGGTATGTTGTCAAATATTACCGCCGAGATGATAGGTTGGGTTAGGTTAGGTTATATTGCGTTATTGATGTTTATGAAGGTCCCACGGAGACGTAGAGGCCAACTCGCCAGGTATGTTTTCAAATATTACCGCCGAGATTGTAGGTTGGGTTAGGTTAGGTTCAATTACGTCATTGATGTATATGATGGTCCCACGGAGACGTAGAGACCAACTCGCCGGGTATGTTGTCAAATATTACCGCCGAGATGATAGGTTGGGTTAGGTTACGTTATATTACGTTATTGATGTTTATGAAGGTCAAACGGAGACGTAGAGGACAACTTGCCAGGAATGATGTCAAATAATACCGCCGAAATGTTAGGTTGGGTTAGGTTAGGCTATATTACGTTATTGATGTATATAAAGGTCCCACGGAGACGTAGAGGCCAACTCGCCAGGTATGTTTTCAAATATTACCGCCGAGATTGTAGGTTGGGTTAGGTTAGGTTCAATTACGTTATTGATGTATATGAAGGTCCCACGGAGACGTAGAGGCCAACTCGCCAGGTATGTTTTCAAATATTACCGCCGAGATGTTAGGTTGGGTTAGGTTAGGTTATATTACGTTATTGATGTATATAAAGGTCCCACGGAGACGTAGAGGCGAACTCGCCAGGAATGATGTCAAATATTACCGCCGAAATGTTAGGTTGGGTTAGGTTAGGCTACATTACGTTATTGATGTATATGAAGGTCCCACGGAGAAGTAGATGCCAAATCGCCATGAATGTTTTCAAATATTACCGCCGGGATGTTAGGTTGGGTTAGCCTAGGTTATATTACGTTATTGATGTATATAAAGGTCCCACGGAGACATAGAGGCCAACTCGCCAGGTATGTTTTCAAATATTACCGCCGAGTTTGTAGGTTGGGTTAGGTTAGGTTCAATTACGTTATTGATGTATATGAAGGTCCCACGGAGACGTAGGGCACAACTCGCCAGGAATGATGTCAAATATTACCGCCGAAATGTTAGGTTGGGTTAGGTTAGGTTATATCACGTTATAGATGTATATAAAGGTCCCACGGAGACGTAGAGGCCAACTCGCCAGGAATGATGTCAAATATTACCGCCGAAATGTTAGGTTGGGTTAGGTTAGGCTATATTACGTTATTGATGTATATGAAGGTCCCACGGAGACGTAGGGCACAACTCGCCAGGAATGATGTCAAATATTACCGCCGAAATGTTAGGTTGGGTTAGGTTAGGTTATATCACGTTATAGATGTATATAAAGGTCCCGCGGAGACGTAGAGGCCAACAAGCTAGGAATGTGATCAAATATTACCGCGGAGATGTTAGGTTGGGTTAGGTTAGGTTATATTACGTTATTGATGTATATAAAGGTCCCACGGAGACGTAGAGGCCAACTCGCCAGGAATGTTGTCAAATATTACCGCCGAGGTGATAGGTTGGGTTAGGTTGCGTTATATTACGTTATTGATGTTTGTGAAGGTCAAACGGAGACGTAGAGGCCAACACGCCAGGTATGTTGTCAAATATTACCGCCGAAATGTTAGGTTGGATTAGGTTAGGTTATATTACGTTATTGATGTATATAAATGTCCCACGGAGACGTAGAGGCCAACTCGCCAGGTATGTTTTTAAATATCACCGCCGAGATGTTAGGTTGGGTTAGGTTAGGTTACATTAAGTTATTGATGTATATAAAGGTCCCACGGAGACGTAGAGGCCAACTCGCCAGGAATGATGTCAAATATTACCGCCGAAATGTTAGGTTGGGTTAGGTTAGGCTACATTACGTTATTGATGTATATGAAGGTCCCACGGAGACGTAGATGCCAAATCGCCATGAAGGTTGTCAAATATTACTGCCGAGATGATAGGTTGGGTTAGGTTAGGTTATATTGCGTTATTGATGTTTATGAAGGTCAAACGGAGACGTAGAGGACAACTCGCCAGGAATGATGTCAAATATTACCGCCGAAATGTTAGGTAGGGTTAGGTTAGGCTATATTACGTTATTGATGTATATGAAGGTCCCACGGAGACGTAGATGCCAAATCGCCATGAATGTTTTCAAATATTACCGCCGAGATGTTAGGTTGGGTTAGGTTAGGTTCAATTACGTTATTGATGTATATGATGGTCCCACGGAGACGTAGAGACCAACTCGTCAGGTATGTTGTCAAATATTACCGCCGAGATGATAGGTTGGGTTAGTTTACGTTATATTACGTTATTGATGTTTATGAAGGTCAAACGGAGACGTAGAGGACAACTTGCCAGGAATGATGTCAAATAATACCGCCGAAATGTTAGGTTGGGTTAGTTTAGGCTATATTACGTTATTGATGTATATAAAGGTCCCACGGAGACGTAGAGGCCAACTCGCCAGGTATGTTTTCAAATATTACCGCCGAGATTGTAGGTTGGGTTAGGTTAGGTTCAATTACGTGATTGATGTATATGAAGGTCCCACGGAGACGTAGAGACCAACTCGCCAGGTATGTTGTCAAATATTACCGCCGAGATGATAGGTTGGGTTAGGTTAGGTTATATTGCGTTATTGATGTATATAAAGGTCCAACGGAGACGTAGAGGCCAACTCGCCAGGAATGTTGTCAAATATTACCGCAGAGATGATAGGTTGGGTTAGGTTACGTTATATTACGTTATTGATGTTTATGAAGGTCAAACGGAGACGTAGATGCCAAATCGCCATGAATGTTTTCAAATATTACCGCCGAGATGTTAGGTTGGGTTAGCCTAGGTTATATTACGTTATTGATGTATATAAAGGTCCCACGGAGACATAGAGGCCAACTCGCCAGGTATGTTTTCAAATATTACCGCCGAGTTTGTAGGTTGGGTTAGGTTAGGTTCAATTACGTTATTGATGTATATGAAGGTCCCACGGAGACGTAGAGACCACCTCGCCAGGTATGTTGTCAAATATTACCGCCGAGATGAAAGGTTGGGTTAGGTTAGGTTATATTACGTTATTGATGTATAAAAAGATCCCACGGAGACGGAGAAACCAACTCGACAGGAATGTTGCCTAAAATTACCGCCGAGATGTTAGGTTGGGTTAGGTTATGTTATATTACGTTATTGATGTATATAAAGGTCCCACGGAGACGTAGAGGCCAACTCGCCAGAAGTGTTGTCAAATATTACCGCCGAGATGATAGGTTGGGTTAGGTTACGTTATATTACGTTATTGATGTTTATGAAGGTCAAACGGAGACGTAGGGGACAACTCGCCAGGAATGATGTCAAATATTACCGCCGAAATGTTAGGTTGGGTTAGGTTAGGTTATATCACGTTATAGATGTATATAAAGGTCCCGCGGAGACGTAGAGGCCAACAAGCTAGGAATGTGATCAAATATTACCGCCGAAATGTTAGGTTGGGTTAGGTTAGGTTATATCACGTTATAGATGTATATAAAGGTCCCGCGGAGACGTAGAGGCCAACAAGCTAGGAATGTGATCAAATATTACCGCGGAGATGTTAGGTTGGGTTAGGTTAGGTTATACTACGTTATTGATGTATATAAAGGTCCCACGGAGACGTAGGGGACAACTCGCCAGGAATGATGTCAAATATTACCGCCGAAATGTTAGGTTGGGTTAGGTTAGGTTATATCACGTTATAGATGTATATAAAGGTCCCGCGGAGACGTAGAGGCCAACAAGCTAGGAATGTGATCAAATATTACCGCGGAGATGTTAGGTTGGGTTAGGTTAGGTTATACTACGTTATTGATGTATATAAAGGTCCCACGGAGACGTAGAGGCCAACTCGCCAGGAATGTTGTCAAATATTACCGCCGAGATGATAGGTTGGGTTAGGTTGCGTTATATTACGTTATTGATGTTTATGAAGGTCAAACGGAGAGGTAGCGGCCAACTCGCCAGGTATGTTGTCAAATATTACCGCCGAAATGTTAGGTTGGATTAGGTTAGGTTATATTACGTTATTGATGTATATAAATGTCCCACGGAGACGTAGAGGCCAACTCGCCAGGTATGTTTTCAAATATTACCGCCGAGATGTTAGGTTGGGTTAGGTTAGGTTATATTACGTTATTGATGTATATAAAGGTCCCACGGAGACGTAGAGGCGAACTCGCCAGGAATGATGTCAAATATTACCGCCGAAATGTTAGGTTGGGTTAGGTTAGGCTACATTACGTTATTGATGTATATGAAGGTCCCACGGAGAAGTAGATGCCAAATCGCCATGAATGTTTTCAAATATTACCGCCGGGATGTTAGGTTGGGTTAGCCTAGGTTATATTACGTTATTGATGTATATAAATGTCCCACGGAGACATAGAGGCCAACTCGCCAGGTATGTTTTCAAATATTACCGCCGAGTTTGTAGGTTGGGTTAGGTTAGGTTCAATTACGTTATTGATGTATATGAAGGTCCCACGGAGACGTAGGGCACAACTCGCCAGGAATGATGTCAAATATTACCGCCGAAATGTTAGGTTGGGTTAGGTTAGGTTATATCACGTTATAGATGTATATAAAGGTCCCACGGAGACGTAGAGGCCAACTCGCCAGGAATGATGTCAAATATTACCGCCGAAATGTTAGGTTGGGTTAGGTTAGGCTATATTACGTTATTGATGTATATGAAGGTCCCACGGAGACGTAGGGCACAACTCGCCAGGAATGATGTCAAATATTACCGCCGAAATGTTAGGTTGGGTTAGGTTAGGTTATATCACGTTATAGATGTATATAAAGGTCCCGCGGAGACGTAGAGGCCAACAAGCTAGGAATGTGATCAAATATTACCGCGGAGATGTTAGGTTGGGTTAGGTTAGGTTATATTACGTTATTGATGTATATAAAGGTCCCACGGAGACGTAGAGGCCAACTCGCCAGGAATGTTGTCAAATATTACCGCCGAGGTGATAGGTTGGGTTAGGTTGCGTTATATTACGTTATTGATGTTTGTGAAGGTCAAACGGAGACGTAGAGGCCAACACGCCAGGTATGTTGTCAAATATTACCGCCGAAATGTTAGGTTGGATTAGGTTAGGTTATATTACGTTATTGATGTATATAAATGTCCCACGGAGACGTAGAGGCCAACTCGCCAGGTATGTTTTTAAATATCACCACCGAGATGTTAGGTTGGGTTAGGTTAGGTTACATTAAGTTATTGATGTATATAAAGGTCCCACGGAGACGTAGAGGCCAACTCGCCAGGAATGATGTCAAATATTACCGCCGAAATGTTAGGTTGGGTTAGGTTAGGCTACATTACGTTATTGATGTATATGAAGGTCCCACGGAGACGTAGATGCCAAATCGCCATGAAGGTTGTCAAATATTACTGCCGAGATGATAGGTTGGGTTAGGTTAGGTTATATTGCGTTATTGATGTTTATGAAGGTCAAACGGAGACGTAGAGGACAACTCGCCAGGAATGATGTCAAATATTACCGCCGAAATGTTAGGTAGGGTTAGGTTAGGCTATATTACGTTATTGATGTATATGAAGATCCCACGGAGACGTAGATGCCAAATCGCCATGAATGTTTTCAAATATTACCGCCGAGATGTTAGGTTGGGTTAGGTTAGGTTCAATTACGTTATTGATGTATATGATGGTCCCACGGAGACGTAGAGACCAACTCGTCAGGTATGTTGTCAAATATTACCGCCGAGATGATAGGTTGGGTTAGTTTACGTTATATTACGTTATTGATGTTTATGAAGGTCAAACGGAGACGTAGAGGACAACTTGCCAGGAATGATGTCAAATAATACCGCCGAAATGTTAGGTTGGGTTAGTTTAGGCTATATTACGTTATTGATGTATATAAAGGTCCCACGGAGACGTAGAGGCCAACTCGCCAGGTATGTTTTCAAATATTACCGCCGAGATTGTAGGTTGGGTTAGGTTAGGTTCAATTACGTGATTGATGTATATGAAGGTCCCACGGAGACGTAGAGACCAACTCGCCAGGTATGTTGTCAAATATTACCGCCGAGATGATAGGTTGGGTTAGGTTAGGTTATATTGCGTTATTGATGTATATAAAGGTCCAACGGAGACGTAGAGGCCAACTCGCCAGGAATGTTGTCAAATATTACCGCAGAGATGATAGGTTGGGTTAGGTTACGTTATATTACGTTATTGATGTTTATGAAGGTCAAACGGAGACGTAGATGCCAAATCGCCATGAATGTTTTCAAATATTACCGCCGAGATGTTAGGTTGGGTTAGCCTAGGTTATATTACGTTATTGATGTATATAAAGGTCCCACGGAGACATAGAGGCCAACTCGCCAGGTATGTTTTCAAATATTACCGCCGAGTTTGTAGGTTGGGTTAGGTTAGGTTCAATTACGTTATTGATGTATATGAAGGTCCCACGGAGACGTAGAGACCACCTCGCCAGGTATGTTGTCAAATATTACCGCCGAGATGAAAGGTTGGGTTAGGTTAGGTTATATTACGTTATTGATGTATAAAAAGATCCCACGGAGACGGAGAAACCAACTCGACAGGAATGTTGCCTAAAATTACCGCCGAGATGTTAGGTTGGGTTAGGTTATGTTATATTACGTTATTGATGTATATAAAGGTCCCACGGAGACGTAGAGGCCAACTCGCCAGAAGTGTTGTCAAATATTACCGCCGAGATGATAGGTTGGGTTAGGTTACGTTATATTACGTTATTGATGTTTATGAAGGTCAAACGGAGACGTAGGGGACAACTCGCCAGGAATGATGTCAAATATTACCGCCGAAATGTTAGGTTGGGTTAGGTTAGGTTATATCACGTTATAGATGTATATAAAGGTCCCGCGGAGACGTAGAGGCCAACAAGCTAGGAATGTGATCAAATATTACCGCGGAGATGTTAGGTTGGGTTAGGTTAGGTTATACTACGTTATTGATGTATATAAAGGTCCCACGGAGACGTAGAGGCCAACTCGCCAGGAATGTTGTCAAATATTACCGCCGAGATGATAGGTTGGGTTAGGTTGCGTTATATTACGTTATTGATGTTTATGAAGGTCAAACGGAGAGGTAGCGGCCAACTCGCCAGGTATGTTGTCAAATATTACCGCCGAAATGTTAGGTTGGATTAGGTTAGGTTATATTACGTTATTGATGTATATAAATGTCCCACGGAGACGTAGAGGCCAACTCGCCAGGTATGTTTTCAAATATTACCGCCGAGATGTTAGGTTGGGTTAGGTTAGGTTATATTACGTTATTGATGTATATAAAGGTCCCACGGAGACGTAGAGGCCAACTCGCCAGGTATGTTTTCAAATATTACAGCCGAGTTTGTAGGTTGGGTTAGGTTAGGTTCAACTACGTTATTGATGTATATGAAGGTCCCACGGAGACGTAGAGACCACCTCGCCAGGTATGTTGTCAAATATTACCGCCGAGATGAAAGGTTGGGTTAGGTTAGGTTATATTACGTTATTGATGTATATAAATGTCCCACGGAGACGTAGAGGCCAACTCGCCAGGAATGATGTCAAATATTACCGCCGAAATGTTAGGTTGGGTTAGGTTAGGCTATATTACGTTATTGATGTATATGAAGGTCCCACGGAGACGTAGGGCACAACTCGCCAGGAATGATGTCAAATATTACCGCCGAAATGTTAGGTTGGGTTAGGTTAGGTTATATCACGTTATAGATGTATATAAAGGTCCCGCGGAGACGTAGAGGCCAACAAGCTAGGAATGTGATCAAATATTACCGCGGAGATGTTAGGTTGGGTTAGGTTAGGTTATATTACGTTATTGATGTATATAAAGGTCCCACGGAGACGTAGAGGCCAACTCGCCAGGAATGTTGTCAAATATTACCGCCGAGATGATAGGTTGGGTTAGGTTGCGTTATATTACGTTATTGATGTTTATGAAGGTCAAACGGAGACGTAGAGGCCAACTCGCCAGGTATGTTTTCAAATATTACCGCCGAGATTGTAGGTTGGGTTAGGTTAGGTTCAATTACGTGATTGATGTATATGAAGGTCCCACGGAGACGTAGAGACCAACTCGCCAGGTATGTTGTCAAATATTACCGCCGAGATGAAAGGTTGGGTTAGGTTAGGTTATATTACGTTATTGATGTATATAAATGTCCCACGGAGACGTAGAGGCCAACTCGCCAGGAATGATGTCAAATATTACCGCCGAAATGTTAGGTTGGGTTAGGTTAGGCTATATTACGTTATTGATGTATATGAAGGTCCCACGGAGACGTAGGGCACAACTCGCCAGGAATGATGTCAAATATTACCGCCGAAATGTTAGGTTGGGTTAGGTTAGGTTATATCACGTTATAGATGTATATAAAGGTCCCGCGGAGACGTAGAGGCCAACAAGCTAGGAATGTGATCAAATATTACCGCGGAGATGTTAGGTTGGGTTAGGTTAGGTTATATTACGTTATTGATGTATATAAAGGTCCCACGGAGACGTAGAGGCCAACTCGCCAGGAATGTTGTCAAATATTACCGCCGAGATGATAGGTTGGGTTAGGTTGCGTTATATTACGTTATTGATGTTTATGAAGGTCAAACGGAGACGTAGAGGCCAACTCGCCAGGTATGTTTTCAAATATTACCGCCGAGATTGTAGGTTGGGTTAGGTTAGGTTCAATTACGTGATTGATGTATATGAAGGTCCCACGGAGACGTAGAGACCAACTCGTCAGGTATGTTGTCAAATATTACCGCCGAGATGATAGGTTGGGTTAGTTTACGTTATATTACGTTATTGATGTTTATGAAGGTCAAACGGAGACGTAGAGGACAACTTGCCAGGAATGATGTCAAATAATACCGCCGAAATGTTAGGTTGGGTTAGGTTAGGCTATATTACGTTATTGATGTATATAAAGGTCCCACGGAGACGTAGAGGCCAACTCGCCAGGTATGTTTTCAAATATTACCGCCGAGATTGTAGGTTGGGTTAGGTTAGGTTCAATTACGTGATTGATGTATATGAAGGTCCCACGGAGACGTAGAGACCAACTCGCCAGGTATGTTGTCAAATATTACCGCCGAGATGATAGGTTGGGTTAGGTTAGGTTATATTGCGTTATTGATGTATATAAAGGTCCAACGGAGACATAGAGGCCAACTCGCCAGGAATGTTGTCAAATATTACCGCAGAGATGATAGGTTGGGTTAGGTTACGTTATATTACGTTATTGATGTTTATGAAGGTCAAACGGAGACGTAGATGCCAAATCGCCATGAATGTTTTCAAATATTACCGCCGAGATGTTAGGTTGGGTTAGCCTAGGTTATATTACGTTATTGATGTATATAAAGGTCCCACGGAGACATAGAGGCCAACTCGCCAGGTATGTTTTCAAATATTACCGCCGAGTTTGTAGGTTGGGTTAGGTTAGGTTCAATTACGTTATTGATGTATATGAAGGTCCCACGGAGACGTAGAGACCACCTCGCCAGGTATGTTGTCAAATATTACCGCCGAGATGAAAGGTTGGGTTAGGTTAGGTTATATTACGTTATTGATGTATAAAAAGATCCCACGGAGACGGAGAAACCAACTCGACAGGAATGTTGCCTAAAATTACCGCCGAGATGTTAGGTTGGGTTAGGTTATGTTATATTACGTTATTGATGTATATAAAGGTCCCACGGAGACGTAGAGGCCAACTCGCCAGAAGTGTTGTCAAATATTACCGCCGAGATGATAGGTTGGGTTAGGTTACGTTATATTACGTTATTGATGTTTATGAAGGTCAAACGGAGACGTAGGGGACAACTCGCCAGGAATGATGTCAAATATTACCGCCGAAATGTTAGGTTGGGTTAGGTTAGGTTATATCACGTTATAGATGTATATAAAGGTCCCGCGGAGACGTAGAGGCCAACAAGCTAGGAATGTGATCAAATATTACCGCGGAGATGTTAGGTTGGGTTAGGTTAGGTTATACTACGTTATTGATGTATATAAAGGTCCCACGGAGACGTAGAGGCCAACTCGCCAGGAATGTTGTCAAATATTACCGCCGAGATGATAGGTTGGGTTAGGTTGCGTTATATTACGTTATTGATGTTTATGAAGTTCAAACGGAGAGGTAGCGGCCAACTCGCCAGGTATGTTGTCAAATATTACCGCCGAAATGTTAGGTTGGATTAGGTTAGGTTATATTACGTTATTGATGTATATAAATGTCCCACCGAGACGTAGAGGCCAACTCGCCAGGTATGTTTTCAAATATTACCGCCGAGATGTTAGGTTGGGTTAGGTTAGGTTCAATTACGTTATTGATGTATATGAAGGTCCCACGGAGACGTAGAGACCAACTCGCCAGATTTGTTGTCAAATATTACCGCCGAGATGATAGGTTGGGTTAGGTTAGGTTATATTACGTTATTGATGTATATAAAGGTCCAACGGAGACGTAGAGGCCAACTCGCCAGGAATGTTGTCAAATATTACCGCAGAGATGATAGGTTGGGTTAGGTTACGTTATATTACGTTATTGATGTTTATGAAGGTCAAACGGAGAAGTAGAGGACAACTCGCCAGTAATGATGTCAAATATTACCGCCGAAATGTTAGGTTGGGTTAGGTTAAGCTATATTACGTTATTGATGTATATTAAGGTCCCACGCAGACGTAGAGGCCAACTCGCCAGGAATGTTGTCAAATATTACCGCCGAGATGTTAGGTTGGGTTTGGTTAGGTTATATTACGTTATTGATGTATATAAAGGTCCCACGGAGACGTAGAGGCTAACTCGCCAGGTATGTTTTCAAATATTACCGCCGAGATGTTAGGCTGGGTTAGGTTGCGTTATATTACGTTATTGATGTTTATGAACGTCAAACGGTTTTCAAATATTACCGCCGGGATGATAGGTTGGGTTAGGTTGCGTTATATTACGTTATTGATGTTTATGAAGGTCAAACGGAGAGGTAGCGGCCAACTCGCCAGGTATGTTGTCAAATATTACCGCTGAAATGTTAGGTTGGATTAGGTTACGTTATATTACGTTATTGATGTATATAAATGTCCCACGGAGCCGTAGAGGCCAACTCGCCAGGTATGTTTTCAAATATTACCGCCGAGATGTTAGGTTGGGTTAGGTTAGGTTATATTACGTTATTGATGTATATAAAGGTCCCACGGAGACGTAGAGGCCAACTCGCCAGGAATGATGTCAAATATTACCGCCGAAATGTTAGGTTGGGTTAGGTTAGGCTACATTACGTTATTGATGTATATGAAGGTCCCACGGAGACGTAGATGCCAAATCGCCATGAATGTTTTCAAATATTACCGCCGAGATGTTAGGTTGGGTTAGCCTAGGTTATATTACGTTATTGATGTATATAAAGGTCCCACGGAGACATAGAGGCCAACTCGCCAGGTATGTTTTCAAATATTACCGCCGAGTTTGTAGGTTGGGTTAGGTTAGGTTCAATTACGTTATTGATGTATATGAAGGTCCCACGGAGACGTAGAGACCACCTCGCCAGGTATGTTGTCAAATATTACCGCCGAGATGAAAGGTTGGGTTAGGTTAGGTTATATTACGTTATTGATGTATATAAATGTCCCACGGAGACGTAGAGGCCAACTCGCCAGGAATGATGTCAAATATTACCGCCGAAATGTTAGGTTGGGTTAGGTTAGGCTATATTACGTTATTGATGTATATGAAGGTCCCACGGAGACGTAGGGCACAACTCGCCAGGAATGATGTCAAATATTACCGCCGAAATGTTAGGTTGGGTTAGGTTAGGTTATATCACGTTATAGATGTATATAAAGGTCCCGCGGAGACGTAGAGGCCAACAAGCTAGGAATGTGATCAAATATTACCGCGGAGATGTTAGGTTGGGTTAGTATAGGTTATATTACGTTATTGATGTATATAAAGGTCCCACGGAGACGTAGAGGCCAACTCGCCAGGAATGTTGTCAAATATTACCGCCGAGATGATAGGTTGGGTTAGGTTGCGTTATATTACGTTATTGATGTTTATGAAGGTCAAACGGAGACGTAGAGGCCAACTCGCCAGGTATGTTGTCAAATATTACCGCCGAAATGTTAGGTTGGATTAGGTTAGGTTATATTACGTTATTGATGTATATAAATGTCCCACGGAGACGTAGAGGCCAACTCGCCAGGTATGTTGTCAAATATTACCGCCGAGATGATAGGTTGGGTTAGGTTACGTTATATTACGTTATTGATGTATATAAAGGTCCAACGGAGACGTAGAGGCCAACTCGCCAGGAATGTTGTCAAATATTAACGCAGAGATGATAGGTTGGGTTAGGTTACGTTATATTACGTTATTGATGTTTATGAAGGTCAAACGGAGACGTAGAGGACAACTCGCCAGGAATGATGTCAAATATTACCGCCGAAATGTTAGGTTGGGTTAGGTTAGGCTATATTACGTTATTGATGTATATTAAGGTCCCACGCAGACGTAGAGGCCAACTCGCCAGGAATGTTTTCAAATATTACCGCCGAGATGTTAGGTTGGGTTAGGTTAGGTTATATTACGTTATTGGTGTATATAAATATCCCGCGGAGACGGAGAAGCCAACTCGCCAGGAATGTTGTCAAATATTACCGCCGAGATGTTAGGCTGGGTTAGGTTAGGTTATATTACGTTATTGATGTATAAAAAGATCCCACGGAGACGGAGAAACCAACTCGACAGGAATGTTGCCTAATATTACCGCCGAGATGTTAGGTTGGGTTAGGTTAGGTTATATTACGTTATTGATGTATATAAAGGTCCCACGGAGACGTAGAGGCCAACTCGCCAGGAATGATGTCAAATACTACCGCCGAAATGTTAGGTTGGGTTAGGTTAGGCTATATTACGTTATTGATGTATATAAAGGTCCCACGGAGACGTAGAGGCCAACTCGCCAGGAATGATGTCAAATATTACCGCCGAAACGTTAGGTTGGGTTAGGTTAGGCTATATTACGTTATTGATGTATATGAAGGTCCCACGGAGACGTAGGGCACAACTCGCCAGGAATGATGTCAAATATTACCGCCGAAATGTTAGGTTGTGTTAGGTTAGGTTATATCACGTTATAGATGTATATAAAGGTCCCGCGGAGACGTAGAGGTCAACAAGCTAGGAATGTGATCAAATATTACCGCGGAGATGTTAGGTTGGGTTAGGTTAGGTTATATTACGTTATTGATGTATATAAAGGTCCCACGGAGACGTAGAGGCCAACTCGCCAGGAATGTTGTCAAATATTACCGCCGAGATGATAGGTTGGGTTAGGTTGCGTTATATTACGTTATTGATGTTTATGAAGGTCAAACGGAGACGTAGAGGACAACTCGCCAGGAATGATGTCAAATATTACCGCCGAAATGTTAGGTAGGGTTAGGTTAGGCTATATTACGTTATTGATGTATATGAAGGTCCCACGGAGACGTAGATGCCAAATCGCCATGAATGTTTTCAAATATTACCGCCGAGTTTGTAGGTTGGGTTAAGTTAGGTTCAATTACGTTATTGATGTATATGAAGGTCCCACGGAGACGTAGAGACCAACTCGCCAGGTATGTTGTCAAATATTACCGCCGAGATGATAGGTTGGGTTAGGTTGCGTTATATTACGTTATTGATGTTTATGAAGGTCAAACGGAGACGTAGAGGACAACTCGCCAGGAATGATGTCAAATATTACCGCCGAAATGTTAGGTTGGGTTAGGTTAGGCTATATTACGTTATTGATGTATATGAAGGTCCCACGGAGACGTAGATGCCAAATCGCCATGAATGTTATCAAATATTACCGCCGAGATGTTAGGTTGGGTTAGCCTAGGTTATATTACGTTATTGATGTATATAAAGGTCCCACGGAGACGTAGAGGCCAACTCGCCAGGTATGTTTTCAAATATTACCGCCGAGATTGTAGGTTGGGTTAGGTTAGGTTCAATTACGTTATTGATGTATATGAAGGTCCCACGGAGACGTAGAGACCAACTCGCCAGGTATGTTGTCAAATATTACCGCCGAGATGATAGGTTGGGTTAGGTTAGGTTATATTGCGTTATTGATGTTTATGAAGGTCCCACGGAGACGTAGAGACCAACTCGCCAGGTATGTTGTCAAATATTACCGACGAGATGATAGGTTGGGTTAGGTTAGGTTCAATTACGTCATTGATGTATATGAAGGTCCCACGGAGACGTAGAGACCAACTCGCCAGGTATGTTGTCAAATATTACCGCCGAGATGATAGGTTGGGTTAGGTTGCGTTATATTACGTTATTGATGTTTATGAAGGTCAAACGGAGACGTAGAGGCCAACTCGCCAGGTATGTTGTCAAATATTACCGCCGAAATGTTAGGTTGGATTAGGTTAGGTTATATTACGTTATTGATGTATATAAATGTCCCACGGATACGTAGAGGCCAACTCGACAGGTATGTTTTCAAATATTACCGCCGAGATTGTAGGTTGGGTTAGGTTAGGTTCAATTACGTTATTGATGTATATGAAGGTCCCACGGAGACGTAGAGACCAACTCGCCAGGTATGTTGTCAAATATTACCGCCGAGATGATAGGTTGGGTTAGGTTAGGTTATATTACGTTATTGATGTATATAAATGTCCCACGGAGACGTAGAGGCCAACTCGCCAGGAATGATGTCAAATATTACCGCCGAAATGTTAGGTTGGGTTAGGTTAGGCTATATTACGTTATTGATGTATATGAAGGTCCCACGGAGACGTAGGACACAACTCGCCAGGAATGATGTCAAATATTACCGCCGAAATGTTAGGTTGGGTTAGGTTAGGTTATATTACGTTATTGATGTATATAAATGTCCCACGGAGACGTAGAGGCCAACTCGCCAGGTATGTTTTCAAATATCACCGCCGAGATGTTAGGTTGGGTTAGGTTAGGTTATATTAAGTTATTGATGTATATAAAGGTCCCACGGAGACGTAGAGGCCAACTCGCCAGGAATGATGTCAAATACTACCGCCGAAATGTTAGGTTGGGTTAGGTTAGGCTACATTACGTTATTGATGTATATGAAGGTCCCACGGAGACGTAGATGCCAAATCGCCATTAATGTTGTCAAATATTACCGACGAGATGATAGGTTGTGTTAGGTTAGGTTATATTGCGTTATTGATGTTTATGAAGGTCAAACGTAGACGTAGAGGACAACTCGCCAGGAATGATGTCAAATATTACCGCCGAAATGTTAGGTTGGGTTAGGTTAGGCTATATTACGTTATTGATGTATATGAAGGTCCCACGGAGACGTAGATGCCAAATCGCCATGAATGTTTTCAAATATTACCGCCGAGATGTTAGGTTGGGTTAGACTAGGTTATATACGTTATTGATGTATATAAAGGTCCCACGGAGACGTAGAGGCCAACTCGCCAGGTATGTCTTCAAATATTACCGCCGAGATTGTAGGTTGGGTTAGGTTAGGTTCAATTACGTTATTGATGTATATGAAGGTCCCACGGAGACGTAGAGACCAACTCGCCAGGTATGTTGTCAAATATTACCGCCGAGATGATAGGTTGGGTTAGGTTAGGTTATATTGCGTTATTGATGTTTATGAAGGTCCCACGGAGACGTAGAGGCCAACTCGCCAGGTATGTTTTCCAATATTACCGCCGGGATTGTAGGTTGGGTTAGGTTAGGTTCAATTACGTTATTGATGTATATGAAGGTCCCACGGAGACGTAGAGACCAACTCGCCAGGTATGTTGTCAAATATTACCGCCGAGATTGTAGGTTGGGTTAGGTTAGGTTCAATTACGTTATTGATGTATATGAAGGTCCCACGGAGACGTAGAGACCAACTCGCCAGGTATGTTGTCAAATATTACCGCCGAGATGATAGGTTGGGTTAGGTTAGGTTATATTGCGTTATTGATGTTTATGAAGGTCAAACGGAGACGGAGAGGCCAACTCGCCAGGAATGTTGCCAAATATTACCGCTGAGATGTTAGATTGGGTTAGGTTAGGTTATATTACGTTATTGATGTTTATGAAGGTCAAACGGAGACGTAGAGGACAACTCGCCAGGAATGATGTCAAATATTACCGCCGAAATGTTAGGTTGGGTTAGGTTAGGCTATATTACGTTATTGATGTATATGAAGGTCCCACGGAGACGTAGAGACCAACTCGCCAGGTATGTTGTCAAATATTACCGCCGAGATGATAGGTTGGGTTAGGTTAGGTTATATTGCGTTATTGATGTTTATGAAGGTCCCACGGAGACGTAGAGGCCAACTCGCCAGGTATGTTTTCCAATATTACCGCCGGGATTGTAGGTTGGGTTAGGTTAGGTTCAATTACGTTATTGATGTATATGAAGGTCCCACGGAGACGTAGAGACCAACTCGCCAGGTATGTTGTCAAATATTACCGCCGAGATTGTAGGTTGGGATAGGTTAGGTTCAATTACGTTATTGATGTATATGAAGGTCCCACGGAGACGTAGAGACCAACTCGCCAGGTATGTTGTCAAATATTACCGCCGAGATGATAGGTTGGGTTAGGTTAGGTTATATTGCGTTATTGATGTTTATGAAGGTCAAACGGAGACGGAGAGGCCAACTCGCCAGGAATGTTGCCAAATATTACCGCTGAGATGTTAGATTGGGTTAGGTTAGGTTATATTACGTTATTGATGTTTATGAAGGTCAAACGGAGACGTAGAGGACAACTCGCCAGGAATGATGTCAAGTATTACCGCCGAAATGTTAGGTTGGGTTAGGTTAGGCTATATTACGTTATTGATGTATATTAAGGTCCCACGCAGACGTAGAGGCCAACTCGCCAGGAATGTTTTCAAATATTACCGCCGAGATGTTAGGTTGGGTTAGGTTAGGTTATATTACGTTATTGGTGTATATAAATGTCCCGCGGAGACGGAGAAGCCAACTCGCCAGGAATGTTGTCAAATATTACCGCCGAGATGTTAGGTTTGGTTTGGTTAGGTTATATTACGTTATTGATGTATATAAAGGTCCCACGGAGACGTAGAGGCCAACTCGCCAGGTATGTTTTCAAATATTACCGCCGAGATGTTAGGCTGGGTTAGGTTAGGTTATATTACGTTATTGATGTATATGAAGGTCCCACGGAGACGTAGAGACCAACTCGCCAGGTATGTTGTCAAATATTACCGCCGAGATGATAGGTTGGGTTAGGTTAGGTTATATTGCGTTATTGATGTTTATGAAGGTCCCACGGAGACGTAGAGGCCAACTCGCCAGGTATGTTTTCCAATATTACCGCCGAGATTGTAGGTTGTGTTAGGTTAGGTTCAATTACGTTATTGATGTATAAAAAGATCCCACGGAGACGGAGAAACCAACTCGACAGGAATGTTGCCTAATATTACCGCCGAGATGTTAGGTTGGGTTAGGTTAGGTTATATTACGTTATTGATGTATATAAAGGTCCCACGGAGACGAAAAGGCCAACTCGCCAGAAGTGTTGTCAAATATTACCGCCGAGATGATAGGTTGGGTTAGGTTAGGCTATATTACGTTATTGATGTATATTAAGGTCCCACGCAGACGTAGAGGCCAACTCGCCAGGAATGTTTTCAAATATTACCGCCGAGATGTTAGGTTGGGTTACGTTAGGTTATATTACGTTATTGGTGTATATAAATGTCCCGCGGAGACGGAGAAGCCAACTCGCCAGGAATGTTGTCAAATATTACCGCCGAGATGTTAGGTTGGGTTAGGTTAGGTTATATTACGTTATTGATGTATATAAATGTCCCACGGAGACGTAGAGGCCAACTCGCCAGGTATGTTTTCAAATATTACCGCCGAGATGTTAGGTTGGGTTCGGTTAGGTTATATTACGTTATTGATGTATAAAAGGATCCCACGGAGACGGAGAAGCCAACTCGCCAGGAATGTCTTCAAATATTACCGCCGAGATGTTAGGTTGGGTTAGGTTAGGTTATATTTCGTTATTGATGTATATGAAGGTCCCACGGAGACGTAGAGGCCAACTCGCCAGGTATGTTGTCAAATATTACCGCCGAGATGTTAGGTTGGGTAAGGTTAGGTTACATTACGTTATTGATGTATATAAATGTCCCACGGAGACGTAGAGGCCAACTCGCCAGGTATGTTTTCAAATATTACCGCCGAGATGTTAGGTTGGGTTAGGTTAGGTTATATTACGTTATTGATGTATATAAATGTCCCACGGAGACGTAGAGGCCAACTCGCCAGGTATGTTTTCAAATATCACCGCCGAGATGTTAGGTTGGGTTAGGTTAGGTTATATTAAGTTATTGATGTATATAAAGTTCCGACGGAGACGTAGAGGCCAACTCGCAAGGAATGATGTCAAATATTACCGCCGAAATGTTAGGTTGGTTTAGGTTAGGCTACATTACGTTATTGATGTATATGAAGGTCCCACGGAGACGTAGATGCCAAATCGCCATGAATGTTGTCAAATATTACCGCCGAGATGTTAGGTTGGGTTAGGTTAGGTTATATTACGTTATTGATGTATATAAATGTCCCACGGAGACGTAGAGGCCAACTCGCCAGGTATGTTTTCAAATATTACCGCCGAGATGTTAGGTTGGGTTAGGTTAGGTTATATTACGTTATTGATGTATAAAAGGATCCCACGGAGACGGGGAAGCCAACTCGCCAGGAATGTTTTCAAATCTTACCGCCGAAATGTTAGGTTGGGTTAGGTTAGGCTACATTACGTTATTGATGTATATGAAGGTCCCACGGAGACATAGATGCCAAATCGCCATGAATGTTTTCAAATATTACCGCCGAAATGTTAGGTTGGGTTAGGTTAGGCTACATTACGTTATTGATGTATATGAAGGTCCCACGGAGACGTAGATGCCAAATCGCCATGAATGTTGTCAAATATTACCGCCGAGATGATAGGTTGGGTTAGGTTAGGTTATATTGCGTTATTGATGTTTATGAAGGTCAAACGGAGACGTAGAGGACAACTCGCCAGGAATGATGTCTAATATTACCGCCGAAATGTTAGGTTGGGTTAGGTTAGGCTATATTACGCTATTGATGTATATGAAGGTCCCACGGAGACGTAGATGCCAAATCCCCATGAATGTTTTCAAATATCACCGCCGAGATGTTAGGTTGGGTTAGCCTAGGTTATATTACGTTATTGATGTATATAAAGGTCCCACGGAGACGTAGAGGCCAACTCGCCAGGTATGTTTTCAAATATTACCGCCGAGATTGTAGGTTGGGTTAGGTTAGGTTCAATTACGTTATTGATGTATATGAAGGTCCCACGGAGACGTAGAGACCAACTCGCCAGGCATGTTGTCAAATATTACCGCCGAGATGATAGGTTGGGTTAGGTTAGGTTATATTGCGCTATTGATGTTTATGAAGGTCAGACGGAGACGTAGAGGCCAACTCGCCAGGAATGTTTTCAAATATTACCGCCGAGATGTTAGGTTGGGTTAGGTTAGGTTATATTACGTTATTGGTGTATATAAATGTCCCGCGGAGACGGAGAAGCCAACTCGCCAGGAATGTTGTCAAATATTACCGCCGAGATGTTAGGTTGGGTTTGATTAGGTTATATTACGTTATTGATGTATATAAAGGTCCCACGGAGTCGTAGAGGCCAACTCGCCAGGTATGTTTTCAAATATTACCGCCGAGATGTTAGGCTGGGTTAGGTTAGGTTATATTACGTTATTGATGTATAAAAAGATCCCACGGAGACGGAGAAACCAACTCGACTGGAATGTTGCCTAATATTACCGCCGAGATGTTAGGTTGGGTTAGGTTAGGTTATATTACGTTATTGATGTATATAAAGGTCCCACGGAGACGTAGAGGCCAACTCGCCAGAAGTGTTGTCAAATATTACCGCCGAGATGATAGGTTGGGTTAGGTTACGTTATGTTTCGTTATTGATGTTTATGAAGGTCAAACGGAGACGTAGAGGCCAACTCGCCAGGTATGTTGTCAAATATTACCGCCGAAATGTTAGGTTGGATTAGGTTAGGTTATATTACGTTATTGATGTATATAAAGGTCCCACGGAGACGTAGAGGCCAACTCGGCAGGAATGATGTCAAATATTACCGCCGAAATGTTAGGTTGGGTTAGGTTAGGCTACATTACGTTATTGATGTATATGAAGGTCCCACGGAGACATAGATGCCAAATCGCCATGAATGTTTTCAAATATTACCGCCGAGATGTTATGTTGGGTTAACCTAGGTTATATTACGTTATTGATGTATATAAAGGTCCCACGGAGACGTAGAGGCCAACTCGCCAGGTATGTTTTCAAATATTACCGCCGAGATTGTAGGTTGGGTTAGGTTAGGTTCAATTACGTTATTGATGTATATGAAGGTCCCACGGAGACGTAGAGACCAACTCGCCAGGTATGTTGTCAAATATTACCGCCGAGATGATAGGTTGGGTTAGGTTAGGTTATATTGCGTTATTGATGTTTATGAAGATCCCACGGAGACGTAGAGGCCAACTCGCCAGGTATGTTGTCAAATATTACCGCCGAGATGTTAGGTTGGGTTAGGTTAGGTTATATTACGTTATTGATGTATATAAAGGTCCCACGGAGACGTATAGGCCAACTCGCCAGGTATGTTTTCAAATATTACCGCCGAGATTGTAGGTTGGGTTAGGTTAGGTTCAATTACGTTATTGATGTATATGAAGGTCCCACGGAGACGTAGAGACCAACTCGCCAGGTATGTTGTCAAATATTACCGCCGAGATGATAGGTTGGGTTAGGTTAGGTTATATTGCGTTATTGATGTTTATGAAGATCCCACGGAGACGTAGAGGCCAACTCGCCAGGTATGTTGTCAAATATTACCGCCGAGATGTTAGGTTGGGTTAGGTTAGGTTATATTACGTTATTGATGTATATAAATGTCCCACGGAGACGTAGAGGCCAACTCGCCAGGTATGTTTTCAAATATTACCGCCGAGATGTTAGGTTGGGTTAGGTTAGGTTATATTACGTTATTGATGTATAAAAGGATCCCACGGAGACGGAGAAGCCAACTCGCCAGGAATGTTTTCAAATCTTACCGCCGAAATGTTAGGTTGGGTTAGTTTAGGCTACATTACGTTATTGATGTATATGAAGGTCCCACGGAGACGTAGATGCCAAATCGCCCTGAATGTTTTCAAATATTACCGCCGAGATGTTATGTTGGGTTAGCCTAGGTTATATTACGTTATTGATGTATATAAATGTCCCACGGAGACGTAGAGGCCAACTCGCCAGGTATGTTTTCAAATATTACCGCCGAGATGTTAGGTTGGGTTAGGTTAGGTTATATTACGTTATTGATGTATATAAAGGTCCCACGGAGACGTAGAGGCCAACTCGCCAGGAATGTTTTCAAATATTACCGCCGAGATGTTAGGTTGGGTTATGTTAGGTTATATTACGTTATGGATGTCTATAAAGGTCCCACGGAGACGTAGAGGCCAACTCGCCAGGTATGTTTTCAAATATTACCGCCGAGATGTTAGGCTGGGTTAGGTTAGGTTATATTACGTTATTGATGTATATGAAGGTCCCACGGAGACGTAGAGACCAACTCGCCAGGTATGTTGTCAAATATTACCGCCGAGATGATAGGTTGGGTTAGGTTAGGTTATATTGCGTTATTGATGTTTATGAAGGTCCCACGGAGACGTAGAGGCCAACTCGCCAGGTATGTTTTCCAATATTACCGCCGAGATTGTAGGTTGTGTTAGGTTAGGTTCAATTACGTTATTGATGTATAAAAAGATCCCACGGAGACGGAGAAACCAACTCGACAGGAATGTTGCCTAATATTACCGCCGAGATGTTAGGTTGGGTTAGGTTAGGTTATATTACGTTATTGATGTATATAAAGGTCCCACGGAGACGAAAAGGCCAACTCGCCAGAAGTGTTGTCAAATATTACCGCCGAGATGATAGGTTGGGTTAGGTTAGGCTATATTACGTTATTGATGTATATTAAGGTCCCACGCAGACGTAGAGGCCAACTCGCCAGGAATGTTTTCAAATATTACCGCCGAGATGTTAGGTTGGGTTAGGTTAGGTTATATTACGTTATTGGTGTATATAAATGTCCCGCGGAGACGGAGAAGCCAACTCGCCAGGAATGTTGTCAAATATTACCGCCGAGATGTTAGGTTGGGTTAGGTTAGGTTATATTACGTTATTGATGTATATAAATGTCCCACGGAGACGTAGAGGCCAACTCGCCAGGTATGTTTTCAAATATTACCGCCGAGATGTTAGGTTGGGTTAGGTTAGGTTATATTACGTTATTGATGTATAAAAGGATCCCACGGAGACGGAGAAGCCAACTCGCCAGGAATGTTTTCAAATATTACCGCCGAGATGTTAGGTTGGGTTAGGTTAGGTTATATTTCGTTATTGATGTATATGAAGGTCCCACGGAGACGTAGAGGCCAAGTCGCCAGGTATGTTGTCAAATATTACCGCCGAGATGTTAGGTTGGGTAAGGTTAGGTTACATTACGTTATTGATGTATATAAATGTCCCACGGAGACGTAGAGGCCAACTCGCCAGGTATGTTTTCAAATATTACCGCCGAGATGTTAGGTTGGGTTAGGTTAGGTTATATTACGTTATTGATGTATATAAATGTCCCACGGAGACGTAGAGGCCAACTCGCCAGGTATGTTTTCAAATATCACCGCCGAGATGTTAGGTTGGGTTAGGATAGGTTATATTAAGTTATTGATGTATATAAAGGTCCGACGGAGACGTAGAGGCCAACTCGCAAGGAATGATGTCAAATATTACCGCCGAAATGTTAGGTTGGTTTAGGTTAGGCTACATTACGTTATTGATGTATATGAAGGTCCCACGGAGACGTAGATGCCAAATCGCCATGAATGTTGTCAAATATTACCGCCGAGATGATAGGTTGGGTTAGGTTAGGTTATATTGCGTTATTGATGTTTATGAAGGTCAAACGGAGACGTAGAGGACAACTCGCCAGGAATGATGTCTAATATTACCGCCGAAATGTTAGGTTGGGTTAGGTTAGGCTATATTAAGTTATTGATGTATATGAAGGTCCCACGGAGACGTAGATGCCAAATCGCCATGAATGTTTTCAAATATTACCGCCGAGATGTTAGGTTGGGTTAGCCTAGGTTATATTACGTTATTGATGTATATAAAGGTCCCACGGAGACGTAGAGGCCAACTCGCCAGGAATGTTGTCAAATATTACCGCCGAGATGATAGGTTGGATTAGGTTGCGTTATATTACGTTATTGATGTTTATGAAGGTCAAACGTAGACGTAGAGGCCAACTCGCCAGGTATGTTGTCAAATATTACCGCCGAAATGTGACGTTGGATTAGGTTAGGTTATATTACGTTATTGATGTATATAAATGTCCCACGGAGACGTAGAGGCCAACTCGCCAGGTATGTTTTCAAATATTACCGCCGAGATGTTAGGTTGGGTTAGGTTAGGTTATATTACGTTATTGATGTATATAAAGGTCCCACGGACACGTAGAGGCCAACTCGCCAGGAATGATGTCAAATATTACCGCCGAAATGTTAGGTTGGGTTAGGTTAGGCTACATTACGTTATTGATGTATATGAAGGTCCCACGGAGACGTAGATGCCAAATCGCCATGAATGTTTTCAAATATTACCGCCGAGATGTTAGGTTGGCTTAGCCTAGGTTATATTACGTTATTGATGTATATAAAGGTCCCACGGAGACGTAGAGGCCAACTCGCCAGGTATGTTTTCAAATATTACCGCCGAGATTGTAGGTTGGGTTAGGTTAGGTTCAATTACGTTATTGATGTATATGAAGGTCCCACGGAGACGTAGAGACCAACTCGCCAGGTATGTTGTCAAATATTACCGCCGAGATGTTAGGTTGGGTAAGGTTAGGTTACATTACGTTATTGATGTATATAAATGTCCCACGGAGACGTAGAGGCCAACTCGCCAGGTATGTTTTCAAATATTACCGCCGAGATGTTAGGTTGGGTTAGGTTAGGTTATATTACGTTATTGATGTATATAAAGGTCCCACGGACACGTAGAGGCCAACTCGCCAGGAATGATGTCAAATATTACCGCCGAAATGTTAGGTTGGGTTAGGTTAGGCTACATTACGTTATTGATGTATATGAAGGTCCCACGGAGACATAGATGCCAAATCGCCATGAATGTTTTCAAATATTACCGCCGAAATGTTAGGTTGGGTTAGGTTAGGCTACATTACGTTATTGATGTATATGAAGGTCCCACGGAGACGTAGATGCCAAACCGCCATGAATGTTGTCAAATATTACCGCCGAGATGATAGGTTGGGTTAGGTTAGGTTATATTGCGTTATTGATGTTTATGAAGGTCAAACGGAGACGTAGAGGACAACTCGCCAGGAATGATGTCTAATATTACCGCCGAAATGTTAGGTTGGGTTAGGTTAGGCTATATTACGCTATTGATGTATATGAAGGTCCCACGGAGACGTAGATGCCAAATCCCCATGAATGTTTTCAAATATCACCGCCGAGATGTTAGGTTGGGTTAGCCTAGGTTATATTACGTTATTGATGTATATAAAGGTCCCACGGAGACGTAGAGGCCAACTCGCCAGGTATGTTTTCAAATATTACCGCCGAGATTGTAGGTTGGGTTAGGTTAGGTTCAATTACGTTATTGATGTATATGAAGGTCCCACGGAGACGTAGAGACCAACTCGCCAGGCATGTTGTCAAATATTACCGCCGAGATGATAGGTTGGGTTAGGTTAGGTTATATTGCGCTATTGATGTTTATGAAGGTCAGACGGAGACGTAGAGGCCAACTCGCCAGGAATGTTGCCAAATATTACCGCTGAGATGTTTGATTGGGTTAGGTTAGGTTATATTACGTTATTGATGTATATAAAGGTCCAACGGAGACGTAGAGGCCAACTCGCCAGGAATGTTGTCAAATATTACCGCAGAGATGATAGGTTGGGTTAGGTTACGTTATATTACGTTATTGATGTTTATAAAGGTCAAACGGAGACGTAGAGGACAACTCGCCAGGAATGATGTCAAATATTACCGCCGAAATGTTAGGTTGGGTTAGGTTAGGCTATATTACGTTATTGATGTATATTAAGGTCCCAAGGAGACGTAGAGGCCAACTCGCCAGGAATGTTTTCAAATATTACCGCCGAGATGTTAGGTTGGGTTAGGTTAGGTTATATTACGTTATTGGTGTATATAAATGTCCCGCGGAGACGGAGAAGCCAACTCGCCAGGAATGTTGTCACATATTACCGCCGAGATGTTAGGTTGGGTTTGATTAGGTTATATTACGTTAGTGATGTATATAAAGGTCCCACGGAGTCGTAGAGGCCAACTCGCCAGGTATGTTTTCAAATATTACCGCCGAGATGTTAGGCTGGGTTAGGTTAGGTTACATTACGTTATTGATGTATAAAAAGATCCCACGGAGACGGAGGAACCAACTCGACTGGAATGTTGCCTAATATTACCGCCGAGATGTTAGGTTGGGTTAGGTTAGGTTATATTACGTTATTGATGTATAAAAGGATCCCACGGAGACGGAGAAGCCAACTCGCCAGGAATGTTTTCAAATCTTACCGCCGAAATGTTAGGTTGGGTTAGGTTAGGCTACATTACGTTATTGATGTATATGAAGGTCCCACGGAGACGTAGATGCCAAATCGCCCTGAATGTTTTCAAATATTACCGCCGAGATGATAGGTTGGGTTAGGTTAGGTTATATTGCGTTATTGATGTTTATGAAGGTCAAACGGAGACGTAGAGGACAACTCGCCAGGAATGATGTCTAATATTACCGCCGAAATGTTAGGTTGGGTTAGGTTAGGCTATATTACGCTATTGATGTATATGAAGGTCCCACGGAGACGTAGATGTCAAATCCCCATGAATGTTTTCAAATATCACCGCCGAGATGTTAGGTTGGGTTAGCCTAGGTTATATTACGTTATTGATGTATATAAAGGTCCCACGGAGACGTAGAGGCCAACTCGCCAGGTATGTTTTCAAATATTACCGCCGAGATTGTAGGTTGGGTTAGGTTAGGTTCAATTACGTTATTGATGTATATGAAGGTCCCACGGAGACGTAGAGACCAACTCGCCAGGCATGTTGTCAAATATTACCGCCGAGATGATAGGTTGGGTTAGGTTAGGTTATATTGCGCTATTGATGTTTATGAAGGTCAGACGGAGACGTAGAGGCCAACTCGCCAGGAATGTTGCCAAATATTACCGCTGAGATGTTTGATTGGGTTAGGTTAGGTTATATTACGTTATTGATGTATATAAAGGTCCAACGGAGACGTAGAGGCCAACTCGCCAGGAATGTTGTCAAATATTACCGCAGAGATGATAGGTTGGGTTAGGTTACGTTATATTACGTTATTGATGTTTATAAAGGTCAAACGGAGACGTAGAGGACAACTCGCCAGGAATGATGTCAAATATTACCGCCGAAATGTTAGGTTGGGTTAGGTTAGGCTATATTACGTTATTGATGTATATTAAGGTCCCAAGGAGACGTAGAGGCCAACTCGCCAGGAATGTTTTCAAATATTACCGCCGAGATGTTAGGTTGGGTTAGGTTAGGTTATATTACGTTATTGGTGTATATAAATGTCCCGCGGAGACGGAGAAGCCAACTCGCCAGGAATGTTGTCAAATATTACCGCCGAGATGTTAGGTTGGGTTTGATTAGGTTATATTACGTTATTGATGTATATAAAGGTCCCACGGAGTCGTAGAGGCCAACTCGCCAGGTATGTTTTCAAATATTACCGCCGAGATGTTAGGCTGGGTTAGGTTAGGTTATATTACGTTATTGATGTATAAAAAGATCCCACGGAGACGGAGAAACCAACTCGACTGGAATGTTGCCTAATATTACCGCCGAGATGTTAGGTTGGGTTAGGTTAGGTTATATTACGTTATTGATGTATATAAAGGTCCCACGGAGACGTAGAGGCCAACTCGCCAGAAGTGTTGTCAAATATTACCGCCGAGATGATAGGTTGGGTTAGGTTACGTTATGTTTCGTTATTGATGTTTATGAAGGTCAAACGGAGACGTAGAGGCCAACTCGCCAGGTATGTTGTCAAATATTACCGCCGAAATGTTAGGTTGGATTAGGTTAGGTTATATTACGTTATTGATGTATATAAAGGTCCCACGGAGACGTAGAGGCCAACTCGCCAGGAATGATGTCAAACATTACCGCCGAAATGTTAGGTTGGGTTAGGTTAGGCTACATTACGTTATTGATGTATATGAAGGTCCCACGGAGACATAGATGCCAAATCGCCATGAATGTTTTCAAATATTACCGCCGAGATGTTATGTTGGGTTAGCCTAGGTTATATTACGTTATTGATGTATATAAAGGTCCCACGGAGACGTAGAGGCCAACTCGCCAGGTATGTTTTCAAATATTACCGCCGAGATTGTAGGTTGGGTTAGGTTAGGTTCAATTACGTTATTGATGTATATGAAGGTCCCACGGAGACGTAGAGACCAACTCGCCAGGTATGTTGTCAAATATTACCGCCGAGATGATAGGTTGGGTTAGGTTAGGTTATATTGCGTTATTGATGTTTATGAAGATCCCACGGAGACGTAGAGGCCAACTCGCCAGGTATGTTGTCAAATATTACCGCCGAGCTGTTAGGTTGGGTTAGGTTAGGTTATATTACGTTATTGATGTATAAAAGGATCCCACGGAGACGGAGAAGCCAACTCGCCAGGAATGTTTTCAAATATTACCGCCGAGATGTTAGGTTGGGTTAGGTTAGGTTATATTTCGTTATTGATGTATATGAAGGTCCCACGGAGACGTAGAGTCCAACTCGCCAGGTATGTTGTCAAATATTACCGCCGAGATGTTAGGTTGGGTAAGGTTAGGTTACATTACGTTATTGATGTATATAAATGTCCCACGGAGACGTAGAGGCCAACTCGCCAGGTATGTTTTCAAATATTACCGCCGAGATGTTAGGTTGGGTTAGGTTAGGTTATATTACGTTATTGATGTATATAAATGTCCCACGGAGACGTAGAGGCCAACTCGCCAGGTATGTTTTCAAATATCACCGCCGAGATGTTAGGTTGGGTTAGGTTAGGTTATATTAAGTTATTGATGTATATAAAGGTCCGACGGAGACGTAGAGGCCAACTCGCAAGGAATGATGTCAAATATTACCGCCGAAATGTTAGGTTGGTTTAGGTTAGGCTACATTACGTTATTGATGTATATGAAGGTCCCACGGAGACGTAGATGCCAAATCGCCATGAATGTTGTCAAATATTACCGCCGAGATGATAGGTTGGGTTAGGTTAGGTTATATTGCGTTATTGATGTTTATGAAGGTCAAACGGAGACGTAGAGGACAACTCGCCAGGAATGATGTCTAATATTACCGCCGAAATGTTAGGTTGGGTTAGGTTAGGCTATATTAAGTTATTGATGTATATGAAGGTCCCACGGAGACGTAGATGCCAAATCGCCATGAATGTTTTCAAATATTACCGCCGAGATGTTAGGTTGGGTTAGCCTAGGTTATATTACGTTATTGATGTATATAAAGGTCCCACGGAGACGTAGAGGCCAACTCGCCAGGAATGTTGTCAAATATTACCGCCGAGATGATAGGTTGGATTAGGTTGCGTTATATTACGTTATTGATGTTTATGAAGGTCAAACGTAGACGTAGAGGCCAACTCGCCAGGTATGTTGTCAAATATTACCGCCGAAATGTGACGTTGGATTAGGTTAGGTTATATTACGTTATTGATGTATATAAATGTCCCACGGAGACGTAGAGGCCAACTCGCCAGGTATGTTTTCAAATATTACCGCCGAGATGTTAGGTTGGGTTAGGTTAGGTTATATTACGTTATTGATGTATATAAAGGTCCCACGGACACGTAGAGGCCAACTCGCCAGGAATGATGTCAAATATTACCGCCGAAATGTTAGGTTGGGTTAGGTTAGGCTACATTACGTTATTGATGTATATGAAGGTCCCACGGAGACGTAGATGCCAAATCGCCATGAATGTTTTCAAATATTACCGCCGAGATGTTAGGTTGGCTTAGCCTAGGTTATATTACGTTATTGATGTATATAAAGGTCCCACGGAGACGTAGAGGCCAACTCGCCAGGTATGTTTTCAAATTTCACCGCCGAGATTGTAGGTTGGGTTAGGTTAGGTTCAATTACGTTATTGATGTATATGAAGGTCCCACGGAGACGTAGAGACCAACTCGCCAGGTATGTTGTCAAATATTACCGCCGAGATGATAGGTTGGGTTAGGTTAGGTTATATTGCGTTATTGATGTTTATGAAGATCCCACGGAGACGTAGAGGCCAACTCGCCAGGTATGTTGTCAAATATTACCGCCGAGATGTTAGGTTGGGTTAGGTTAGGTTATATTACGTTATTGATGTATATAAATGTCCCACGGAGACGTAGAGGCAAACTCGCCAGGTCTGTTTTCAAATATTACCGCCGAGATGTTAGGTTGGGTTAGGTTAGGTTATATTACGTTATTGATGTATATAAATGTCCCACGGAGACGTAGAGGCCAACTCGCCAGGTATGTTTTCAAATATCACCGCCGAGATGTTAGGTTGGGTTAGGTTAGGTTATATTAAGTTATTGATGTATATAAAGGTCCGACGGAGACGTAGAGGCCAACTCGCAAGGAATGATGTCAAATATTACCGCCGAAATGTTAGGTTGGTTTAGGTTAGGCTACATTACGTTATTGATGTATATGAAGGTCCCACGGAGACGTAGATGCCAAATCGCCATGAATGTTGTCAAATATTACCGCCGAGATGATAGGTTGGGTTAGGTTAGGTTATATTGCGTTATTGATGTTTATGAAGGTCAAACGGAGACGTAGAGGACAACTCGCCAGGAATGATGTCTAATATTACCGCCGAAATGTTAGGTTGGGTTAGGTTAGGCTATATTAAGTTATTGATGTATATGAAGGTCCCACGGAGACGTAGATGCCAAATCGCCATGAATGTTTTCAAATATTACCGCCGAGATGTTAGGTTGGGTTAGCCTAGGTTATATTACGTTATTGATGTATATAAAGGTCCCACGGAGACGTAGAGGCCAACTCGCCAGGAATGTTGTCAAATATTACCGCCGAGATGATAGGTTGGATTAGGTTGCGTTATATTACGTTATTGATGTTTATGAAGGTCAAACGTAGACGTAGAGGCCAACTCGCCAGGTATGTTGTCAAATATTACCGCCGAAATGTGACGTTGGATTAGGTTAGGTTATATTACGTTATTGATGTATATAAATGTCCCACGGAGACGTAGAGGCCAACTCGCCAGGTATGTTTTCAAATATTACCGCCGAGATGTTAGGTTGGGTTAGGTTAGGTTATATTACGTTATTGATGTATATAAAGGTCCCACGGACACGTAGAGGCCAACTCGCCAGGAATGATGTCAAATATTACCGCCGAAATGTTAGGTTGGGTTAGGTTAGGCTACATTACGTTATTGATGTATATGAAGGTCCCACGGAGACGTAGATGCCAAATCGCCATGAATGTTTTCAAATATTACCGCCGAGATGTTAGGTTGGCTTAGCCTAGGTTATATTACGTTATTGATGTATATAAAGGTCCCACGGAGACGTAGAGGCCAACTCGCCAGGTATGTTTTCAAATTTCACCGCCGAGATTGTAGGTTGGGTTAGGTTAGGTTCAATTACGTTATTGATGTATATGAAGGTCCCACGGAGACGTAGAGACCAACTCGCCAGGTATGTTGTCAAATATTACCGCCGAGATGATAGGTTGGGTTAGGTTAGGTTATATTGCGTTATTGATGTTTATGAAGATCCCACGGAGACGTAGAGGCCAACTCGCCAGGTATGTTGTCAAATATTACCGCCGAGATGTTAGGTTGGGTTAGGTTAGGTTATATTACGTTATTGATGTATATAAATGTCCCACGGAGACGTAGAGGCAAACTCGCCAGGTCTGTTTTCAAATATTACCGCCGAGATGTTAGGTTGGGTTAGGTTAGGTTATATTACGTTATTGATGTATATAAAGGTCCCACGGACACGTAGAGGCCAACTCGCCAGGTATGTTTTCAAATATTACCGCCGAGATTGTAGGTTGGGTTAGGTTAGGTTCAATTACGTTATTGATGTATATGAAGGTCCCACGGAGACGTAGAGACCAACTCGCCAGGTATGTTGTCAAATATTACCGCCGAGATGATAGGTTGGGTTAGGTTAGGTTATATTGCGTTATTGATGTTTATGAAGATCCCACGGAGACGTAGAGGCCAACTCGCCAGGTATGTTGTCAAATATTACCGCCGAGATGTTAGGTTGGGTTAGGTTAGGTTATATTACGTTATTGATGTATATAAATGTCCCACGGAGACGTAGAGGCAAACTCGCCAGGTCTGTTTTCAAATATTACCGCCGAGATGTTAGGTTGGGTTAGGTTAGGTTATATTACGTTATTGATGTATATAAAGGTCCCACGGACACGTAGAGGCCAACTCGCCAGGAATGATGTCAAATATTACCGCCGAAATGTTAGGTTGGGTTAGGTTAGGCTACATTACGTTATTGATGTATATGAAGGTCCCACGGAGACGTAGATGCCAAATCGCCATGAATGTTTTCAAATATTACCGCCGAGATGTTAGGTTGGGTTAGCCTAGGTTATATTACGTTATTGATGTATATAAAGGTCCCACGGAGACGTAGAGGCCAACTCGCCAGGTATGTTTTCAAATATTACCGCCGAGATTGTAGGTTGGGTTAGGTTAGGTTCAATTACGTTAGTGATGTATATGAAGGTCCCACGGAGACGTAGAGACCAACTCGCCAGGTATGTTGTCAAATATTACCGCCGAGATGATAGGTTGGGTTAGGTTAGGTTATATTGCGTTATTGATGTTTATGAAGATCCCACGGAGACGTAGAGGCCAACTCGCCAGGTATGTTGTCAAATATTACCGCCGAGATGTTAGGTTGGGTTAGGTTAGGTTATATTACGTTATTGATGTATATAAATGTCCCACGGAGACGTAGAGGCCAACTCGCCAGGTATGTTTTCAAATATTAACGCCGAGATGTTAGGTTGGGTTAGGTTAGGTTATATTACGTTATTGATGTATAAAAGGATCCCACGGAGACGGAGAAGCCAACTCGCCAGGAATGTTTTCAAATATTACCGCCGAGATGTTAGGTTGGGTTAGGTTAGGTTATATTTCGTTATTGATGTATATGAAGGTCCCACGGAGACGTAGAGGCCAACTCGCCAGGTATGTTGTCAAATATTACCGCCGAGATGTTAGGTTGGGTAAGGTTAGGTTACATTACGTTATTGATGTATATAAATGTCCCACGGAGACGTAGAGGCCAACTCGCCAGGTATGTTTTCAAATATTACCGCCGAGATGTTAGGTTGGGTTAGGTTAGGTTATATTACGTTATCGATGTATATAAATGTCCCACGGAGACGTAGAGGCCAACTCGCCAGGTATGTTTTCAAATATCACCGCCGAGATGTTATGTTGGGTTAGCCTAGGTTATATTACGTTATTGATGTATATAAAGGTCCCACGGAGACGTAGAGGCCAACTCGCCAGGTATGTTTTCAAATATTACCGCCGAGATTGTAGGTTGGGTTAGGTTAGGTTCAATTACGTTATTGATGTATATGAAGGTCCCACGTAGACGTAGAGACCAACTCGCCAGGCATGTTGTCAAATATTACCGCCGAGATGATAGGTTGGGTTAGGTTAGGTTATATTGCGTTATTGATGTTTATGAAGGTCAGACGGAGACGTAGAGGCCAACTCGCCAGGAATGTTGCCAAATATTACCGCTGAGATGTTTGATTGGGTTAGGTTAGGTTATATTACGTTATTGATGTATATTAAGGTCCCACGGAGACGTAGAGGCCAACTCGCCAGGAATGTTTTCAAATATTACCGCCGAGATGTTAGGTTGGGTTAGGTTAGGTTATATTACGTTATTGGTGTATATAAATGTCCCGCGGAGACGGAGAAGCCAACTCGCCAGGAATGTTGTCAAATATTACCGCCGAGATGTTAGGTTGGGTTTGATTAGGTTATATTACGTTATTGATGTATATAAAGGTCCCACGGAGTCGTAGAGGCCAACTCGCCAGGTATGTTTTCAAATATTACCGCCGAGATGTTAGGCTGGGTTAGGTTAGGTTATATTACGTTATTGATGTATAAAAAGATCCCACGGAGACGGAGAAACCAACTCGACTGGAATGTTGCCTAATATTACCGCCGAGATGTTAGGTTGGGTTAGGTTAGGTTATATTACGTTATTGATGTATATAAAGGTCCCACGGAGACGTAGAGGCCAACTCGCCAGAAGTGTTGTCAAATATTACCGCCGAGATGATAGGTTGGGTTAGGTTACGTTATGTTTCGTTATTGATGTTTATGAAGGTCAAACGGAGACGTAGAGGCCAACTCGCCAGGTATGTTGTCAAATATTACCGCCGAAATGTTAGGTTGGATTAGGTTAGGTTATATTACGTTATTGATGTATATAAAGGTCCCACGGAGACGTAGAGGCCAACTCGCCAGGAATGATGTCAAATATTACCGCCGAAATGTTAGGTTGGGTTAGGTTAGGCTACATTACGTTATTGATGTATATGAAGGTCCCACGGAGACATAGATGCCAAATCGCCATGAATGTTTTCAAATATTACCGCCGAGATGTTATGTTGGGTTAGCCTAGGTTATATTACGTTATTGATGTATATAAAGGTCCCACGGAGACGTAGAGGCCAACTCGCCAGGTATGTTTTCAAATATTACCGCCGAGATTGTAGGTTGGGTTAGGTTAGGTTCAATTACGTTATTGATGTATATGAAGGTCCCACGGAGACGTAGAGACCAACTCGCCAGGTATGTTGTCAAATATTACCGCCGAGATGATAGGTTGGGTTAGGTTAGGTTATATTGCGTTATTGATGTTTATGAAGATCCCACGGAGACGTAGAGGCCAACTCGCCAGGTATGTTGTCAAATATTACCGCCGAGATGTTAGGTTGGGTTAGGTTAGGTTATATTACGTTATTGATGTATATAAATGTCCCACGGAGACGTAGAGGCCAACTCGCCAGGAATGATGTCAAATATTACCGCCGAAATGTTAGGTTGGGTTAGGTTAGGCTACATTACGTTATTGATGTATATGAAGGTCCCACGGAGACATAGATGCCAAATCGCCATGAATGTTTTCAAATATTACCGCCGAGATGTTATGTTGGGTTAGGTTAGGTTATATTACGTTATTCATGTATAAAAGGATCCCACGGAGACGGAGAAGCCAACTCGCCAGGAATGTTTTCAAATATTACCGCCGAGATGTTAGGTTGGGTTAGGTTAGGCTATATTACGTTATTGATGTATATTAAGGTCCCACGCAGACGTAGAGGCCAACTCGCCAGGAATGTTTTCAAATATTACCGCCGAGATGTTAGGTTGGGTTAGGTTAGGTTATATTGCGTTATTGATGTATATAAAGGTCCCACGGAGACGTAGAGGCCAACTCGCCAGGAATGTTGTCAAATATTACCGCCGAGATGATAGGTTGGGTTAGGTTGCGTTATATTACGTTATTGATGTTTATGAAGGTCAAACGGAGACGTAGAGACCAACTCGCCAGGTATGTTGTCAAATATTACCGCCGAAATGTTAGGTTGGGTTAGGTTAGGCTACATTACGTTATTGATGTATATGAAGGTCCCACGGAGATGTAGATGCCAAATCGCCATGAATGTTTTCAAATATTACCGCCGAGATGTTAGGTTGGGTTAGCCTAGGTTATATTGCGTTATTCATGTATATAAAGGTCCCACGGAGACATAGAGGCCAACTCGCCAGGTCTGTTTTCAAATATTACCGCGGAGATTGTAGGTTGGGTTAGGTTAGGTTCAATTACGTTATTGATGTATATGAAGGTCCCACGGAGAAGTAGAGACCAACTCGCCAGGTATGTTGTCAAATATTACCGCCGAGATGATAGGTTGGGTTAGGTTAGGTTATATTGCGTTATTGATGTTTATGAAGATCCCACGGAGACGTAGAGGCCAACTCGCCAGGTATGTTTTCAAATATTACTGCCGAGATGTTAGGTTGGGTTAGGTTAGGCTATATTACGTTATTGATGTATATGAAGGTCCCACGGAGACGTAGGGCACAACTCGCCAGGAATGATGTCAAATATTACCGCCGAAATGTTAGGTTGGGTTAGGTTAGGTTATATCACGTTATAGATGTATATAAAGGTCCCGCGGAGACGTAGAGGCCAACAAGCTAGGAATGTGATCAAATATTACCGCGGAGATGTTAGGTTGGGTTAGGTTAGGTTATATTACGTTATTGGTGTATATAAATGTCCCGCGGAGACGGAGAAGCCAACTCGCCAGGAATGTTGTCAAATATTACCGCCGAGATGTTAGGTTGGGTTTGGTTAGGTTATATTACGTTATTGATGTATATAAAGGTCCCACGGAGACGTAGAGGCCAACTCGCCAGGTATGTTTTCAAATATTACCGCCGAGATGTTATGCTGGGTTAGGTTAGGTTATATTACGTTATTGATGTATAAAAGGATCCCACGGAGACGGAGAAGCCAACTCGCCAGGAATGTTTTCAAATATTACCGCCGAGATGTTAGGTTGGGTTAGGTTAGGTTATATTTCGTTATTGATGTATATGAAGGTCCCACGGAGACGTAGAGGCCAACTCGCCAGGTATGTTGTCAAATATTACCGCCGAGATGTTAGGTTGGGTAAGGTTAGGTTACATTACGTTATTGATGTATATAAATGTCCCACGGAGACGTAGAGGCCAACTCGCCAGGTATGTTTTCAAATATTACCGCCGAGATGTTAGGTTGGGTTAGGTTAGGTTATATTACGTTATTGATGTATATAAATGTCCCACGGGACGTAGAAGCCAACTCGCCAGGTATGTTTTCAAATATCACCGCCGAGATGTTAGGTTGGGTTAGGTTAGGTTATATTAAGTTATTGATGTATATAAAGGTCCCACGGAGACGTAGAGGCCAACTCGCAAGGAATGATGTCAAATATTACCGCCGAAATGTTAGGTTGGGTTAGGTTAGGCTACATTACGTTATTGATGTATATGAAGGTCCCACGGAGACGTAGATGCCAAATCGCCATGAATGTTGTCAAATATTACCGCCGAGATGATAGGTTGGGTTAGGTTAGGTTATATTGCGTTATTGATGTTTATGAAGGTCAAACGGAGACGTAGAGGACAACTCGCCAGGAATGATGTCAAATATTACCGCCGAAATGTTAGGTTGGGTTAGGTTAGGCTATATTACGTTATTGATGTATATGAAGGTCCCACGGAGACGTAGATGCCAAATCGCCATGAATGTTTTCAAATATTACCGCCGAGATGTTAGGTTGGGTTAGCCTAGGTTATATTACGTTATTGATGTATATAAAGGTCCCACGGAGACGTAGAGGCCAACTCGCCAGGTATGTTTTCAAATATTACCGCCGAGATTGTAGGTTGGGTTAGGTTAGGTTCAATTACGTTATTGATGTATATGAAGGTCCCACGGAGACGTAGAGACCAACTCGCCAGGTATGTTGTCAAATATTACCGCCGAGATGATAGGTTGGGTTAGGTTAGGTTATATTGCGTTATTGATGTTTATGAAGGTCAAACGGAGACGTAGAGGCCAACTCGCCAGGAATGTTGCCAAATATTACCGCTGAGATGTTAGATTGGGTTAGGTTAGGTTATATTACGTTATTGATGTATATAAAGGTCCAACGGAGACGTAGAGGCCAACTCGCCAGGAATGTTGTCAAATATTGCCGCAGAGATGATAGGTTGGGTTAGGTTACGTTATATTACGTTATTGATGTTTATGAAGGTCAAACGGAGACGTAGAGGACAACTCGCCAGGAATGATGTCAAATATTACCGCCGAAATGTTAGGTTGGGTTAGGTTAGGCTATATTACGTTATTGATGTATATTAAGGTCCCACGCAGACGTAGAGGCCAACTCGCCAGGAATGTTTTCAAATATTACCGCCGAGATGTTAGGTTGGGTTAGGTTAGGTTATATTACGTTATTGGTGTATATAAATGTCCCGCAGAGACGGAGAAGCCAACTCGCCAGGAATGTTGTCACATATTACCGCCGAGATGTTAGGTTGGGTTTGATTAGGTTATATTACGTTATTGATGTATATAAAGGTCCCACGGAGACGTAGAGGCCAACTCGCCAGGTATGTTTTCAAATATTACCGCCGAGATGTTAGGCTGGGTTAGGTTAGGTTATATTGCGTTATTGATGTATAAAAAGATCCCACGGAGACGGAGAAACCAACTCGACTGGAATGTTGCCTAATATTACAGCCGAGATGATAGGTTGGGTTAGGTTACGTTATGTTACGTTATTGATGTTTATGAAGGTCAAACGGAGACGTAGGGGACAACTCGCCAGGAATGATGTCAAATATTACCGCCGAAATGTTAGGTTGGGTTAGGTTAGGCTATATTACGTTATTGATGTATATTAAGGTCCCACGCAGACGTAGAGGCCAACTCGCCAGGAATGTTTTCAAATATTACCGCCGAGATGTTAGGTTGGGTTAGGTTAGGTTATATTACGTTATTGGTGTATATAAATGTCCCGCAGAGACGGAGAAGCCAACTCGCCAGGAATGTTGTCACATATTACCGCCGAGATGTTAGGTTGGGTTTGATTAGGTTATATTACGTTATTGATGTATATAAAGGTCCCACGGAGACGTAGAGACCAACTCGCCAGGTATGTTTTCAAATATTACCGCCGAGATGTTAGGCTGGGTTAGGTTAGGTTATATTGCGTTATTGATGTATAAAAAGATCCCACGGAGACGGAGAAACCAACTCGACTGGAATGTTGCCTAATATTACCGCCGAGATGATAGGTTGGGTTAGGTTACGTTATGTTACGTTATTGATGTTTATGAAGGTCAAACGGAGACGTAGGGGACAACTCGCCAGGAATGATGTCAAATATTACCGCCGAAATGTTAGGTTGGGTTAGGTTAGGTTATATCACGTTATAGATGTATATAAAGGTCCCGCGGAGACGTAGAGGCCAACAAGCTAGGAATGTGATCAAATATTACCGCCGAAATGTTAGGTTGAGGTAGGTTAGGTTATATTACGTTATTGATGTATATGAAGGTCCCACGGAGACGTAGATGCCAAATCGCCATGAATGTTTTCAACTATTACCGCCGAGATGTTAGGTTGGGTTAGCCTAGGTTATATTACGTTATTCATGTATATAAAGGTCCCACGGAGACATAGAGGCCAACTCGCCAGGTATGTTTTCAAATATTACCGCCGAGATTGTAGGTTGGGTTAGGTTAGGTTCAATTACGTTATTGATGTATATGAAGGTCCCACGGAGACGTAGAGACCAACTCGCCAGGTATGTTGTCAAATATTACCGCCGAGATGATAGTTTGGGTTAGGTTAGGTTATATTGCGTTATTGATGTTTATGAAGATCCCACGGAGACGTAGAGGCCAACTCGCCAGGTATGTTTTCAAATATTACTGCCGAGATGTTAGGTTGCGTTAGGTTAGGCTATATTACGTTATTGATGTATATGAAGGTCCCACGGAGACGTAGGGCACAACTCGCCAGGAATGATGTCAACTATTACCGCCGAAATGTTAGGTTGGGTTAGGTTAGGTTATATCACGTTATAGATGTATATAAAGGTCCCGCGGAGACGTAGAGGCCAACAAGCTAGGAATGTGATCAAATATTACCGCGGAGATGTTAGGTTGGGTTAGGTTAGGTTATATTACGTTATTGGTGTATATAAATGTCCCGCGGAGACGGAGAAGCCAACTCGCCAGGAATGTTGTCAAATATTACGGCCGAGATGTTAGGTTGGGTTTGGTTAGGTTGTATTACGTTATTGATGTATATAAAGGTCCCACGGAGACGTAGAGGCCAACTCGCAAGGAATGATGTCAAATATTACCGCCGAAATGTTAGGTTGGGTTAGGTTAGGCTACATTACGTTATTGATGTATATGAAGGTCCCACGGAGACGTAGATGCCAAATCGCCATGAATGTTGCCAAATATTACCGCTGAGATGTTAGATTGGGTTAGGTTAGGTTATATTACGTTATTGATCTATATAAAGTTCCAACGGACACGTAGAGGCCAACTCGCCAGGAATGTTGTCAAATATTACCGCAGAGATGATAGGTTGGGTTAGGTTACGTTATATTACGTTATTGATGTTTATGAAGGTCAAACGGAGACGTAGAGGCCAACTCGCCAGGAATGATGTCAAATATTACCGCCGAAATGTTAGGTTGGTTTACGTTAGGCTATATTACGTTATTGATGTATATAAATGTCCCGCGGAGACGGAGAAGCCAACTCGCCAGGAATGTTGTCAAATATTACCGCCGAGATGTTAGGTTGGGTTTGGTTAGGTTATATTACGTTATTGATGTATATAAAGGTCCCACGGAGACGTAGAGGCCAACTCGCCAGGTATGTTTTCAAATATTACCGCCGAGATGTTAGGCTGGGTTAGGTTAGGTTATATTACGTTATTGATGTATAAAAAGATCCCACGGAGACGGAGAAACCAACTCGACAGGAATGTTGTCTAATATTACTGCCGAGATGTTAGGTTGGGTTAGGTTAGGTTATATTACGTTATTGTTGTATATAAAGGTCCCACGGAGACGTAGAGGCCAACTCGCCAGAAGTGTTGTCAAATATTACCGCCGAGATGATAGGTTGGGTTAGGTTACGTTATATTACGTTATTGATGTATATGAAGGTCCCACGGAGACGTAGATGCCAAATCGCCATGAATGTTGTCAAATATTACCGCCGAGATGTTAGGTTCGGTTAAGTTAGGTTATATTTCGTTATTGATGTATATGAAGGTCCCACGGAGACGTAGAGGCCAACTCGCCAGGTATGTTGTCAAATATTACCGCCGAAATGATAGGTTGGGTTAGGTTAGGTTATATTGCGTTACTGATGTTTATGAAGGTCAAACGGAGACGTAGAGGCCAACTCGCCAGGAATGTTGCCAAATATTTCCGCTGAGATGTTAGATTGGGTTAGGTTAGGTTATATTACGTTATTGATGTATTTAAAGGTCCAACGTAGACGTAGAGGCCAACTCGCCAGGAATGTTGTCAAATATTACCGCAGAGATGATAGGTTGGGTTAGGTTACGTTATATTACGTTATTGATGTTTATGAAGGTCAAACGGAGACGTAGAGGCCAACTCGCCAGGAATGATGTCAAATATTACCGCCGAAATGTTAGGTTGGTTTACGTTAGGCTATATTACGTTATTGATGTATATAAATGTCCCGCGGAGACGGAGAAGCCAACTCGCCAGGAATGTTGTCAAATATTACCGCCGAGATGTTAGGTTGGGTTAGGTTAGGTTATATTACGTTATTGATGTATATAAATGTCTCGCGGAGACGGAGAAGCCAACTCGCCAGGAATGTTGTCAAATATCACCGCCGAGATGTTAGGTTGGGTTTGGTTAGGTTATATTACGTTATTGATTTATATAAAAGTCCCGCGGAGACGTAGAGGCGAACAAGCTAGGAATGAGATCAAATATTACCGCGGAGATGTTAGGTTGGGTTAGGTTAGGCTATATTACGTTATTGATGTATATGAAGGTCCCACGGAGACGTAGATGCCAAATCGCCATGAATGTTTTCAAATATTACCGCCGAGATGTTAGGTTGGGTTAGCCTAGGTTATATTACGTTATTGATGTATATAAAGGTCCCACGGAGACGTAGAGGCCAACTCGCCAGGTATGTTTTCAAATATTACCGCCGAGATTGTAAGTTGGGTTAGGTTAGGTTCAATTACGTTATTGATGTATATGAAGGTCAAACGGAGACGTAGAGGCCAACTCGCCAGGAATGTTGCCAAATATTACCGCTGAGATGTTAGATTGGGTTAGGTTAGGTTATATGACGTTATTGATGTATATAAAGGTCCAACGGAGACGTAGAGGCCAACTCGCCGGGAATGTTGTCAAATATTACCGCAGAGATGATAGGTTGGGTTAGGTTACGTTATATTACGTTATTGATGTTTATGAAGGTCAAACGGAGACGTAGAGGACAACTCGCCAGGAATGTTGTCAAATATTACCGCCGAGATGTTAGGTTCGGTTAGGTTAGGTTATATTTCGTTATTGATGTATATGAAGGTCCCACGGAGACGTAGAGGCCAACTCGCCAGGTATGTTGTCAAATATTACCGCCGAAATGATAGGTTGGGTTAGGTTAGGTTATATTGCGTTACTGATGTTTATGAAGGTCAAACGGAGACGTAGAGGCCAACTCGCCAGGAATGTTGCCAAATATTTCCGCTGAGATGTTAGATTGGGTTAGGTTAGGTTATATTACGTTATTGATGTATATAAAGGTCCAACGGAGACGTAGAGGCCAACTCGCCAGGAATGTTGTCAAATATTACCGCAGAAATGATAGGTTGGGTTAGGTTACGTTATATTACGTTATTGATGTTTATGAAGGTCAAACGGAGACGTAGAGGCCAACTCGCCAGGAATGTTGCCAAATATTTCCGCTGAGATGTTAGATTGGGTTAGGTTAGGTTATATTACGTTATTGATGTATATAAAGGTCCAACGGAGACGTAGAGGCCAACTCGCCAGGAATGTTGTCAAATATTACCGCAGAGATGATAGGTTGGGTTAGGTTACGTTATATTACGTTATTGATGTTTATGAAGGTCAAACGGAGACGTAGAGGCCAACTCGCCAGGAATGATGTCAAATATTACCGCCGAAATGTTAGGTTGGTTTACGTTAGGCTATATTACGTTATTGATGTATATAAATGTCCCGCGGAGACGGAGAAGCCAACTCGCCAGGAATGTTGTCAAATATTACCGCCGAGATGTTAGGTTGGGTTAGGTTAGGTTATATTACGTTATTGATGTATATAAATGTCTCGCGGAGACGGAGAAGCCAACTCGCCAGGAATGTTGTCAAATATTACCGCCGAGATGTTAGGTTGGGTTAGCCTAGGTTATATTACGTTATTGATGTATATAAAGGTCCCACGGAGACGTAGAGGCCAACTGGCCAGGTATGTTTTCAAATATTACCGCCGATATTGTAGGTTGGGTTAGGTTAGGTTCAATTACGTTATTGATGTATATGAAGGTCAAACGGAGACGTAGAGGCCAACTCGCCAGGAATGTTGCCAAATATTACCGCTGAGATGTTAGATTGGGTTAGGATAGGTTATATTACGTTATTGATGTATATAAATGTCCCGCGGAGACGGAGAAGCCAACTCGCCAGGAATGTTGTCAAATATTACCGCCGAGATGTTAGGTTCGGTTAGGTTAGGTTATATTTCGTTATTGATGTATATGAAGGTCCCACGGAGACGTAGAGGCCAACTCGCCAGGTATGTTTTCAAATATTACCGCCGAGATGTTAGGCTGGGTTAGGTTAGGTTATATTACGTTATTGATGTATAAAAAGATCCCACGGAGACGGAGAAACCAACTCGACAGGAATGTTGTCTAATATTACTGCCGAGATGTTAGGTTGGGTTAGGTTAGGTTATATTACGTTATTGATGTATATAAAGGTCCCACGGAGACGTAGAGGCCAATTCGCCAGAAGTGTTGTCAAATACTACCGCCGAGATGATAGGTTGGGTTAGGTTACGTTATATTACGTTATTGATGTTTATGAAGGTCAAACGGAGACGTAGGGGACAACTCGCCAGGAATGATGTCAAATATTACCGCCGAAATGTTAGGTTGGGTTAGGTTAGGTTATATCACGTTATAGATGTATATAAAGGTCCCGCGGAGACGTAGAGGCCAACAAGCTAGGAATGAGATCAAATATTACCGCGGAGATGTTAGGTTGGGTTAGGTTAGGCTATATTACGTTATTGATGTATATGAAGGTCCCACGGAGACGTAGATGCCAAATCGCCATGAATGTTTTCAAATATTACCGCCGAGATGTTAGGTTGGGTTAGCCTAGGTTATATTACGTTATTGATGTATATAAAGGTCCCACGGAGACGTAGAGGCCAACTCGCCAGGTATGTTTTCAAATATTACCGCCGAGATTGTAGGTTGGGTTAGGTTAGGTTCAATTACGTTATTGATGTATATGAAGGTCAAACGGAGACGTAGAGGCCAACTCGCCAGGAATGTTGCCAAATATTACCGCTGAGATGTTAGATTGGGTTAGGTTAGGTTATATGACGTTATTGATGTATATAAAGGTCCAACGGAGACGTAGAGGCCAACTCGCCAGGAATGTTGTCAAATATTACCGCAGAGATGATAGGTTGGGTTAGGTTACGTTATATTACGTTATTGATGTTTATGAAGGTCAAACGGAGACGTAGAGGACAACTCGCCAGGAATGATGTCAAATATTACCGCCGAAATGTTAGGTTGGGTTAGGTTAGGCTATATTACGTTATTGATGTATATTAAGGTCCCACGCAGACGTAGAGGCCAACTCGCCAGGAATGTTTTCAAATATTACCGCCGAGATGTTAGGTTGGCTTAGGTTAGGTTATATTACGTTATTGGTGTATATAAATGTCCCGCGGAGACGGAGAAGCCAACTCGCCAGGAATGTTGTCAAATATTACCGCCGAGATGATAGGTTGGGTTAGGTTACGTTATATTACGTTATTGATGTTTATGAAGGTCAAACGGAGACGTAGGGGACAACTCGCCAGGTATGATGTCAAATATTACCGCAGAAATGTTAGGTTGGGTTAGGTTAGGTTATATCACGTTATAGATGTATATAAATGTCCCGCGGAGACGTAGAGGCCAACAAGCTAGGAATGTGATCAAATATTACCGCGGAGATGTTAGGCTGGGTTAGGTTAGGTTATATTACGTTATTGATGTATAAAAAGATCCCACGGAGACGTAGGGGCCAACTCGCCAGGTATGTTGTCAAATATTACCGCCGAAATGTTAGGTTGGGTTAGGTTAGGTTATATTACGTTATTGATGTATATAAAGGTCCCACGGAGACGCAGAGGCGAACTCGCCAGGAATGTTGTCAAATATTACCGCCGAGATGTTAAGTTGGGTTAGGTTAGGTTATATTACGTTATTGATGTATATAAAGGTCCCACGGAGACGTAGAGGCCAACTCGCCAGGAATGATGTCAAATATTACCGCCGAAATGTTAGGTTGGGTTAGGTTAGGCTATATTACGTTATTGATGTATATGAAGGTCCCACGGAGACGTAGATGCCAAATCGCCATGAATGTTTTCAAATATTACCGCCGAGATGTCAGGTTGGGTTAGCCTAGGTTATATTACGTTATTGATGTATATAAAGGTCCCACGGAGACGTAGAGGCCAACTCGCCAGGTATGTTTTCAAATATTACCGCCGAGATTGTAGGTTGGGTTAGGCTAGGTTCAATTACGTTATTGATGTATATGAAGGTCCCACGGAGACGTAGAGACCAACTCGCCAGGTATGTTGTCAACTATTACCGCTGAGATGTTAGATTGGGTTAGGTTAGGTTATATTACGTTATTGATGTATATAAAGGTCCAACGGAGACGTAGAGGCCAACTCGCCAGGAATGTTGTCAAATATTACCGCAGAGATGATAGGTTGGGTTAGGTTACGTTATATTACGTTATTGATGTTTATGAAGGTCAAACGGAGACGTAGAGGCCAACTCGCCAGGAATGATGTCAAATATTACCGCCGAAATGTTAGGTTGGTTTACGTTAGGCTATATTACGTTATTGATGTATATAAATGTCCCGCGGAGACGGAGAAGCCAACTCGCCAGGAATGTTGTCAAATATTACCGCCGAGATGTTAGGTTGGGTTAGGTTAGGTTATATTACGTTATTGATGTATATAAATGTCTCGCGGAGACGGAGAAGCCAACTCGCCAGGAATGTTGTCAAATATTACCGCCGAGATGTTAGGTTGGGTTTGGTTAGGTTATATTACGTTATTGATGTATATAAAGGTCCCACGGAGACGTAGAGGCCAACTCGCCAGGTATGTTTTCAAATATTACCGCCGAGATGTTAGGCTGGGTTAGGTTAGGTTATATTACGTTATTGATGTATAAAAAGATCCCACGGAGACGGAGAAACCAACTCGACAGGAATGTTGTCTAATATTACTGCCGAGATGTTAGGTTGGGTTAGGTTAGGTTATATTACGTTATTGATGTATATAAAGGTCCCACGGAGACGTAGAGGCCAACTCGCCAGAAGTGTTGTCAAATACTACCGCCGAGATGATAGGTTGGGTTAGGTTACGTTATATTACGTTATTGATGTTTATGAAGGTCAAACGGAGACGTAGGGGACAACTCGCCAGGAATGATGTCAAATATTACCGCCGAAATGTTAGGTTGGGTTAGGTTAGGTTATATCACGTTATAGATGTATATAAACGTCCCGCGGAGACGTAGAGGCCAACAAGCTAGGAATGAGATCAAATGTTACCGCGGAGATGTTAGGTTGGGTTAGGTTAGGCTATATTACGTTATTGATGTATATGAAGGTCCCACGGAGACGTAGATGCCAAATCGCCATGAATGTTTTCAAATATTACCGCCGAGATGTCAGGTTGGGTTAGCCTAGGTTATATTACGTTATTGATGTATATAAAGGTCCCACGGAGACGTAGAGGCCAACTCGCCAGGTATGTTTTCAAATATTACCGCCGAGATTGTAGGTTGGGTTAGGCTAGGTTCAATTACGTTATTGATGTATATGAAGGTCCCACGGAGACGTAGAGACCAACTCGCCAGGTATGTTGTCAACTATTACCGCTGAGATGTTAGATTGGGTTAGGTTAGGTTATATTACGTTATTGATGTATATAAAGGTCCAACGGAGACGTAGAGGCCAACTCGCCAGGAATGTTGTCAAATATTACCGCAGAGATGATAGGTTGGGTTAGGTTACGTTATATTACGTTATTGATGTTTATGAAGGTCAAACGGAGACGTAGAGGCCAACTCGCCAGGAATGATGTCAAATATTACCGCCGAAATGTTAGGTTGGTTTACGTTAGGCTATATTACGTTATTGATGTATATAAATGTCCCGCGGAGACGGAGAAGCCAACTCGCCAGGAATGTTGTCAAATATTACCGCCGAGATGTTAGGTTGGGTTAGGTTAGGTTATATTACGTTATTGATGTATATAAATGTCTCGCGGAGACGGAGAAGCCAACTCGCCAGGAATGTTGTCAAATATTACCGCCGAGATGTTAGGTTGGGTTTGGTTAGGTTATATTACGTTATTGATGTATATAAAGGTCCCACGGAGACGTAGAGGCCAACTCGCCAGGTATGTTTTCAAATATTACCGCCGAGATGTTAGGCTGGGTTAGGTTAGGTTATATTACGTTATTGATGTATAAAAAGATCCCACGGAGACGGAGAAACCAACTCGACAGGAATGTTGTCTAATATTACTGCCGAGATGTTAGGTTGGGTTAGGTTAGGTTATATTACGTTATTGATGTATATAAAGGTCCCACGGATACGTAGAGGCCAACTCGCCAGAAGTGTTGTCAAATACTACCGCCGAGATGATAGGTTGGGTTAGGTTACGTTATATTACGTTATTGATGTTTATGAAGGTCAAACGGAGACGTAGGGGACAACTCGCCAGGAATGATGTCAAATATTACCGCCGAAATGTTAGGTTGGGTTAGGTTAGGTTATATCACGTTATAGATGTATATAAACGTCCCGCGGAGACGTAGAGGCCAACAAGCTAGGAATGAGATCAAATGTTACCGCGGAGATGTTAGGTTGGGTTAGGTTAGGCTATATTACGTTATTGATGTATATGAAGGTCCCACGGAGACGTAGATGCCAAATCGCCATGAATGTTTTCAAATATTACCGCCGAGATGTTAGGTTGGGTTAGCCTAGGTTATATTACGTTATTGATGTATATAAAGGTCCCACGGAGACGTAGAGGCCAACTCGCCAGGTATGTTTTCAAATATTACCGCCGAGATTGTAGGTTGGGTTAGGTTAGGTTCAATTACGTTATTGATGTATATGAAGGTCAAACGGAGACGTAGAGGCCAACTCGCCAGGAATGTTGCCAAATATTACCGCTGAGATGTTAGATTGGGTTAGGTTAGGTTATATGACGTTATTGATGTATATAAAGGTCCAACGGAGACGTAGAGGCCAACTCGCCAGGAATGTTGGCAAATATTACCGCCGAGATGATAGGTTGGGTTAGGTTACGTTATATTACGTTATTGATGTTTATGAAGGTCAAACGGAGACGTAGGGGACAACTCGCCAGGAATGATGTCAAATATTACCGCAGAAATGTTAGGTTGGGTTAGGTTAGGTTATATCACGTTATAGATGTATATAAATGTCCCGCGGAGACGTAGAGGCCAACAAGCTAGGAATGTGATCAAATATTACCGCGGAGATGTTAGGTTGGGTTAGGTTAGGCTATATTACGTTATTGATGTATATGAAGGTCCCACGGAGACGTAGATGCCAAATCGCCATGAATGTTTTCAAATATTACCGCCGAGATGTTAGGTTGGGTTAGCCTAGGTTATATTACGTTATTGATGTATATAAAGGTCCCACGGAGACGTAGAGGCCAACTGGCCAGGTATGTTTTCAAATATTACCGCCGAGATTGTAGGTTGGGTTAGGTTAGGTTCAATTACGTTATTGATGTATATGAAGGTCAAACGGAGACGTAGAGGCCAACTCGCCAGGAATGTTGCCAAATATTACCGCTGAGATGTTAGATTGGGTTAGGGTAGGTTATATTACGTTATTGATGTATATAAATGTCCCGCGGAGACGGAGAAGCCAACTCGCCAGGAATGTTGTCAAATATTACCGCCGAGATGTTAGGTTCGGTTAGGTTAGGTTATATTTCGTTATTGATGTATATGAAGGTCCCACGGAGACGTAGAGGCCAACTCGCCAGGTATGTTTTCAAATATTACCGCCGAGATGTTAGGCTGGGTTAGGTTAGGTTATATTACGTTATTGATGTATAAAAAGATCCCACGGAGACGGAAAAACCAACTCGACAGGACTGTTGTCTAATATTACTGCCGAGATGTTAGATTGGGTTAGGTTAGGTTATATTACGTTATTGATGTATATAAAGGTCCCACGGAGACGTAGAGGCCAATTCGCCAGAAGTGTTGTCAAATACTACCGCCGAGATGATAGGTTGGGTTAGGTTACGTTATATTACGTTATTGATGTTTATGAAGGTCAAACGGAGACGTAGGGGACAACTCGCCAGGAATGATGTCAAATATTACCGCCGAAATGTTAGGTTGGGTTAGGTTAGGTTATATCACGTTATAGATGTATATAAAGGTCCCGCGGAGACGTAGAGGCCAACAAGCTAGGAATGAGATCAAATATTACCGCGGAGATGTTAGGTTGGGTTAGGTTAGGCTATATTACGTTATTGATGTATATGAAGGTCCCACGGAGACGTAGATGCCAAATCGCCATGAATGTTTTCATATATTACCGCCGAGATGTTAGGTTGGGTTAGCCTAGGTTATATTACGTTATTGATGTATATAAAGGTCCCACGGAGACGTAGAGGCCAACTCGCCAGGTATGTTTTCAAATATTACCGCCGAGATTGTAGGTTGGGTTAGGTTAGGTTCAATTACGTTATTGATGTATATGAAGGTCAAACGGAGACGTAGAGGCCAACTCGCCAGGAATGTTGCCAAATATTACCGCTGAGATGTTAGATTGGGTTAGGTTAGGTTATATGACGTTATTGATGTATATAAAGGTCCAACGGAGACGTAGAGGCCACCTCGCCAGGAATGTTGTCAAATATTACCGCAGAGATGATAGGTTGGGTTAGGTTACGTTATATTACGTTATTGATGTTTATGAAGGTCAAACGGAGACGTAGAGGACAACTCGCCAGGAATGATGTCAAATATTACCGCCGAAATGTTAGGTTGGGTTAGGTTAGGCTATATTACGTTATTGATGTATATTAAGGTCCCACGCAGACGTAGAGGCTAACTCGCCAGGAATGTTTTCAAATATTACCGCCGAGATGTTAGGTTGGCTTAGGTTAGGTTATATTACGTTATTGGTGTATATAAATGTCCCGCGGAGACGGAGAAGCCAACTCGCCAGGAATGTTGTCAAATATTACCGCCGAGATGATAGGTTGGGTTAGGTTACGTTATATTACGTTATTGATGTTTATGAAGGTCAAACGGAGACGTAGGGGACAACTCGCCAGGAATGATGTCAAATATTACCGCAGAAATGTTAGGTTGGGTTAGGTTAGGTTATATCACGTTATAGATGTATATAAATGTCCCGCGGAGACGTAGAGGCCAACAAGCTAGGAATGTGATCAAATATTACCGCGGAGATGTTAGGCTGGGTTAGGTTAGGTTATATTACGTTATTGATGTATAAAAAGATCCCACGGAGACGTAGGGGCCAACTCGCCAGGTATGTTGTCAAATATTACCGCCGAAATGTTAGGTTGGGTTAGGTTAGGTTATATTACGTTATTGATGTATATAAAGGTCCCACGGAGACGCAGAGGCGAACTCGCCAGGAATGTTGTCAAATATTACCGCCGAGATGTTAAGTTGGGTTAGGTTAGGTTATATTACGTTATTGATGTATATAAAGGTCCCACGGAGACGTAGAGACCAACTCGCCAGGAATGTTGCCAAATATTACCGCTGAGATGTTAGATTGGGTTAGGTTAGGTTATATTACGTTATTGATGTATATAAAGGTCCAACGGAGACGTAGAGGCCAACTCGCCAGGAATGTTGTCAAATATTACCGCAGAGATGATAGGTTGGGTTAGGTTACGTTATATTACGTTATTGATGTTTATGAAGGTCAAACGGAGACGTAGAGGCCAACTCGCCAGGAATGATGTCAAATATTACCGCCGAAATGTTAGGTTGGGTTACGGTAGGCTATATTACGTTATTGATGTATATAAATGTCCCGCGGAGACGGAGAAGCCAACTCGCCAGGAATGTTGTCAAATATTACCGCCGAGATGTTAGGTTGGGTTAGGTTAGGTTATATTACGTTATTGATGTATATAAATGTCCCGCGGAGACGGAGAAGCCAACTCGCCAGGAATGTTGTCAAATATTACCGCCGAGATGATAGGTTGGGTTAGGTTGCGTTATATTACGTTATTGACGTTTATGAAGGTCAAACGGAGACGTAGAGGCCAACTCGCCAGGAATGATGTCAAATAATACCGCCGAGATTTTAGGTTGGGTTAGGTTAGGTTATATTACGTTATTGATGTATATAAAGGTCCCACGGAGACGTAGAGGCCAACTCGCCAGAAGTGTTGTCAAATATTACCGCCGAGATGATAGGTTGGGTCAGGTTACGTTATATTACGTTATTGATGTTTATGAAGGTCAAACGGAGACGTAGGGGACAACTCGCCAGGAATGATGTCAAATATTACCGCCGAGATGTTAGGTTGGCTTAGGTTAGGTTATATTACGTTATTGGTGTATATAAATGTCCCGCGGAGACGGAGAAACCAACTCGCCAGGAATGTTGTCAAATATTACCGCCGAGATGTTAGGTTGGGTTAGGTTAGGTTATATTACGTTATTGATGTATAAAAAGATCCCACGGAGACGCAGAAACCAACTCGACAGGAATGTTGCCTAATATTACCGCCGAGATGTTAGGTTGGGTTAGGTTAGGTTATATTACGTTATTGATGTATATAAAGGTCCCACGGAGACGTAGAGGCCAACTCGCCAGAAGTGTTGTCAAATATTACCGCCGAGATGATAGGTTGGGTTAGGTTACGTTATATTACGTTATTGATGTTTATGAAGGTCAAACGGAGACGTAGGGGACAACTCGCCAGGAATGATGTCAAATATTACCGCCGAAATGTTAGGTTGGGTTAGGTTAGGTTATATCACGTTATAGATGTATATAAAGGTCCCGCGGAGACGTAGAGGCCAACAAGCTAGGAATGTGATCAAATATTACCGCGGAGATGTTAGGTTGGGTTAGGTTAGGTTATATTACGTTATTGATGTATATAAAGGTCCCACGGAGACGTAGAGGCCAACTCGCCAGGAATGTTGTCAAATATTACCGCCGAGATGATAGGTTGGGTTAGGTTGCGTTATATTACGTTATTGACGTTTATGAAGGTCAAACGGAGACGTAGAGGCCAACTCGCCAGGAATGTTTTCAAATATTACCGCCGAGATTGTAGGTTGGGTTAGGTTAGGTTCAATTACGTTATGGATGTATATGAAGGTCAAACGGAGACGTAGAGGCCAACTCGCCAGGAATGTTGCCAAATATTACCGCAGAGATGATAGCTTGGGTTAGGTTACGTTATATTACGTTATTGATGTTTATGAAGGTCAAACGGAGACGTAGAGGACAACACGCCAGGAATGATGTCAAATATTACCGCCGAAATGTTAGGTTGGGTTAGGTTAGGCTATATTACGTTATTGATGTATATTAAGGTCCCACGGAGACGTAGAGGCCAACTCGCCAGGAATGTTTTCAAATATTACCGCCGAGATGTTAGGTTGGGTTAGGTTAGGTTATATTACGTTATTGATGTATATAAAGGTCCCACGGAGACGTAGAGGCCAACTCGCCAGGAATGTTGTCAAATATTACCGCCGAGATGATAGGTTGGGTTAGGTTGCGTTATATTACGTTATTGACGTTTATGAAGGTCAAACGGAGACGTAGAGGCCAACTCGCCAGGAATGATGTCAAATAATACCGCCGAGATTTTAGGTTGGGTTAGGTTAGGTTAAATTACGTTATTGATGTATATGAAGGTCCCACGGAGACGTAGAGGTGAACTCGCCAGGAATGTTGTCAAATATTACCGCCGAGATGATAGGTTGGGTTACGTTAGGTTATATTGCGTTATTGATGTTTATGAAGGTCAAACGGAGACGTAGAGGACAACTCGCCAGGAATGATGTCAAATATTACCGCCGAAATGTTAGGTTGGGTTAGGTTAGGCTATATTACGTTATTGATGTATATTAAGGTCCCACGCAGACGTAGAGGCCAACTCGCCAGGAATGTTTTCAAATATTACCGCCGAGATGTTAGGTTGGGTTAGGTTAGGTTATATTACGTTTTTGATGTATATAAATGTCCCGCGAAGACGGAGAAGCCAACTCGCCAGGAATGTTGTCAAATATTACCGCCGAGATGTTAGGTTGGGTTTGGTTAGATTATATTACGTTATTGATGTATATAAAGGTCCCACGGAGACGTAGAGGCCAATTCGCCAGGAATGTTGCCAAATATTACCGCTGAGATGTTAGATTGGGTTAGGTTAGGTTATATTACGTTATTGATGTATATAGAGGTCCAACGGAGACGGAGAAACCAACTCGACAGGAATGTTGTCTAATATTACTGCCGATATGTTAGGTTGGGTTAGGTTAGGTTATATTACGTTATTGATGTATATAAAGGTCCCACGGAGACGTAGAGGCCAACTCGCCAGAAGTGTTGTCAAATATTACCGCCGAGATGATAGGTTGGGTTAGGTTACGTTATATTACGTTATTGATGTTTATGAAGGTCAAACGGAGACGTAGGGGACAACTCGCCAGGAATGATGTCAAATATTACCGCCGAAATGTTAGGTTGGGTTAGGTTAGGTTATATCACGTTATAGATGTATATAAAGGTCCCGCGGAGACGTAGAGGCCAACAAGCTAGGAATGAGATCAAATATTACCGCGGAGATGTTAGGTTTGGTTAGGTTAGGCTATATTACGTTATTGATGTATATGAAGGTCCCACGGAGACGTAGATGCCAAATCGCCATGAATGTTTTCAAATATTACCGCCGAGATGTTAGGTTGGGTTAGCCTAGGTTATATTACGTTATTGATGTATATAAAGGTCCCACGGAGACGTAGAGGCCAACTCGCCAGGTATGTTTTCAAATATTACCGCCGAGATTGTAGGTTGGGTTAGGTTAGGTTCAATTACGTTATTGATGTATATGAAGGTCAAACGGAGACGTAGAGGCCAACTCGCCAGGAATGTTGCCAAATATTACCGCTGAGATGTTAGATTGGGTTAGGTTAGGTTATATGACGTTATTGATGTATATAAAGGTCCCACGGAGACGTAGAGGCCAACTCGCCAGGAATGTTGTCAAATATTACCGCCGAGATGTTAGGTTGGGTTAGGTTAGGTTATATTACGTTATTGATGTATATAAAGGTCCCACGGAGACGCAGAGGCGAACTCGCCAGGAATGTTGCCAAATATTACCGCTGAGATGTTAGATTGGGTTAGGTTAGGTTATATGACGTTATTGATGTATATAAAGGTCCCGCGGAGACGGAGAAGCCAACTCGCCAGGTATGTTGTCAACTATTACCGCCGAGATGATAGGTTGGGTTATGTTAGGTTATATTGCGTTATTGATGTTTATGAAGGTCAAACGGAGACGTAGAGGCCAACTCGCCAGGAATGTTGCCAAATATTACCGCTGAGATGTTAGATTGGGTTAGGTTAGGTTATATTACGTTATTGATGTATATAAAGGTCCAACGGAGACGTAGAGGCCAACTCGCCAGGAATGTTGTCAAATATTACCGCCGAGATGTTAGGTTGGGTTAGGTTAGGTTATATTACGTTATTGATGTATATAAATGTCCCGCGGAGACGGAGAAGCCAACTCGCCAGGAATGTTGTCAGATATTACCGCCGAGATGTTAGGTTGGGTTTGGTTAGGTTATATTACGTTATTGATGTATATAAAGGTCCCACGGAGACGTAGAGGCCAACTCGCCAGGTATGTTTTCAAATATTACCGCCGAGATGTTAGGCTGGGTTAGGTTAGGTTATATTACGTTATTGATGTATAAAAAGATCCCACGGAGACGGAGAAACCAATTCGACAGGAATGTTGCCTAATATTACCGCCGAGATGTTAGGTTGGGTTAGGTTAGGTTATATTACGTTATTGATGTAAATAAAGGTCCCACGGAGACGTAGAGGCCAACTCGCCAGAAGTGTTGTCAAATATTACCGCCGAGATGATAGGTTGGGTTAGGTTACGTTATATTACGTTATTGATGTTTATGAAGGTCAAACGGAAACGTAGGGGACAACTCGCCAGGAATGATGTCAAATATTACCGCCGAGATGTTAGGTTGGCTTAGGTTAGGTTATATTACGTTATTGGTGTATATAAATGTCCCGCGGAGACGGAGAAACCAACTCGCCAGGAATGTTGTCAAATATTACCGCCGAGATGTTAGGTTGGGTTTGGTTAGGTTATATTACGTTATTGATGTATATAAAGGTCCCACGAAGACGTAGAGGCCAACTCGCCAGGTATGTTTTCAAATATTACCGCCGAGATGTTAGGCTGGGTTAGGTTAGGTTATATTACGTTATTGATGTATAAAAAGATCCCACGGAGACGGAGAAACCAACTCGACAGGAATGTTGCCTAATATTACCGCCGAGATGTTAGGTTGGGTTAGGTTAGGTTATATTACGTTATTGATGTATATAAAGGTCCCACGGAGACGTAGAGGCCAACTCGCCAGAAGTGTTGTCAAATATTACCGCCGAGATGATAGGTTGGGTTAGGTTACGTTATATTACGTTATTGATGTTTATGAAGGTCAAACGGAGACGTAGGGGACAACTCGCCAGGAATGATGTCAAATATTACCGCCGAAATGTTAGGTTGGGTTAGGTTAGGTTATATCACGTTATAGATGTATATAAAGGTCCCGCGGAGACGTAGAGGCCAACAAGCTAGGAATGTGATCAAATATTACCGCGGAGATGTTAGGTTGGGTTAGGTTAGGTTATATTACGTTATTGATGTATATAAAGGTCCCACGGAGACGTAGAGGCCAACTCGCCAGGAATGTTGTCAAATATTACCGCCGAGATGATAGGTTGGGTTAGGTTGCGTTATATTACGTTATTGACGTTTATGAAGGTCAAACGGAGACGTAGAGGCCAACTCGCCAGGAATGATGTCAAATAATACCGCCGAGATTTTAGGTTGGGTTAGGTTAGGTTAAATTACGTTATTGATGTATATGAAGTTCCCACGGAGACGTAGAGGTGAACTCGCCAGGAACGTTGTCAAATATTACCGCCGAGATGATAGGTTGGGTTAGGTTAGGTTATATTGCGTTATTGAAGTTTATGAAGGTCAAACGGAGACGTAGAGGACAACTCGCCAGGTATGTTTTCAAATATTACCGCCGAGATGTTAGCTTGGCTTAGGTTAGGTTATATTACGTTATTGGTGTATATAAATGTCCCGCGGAGACGGAGAAGCCAACTCGCCAGGAATGTTGTCAAATATTACCGCCGAGATGATAGGTTGGGTTAGGTTACGTTATATTACGTTATTGATGTTTATGAAGGTCAAACGGAGACGTACGGGACAACTCGCCAGGAATGGTGTCAAATATTACCGCAGAAATGTTAGGTTGGGTTAGGTTAGGTTATATCACGTTATAGATGTATATAAATGTCCCGCGGAGACGTAGAGTCCAACAAGCTAGGAATGTGATCAAATATTACCGCGGAGATGTTAGGCTGGGTTAGGTTAGGTTATATTACGTTATTGATGTATAAAAAGATCCCACGGAGACGTAGAAGCCAACTCGCCAGGTATGTTGTCAAATATTGCCGCCGAAATGTTAGGTTGGGTTAGGTTAGGTTATATTACGTTATTGATGTATATAAAGGTCCCACGGAGACGTAGAGGCCAACTCGCCAGAAGTGTTGTCAAATATTACCGCCGAGATGATAGGTTGGGTTAGGTTACGTTATATTACGTTATTGATGTTTATGAAGGTCAAACGGAGACGTAGGGGACAACTCGCCAGGAATGATGTCAAATATTACCGCCGAAATGTTAGGTTGGGTTAGGTTAGGTTATATCACGTTATAGATGTATATAAAGGTCCCGCGGAGACGTAGAGGCCAACAAGCTAGGAATGAGATCAAATATTACCGCGGAGATGTTAGGTTTGGTTAGGTTAGGCTATATTACGTTATTGATGTATATGAAGGTCCCACGGAGACGTAGATGCCAAATCGCCATGAATGTTTTCAAATATTACCGCCGAGATGTTAGGTTGGGTTAGCCTAGGTTATATTACGTTATTGATGTATATAAAGGTCCCACGGAGACGTAGAGGCCAACTCGCCAGGTATGTTTTCAAATATTACCGCCGAGATTGTAGGTTGGGTTAGGTTAGGTTCAATTACGTTATTGATGTATATGAAGGTCAAACGGAGACGTAGAGGCCAACTCGCCAGGAATGTTGCCAAATATTACCGCTGAGATGTTAGATTGGGTTAGGTTAGGTTATATGACGTTATTGATGTATATAAAGGTCCCACGGAGACGTAGAGGCCAACTCGCCAGGAATCTTGTCAAATATTACCGCCGAGATGTTAGGTTGGGTTAGGTTAGGTTATATTACGTTATTGATGTATATAAAGGTCCCACGGAGACGCAGAGGCGAACTCGCCAGGAATGTTGTCAAATATTACCGCCGAGATGTTAGGTTGGGTTAGGTTAGGTTATATTACGTTATTGATGTATATAAAGGTCCCACGGAGACGTAGAGGCCAACTCGCCAGGAATGATGTCAAATATTACCGCCGAGATGATAGGTTGGGTTAGGTTAGGTTATATTGCTTAATTGATGTTTATGAAGGTCGAACGGAGACGTAGAGGCCAACTCGCCAGGAATGTTGCCAAATATTACCGCTGAGATGTTAGATTGGGTTAGGTTAGGTTATATGACGTTATTGATGTATATAAAGGTCCCGCGGAGACGGAGAAGCCAACTCGCCAGGTATGTTGTCAACTATTACCGCCGAGATGATAGGTTGGGTTAGGTTAGGTTATATTGCGTTATTGATGTTTATGAAGGTCAAACGGAGACGTAGAGGCCAACTCGCCAGGTATGTTTTCAAATATTACCGCCGAGATGTTAGGCTGGGTTAGGTTAGGTTATATTACGTTATTGATGTATAAAAAGATCCCACGGAGACGGAGAAACCAATTCGACAGGAATGTTGCCTAATATTACCGCCGAGATGTTAGGTTGGGTTAGGTTAGGTTATATTACGTTATTGATGTATATAAAGGTCCCACGGAGACGTAGAGGCCAACTCGCCAGAAGTGTTGTCAAATATTACCGCCGAGATGATAGGTTGGGTTAGGTTACGTTATATTACGTTATTGATGTTTATGAAGGTCAAACGGAAACGTAGGGGACAACTCGCCAGGAATGATGTCAAATATTACCGCCGAGATGTTAGGTTGGCTTAGGTTAGGTTATATTACGTTATTGGTGTATATAAATGTCCCGCGGAGACGGAGAAACCAACTCGCCAGGAATGTTGTCAAATATTACCGCCGAGATGTTAGGTTGGGTTTGGTTAGGTTATATTACGTTATTGATGTATATAAAGGTCCCACGAAGACGTAGAGGCCAACTCGCCAGGTATGTTTTCAAATATTACCGCCGAGATGTTAGGCTGGGTTAGGTTAGGTTATATTACGTTATTGATGTATAAAAAGATCCCACGGAGACGGAGAAACCAACTCGACAGGAATGTTGCCTAATATTACCGCCGAGATGTTAGGTTGGGTTAGGTTAGGTTATATTACGTTATTGATGTATATAAAGGTCCCACGGAGACGTAGAGGCCAACTCGCCAGAAGTGTTGTCAAATATTACCGCCGAGATGATAGGTTGGGTTAGGTTACGTTATATTACGTTATTGATGTTTATGAAGGTCAAACGGAGACGTAGGGGACAACTCGCCAGGAATGATGTCAAATATTACCGCCGAAATGTTAGGTTGGGTTAGGTTAGGTTATATCACGTTATAGATGTATATAAAGGTCCCGCGGAGACGTAGAGGCCAACAAGCTAGGAATGTGATCAAATATTACCGCGGAGATGTTAGGTTGGGTTAGGTTAGGTTATATTACGTTATTGATGTATATGAATTTCCCACGGAGACGTAGAGGTGAACTCGCCAGGAACGTTGTCAAATATTACCGCCGAGATGTTAGCTTGGCTTAGGTTAGGTTATATTACGTTATTGGTGTATATAAATGTCCCGCGGAGACGGAGAAGCCAACTCGCCAGGAATGTTGTCAAATATTACCGCCGAGATGATAGGTTGGGTTAGGTTACGTTATATTACGTTATTGATGTTTATGAAGGTCAAACGGAGACGTAGGGGACAACTCGCCAGGAATGATGTCAAATATTACCGCCGAGATGTTAGGTTAGGTTAGGTTAGGTTATATTACGTTATTGATGTATATAAAGGTCCCACGGAGACGCAGAGGCGAACTCGCCAGGAATGTTGTCAAATATTACCGCCGAGATGTTAATTTGGGTTAGGTTAGGTTATATTACGTTATTGATGTATATAAAGGTCCCACGGAGACGTAGAGGCCAACTCGCCAGGAATGTTTTCAAATATTACCGCCGAGATGTTAGGTTGGGTTAGGTTAGGTTATATTACGTTATTGATGTATATAAAGGTCCCACGGAGACGTAGAGGCCAACTCGCCAGGAATGTTGTCAAATATTACCGCCGAGATGATAGGTTGGCTTAGGTTGCGTTATATTACGTTATTGATGTATATAAAGGTCCCACGAAGACGTAGAGGCCAACTCGCCAGGTATGTTTTCAAATATTACCGCCGAGATGTTAGGCTGGGTTAGGTTAGGTTATATTACGTTATTGATGTATAAAAAGATCCCACGGAGACGGAGAAACCAACTCGACAGGAATGTTGCCTAATATTACCGCCGAGATGTTAGGTTGGGTTAGGTTAGGTTATATTACGTTATTGATGTATATAAAGGTCCCACGGAGACGTAGAGGCCAACTCGCCAGAAGTGTTGTCAAATATTACCGCCGAGATGATAGGTTGGGTTAGGTTACGTTATATTACGTTATTGATGTTTATGAAGGTCAAACGGAGACGTAGGGGACAACTCGCCAGGAATGATGTCAAATATTACCGCCGAAATGTTAGGTTGGGTTAGGTTAGGTTATATCACGTTATAGATGTATATAAAGGTCCCGCGGAGACGTAGAGGCCAACAAGCTAGGAATGTGATCAAATATTACCGCGGAGATGTTAGGTTGGGTTAGGTTAGGTTATATTACGTTATTGATGTATATAAAGGTCCCACGGAGACGTAGAGGCCAACTCGCCAGGAATGTTGTCAAATATTACCGCCGAGATGATAGGTTTCGTTAGGTTGCGTTATATTACGTTATTGACGTTTATGAAGGTCAAACGGAGACGTAGAGGCCAACTCGCCAGGAATGATGTCAAATAATACCGCCGAGATTTTAGGTTGGGTTAGGTTAGGTTAAATTACGTTATTGATGTATATGAAGTTCCCACGGTGACGTAGAGGTGAACTCGCCAGGAACGTTGTCAAATATTACCGCCGAGATGATAGGTTGGGTTAGGTTAGGTTATATTGCGTTATTGATGTTTATGAAGGTCAAACGGAGACGTAGAGGACAACTCGCCAGGTATGTTTTCAAATATTACCGCCGAGATTGTAGGTTGGGTTAGGTTAGGTTCAATTACGTTATGGATGTATATGAAGGTCAAACGGAGACGTAGAGGCCAACTCGCCGGGAATGTTGCCAAATATTACCGCAGAGATGATAGGTTGGGTTAGGTTACGTTATATTACGTTATTGATGTTTATGAAGGTCAAACGGAGACGTAGAGGACAACTCGCCAGGAATGATGTCAAATATTACCGCCGAAATGTTAGGTTGGGTTAGGTTAGGCTATATTACGTTATTGATGTATATTAAGGTCCCACGCAGACGTAGAGGCCAACTCGCCAGGAATGTTTTCAAATATTACCGCCGAGATGTTAGCTTGGCTGAGGTTAGGTTATATTACGTTATTGGTGTATATAAATGTCCCGCGGAGACGGAGAAGCCAACTCGCCAGGAATGTTGTCAAATATTACCGCCGAGATGATAGGTTGGGTTAGGTTACGTTATATTACGTTATTGATGTTTATGAAGGTCAAACGGAGACGTAGGGGACAACTCGCCAGGAATGTGATCAAATATTACCGCGGAGATGTTAGGCTGGGTTAGGTTAGGTTATATTACGTTATTGATGTATAAAAAGATCCCACGGAGACGTAGAAGCCAACTCGCCAGGTATGTTGTCAAATATTGCCGCCGAAATGTTAGGTTGGGTTAGGTTAGGTTATATTACGTTATTGATGTATATAAAGGTCCCACGGAGACGTAGAGGCCAACTCGCCAGGAATGTTGTCAAATATTACCGCCGAGATGTTAGGTTGGGTTAGGTTAGGTTATATTACGTTATTGATGTATATAAAGGTCCCACGGAGACGCAGAGGCGAACTCGCCAGGAATGTTGTCAAATATTACCGCCGAGATGATAGGTTGGGTTAGGTTACGTTATATTACGTTATTGATGTTTATGAAGGTCAAACGGAGACGTAGGGGACAACTCGCCAGGAATGATGTCAAATATTACCGCCGAAATGTTATGTTGGGTTAGGTTAGGTTATATCACGTTATAGATGTATATAAAGGTCCCGCGGAGACGTAGAGGCCAACAAGCTAGGAATGTGATCAAATATTACCGCGGAGATGTTAGGTTGGGTTAGGTTAGGTTATATTACGTTATTGATGTATATAAAGGTCCCACGGAGACGTAGGGGCCAACTCGCCAGGAATGTTGTCAAATATTACCGCCGAGATGATAGGTTGGGTTAGGTTGCGTTATATTACGTTATTGACGTTTATGAAGGTCAAACGGAGACGTAGAGGCCAACTCGCCAGGAATGATGTCAAATAATACCGCCGAGATTTTAGGTTGGGTTAGGTTAGGTTAAATTACGTTATTGATGTATATGAAGTTCCCACGGAGACGTAGAGGTGAACTCGCCAGGAACGTTGTCAAATATTACCGCCGAGATGATAGGTTGGGTTAGGTTAGGTTATATTGCGTTATTGATGTTTATGAAGGTCAAACGGAGACGTAGGGGACAACTCGCCAGGAATGATGTCAAATATTACCGCCGAAATGTTAGGTTGGGTTAGGTTAGGTTATATCACGTTATAGATGTATATAAAGGTCCCGCGGAGACGTAGAGGCCAACAAGCTAGGAATGTGATCAAATATTACCGCGGAGATGTTAGGTTGGGTTAGGTTAGGTTATATTACGTTATTGATGTATATGAAGTTCCCACGGAGACGTAGAGGTGAACTCGCCAGGAACGTTGTCAAATATTACCGCCGAGATGTTAGCTTGGCTTAGGTTAGGTTATATTACGTTATTGGTGTATATAAATGTCCCGCGGAGACGGAGAAGCCAACTCGCCAGGAATGTTGTCAAATATTACCGCCGAGATGATAGGTTGGGTTAGGTTACGTTATATTACGTTATTGATGTTTATGAAGGTCAAACGGAGACGTAGGGGACAACTCGCCAGGAATGATGTCAAATATTACCGCAGAAATGTTAGGTTGGGTTAGGTTAGGTTATATCACGTTATAGATGTATATAAATGTCCCGCGGAGACGTAGAGTCCAACAAGCTAGGAATGTGATCAAATATTACCGCGGAGATGTTAGGCTGGGTTAGGTTAGGTTATATTACGTTATTGATGTATAAAAAGATCCCACGGAGACGTAGAAGCCAACTCGCCAGGTATGTTGTCAAATATTGCCGCCGAAATGTTAGGTTGGGTTAGGTTAGGTTATATTACGTTATTGATGTATATAAAGGTCCCACGGAGACGTAGAGGCCAACTCGCCAGGAATGTTGTCAAATATTACCGCCGAGATGTTAGGTTGGGTTAGGTTAGGTTATATTACGTTATTGATGTATATAAAGGTCCCACGGAGACGCAGAGGCGAACTCGCCAGGAATGTTGTCAAATATTACCGCCGAGATGTTAGGTTGGGTTAGGTTAGGTTATATTACGTTATTGATGTATATAAAGGTCCCACGGAGACGCAGAGGCGAACTCGCCAGGAATGTTGTCAAATATTACCGCCGAGATGTTAATTTGGGTTAGGTTAGGTTATATTACGTTATTGATGTATATAAAGGTCCCACGGAGACGTAGAGGCCAACTCGCCAGGAATGTTTTCAAATATTACCGCCGAGATGTTAGGTTGGGTTAGGTTAGGTTATATTACGTTATTGATGTATATAAAGGTCCCACGGAGACGTAGAGGCCAACTCGCCAGGAATGTTGTCAAATATTACCGCCGAGATGATAGGTTGGGTTAGGTTGCGTTATATTACGTTATTGATGTATATAAAGGTCCCACGAAGACGTAGAGGCCAACTCGCCAGGTATGTTTTCAAATATTACCGCCGAGATGTTAGGCTGGGTTAGGTTAGGTTATATTACGTTATTGATGTATAAAAAGATCCCACGGAGACGGAGAAACCAACTCGACAGGAATGTTGCCTAATATTACCGCCGAGATGTTAGGTTGGGTTAGGTTAGGTTATATTACGTTATTGATGTATATAAAGGTCCCACGGAGACGTAGAGGCCAACTCGCCAGAAGTGTTGTCAAATATTACCGCCGAGATGATAGGTTGGGTTAGGTTACGTTATATTACGTTATTGATGTTTATGAAGGTCAAACGGAGACGTAGGGGACAACTCGCCAGGAATGATGTCAAATATTACCGCCGAAATGTTAGGTTGGGTTAGGTTAGGTTATATCACGTTATAGATGTATATAAAGGTCCCGCGGAGACGTAGAGGCCAACAAGCTAGGAATGTGATCAAATATTACCGCGGAGATGTTAGGTTGGGTTAGGTTAGGTTATATTACGTTATTGATGTATATAAAGGTCCCACGGAGACGTAGAGGCCAACTCGCCAGGAATGTTGTCAAATATTACCGCCGAGATGATAGGTTTCGTTAGGTTGCGTTATATTACGTTATTGACGTTTATGAAGGTCAAACGGAGACGTAGAGGCCAACTCACCAGGAATGATGTCAAATAATACCGCCGAGATTTTAGGTTGGGTTAGGTTAGGTTAAATTACGTTATTGATGTATATGAAGTTCCCACGGAGACGTAGAGGTGAACTCGCCAGGAACGTTGTCAAATATTACCGCCGAGATGATAGGTTGGGTTAGGTTAGGTTATATTGCGTTATTGATGTTTATGAAGGTCAAACGGAGACGTAGAGGACAACTCGCCAGGTATGTTTTCAAATATTACCGCCGAGATTGTAGGTTGGGTTAGGTTAGGTTCAATTACGTTATGGATGTATATGAAGGTCAAACGGAGACGTAGAGGCCAACTCGCCGGGAATGTTGCCAAATATTACCGCAGAGATGATAGGTTGGGTTAGGTTACGTTATATTACGTTATTGATGTTTATGAAGGTCAAACGGAGACGTAGAGGACAACTCGCCAGGAATGATGTCAAATATTACCGCCGAAATGTTAGGTTGGGTTAGGTTAGGCTATATTACGTTATTGATGTATATTAAGGTCCCACGCAGACGTAGAGGCCAACTCGCCAGGAATGTTTTCAAATATTCCCGCCGAGATGTTAGCTTGGCTGAGGTTAGGTTATATTACGTTATTGGTGTATATAAATGTCCCGCGGAGACGGAGAAGCCAACTCGCCAGGAATGTTGTCAAATATTACCGCCGAGATGATAGGTTGGGTTAGGTTACGTTATATTACGTTATTGATGTTTATGAAGGTCAAACGGAGACGTAGGGGACAACTCGCCAGGAATGATGTCAAATATTACCGCAGAAATGTTAGGTTGGGTTAGGTTAGGTTATATCACGTTATAGATGTATATAAATGTCCCGCGGAGACGTAGAGTCCAACAAGCTAGGAATGTGATCAAATATTACCGCGGAGATGTTAGGCTGGGTTAGGTTAGGTTATATTACGTTATTGATGTATAAAAAGATCCCACGGAGACGTAGAAGCCAACTCGCCAGGTATGTTGTCAAATATTGCCGCCGAAATGTTAGGTTGGGTTAGGTTAGGTTATATTACGTTATTGATGTATATAAAGGTCCCACGGAGACGTAGAGGCCAACTCGCCAGGAATGTTGTCAAATATTACCGCCGAGATGTTAGGTTGGGTTAGGTTAGGTTATATTACGTTATTGATGTATATAAAGGTCCCACGGAGACGCAGAGGCGAACTCGCCAGGAATGTTGTCAAATATTACCGCCGAGATGATAGGTTGGGTTAGGTTACGTTATATTACGTTATTGATGTTTATGAAGGTCAAACGGAGACGTAGGGGACAACTCGCCAGGAATGATGTCAAATATTACCGCCGAAATGTTAGGTTGGGTTAGGTTAGGTTATATCACGTTATAGATGTATATAAAGGTCCCGCGGAGACGTAGAGGCCAACAAGCTAGGAATGTGATCAAATATTACCGCGGAGATGTTAGGTTGGGTTAGGTTAGGTTATATTACGTTATTGATGTATATAAAGGTCCCACGGAGACGTAGGGGCCAACTCGCCAGGAATGTTGTCAAATATTACCGCCGAGATGATAGGTTGGGTTAGGTTGCGTTATATTACGTTATTGACGTTTATGAAGGTCAAACGGAGACGTAGAGGCCAACTCGCCAGGAATGATGTCAAATAATACCGCCGAGATTTTAGGTTGGGTTAGGTTAGGTTAAATTACGTTATTGATGTATATGAAGTTCCCACGGAGACGTAGAGGTGAACTCGCCAGGAACGTTGTCAAATATTACCGCCGAGATGATAGGTTGGGTTAGGTTAGGTTATATTGCGTTATTGATGTCTATGAAGGTCAAACGGAGACGTAGAGGACAACTCGCCAGGTATGTTTTCAAATATTACCGCCGAGATTGTAGGTTGGGTTAGGTTAGGTTCAATTACGTTATGGATGTATATGAAGGTCAAACGGAGACGTAGAGGCCAACTCGCCAGGAATGTTGCCAAATATTACCGCAGAGATGATAGGTTGGGTTAGGTTACGTTATATTACGTTATTGATGTTTATGAAGGTCAAACGGAGACGTAGAGGACAACTCGCCAGGAATGATGTCAAATATTACCGCCGAAATGTTAGGTTGGGTTAGGTTAGGCTATATTACGTTATTGATGTATATTAAGGTCCCACGCAGACGTAGAGGCCAACTCGCCAGGAATGTTTTCAAATATCACCGCCGAGATGTTAGCTTGGCTTAGGTTAGGTTATATTACGTTATTGGTGTATATAAATGTCCCGCGGAGACGGAGAAGCCAACTCGCCAGGAATGTTGTCAAATATTACCGCCGAGATGATAGGTTGGGTTAGGTTACGTTATATTACGTTATTGATGTTTATGAAGGTCAAACGGAGACGTAGGGGACAACTCGCCAGGAATGATGTCAAATATTACCGCAGAAATGTTAGGTTGGGTTAGGTTAGGTTATATCACGTTATAGATGTATATAAATGTCCCGCGGAGACGTAGAGTCCAACAAGCTAGGAATGTGATCAAATATTACCGCGGAGATGTTAGGCTGGGTTAGGTTAGGTTATATTACGTTATTGATGTATAAAAAGATCCCACGGAGACGTAGAAGCCAACTCGCCAGGTATGTTGTCAAATATTGCCGCCGAAATGTTAGGTTGGGTTAGGTTAGGTTATATTACGTTATTGATGTATATAAAGGTCCCACGGAGACGTAGAGGCCAACTCGCCAGGAATGTTGTCAAATATTACCGCCGAGATGTTAGGTTGGGTTAGGTTAGGTTATATTACGTTATTGATGTATATAAAGGTCCCACGGAGACGCAGAGGCGAACTCGCCAGGAATGTTGTCAAATATTACCGCCGAGATGTTAGGTTAGGTTAGGTTACGTTATATTACGTTATTGATGTTTATGAAGGTCAAACGGAGACGTAGAGGCCAACTCGCCAGGAATGATGTCAAATATTACCGCCGAAATGTTAGGTTGGGTTACGTTAGGCTATATTACGTTATTGATGTATATAAATGTCCCGCGGAGACGGAGAAGCCAACTCGCCAGGAATGTTGTCAAATATTACCGCCGAGATGTTAGGTTGGGTTAGGTTAGGTTATATTACGTTATTGATGTATATAAATGTCCCGCGGAGACGGAGAAGCCAACTCGCCAGGAATGTTGTCAAATATTACCGCAGAGATCATAGGTTGGGTTAGGTTACGTTATATTACGTTATTGATGTTTATGAAGGTCAAACGGAGACGTAGAGGACAACTCGCCAGGAATGATGTCAAATATTACCGCCGAAATGTTAGGTTGGGTTAGGTTAGGCTATATTACGTTATTGATGTATATTAAGGTCCCACGCAGACGTAGAGGCCAAATCGCCAGGAATGTTTACAAATATTACCGCCGAGATGTTAGGTTGGCTTAGGTTAGGTTATATTACGTTATTGGTGTATATAAATGTCCCGCGGAGACGGAGAAACCAACTCGCCAGGAATGTTGTCAAATATTACCGCCGAGATGTTAGGTTGGGTTTGGTTAGGTTATATTACGTTATTGATGTATATAAAGGTCCCACGAAGACGTAGAGGCCAACTCGACAGGTATGTTTTCAAATATTACCGCCGAGATGTTAGGCTGGGTTAGGTTAGGTTATAATACGTTATTGATGTATAAAAAGATCCCACGGAGACGGAGAAACCAACTCGACAGGAATGTTGCCTAATATTACCGCCGAGATGTTAGGTTGGGTTAGGTTAGGTTATACTACGTTATTGATGTATATAAAGGTCCCACGGAGACGTAGAGGCCAACTCGCCAGAAGTGTTGTCAAATATTACCGCCGAGATGATAGGTTGGGTTAGGTTACGTTATATTACGTTATTGATGTTTATGAAGGTCAAACGGAGACGTAGGGGACAACTCGCCAGGAATGATGTCAAATATTACCGCCGAAATGTTAGGTTGGGTTAGGTTAGGTTATATCACGTTATAGATGTATATAAAGGTCCCGCGGAGACGTAGAGGCCAACAAGCTAGGAATGAGATCAAATATTACCGCGGAGATGTTAGGTTTGGTTAGGTTAGGCTATATTACGTTATTGATGTATATGAAGGTCCCACGGAGACGTAGATGCCAAATCGCCATGTATGTTTTCAAATATTACCGCCGAGATGTTAGGTTGGGTTAGCCTAGGTTATATTACGTTATTGATGTATATAAAGGTCCCACGGAGACGTAGAGGCCAACTCGCCAGGTATGTTTTCAAATACTACCGCCGAGATTGTAGGTTGGGTTAGGTTAGGTTCAATTACGTTATTGATGTATATGAAGGTCAAACGGAGACGTAGAGGCGAACTCGCCAGGAATGTTGTCAAATATTACCGCCGAGATGATAGGTTGGGTTAGGTTACGTTATATTACGTTATTGATGTTTATGAAGGTCAAACGGAGACGTAGGGGACAACTCGCCAGGAATGATGTCAAATATTACCGCCGAAATGTTAGGTTGGGTTAGGTTAGGTTATATCACGTTATAGATGTATATAAAGGTCCCGCGGAGACGTAGAGGCCAACAAGCTAGGAATGTGATCAAATATTACCGCGGAGATGTTAGGTTGGGTTAGGTTAGGTTATATTACGTTATTGATGTATATAAAGGTCCCACGGAGACGTAGGGGCCAACTCGCCAGGAATGTTGTCAAATATTACCGCCGAGATGATAGGTTGGGTTAGGTTGCGTTATATTACGTTATTGACGTTTATGAAGGTCAAACGGAGACGTAGAGGCCAACTCGCCAGGAATGATGTCAAATAATACCGCCGAGATTTTAGGTTGGGTTAGGTTAGGTTAAATTACGTTATTGATGTATATGAAGTTCCCACGGAGACGTAGAGGTGAACTCGCCAGGAACGTTGTCAAATATTACCGCCGAGATGATAGGTTGGGTTAGGTTAGGTTATATTGCGTTATTGATGTCTATGAAGGTCAAACGGAGACGTAGAGGACAACTCGCCAGGTATGTTTTCAAATATTACCGCCGAGATTGTAGGTTGGGTTAGGTTAGGTTCAATTACGTTATGGATGTATATGAAGGTCAAACGGAGACGTAGAGGCCAACTCGCCAGGAATGTTGCCAAATATTACCGCAGAGATGATAGGTTGGGTTAGGTTACGTTATATTACGTTATTGATGTTTATGAAGGTCAAACGGAGACGTAGAGGACAACTCGCCAGGAATGATGTCAAATATTACCGCCGAAATGTTAGGTTGGGTTAGGTTAGGCTATATTACGTTATTGATGTATATTAAGGTCCCACGCAGACGTAGAGGCCAACTCGCCAGGAATGTTTTCAAATATCACCGCCGAGATGTTAGCTTGGCTTAGGTTAGGTTATATTACGTTATTGGTGTATATAAATGTCCCGCGGAGACGGAGAAGCCAACTCGCCAGGAATGTTGTCAAATATTACCGCCGAGATGATAGGTTGGGTTAGGTTACGTTATATTACGTTATTGATGTTTATGAAGGTCAAACGGAGACGTAGGGGACAACTCGCCAGGAATGATGTCAAATATTACCGCAGAAATGTTAGGTTGGGTTAGGTTAGGTTATATCACGTTATAGATGTATATAAATGTCCCGCGGAGACGTAGAGTCCAACAAGCTAGGAATGTGATCAAATATTACCGCGGAGATGTTAGGCTGGGTTAGGTTAGGTTATATTACGTTATTGATGTATAAAAAGATCCCACGGAGACGTAGAAGCCAACTCGCCAGGTATGTTGTCAAATATTGCCGCCGAAATGTTAGGTTGGGTTAGGTTAGGTTATATTACGTTATTGATGTATATAAAGGTCCCACGGAGACGTAGAGGCCAACTCGCCAGGAATGTTGTCAAATATTACCGCCGAGATGTTAGGTTGGGTTAGGTTAGGTTATATTACGTTATTGATGTATATAAAGGTCCCACGGAGACGCAGAGGCGAACTCGCCAGGAATGTTGTCAAATATTACCGCCGAGATGTTAGGTTAGGTTAGGTTACGTTATATTACGTTATTGATGTTTATGAAGGTCAAACGGAGACGTAGAGGCCAACTCGCCAGGAATGATGTCAAATATTACCGCCGAAATGTTAGGTTGGGTTACGTTAGGCTATATTACGTTATTGATGTATATAAATGTCCCGCGGAGACGGAGAAGCCAACTCGCCAGGAATGTTGTCAAATATTACCGCCGAGATGTTAGGTTGGGTTAGGTTAGGTTATATTACGTTATTGATGTATATAAATGTCCCGCGGAGACGGAGAAGCCAACTCGCCAGGAATGTTGTCAAATATTACCGCAGAGATCATAGGTTGGGTTAGGTTACGTTATATTACGTTATTGATGTTTATGAAGGTCAAACGGAGACGTAGAGGACAACTCGCCAGGAATGATGTCAAATATTACCGCCGAAATGTTAGGTTGGGTTAGGTTAGGCTATATTACGTTATTGATGTATATTAAGGTCCCACGCAGACGTAGAGGCCAAATCGCCAGGAATGTTTACAAATATTACCGCCGAGATGTTAGGTTGGCTTAGGTTAGGTTATATTACGTTATTGGTGTATATAAATGTCCCGCGGAGACGGAGAAACCAACTCGCCAGGAATGTTGTCAAATATTACCGCCGAGATGTTAGGTTGGGTTTGGTTAGGTTATATTACGTTATTGATGTATATAAAGGTCCCACGAAGACGTAGAGGCCAACTCGACAGGTATGTTTTCAAATATTACCGCCGAGATGTTAGGCTGGGTTAGGTTAGGTTATAATACGTTATTGATGTATAAAAAGATCCCACGGAGACGGAGAAACCAACTCGACAGGAATGTTGCCTAATATTACCGCCGAGATGTTAGGTTGGGTTAGGTTAGGTTATACTACGTTATTGATGTATATAAAGGTCCCACGGAGACGTAGAGGCCAACTCGCCAGAAGTGTTGTCAAATATTACCGCCGAGATGATAGGTTGGGTTAGGTTACGTTATATTACGTTATTGATGTTTATGAAGGTCAAACGGAGACGTAGGGGACAACTCGCCAGGAATGATGTCAAATATTACCGCCGAAATGTTAGGTTGGGTTAGGTTAGGTTATATCACGTTATAGATGTATATAAAGGTCCCGCGGAGACGTAGAGGCCAACAAGCTAGGAATGAGATCAAATATTACCGCGGAGATGTTAGGTTTGGTTAGGTTAGGCTATATTACGTTATTGATGTATATGAAGGTCCCACGGAGACGTAGATGCCAAATCGCCATGTATGTTTTCAAATATTACCGCCGAGATGTTAGGTTGGGTTAGCCTAGGTTATATTACGTTATTGATGTATATAAAGGTCCCACGGAGACGTAGAGGCCAACTCGCCAGGTATGTTTTCAAATACTACCGCCGAGATTGTAGGTTGGGTTAGGTTAGGTTCAATTACGTTATTGATGTATATGAAGGTCAAACGGAGACGTAGAGGCCAACTCGCCAGGAATGTTGCCAAATATTACCGCTGAGATGTTAGATTGGGTTAGGTTAGGTTATATGACGTTATTGATGTATATAAAGGTCCAACGGAGACGTAGAGGCCAACTCGCCTGGAATGTTGTCAAATATTACCGCAGAGATGATAGGTTGGGTTAGGTTACGTTATGTTACGTTATTGATGTTTATGAAGGTCAAACGGAGACGTAGAGGACAACTCGCCAGGAATGATGTCAAATATTACCGCCGAAATGTTAGGTTGGGTTAGGTTAGGCTATATTACGTTATTGATGTATATTAAGGTCCCACGCAGACGTAGAGGCCAAATCGCCAGGAATGTTTACAAATATTACCGCCGAGATGTTAGGTTGGCTTAGGTTAGGTTATATTACGTTATTGGTGTATATAAATGTCCCGCGGAGACGGAGAAACCAACTCGCCAGGAATGTTGTCTAATATTACTGCCGAGATGTTCGGTTGGGTTAGGTTAGGATATGTTACATTATTGATGTATATAAAGGTCCCACGGAGACGTAGAGGCCAACTCGCCAGAAGTGTTGTCAAATATTACAGCCGAGATGATAGGTTGGGTTAGGTTACGTTATATTACGTTATTGATGTTTATGAAGGTCAAACGGAGACGTAGGGGACAACTCGCCAGGAATGATGTCAAATATTACCGCAGAAATGTTAGGTTGGGTTAGGTTAGGTTATATCACGTTATAGATGTACATAAATGTCCCGCGGAGACGTAGAGGCCAACAAGCTAGGAATGTGATCAAATATTACCGCGGAGATGTTAGGCTGGGTTAGGTTAGGTTATATTACGTTATTGATGTATAAAAAGATCCCACGGAGACGGAGAAGCCAACTCGCCAGGAATGTTTTCAAACATTACCGCCGAGATGTTAGGTTGGGTTAGGTTAGGTTATATTTCGTTATTGATGTATATGAAGGTCCCACGGAGACGTAGAGGCCAACTCGCCAGGAATGTTGTCAAATATTACCGCCGAGATGTTAGGTTGGGTTAGGTTAGGTTATATTACGTTATTGATGTATATAAAGGTCCCACGGAGACGCAGAGGCGAACTCGCCAGGAATGTTGTCAAATATTACCGCCGAGATGTTAGGTTGGGTTAGGTTAGGTTATATTACGTTATTGATGTATATAAAGGTCCCACGGAGACGTAGAGGCCAACTCGCCAGGAATGATGTCAAATATTACCGCCGAAATGTTAGGTTGGGTTAGGTTAGGCTATATTACGTTATTGATGTATATGAAGGTCCCACGGAGACGTAGATGCCAAATCGCCATGAATGTTTTCAAATATTACCGCCGAGATGTCAGGTTGGGTTAGCCTAGGTTATATTACGTTATTGATGTATATAAAGGTCCCACGGAGACGTAGAGGCCAACTCGCCAGGTATGTTTTCAAATATTACCGCCGAGATTGTAGGTTGGGTTAGGCTAGGTTCAATTACGTTATTGATGTATATAAATGTCCCGCGGAGACGGAGAAGCCAACTCGCCAGGAATGTTGTCAAATATTACCGCCGAGATGTTAGGTTGGGTTAGGTTAGGTTATATTACGTTATTGATGTATATAAATGTCCCGCGGAGACGGAGAAGCCAACTCGCCAGGAATGTTGTCAAATATTACCGCCGAGATGTTAGGCTGGGTTAGGTTAGGTTATATTACGTTATTGATGTATAAAAAGATCCCACGGGGACGGAGAAACCAACTCGACAGGAATGTTGTCTAATATTACCGCGGAGATGTTAGGCTGGGTTAGGTTAGGTTATATTACGTTATTGATGTATAAAAAGATCCCACGGAGACGTAGAGGCCAACTCGCCAGGTATGTTGTCAAATATTACCGCCGAAATGTTAGGTTGGGTTAGGTTAGGCTATATTACGTTATTGATGTATATGAAGGTCCCACGGAGACGTAGATGCCAAATCGCCATGAATGTTTTCAAATATTACCGCCGAGATGTCAGGTTGGGTTAGCCTAGGTTATATTACGTTATTGATGTATATAAAGGTCCCACGGAGACGTAGAGGCCAACTCGCCAGGTATGTTTTCAAATATTACCGCCGAGATTGTAGGTTGGGTTAGGCTAGGTTCAATTACGTTATTGATGTATATAAATGTCCCGCGGAGACGGAGAAGCCAACTCGCCAGGAATGTTGTCAAATATTACCGCCGAGATGTTAGGTTGGGTTAGGTTAGGTTATATTACGTTATTGATGTATATAAATGTCCCGCGGAGACGGAGAAGCCAACTCGCCAGGAATGTTGTCAAATATTACCGCCGAGATGTTAGGCTGGGTTAGGTTAGGTTATATTACGTTATTGATGTATAAAAAGATCCCACGGGGACGGAGAAACCAACTCGACAGGAATGTTGTCTAATATTACCGCGGAGATGTTAGGCTGGGTTAGGTTAGGTTATATTACGTTATTGATGTATAAAAAGATCCCACGGAGACGTAGAGGCCAACTCGCCAGGTATGTTGTCAAATATTACCGCCGAAATGTTAGGTTGGGTTAGGTTAGGTTATATTACGTTATTGATGTATATAAAGGTCCCACGGAGACGTAGAGGCCAACTCGCCAGGAATGTTGTCAAATATTACCGCCGAGATGTTAGGTTGGGTTAGGTTAGGTTATATTACGTTATTGATGTATATAAAGGTCCCACGGAGACGCAGAGGCGAACTCGCCAGGAATGTTACCAAATATTACCGCTGAGATGTTAGGTTGGGTTAGGTTAGGTTATATTACGTTATTGATGTATATAAAGGTCCCACGGAGACGTAGAGGCCAACTCGCCAGAAGTGTTGTCAAATATTACCGCCGAGATTTTATGTTGGGTTAGGTTAGGTTAAATTACGTTATTGATGTATATGAAGGTCCCACGGAGACGTAGAGGTGAACTCGCCAGGAATGTTGTCAAATATTACCGCCGAGATGATAGGTTGGGTTAGGTTAGGTTATATTGCGTTATTGATGTTTATGAAGGTCAAACGGAGACGTAGAGGACAACTCGCCAGGAATGATGTCAAATATTACCGCCGAAATGTTAGGTTGGGTTAGGTTAGGCTATATTACGTTATTGATGTATATTAAGGTCCCACGCAGACGTAGAGGCCAACTCGCCAGGAATGTTTTCAAATATTACCGCCGAGATGTTAGGTTGGGTTAGGTTAGGTTATATTACGTTATTGATGTACATAAATGTCCCGCGAAGACGGAGAAGCCAACTCGCCAGGAATGTTGTCAAATATTACCGCCGAGATGTTAGGTTGGGTTTGGTTAGATTATATTACGTTATTGATGTATATAAAGCTCCCACGGAGACGTAGAGGCCAATTCGCCAGGTATGTTTTCAAATATTACCGCCGAGATGTTAGGTTGGGTTAGGTTAGGTTATATTACGTTATTGATGTATAAAAAGATCCCACGGAGACGGAGAAACCAACTCGACAGGAATGTTGTCTAATATTACTGCCGAGATGTTAGGTTGGGTTAGGTTAGGTTATATTACGGTATTGATGTATATAAAGGTCCCACGGAGACGCAGAGGCGAACTCGCCAGGAATGTTGTCAAATATTACCGCCGAGATGTTAATTTGGGTTAGGTTAGGTTATATTACGTTATTGATGTATATAAAGGTCCCACGGAGACGTAGAGGCCAACTCGCCAGGAATGTTTTCAAATATTACAGCCGAGATGTTAGGTTGGGTTAGGTTAGGTTATATTACGTTATTGATGTATATAAAGGTCCCACGGAGACGTAGAGGCCAACTCGCCAGGAATGTTGTCAAATATTACCGCCGAGATGATAGGTTGGGTTAGGTTGCGTTATATTACGTTATTGACGTTTATGAAGGTCAAACGGAGACGTAGAGGCCAACTCGCCAGGAATGATGTCAAATAATACCGCCGAGATTTTAGGTTGGGTTAGGTTAGGTTAAATTACGTTATTGATGTATATGAAGGTCCCACGGAGACGTAGAGGTGAACTCGCCAGGAATGTTGTCAAATATTACCGCCGAGATGATAGGTTGGGTTAGGTTAGGTTATATTGCGTTATTGATGTTTATGAAGGTCAAACGGAGACGTAGAGGACAACTCGCCAGGAATGATGTCAAATATTACCGCCGAGATGTTAGGTTGTGTTAGGTTAGGCTATATTACGTTATTGATGTATATTAAGGTCCCACGCAGACGTAGAGGCCAACTCGCCAGGAATGTTTTCAAATATTACCGCCGAGATGTTAGGTTGGGTTAGGTTAGGCTATATTACGTTATTGATGTATATTAAGGTCCCACGCAGACGTAGAGGCCAACTCGCCAGAAGTGTTGTCAAATATTACCGCCGAGATGATAGGTTGGGTTAGGTTACGTTATATTACGTTATTGATGTTTATGAAGGTCAAACGGAGACGTAGGGGACAACTCGCCAGGAATGATGTCAAATATTACCGCCGAAATGTTAGGTTGGGTTAGGTTAGGTTATATCACGTTATAGATGTATATAAAGGTCCCGCGGAGACGTAGAGGCCAACAAGCTAGGAATGTGATCAAATATTACCGCGGAGATGTTAGGTTGGGTTAGGTTAGGTTATATTACGTTATTGATGTATATAAAGGTCCCACGGAGACGTAGAGGCCAACTCGCCAGGAATGTTGTCAAATATTACCGCCGAGATGATAGGTTGGGTTAGGTTGCGTTATATTACGTTATTGACGTTTATGAAGGTCAAACGGAGACGTAGAGGCCAACTCGCCAGGAATGATGTCAAATAATACCGCCGAGATTTTAGGTTGGGTTAGGTTAGGTTAAATTACGTTATTGATGTATATGAAGTTCCCACGGAGACGTAGAGGTGAACTCGCCAGGAACGTTGTCAAATATTACCGCCGAGATGATAGGTTGGGTTAGGTTAGGTTATATTGCGTTATTGATGTTTATGAAGGTCAAACGGAGACGTAGAGGACAACTCGCCAGGTATGTTTTCAAATATTACCGCCGAGATTGTAGGTTGGGTTAGGTTAGGTTCAATTACGTTATGGATGTATATGAAGGTCAAACGGAGACGTAGAGGCCAACTCGCCAGGAATGTTGCCAAATATTACCGCAGAGATGATAGGTTGGGTTAGGTTACGTTATATTACGTTATTGATGTTTATGAAGGTCAAACGGAGACGTAGAGGACAACTCGCCAGGAATGATGTCAAATATTACCGCCGAAATGTTAGGTTGGGTTAGGTTAGGCTATATTACGTTATTGATGTATATTAAGGTCCCACGCAGACGTAGAGGCCAACTCGCCAGGAATGTTTTCAAATATTACCGCCGAGATGTTAGCTTGGCTTAGGTTAGGTTATATTACGTTATTGGTGTATATAAATGTCCCGCGGAGACGGAGAAGCCAACTCGCCAGGAATGTTGTCAAATATTACCGCCGAGATGATAGGTTGGGTTAGGTTACGTTATATTGCGTTATTGATGTTTATGAAGGTCAAACGGAGACGTAGGGGACAACTCGCCAGGAATGATGTCAAATATTACCGCAGAAATGTTAGGTTGGGTTAGGTTAGGTTATATCACGTTATAGATGTATATAAATGTCCCGCGGAGACGTAGAGTCCAACAAGCTAGGAATGTGTTCAAATATTACCGCGGAGATGTTAGGCTGGGTTAGGTTAGGTTATATTACGTTATTGATGTATAAAAAGATCCCACGGAGACGTAGAAGCCAACTCGCCAGGTATGTTGTCAAATATTGCCGCCGAAATGTTAGGTTGGGTTAGGTTAGGTTATATTACGTTATTGATGTATATAAAGGTCCCACGGAGACGTAGAGGCCAACTCGCCAGGAATGTTGTCAAATATTACCGCCGAGATGGTAGGTTGGGTTAGGTTAGGTTATATTACGTTATTGATGTATATAAAGGTCCCACGGAGACGCAGAGGCGAACTCGCCAGGAATGTTGTCAAATATTACCGCCGAGATGTTAGGTTGGGTTAGGTTAGGTTATATTACGGTATTGATGTATATAAAGGTCCCATGGAGACGCAGAGGCGAACTCGCCAGGAATGTTGTCAAATATTACCGCCGAGATGTTAATTGGGTTAGGTTAGGTTATATTACGTTATTGATGTATATAAAGGTCCCACGGAGACGTAGAGGCCAACTCGCCAGGAATGTTTTCAAATATTACCGCCGAGATGTTAGGTTGGGTTAGGTTAGGTTATATTACGTTATTGATGTATATAAAGGTCCCACGGAGACGTAGAGGCCAACTCGCCAGGAATGTTGTCAAATATTACCGCCGAGATGATAGGTTGGGTTAGGTTGCGTTATATTACGTTATTGACGTTTATGAAGGTCAAACGGAGACGTAGAGGCCAACTCGCCAGGAATGATGTCAAATAATACCGCCGAGATTTTACGTTGGGTTAGGTTAGGTTAAATTACGTTATTGATGTATATGAAGGTCCCACGGAGACGTAGAGGTGAACTCGCCAGGAATGTTGTCAAATATTACCGCCGAGATGATAGGTTGGGTTAGGTTAGGTTATATTGCGTTATTGATGTTTATGAAGGTCAAACGGAGACGTAGAGGACAACTCGCCAGGAATGATGTCAAATATTACCGCCGAAATGTTAGGTTGGGTTAGGTTAGGCTATATTACGTTATTGATGTATATTAAGGTCCCACGCAGACGTAGAGGCCAACTCGCCAGGAATGTTTTCAAATATTACCGCCGAGATGTTAGGTTGGGTTAGGTTAGGTTATATTACGTTTTTGATGTATATAAATGTCCCGCGAAGACGGAGAAGCCAACTCGCCAGGAATGTTGTCAAATATTACCGCCGAGATGTTAGGTTGGGTTTGGTTAGATTATATTACGTTATTGATGTATATAAAGGTCCCACGGAGACGTAGAGGCCAATTCGCCAGGAATGTTGCCAAATATTACCGCTGAGATGTTAGATTGGGTTAGGTTAGGTTATATTACGTTATTGATGTATAAAAAGATCCCACGGAGACGGAGAAACCAATTCGACAGGAATGTTGCCTAATATTACCGCCGAGATGTTAGGTTGGGTTAGGTTAGGTTATATTACGTTATTGATGTATATAAAGGTCCCACGGAGACGTAGAGGCCAACTCGCCAGAAGTGTTGTCAAATATTACCGCCGAGATGATAGGTTGGGTTAGGTTACGTTATATTACGTTATTGATGTTTATGAAGGTCAAACGGAGACGTAGGGGACAACTCGCCAGGAATGATGTCAAATATTACCGCCGAGATGTTAGGTTGGCTTAGGTTAGGTTATATTACGTTATTGGTGTATATAAATGTCCCGCGGAGACGGAGAAACCAACTCGCCAGGAATGTTGTCAAATATTACCGCCGAGATGTTAGGTTGGGTTTGGTTAGGTTATATTACGTTATTGATGTATATAAAGGTCCCACGAAGACGTAGAGGCCAACTCGCCAGGTATGTTTTCAAATATTACCGCCGAGATGTTAGGCTGGGTTAGGTTAGGTTATATTACGTTATTGATGTATAAAAAGATCCCACGGAGACGGAGAAACCAACTCGACAGGAATGTTGCCTAATATTACCGCCGAGATGTTAGGTTGGGTTAGGTTAGGTTATATTACGTTATTGATGTATATAAAGGTCCCACGGAGACGTAGAGGCCAACTCGCCAGAAGTGTTGTCAAATATTACCGCCGAGATGATAGGTTGGGTTAGGTTACGTTATATTACGTTATTGATGTTTATGAAGGTCAAACGGAGACGTAGGGGACAACTCGCCAGGAATGATGTCAAATATTACCGCCGAGATGTTAGGTTGGGTTAGGTTAGGTTATATCACGTTATAGATGTATATAAAGGTCCCGCGGAGACGTAGAGGCCAACAAGCTAGGAATGTGATCAAATATTACCGCGGAGATGTTAGGTTGGATTAGGTTAGGTTATATTACGTTATTGATGTATATAAAGGTCCCACGGAGACGTAGAGGCCAACTCGCCAGGAATGTTGTCAAATATTACCGCCGAGATGATAGGTTGGATTAGGTTGCGTTATATTACGTTATTGACGTTTATGAAGGTCAAACGGAGACGTAGAGGCCAACTCGCCAGGAATGATGTCAAATAATACCGCCGAGATTTTAGGTTGGGTTAGGTTAGGTTAAATTACGTTATTGATGTATATGAAGTTCCCACGGAGACGTAGAGGTGAACTCGCCAGGAACGTTGTCAAATATTACCGCCGAGATGATAGGTTGGGTTAGGTTAGGTTATATTGCGTTATTGATGTTTATGAAGGTCAAACGGAGACGTAGAGGACAACTCGCCAGGAATGATGTCAAATATTACCGCCGAAATGTTAGGTTGGGTTAGGTTAGGCTATATTACGTTATTGATGTATATTAAGGTCCCACGCAGACGTAGAGGCCAACTCGCCAGGAATGTTTTCAAATATTACCGCCGAGATGTTAGCTTGGCTTAGGTTAGGTTATATTACGTTATTGGTGTATATAAATGTCCCGCGGAGACGGAGAAGCCAACTCGCCAGGAATGTTGTCAAATATTACCGCCGAGATGATAGGTTGGGTTAGGTTACGTTATATTACGTTATTGATGTTTATGAAGGTCAAACGGAGACGTAGGGGACAACTCGCCAGGAATGATGTCAAATATTACCGCAGAAATGTTAGGTTGGGTTAGGTTAGGTTATATCACGTTATAGATGTATATAAATGTCCCGCGGAGACGTAGAGTCCAACAAGCTAGGAATGTGATCAAATATTACCGCGGAGATGTTAGGCTGGGTTAGGTTAGGTTATATTACGTTATTGATGTATAAAAAGATCCCACGGAGACGTAGAAGCCAACTCGCCAGGTATGTTGTCAAATATTGCCGCCGAAATGTTAGGTTGGGTTAGGTTAGGTTATATTACGTTATTGATGTATATAAAGGTCCCACGGAGACGTAGAGGCGAACTCGCCAGGAATGTTGTCAAATATTACCGCCCAGATGTTAGGTTGGGTTAGGTTAGGTTATATTACGGTATTGATGTATATAAAGGTCCCACGGAGACGCAGAGGCGAACTCGCCAGGAATGTTGTCAAATATTACCGCCGAGATGTTAATTTGGGTTAGGTTAGGTTATATTACGTTATTGATGTATATAAAGGTCCCACGGAGACGTAGAGGCCAACTCGCCAGGAATGTTTTCAAATATTACCGCCGAGATGTTAGGTTGGGTTAGGTTAGGTTATATTACGTTATTGATGTATATAAAGGTCCCACGGAGACGTAGAGGCCAACTCGCCAGGAATGTTGTCAAATATTACCGCCGAGATGATAGGTTGGGTTAGGTTGCGTTATATTACGTTATTGACGTTTATGAAGGTCAAACGGAGACGTAGAGGCCAACTCGCCAGGAATGATGTCAAATAATACCGCCGAGATTTTAGGTTGGGTTAGGTTAGGTTAAATTACGTTATTGATGTATATGAAGGTCCCACGGAGACGTAGAGGTGAACTCGCCAGGAATGTTGTCAAATATTACCGCCGAGATGATAGGTTGGGTTAGGTTAGGTTATATTGCGTTATTGATGTTTATGAAGGTCAAACGGAGACGTAGAGGACAACTCGCCAGGAATGATGTCAAATATTACCGCCGAAATGTTAGGTTGGGTTAGGTTAGGCTATATTACGTTATTGATGTATATTAAGGTCCCACGCAGACGTAGAGGCCAACTCGCCAGGAATGTTTTCAAATATTACCGCCGAGATGTTAGGTTGGGTTAGGTTAGGTTATATTACGTTTTTGATGTATATAAATGTCCCGCGAAGACGGAGAAGCCAACTCGCCAGGAATGTTGTCAAATATTACCGCCGAGATGTTAGGTTGGGTTTGGTTAGATTATATTACGTTATTGATGTATATAAAGGTCCCACGGAGACGTAGAGGCCAATTCGCCAGGAATGTTGCCAAATATTACCGCTGAGATGTTAGATTGGGTTAGGTTAGGTTATATTACGTTATTGATGTATATAGAGGTCCAACGAAGACGTAGAGGCCAACTCGCCAGGAATGTTGTCAAATATTACCGCAGAGATGATAGGTTGGGTTAGGTTACGTTATATTACGTTATTGATGTTTATGAAGGTCAAACGGAGACGTAGAGGCCAACTCGCCAGGAATGATGTCAAATATTACCGCCGAAATGTTAGGTTGGGTTACGTTAGGCTATATTACGTTATTGATGTATATAAATGTCCCGCGGAGACGGAGAAGCCAACTCGCCAGGAATGTTGTCAAATATTACCGCCGAGATGTTAGGTTGGGTTAGGTTAGGTTATATTACGTTATTGATGTATATAAATGTCCCGCGGAGACGGAGAAGCCAACTCGCCAGGAATGTTGTCAAATATTACCGCCGAGATGTTAGGTTGGGTTAGGTTAGGTTATATTACGTTATTGATGTATATAAATGTCCCGCGGAGACGGAGAAGCCAACTCGCCAGGAATGTTGTCAAATATTACCGCCGAGATGTTAGGCTGGCTTAGGTTAGGTTATATTACGTTATTGATGTATAAAAAGATCCCACGGAGACGGAGAAACCAACTCGACAGGAATGTTGTCTAATATTACTGCCGATATGTTAGGTTGGGTTAGGTTAGGTTATATTACGTTATTGATGTATATAAAGGTCCCACGGAGACGTAGAGGCCAACTCGCCAGAAGTGTTGTCAAATATTACCGCCGAGATGATAGGTTGGGTTAGGTTACGTTATATTACGTTATTGATGTTTATGAAGGTCAAACGGAGACGTAGGGGACAACTCGCCAGGAATGATGTCAAATATTACCGCCGAAATGTTAGGTTGGGTTAGGTTAGGCTATATTACGTTATTGATGTATATGAAGGACTCACGGAGACGTAGATGCCAAATCGCCATGAATGTTTTCAAATATTACCGTCGAGATGTTAGGTTGGGTTAGCCTAGGTTATATTACGTTATTGATGTATATAAAGGTCCCGCGGAGACGTAGATCCCAACTCGCCAGGTATGTTTTCAAATATTACCGCCGAGATTGTAGGTCGGGTTAGGTTTGGTTCAATTACGTTATTGATGTATATGAAGGTCCCACGGAGACGTAGAGACCAACTCGCCAGGTATGTTGTCAAATATTACCGCCGAGATGATAGGTTGGGTTAGGTTAGGTTATATTGCGTTACTGATGTTTATGAAGGTCAAACGGAGACGTAGAGGCCAACTCGCCAGGAATTTTGTCAAATATTACCGCCGAAATGTTAGGTTGGGTTAGGTTAGGCTATATTACGTTATTGATGTATATGAAGGTCCCACGGAGACGTAGATGCCAAATCGCCATGAATGTTTTCAAATATTACCGTCGAGAAGTTAGGTTGGGTTAGGTTAGGTTATATTACGTTATTGATGTATATAAAGGTCCCACGGATACGTAGAGGCCAACTCGCCAGGAACGTTGTCAAATATTACCGCCGAAATGTTAGGTTGGGTTAGGTTAGGCTATATTACGTTATTGATGTATATGAAGGTCCCACGGAGACGTAGATGCCAAATCGCCATGAATGTTTTCAAATATTACCGTCGAGATGATAGGTTGGGTTAGGTTAGGTTATATTGCGTTATTGATGTTTATGAAGGTCAAACGGAGACGTAGAGGCCAACTCGCCAGGAATGTTGCCAAATATTACCGCTGAGATGTTAGATTGGGTTAGGTTAGGTTATATGACGTTATTGATGTATATAAAGGTCCAACGGAGACGTAGAGGCCAACTCGCCAGGTATGTTGTCAAATATTACCGCAGAGATGATAGGTTGGTTTAGGTTACGTTATATTGCGTTATTGATGTTTATGAAGGTCAAACGGAGACGTAGAGGACAACTCGCCAGGAATGATGTCAAATATTACCGCGGAGATGTTAGGCTGGGTTAGGTTAGGCTATATTACGTTATTGATGTATAAAAAGATCCCACGGAGACGTAGAAGCCAACTCGCCAGGAATGTTGTCAAATATTACCGCCGAAATGTTAGGTTGGGTTACGTTAGGCTATATTACGTTATTGATGTATATAAATGTCCCGCGGAGACGGAGAAGCCAACTCGCCAGGAATGTTGTCAAATATTACCGCCGAGATGTTAGGTTGGGTTAGGTTAGGTTATATCACGTTATAGATGTATATAAAGGTCCCGCGGAGACGTAGAGGCCAACAAGCTAGGAATGAGATCAAATATTACCGCGGAGATGTTAGGTTTGGATAGGTTAGGCTATATTACGTTATTGATGTATATGAAGGTCCCACGGAGACGTAGATGCCAAATCGCCATGTATGTTTTCAAATATTACCGCCGAGATGTTAGGTTGGGTTAGCCTAGGTTATATTACGTTATTGATGTATATAAAGGTCCCACGGAGACGTAGAGGCCAACTCGCCAGGTATGTTTTCAAATACTACCGCCGAGATTGTAGGTTGGGTTAGGTTAGGTTCAATTACGTTATTGATGTATATGAAGGTCAAACGGAGACGTAGAGGCCAACTCGCCAGGAATGTTGCCAAATATTACCGCTGAGATGTTAGATTGGGTTAGGTTAGGTTATATGACGTTATTGATGTATATAAAGGTCCAACGGAGACGTAGAGGCCAACTCGCCAGGAATGTTGTCAAATATTACCGCAGAGATGATAGGTTGGGTTAGGTTACGTTATATTACGTTATTGATGTTTATGAAGGTCAAACGGAGACGTAGAGGACAACTCGCCAGGAATGATGTCAAATATTACCGCCGAAATGTTAGGTTGGGTTAGGTTAGGCTATATTACGTTATTGATGTATATTAAGGTCCCACGCAGACGTAGAGGCCAAATCGCCAGGAATGTTTACAAATATTACCGCCGAGATGTTAGGTTTGCTTAGGTTAGGTTATATTACGTTATTGGTGTATATAAATGTCCCGCGGAGACGGAGAAACCAACTCGCCAGGAATGTTGTCAAATATTACCGCCGAGATGTTAGGTTGGGTTTGGTTAGGTTATATTACGTTATTGATGTATATAAAGGTCCCACGAAGACGTAGAGGCCAACTCGCCAGGTATGTTTTCAAATATTACCGCCGAGATGTTAGGCTGGGTTAGGTTAGGTTATATTACGTTATTGATGTATAAAAAGATCCCACGGAGACGTAGAGGCCAACTCGCCAGAAGTGTTGTCAAATATTACCGCCGAGATGATAGGTTGGGTTAGGTTACGTTATATTACGTTATTGATGTTTATGAAGGTCAAACGGAGACGTAGGGGACAACTCGCCAGGAATGATGTCAAATATTACCGCCGAAATGTTAGGTTGGGTTAGGTTAGGTTATATCACGTTATAGATGTATATAAATGTCCCGCGGAGACGTAGAGGCCAACAAGCTAGGAATGAGATCAAATATTACCGCGGAGATGTTACGTTTGGTTAGGTTAGGCTATATTACGTTATTGATGTATATGAAGGTCCCACGGAGACGTAGATGCCAAATCGCCATGTATGTTTTCAAATATTACCGCCGAGATGTTAGGTTGGGTTAGCCTAGGTTATATTACGTTATTGATGTATATAAAGGTCCCACGGAGACGTAGAGGCCAACTCGCCAGGTATGTTTTCAAATACTACCGCCGAGATTGTAGGTTGGGTTAGGTTAGGTTCAATTACGTTATTGATGTACATGAAGGTCAAACGGAGACGTAGAGGCCAACTCGCCAGGAATGTTGCCAAATATTACCGCTGAGATGTTAGATTGTGTTAGGTTAGGTTATATGACGTTATTGATGTATATAAAGGTCCAACGGAGACGTAGAGGCCAACTCGCCAGGAATGTTGTCAATAATTACCGCAGAGATGATAGGTTGGGTTAGGTTACGTTATATTACGTTATTGATGTTTATGAAGGTCAAACGGAGACGTAGAGGACAACTCGCCAGGAATGATGTCAAATATTACCGCCGAAATGTTAGGTTGGGTTAGGTTAGGTTATATTACGTTATTGATGTATAAAAAGATCCCACGGAGACGGAGAAACCAACTCTACAGGAATGTTGTCTAATATTACTGCCGAGATGTTCGGTTGGGTTAGGTTAGGATATGTTACATTATTGATGTATATAAAGGTCCCACGGAGACGTAGAGGCCAACTCGCCAGAAGTGTTGTCAAATATTACAGCCGAGATGATAGGTTGGGTTAGGTTACGTTATATTACGTTATTGATGTTTATGAAGGTCAAACGGAGACGTAGAGGACAACTCGCCAGGAATGATGTCAAATATTACCGCGGAGATGTTAGGCTGGGTTAGGTTAGGCTATATTACGTTATTGATGTATAAAAAGATCCCACGGAGACGTAGAAGCCAACTCGCCAGGTATGTTGTCAAATATTGCCGCCGAAATGTTAGGTTGGGTTAGGTTAGGTTATATTACGTTATTGATGTATATAAAGGTCCCACGGAGACGTAGAGGCCAACAAGCTAGGAATGTGATCAAATATTACCGCGGAGATGTTAGGCTGGGTTAGGTTAGGTTATATTACGTTATTGATGTATAAAAAGATCCCACGGAGACGTAGAAGCCAACTCGCCAGGTATGTTATCAAATATTGCCGCCGAAATGTTAGGTTGGGTTAGGTTAGGTTATATTACGTTATTGATGTATATAAAGGTCCCACGGAGACGTAGAGGCCAACTCGCCAGGAATGTTGTCAAATATTACCGCCGAGATGTTAGGTTGGGTTAGGTTAGGTTATATTACGTTATTGATGTATATAAAGGTCCCACGGAGACGCAGAGGCGAACTCGCCAGGAATGTTGTCAAATATTACCGCCGAGATGTTAGGTTGGGTTAGGTTAGGTTATATTACGATATTGATGTATATAAAGGTTCCACGGAGACGTAGAGGCCAACTCGCTAGGAATGTGATCAAATATTACCGCGGAGATGTTAGGCTGGGTTAGGTTAGGTTATATTACGTTATTGATGTATAAAAAGATCCCACGGAGACGTAGAAGCCAACTCGCCAGGTATGTTATCAAATATTGCCGCCGAAATGTTAGGTTGGGTTAGGTTAGGTTATATTACGTTATTGATGTATATAAAGGTCCCACGGAGACGTAGAGGCCAACTCGCCAGGAATGTTGTCAAATATTACCGCCGAGATGTTAGGTTGGGTTAGGTTAGGTTATATTACGTTATTGATGTATATAAAGGTCCCACGGAGACGCAGAGGCGAACTCGCCAGGAATGTTGTCAAATATTACCGCCGAGATGTTAGGTTGGGTTAGGTTAGGTTATATTACGATATTGATGTATATAAAGGTCCCACGGAGACGTAGAGGCCAACTCGCTAGGAATGATGTCAAATATTACCGCCGAAATGTTAGGTTGGGTTAGGTTAGGCTATATTACGTTATTGATGTATATGAAGATCCCACGGAGACGTAGATGCCAAATCGCCATGAATGTTTTCAAATATTACCGCCGAGATGTCAGGTTGGGTTAGCCTAGGTTATATTACGTTATTGATGTATATAAAGGTCCCACGGAGACGTAGAGGCCAACTCGCCAGGTATGTTTTCAAATATTACCGCCGAGATTGTAGGTTGGGTTAGGCTAGGTTCAATTACGTTATTGATGTATATAAATGTCCCGCGGAGACGGAGAAGCCAACTCGCCAGGAATGTTGTCAAATATTACCGCCGAGATGTTAGGTTGGGTTAGGTTAGGTTATATTACGTTATTGATGTATATAAATGTCCCGCGGAGACGGAGAAGCCAACTCGCCAGGAATGTTGTCAAATATTACCGCCGAGATGTTAGGCTGGGTTAGGTTAGGTTATATTACGTTATTGATGTATAAAAAGATCCCACGGGGACGGAGAAACCAACTCGACAGGAATGTTGTCTAATATTACTGCCGAGATGTTAGGTTGGGTTAGGTTAGGTTATATTACGTTATTGATGTATATAAAGGTCCCACGGAGACGTAGAGTCCAACTCGCCAGAAGTGTTGTCAAATATTACCGCCGAGATGATAGGTTGGGTTAGGTTACGTTATATTACGTTATTGATGTTTATGAAGGTCAAACGGAGACGTAGGGGACAACTCGCCAGGAATGATGTCAAATATTACCGCCGAAATGTTAGGTTGGGTTAGGTTAGGTTATATCACGTTATAGATGTATATAAAGGTCCCGCGGAGACGTAGAGGCCAACAAGCTAGGAATGTGATCAAATATTACCGCGGAGATGTTAGGCTGGGTTAGGTTAGGTTATATTACGTTATTGATGTATAAAAAGATCCCACGGAGACGTAGAGGCCAACTCGCCAGGTATGTTGTCAAATATTACCGCCGAAATGTTAGGTTGGGTTAGGTTAGGTTATATTACGTTATTGATGTATATAAAGGTCCCACGGAGACGTAGAGGCCAACTCGCCAGGAATGTTGTCAAATATTACCGCCGAGATGTTAGGTTGGGTTAGGTTAGGTTATATTACGTTATTGATGTATATAAAGGTCCCACGGAGACGCAGAGGCGAACTCGCCAGGAATGTTGCCAAATATTACCGCTGAGATGTTAGGTTGGGTTAGGTTAGGTTATATTACGTTATTGATGTATATAAAGGTCCCACGGAGATGTAGAGGCCAACTCGCCAGAAGTGTTGTCAAATATTACCGCCGAGATGATAGGTTGGGTTAGGTTACGTTATATTACGTTATTGATGTTTATGAAGGTCAAACGGAGACGTAGAGGCCAACTCGCCAGGAATGATGTCAAATATTACCGCCGAAATGTTAGGTTGGATTACGTTAGGCTATATTACGTTATTGATGTTTATGAAGGTCAAACGGAGACGTAGAGGACAACTCGCCAGGAATGATGTCAAATATTACCGCCGAAGTGTTAGGTTGGGTTAGGTTAGGCTATATTACGTTATTGATGTATATTAAGGTCCCACGCAGACGTAGAGGCCAACTCGCCAGGAATGTTTTCAAATATTACCGCCGAGATGTTAGCTTGGCTTAGGTTAGGTTATATTACGTTATTGGTGTATATAAATGTCCCGCGGAGACGTAGAGGCCAACTCGCCAGGAATGTTGTCAAATATTACCGCCGAGATGATAGGTTGGGTTAGGTTGCGTTATATTACGTTATTGACGTTTATGAAGGTCAAACGGAGACGTAGATGCCAACTCGCCAGGAATGATGTCAAATAATACCGCCGAGATTTTATGTTGGGTTAGGTTAGGTTAAATTACGTTATTGATGTATATGAAGGTCCCACGGAGACGTAGAGGTGAACTCGCCAGGAATGTTGTCAAATATTACCGCCGAGATGATAGGTTGGGTTAGGTTCGGTTATATTGCGTTATTGATGTTTATGAAGGTCAAACGGAGACGTAGAGGACAACTCGCCAGGAATGATGTCAAATATTACCGCCGAAATGTTAGGTTGGGTTAGGTTAGGCTATATTACGTTATTGATGTATATTAAGGTCCCACGCAGACGTAGAGGCCAACTCGCCAGGAATGTTTTCAAATATTACCGCCGAGATGTTAGGTTGGGTTAGGTTAGGTTATATTACGTTATTGATGTACATAAATGTCCCGCGAAGACGGAGAAGCCAACTCGCCAGGAATGTTGTCAAATATTACCGCCGAGATGTTAGGTTGGGTTTGGTTAGATTATATTACGTTATTGATGTATATAAAGCTCCCACGGAGACGTAGAGGCCAATTCGCCAGGTATGTTTTCAAATATTACCGCCGAGATGTTAGGTTGGGTTAGGTTAGGTTATATTACGTTATTGATGTATAAAAAGATCCCACGGAGACGGAGAAACCAACTCGACAGGAATGTTGTCTAATATTACTGCCGAGATGTTAGGTTGGGTTAGGTTAGGTTATATTACGTTATTGATGTACATAAAGGTCCCACGGAGACGTAGAGGCCAACTCGCCAGAAGTGTTGTCAAATATTACCGCCGAGATGATAGGTTGGGTTATGTTACGTTATACTACGTTATTGATGTTTATGAAGGTCAAACGGAGACGTAGGGGACAACTCGCCAGGAATGATGTCAAATATTACCGCCGAAATGTTAGGTTGGGTTAGGTTAGGTTATATTACGTTATTGATGTATATAAAAGTCCCACGGAGACGTAGAGGCCAACTCGCCAGGAATGTTGTCAAATATTACCGCCGAGATGATAGGTTGGGTTAGGATGCATTATATTACGTTATTGACGTTTATGAAGGTCAAACGGAGACGTAGAGGCCAACTCGCCAGGAATGATGTCAAATAATACCGCCGAGATTTTATGTTGGGTTAGGTTAGGTTAAATTACGTTATTGATGTATATGAAGGTCCCACGGAGACGTAGAGGTGAACTCGCCAGGAATGTTGTCAAATATTACCGCCGAGATGATAGGTTGGGTTAGGTTAGGTTATATTGCGTTATTGATGTTTATGAAGGTCAAACGGAGACGTAGAGGACAACTCGCCAGGAATGATGTCAAATATTACCGCCGAAATGTTAGGTTGGGTTAGGTTAGGCTATATTACGTTATTGATGTATATTAAGGTCCCACGCAGACGTAGAGGCCAACTCGCCAGGAATGTTTTCAAATATTACCGCCGAGATGTTAGGTTGGGTTAGGTTAGGTTATATTACGTTATTGATGTACATAAATGTCCCGCGAAGACGGAGAAGCCAACTCGCCAGGAATGTTGTCAAATATTACCGCCGAGATGTTAGGTTGGGTTTGGTTAGATTATATTACGTTATTGATGTATATAAAGCTCCCACGGAGACGTAGAGGCCAATTCGCCAGGTATGTTTTCAAATATTACCGCCGAGATGTTAGGTTGGGTTAGGTTAGGTTATATTACGTTATTGATGTATAAAAAGATCCCACGGAGACGGAGAAACCAACTCGACAGGAATGTTGTCTAATATTACTGCCGAGATGTTAGGTTGGGTTAGGTTAGGTTATATTACGTTATTGATGTATATAAAGGTCCCACGGAGACGTAGAGGCCAACTCGCCAGAAGTGTTGTCAAATATTACCGCCGAGATGATAGGTTGGGTTAGGTTACGTTATACTACGTTATTGATGTTTATGAAGGTCAAACGGAGACGTAGGGGACAACTCGCCAGGAATGATGTCAAATATTACCGCCGAAATGTTAGGTTGGGTTAGGTTAGGTTATATTACGTTATTGATGTATATAAAGGTCCCACGGAGACGTAGAGGCCAACTCGCCAGGAATGTTGTCAAATATTACCGCCGAGATGATAGGTTGGGTTAGGTTGCATTATATTACGTTATTGACGTTTATGAAGGTCAAACGGAGACGTAGAGGCCAACTCGCCAGGAATGATGTCAAATAATACCGCCGAGATTTTATGTTGGGTTAGGTTAGGTTAAATTACGTTATTGATGTATATGAAGGTCCCACGGAGACGTAGAGGTGAACTCGCCAGGAATGTTGTCAAATATTACCGCCGAGATGATAGGTTGGGTTAGGTTAGGTTATATTGCGTTATTGATGTTTATGAAGGTCAAACGGAGACGTAGAGGACAACTCGCCAGGAATGATGTCAAATATTACCGCCGAAATGTTAGGTTGGGTTAGGTTAGGCTATATTACGTTATTGATGTATATTAAGGTCCCACGCAGACGTAGAGGCCAACTCGCCAGGAATGTTTTCAAATATTACCGCCGAGATGTTAGGTTGGGTTAGGTTAGGTTATATTACGTTATTGATGTACATAAATGTCCCGCGAAGACGGAGAAGCCAACTCGCCAGGAATGTTGTCAAATATTACCGCCGAGATGTTAGGTTGGGTTTGGTTAGATTATATTACGTTATTGATGTATATAAAGCTCCCACGGAGACGTAGAGGCCAATTCGCCAGGTATGTTTTCAAATATTACCGCCGAGATGTTAGGTTGGGTTAGGTTAGGTTATATTACGTTATTGATGTATATAAATGTCCCGCGGAGACGGAGAAGCCAACTCGCCAGGAATGTTGTCAGATATTACCGCCGAGATGTTCGGTTGGGTTAGGTTAGGATATGTTACATTATTGATGTATATAAAGGTCCCACGGAGACGTAGAGGACAACTTGCCAGAAGTGTTGTCAAATATTACAGCCGAGATGATAGGTTGGGTTAGGTTACGTTATATTACGTTATTGATGTTTATGAAGGTCAAACGGAGACGTAGGGGACAACTCGCCAGGAATGATGTCAAATATTACCGCAGAAATGTTAGGTTGGGTTAGGTTAGGTTATATCACGTTATAGATGTACATAAATGTCCCGCGGAGACCTAGAGGCCAACAAGCTAGGAATGTGATAAAATATTACCGCGGAGATGTTAGGCTGGGTTAGGTTAGGTTATATTACGTTATTGATGTATAAAAAGATCCCACGGAGACGGAGAAACCAACTCGACAGGAATGTTGTCTAATATTACTGCCGAGATGTTAGGTTGGGTTAGGTTAGGTTATATTACGTTATTGATGTATATAAAGGTCCCACGGAGACGTAGAGGCCAACTCGCCAGAAGTGTTGTCAAATATTACCGCCGAGATGATAGGTTGGGTTAGGTTACGTTATACTACGTTATTGATGTTTATGAAGGTCAAACGGAGACGTAGGGGACAACTCGCCAGGAATGATGTCAAATATTACCGCCGAAATGTTAGGTTGGGTTAGGTTAGGTTATATTACGTTATTGATGTATATAAAGGTCCCACGGAGACGTAGAGGCCAACTCGCCAGGAATGTTGTCAAATATTACCGCCGAGATGATAGGTTGGGTTAGGTTGCATTATATTACGTTATTGACGTTTATGAAGGTCAAACGGAGACGTAGAGGCCAACTCGCCAGGAATGATGTCAAATAATACCGCCGAGATTTTATGTTGGGTTAGGTTAGGTTAAATTACGTTATTGATGTATATGAAGGTCCCACGGAGACGTAGAGGTGAACTCGCCAGGAATGTTGTCAAATATTACCGCCGAGATGATAGGTTGGGTTAGGTTAGGTTATATTGCGTTATTGATGTTTATGAAGGTCAAACGGAGACGTAGAGGACAACTCGCCAGGAATGATGTCAAATATTACCGCCGAAATGTTAGGTTGGGTTAGGTTAGGCTATATTACGTTATTGATGTATATTAAGGTCCCACGCAGACGTAGAGGCCAACTCGCCAGGAATGTTTTCAAATATTACCGCCGAGATGTTAGCTTGGCTTAGGTTAGGTTATATTACGTTATTGGTGTATATAAATGTCCCGCGGAGACGGAGAAGCCAACTCGCCAGGAATGTTGTCAAATATTACCGCCGAGATGATAGGTTGGGTTAGGTTACGTTATATTACGTTATTGATGTTTATGAAGGTCAAACGGAGACGTAGGGGACAACTCGCCAGGAATGATGTCAAATATTACCGCAGAAATGTTAGGTTGGGTTAGGTTAGGTTATATCACGTTATAGATGTATATAAATGTCCCGCGGAGACGTAGAGGCCAACAAGCTAGGAATGTGATCAAATATTACCGCGGAGATGTTAGGCTGGGTTAGGTTAGGTTATATTACGTTAATGATGTATAAAAAGATCCCACGGAGACGTAGAGGCCAACTCGCCAGGTATGTTGTCAAATATTACCGCCGAAATGTTAGGTTGGGTGAGGTTAGGTTATATTACGTTATTGATGTATATAAAGGTCCCACGGAGACGTAGAGGCCAACTCGCCAGGAATGTTGTCAAATATTACCGCCGAGATGATAGGTTGGGTTAGGTTGCGTTATATTACGTTATTGACGTTTATGAAGGTCAAACGGAGACGTAGAGGCCAACTCGCCAGGAATGATGTCAAATAATACCGCCGAGATTTTATGTTGGGTTAGGTTAGGTTAAATTACGTTATTGATGTATATGAAGGTCCCACGGAGACGTAGAGGTGAACTCGCCAGGAATGTTGTCAAATATTACCGCCGAGATGATAGGTTGGGTTAGGTTCGGTTATATTGCGTTATTGATGTTTATGAAGGTCAAACGGAGACGTAGAGGACAACTCGCCAGGAATGATGTCAAATATTACCGCCGAAATGTTAGGTTGGGTTAGGTTAGGCTATATTACGTTATTGATGTATATTAAGGTCCCACGCAGACGTAGAGGCCAACTCGCCAGGAATGTTTTCAAATATTACCGCCGAGATGTTAGGTTGGGTTAGGTTAGGTTATATTACGTTATTGATGTACATAAATGTCCCGCGAAGACGGAGAAGCCAACTCGCCAGGAATGTTGTCAAATATTACCGACGAGATGTTAGGTTGGGTTTGGTTAGATTATATTACGTTATTGATGTATATAAAGCTCCCACGGAGACGTAGAGGCCAATTCGCCAGGTATGTTTTCAAATATTACCGCCGAGATGTTAGGTTGGGTTAGGTTAGGTTATATTACGTTATTGATGTATAAAAAGATCCCACGGAGACGGAGAAACCAACTCGACAGGAATGTTGTCTAATATTACTGCCGAGATGTTAGGTTGGGTTAGGTTAGGTTATATTACGTTATTGATGTATATAAAGGTCCCACGGAGACGTAGAGGCCAACTCGCCAGAAGTGTTGTCAAATATTACCGCCGAGATGATAGGTTGGGTTAGGTTGCGTTATACTACGTTATTGATGTTTATGAAGGTCAAACGGAGACGTAGGGGACAACTCGCCAGGAATGATGTCAAATATTACCGCCGAAATGTTAGGTTGGATTAGGTTAGGTTATATTACGTTATTGATGTATATAAAGGTCCCACGGAGACGTAGAGGCCAACTCGCCAGGAATGTTGTCAAATATTACCGCCGAGATGATAGGTTGGGTTAGGTTGCATTATATTACGTTATTGACGTTTATGAAGGTCAAACGGAGACGTAGAGGCCAACTCGCCAGGAATGATGTCAAATAATACCGCCGAGATTTTATGTTGGGTTAGGTTAGGTTAAATTACGTTATTGATGTATATGAAGGTCCCACGGAGACGTAGAGGCCAATTCGCCAGGTATGTTTTCAAATATTACCGCCGAGATGTTAGGTTGGGTTAGGTTAGGTTATATTACGTTATTGATGTATATAAATGTCCCGCGGAGACGGAGAAGCCAACTCGCCAGGAATGTTGTCAGATATTACCGCCGAGATGTTCGGTTGGGTTAGGTTAGGATATGTTACATTATTGATGTATATAAAGGTCCCACGGAGACGTAGAGGACAACTTGCCAGAAGTGTTGTCAAATATTACAGCCGAGATGATAGGTTGGGTTAGGTTACGTTATATTACGTTATTGATGTTTATGAAGGTCAAACGGAGACGTAGGGGACAACTCGCCAGGAATGATGTCAAATATTACCGCAGAAATGTTAGGTTGGGTTAGGTTAGGTTATATCACGTTATAGATGTACATAAATGTCCCGCGGAGACCTAGAGGCCAACAAGCTAGGAATGTGATAAAATATTACCGCGGAGATGTTAGGCTGGGTTAGGTTAGGTTATATTACGTTATTGATGTATAAAAAGATCCCACGGAGACGGAGAAACCAACTCGACAGGAATGTTGTCTAATATTACTGCCGAGATGTTAGGTTGGGTTAGGTTAGGTTATATTACGTTATTGATGTATATAAAGGTCCCACGGAGACGTAGAGGCCAACTCGCCAGAAGTGTTGTCAAATATTACCGCCGAGATGATAGGTTGGGTTAGGTTACGTTATACTACGTTATTGATGTTTATGAAGGTCAAACGGAGACGTAGGGGACAACTCGCCAGGAATGATGTCAAATATTACCGCCGAAATGTTAGGTTGGGTTAGGTTAGGTTATATTACGTTATTGATGTATATAAAGGTCCCACGGAGACGTAGAGGCCAACTCGCCAGGAATGTTGTCAAATATTACCGCCGAGATGATAGGTTGGGTTAGGTTGCATTATATTACGTTATTGACGTTTATGAAGGTCAAACGGAGACGTAGAGGCCAACTCGCCAGGAATGATGTCAAATAATACCGCCGAGATTTTATGTTGGGTTAGGTTAGGTTAAATTACGTTATTGATGTATATGAAGGTCCCACGGAGACGTAGAGGTGAACTCGCCAGGAATGTTGTCAAATATTACCGCCGAGATGATAGGTTGGGTTAGGTTAGGTTATATTGCGTTATTGATGTTTATGAAGGTCAAACGGAGACGTAGAGGACAACTCGCCAGGAATGATGTCAAATATTACCGCCGAAATGTTAGGTTGGGTTAGGTTAGGCTATATTACGTTATTGATGTATATTAAGGTCCCACGCAGACGTAGAGGCCAACTCGCCAGGAATGTTTTCAAATATTACCGCCGAGATGTTAGCTTGGCTTAGGTTAGGTTATATTACGTTATTGGTGTATATAAATGTCCCGCGGAGACGGAGAAGCCAACTCGCCAGGAATGTTGTCAAATATTACCGCCGAGATGATAGGTTGGGTTAGGTTACGTTATATTACGTTATTGATGTTTATGAAGGTCAAACGGAGACGTAGGGGACAACTCGCCAGGAATGATGTCAAATATTACCGCAGAAATGTTAGGTTGGGTTAGGTTAGGTTATATCACGTTATAGATGTATATAAATGTCCCGCGGAGACGTAGAGGCCAACAAGCTAGGAATGTGATCAAATATTACCGCGGAGATGTTAGGCTGGGTTAGGTTAGGTTATATTACGTTAATGATGTATAAAAAGATCCCACGGAGACGTAGAGGCCAACTCGCCAGGTATGTTGTCAAATATTACCGCCGAAATGTTAGGTTGGGTGAGGTTAGGTTATATTACGTTATTGATGTATATAAAGGTCCCACGGAGACGTAGAGGCCAACTCGCCAGGAATGTTGTCAAATATTACCGCCGAGATGATAGGTTGGGTTAGGTTGCGTTATATTACGTTATTGACGTTTATGAAGGTCAAACGGAGACGTAGAGGCCAACTCGCCAGGAATGATGTCAAATAATACCGCCGAGATTTTATGTTGGGTTAGGTTAGGTTAAATTACGTTATTGATGTATATGAAGGTCCCACGGAGACGTAGAGGTGAACTCGCCAGGAATGTTGTCAAATATTACCGCCGAGATGATAGGTTGGGTTAGGTTCGGTTATATTGCGTTATTGATGTTTATGAAGGTCAAACGGAGACGTAGAGGACAACTCGCCAGGAATGATGTCAAATATTACCGCCGAAATGTTAGGTTGGGTTAGGTTAGGCTATATTACGTTATTGATGTATATTAAGGTCCCACGCAGACGTAGAGGCCAACTCGCCAGGAATGTTTTCAAATATTACCGCCGAGATGTTAGGTTGGGTTAGGTTAGGTTATATTACGTTATTGATGTACATAAATGTCCCGCGAAGACGGAGAAGCCAACTCGCCAGGAATGTTGTCAAATATTACCGACGAGATGTTAGGTTGGGTTTGGTTAGATTATATTACGTTATTGATGTATATAAAGCTCCCACGGAGACGTAGAGGCCAATTCGCCAGGTATGTTTTCAAATATTACCGCCGAGATGTTAGGTTGGGTTAGGTTAGGTTATATTACGTTATTGATGTATAAAAAGATCCCACGGAGACGGAGAAACCAACTCGACAGGAATGTTGTCTAATATTACTGCCGAGATGTTAGGTTGGGTTAGGTTAGGTTATATTACGTTATTGATGTATATAAAGGTCCCACGGAGACGTAGAGGCCAACTCGCCAGAAGTGTTGTCAAATATTACCGCCGAGATGATAGGTTGGGTTAGGTTGCGTTATACTACGTTATTGATGTTTATGAAGGTCAAACGGAGACGTAGGGGACAACTCGCCAGGAATGATGTCAAATATTACCGCCGAAATGTTAGGTTGGATTAGGTTAGGTTATATTACGTTATTGATGTATATAAAGGTCCCACGGAGACGTAGAGGCCAACTCGCCAGGAATGTTGTCAAATATTACCGCCGAGATGATAGGTTGGGTTAGGTTGCATTATATTACGTTATTGACGTTTATGAAGGTCAAACGGAGACGTAGAGGCCAACTCGCCAGGAATGATGTCAAATAATACCGCCGAGATTTTATGTTGGGTTAGGTTAGATTAAATTACGTTATTGATGTATATGAAGGTCCCACGGAGACGTAGAGGTGAACTCGCCAGGAATGTTGTCAAATATTACCGCCGAGATGATAGGTTGGGTTAGGTTAGGTTATATTGCGTTATTGATGTTTATGAAGGTCAAACGGAGACGTAAAGGACAACTCGCCAGGAATGATGTCAAATATTACCGCCGAAATGTTAGGTTGGGTTAGGTTAGGCTATACTACGTTATTGATGTATATTAAGGTCCCACGCAGACGTAGAGGCCAACTCGCCAGGAATGTTTTCAAATATTACCGCCGAGATGTTAGGTTGGGTTAGGTTAGGTTATATTACGTTATTGATGTACATAAATGTCCCGCGAAGACGGAGAAGCCAACTCGACAGGAATGTTGTCTAATATTACTGCCGAGATGTTAGGTTGGGTTAGGTTAGGTTATATTACGTTATTGATGTATATAAAGGTCCCACGGAGACGTAGAGGCCAACTCGCCAGAAGTGTTGTCAAATATTACCGCCGAGATGATAGGTTGGGTTAGGTTACGTTATACTACGTTATTGATGTTTATGAAGGTCAAACGGAGACGTAGGGGACAACTCGCCAGGAATGATGTCAAATATTACCGCCGAAATGTTAGGTTGGGTTAGGTTAGGTTATATTACGTTATTGATGTATATAAAGGTCCCACGGAGACGTAGAGGCCAACTCGCCAGGAATGTTGTCAAATATTACCGCCGAGATGATAGGTTGGGTTAGGTTGCATTATATTACGTTATTGACGTTTATGAAGGTCAAACGGAGACGTAGAGGCCAACTCGCCAGGAATGATGTCAAATAATACCGCCGAGATTTTATGTTGGGTTAGGTTAGGTTAAATTACGTTATTGATGTATATGAAGGTCCCACGGAGACGTAGAGGTGAACTCGCCAGGAATGTTGTCAAATATTACCGCCGAGATGATAGGTTGGGTTAGGTTAGGTTATATTGCGTTATTGATGTTTATGAAGGTCAAACGGAGACGTAAAGGACAACTCGCCAGGAATGATGTCAAATATTACCGCCGAAATGTTAGGTTGGATTAGGTTAGGTTATATTACGTTATTGATGTATATAAAGGTCCCACGGAGACGTAGAGGCCAACTCGCCAGGAATGTTGTCAAATATTACCGCCGAGATGATAGGTTGGGTTAGGTTGCATTATATTACGTTATTGACGTTTATGAAGGTCAAACGGAGACGTAGAGGCCAACTCGCCAGGAATGATGTCAAATAATACCGCCGAGATTTTATGTTGGGTTAGGTTAGATTAAATTACGTTATTGATGTATATGAAGGTCCCACGGAGACGTAGAGGTGAACTCGCCAGGAATGTTGTCAAATATTACCGCCGAGATGATAGGTTGGGTTAGGTTAGGTTATATTGCGTTATTGATGTTTATGAAGGTCAAACGGAGACGTAAAGGACAACTCGCCAGGAATGATGTCAAATATTACCGCCGAAATGTTAGGTTGGGTTAGGTTAGGCTATACTACGTTATTGATGTATATTAAGGTCCCACGCAGACGTAGAGGCCAACTCGCCAGGAATGTTTTCAAATATTACCGCCGAGATGTTAGGTTGGGTTAGGTTAGGTTATATTACGTTATTGATGTACATAAATGTCCCGCGAAGACGGAGAAGCCAACTCGACAGGAATGTTGTCTAATATTACTGCCGAGATGTTAGGTTGGGTTAGGTTAGGTTATATTACGTTATTGATGTATATAAAGGTCCCACGGAGACGTAGAGGCCAACTCGCCAGAAGTGTTGTCAAATATTACCGCCGAGATGATAGGTTGGGTTAGGTTACGTTATACTACGTTATTGATGTTTATGAAGGTCAAACGGAGACGTAGGGGACAACTCGCCAGGAATGATGTCAAATATTACCGCCGAAATGTTAGGTTGGGTTAGGTTAGGTTATATTACGTTATTGATGTATATAAAGGTCCCACGGAGACGTAGAGGCCAACTCGCCAGGAATGTTGTCAAATATTACCGCCGAGATGATAGGTTGGGTTAGGTTGCATTATATTACGTTATTGACGTTTATGAAGGTCAAACGGAGACGTAGAGGCCAACTCGCCAGGAATGATGTCAAATAATACCGCCGAGATTTTATGTTGGGTTAGGTTAGGTTAAATTACGTTATTGATGTATATGAAGGTCCCACGGAGACGTAGAGGTGAACTCGCCAGGAATGTTGTCAAATATTACCGCCGAGATGATAGGTTGGGTTAGGTTAGGTTATATTGCGTTATTGATGTTTATGAAGGTCAAACGGAGACGTAAAGGACAACTCGCCAGGAATGATGTCAAATATTACCGCCGAAATGTTAGGTTGGGTTAGGTTAGGCTATATTACGTTATTGATGTATATTAAGGTCCCACGCAGACGTAGAGGCCAACTCGCCAGGAATGTTTTCAAATATTACCGCCGAGATGTTAGGTTGGGTTAGGTTAGGTTATATTACGTTATTGATGTACATAAATGTCCCGCGAAGACGGAGAAGCCAACTCGCCAGGAATGTTGTCAAATATTACCGCCGAGATGTTAGGTTGGGTTTGGTTAGATTATATTACGTTATTGATGTATATAAAGCTCCCACGGAGACGTAGAGGCCAATTCGCCAGGTATGTTTTCAAATATTACCGCCGAGATGTTAGGTTGGGTTAGGTTAGGTTATATTACGTTATTGATGTATAAAAAGATCCCACGGAGACGGAGAAACCAACTCGACAGGAATGTTGTCTAATATTACTGCCGAGATGTTAGGTTGGGTTAGGTTAGGTTATATTACGTTATTGATGTATATAAAGGTCCCACGGAGACGTAGAGGCCAACTCGCCAGAAGTGTTGTCAAATATTACCGCCGAGATGATAGGTTGGGTTAGGTTACGTTATACTACGTTATTGATGTTTATGAAGGTCAAACGGAGACGTAGGGGACAACTCGCCAGGAATGATGTCAAATATTACCGCCGAAATGTTAGGTTGGGTTAGGTTAGGTTATATTACGTTGTTGATGTATATAAAGGTCCCACGGAGACGTAGAGGCCAACTCGCCAGGAATGTTGTCAAATATTACCGCCGAGATGATAGGTTGGGTTAGGTTGCATTATATTACGTTATTGACGTTTATGAAGGTCAAACGGAGACGTAGAGGCCAACTCGCCAGGAATGATGTCAAATAATACCGCCGAGATTTTATGTTGGGTTAGGTTAGGTTAAATTACGTTATTGATGTATATGAAGGTCCCACGGAGACGTAGAGGTGAACTCGCCAGGAATGTTGTCAAATATTACCGCCGAGATGATAGGTTGGGTTAGGTTAGGTTATATTGCGTTATTGATGTTTATGAAGGTCAAACGGAGACGTAGAGGACAACTCGCCAGGAATGATGTCAAATATTACCGCCGAAATGTTAGGTTGGGTTAGGTTAGGCTATATTACGTTATTGATGTATATTAAGGTCCCACGCAGACGTAGAGGCCAACTCGCCAGGAATGTTTTCAAATATTACCGCCGAGATGTTAGGTTGGGTTAGGTAAGGTTATATTACGTTATTGATGTACATAAATGTCCCGCGAAGACGGAGAAGCCAACTCGCCAGGAATGTTGTCAAATATTACCGCCGAGATGTTAGGTTGGGTTTGGTTAGATTATATTACGTTATTGATGTATATAAAGCTCCCACGGAGACGTAGAGGCCAATTCGCCAGGTATGTTTTCAAATATTACCGCCGAGATGTTAGGTTGGGTTAGGTTAGGTTATATTACGTTATTGATGTATATAAATGTCCCGCGGAGACGGAGAAGCCAACTCGCCAGGAATGTTGTCAGATATTACCGCCGAGATGTTAGGTTGGGTTTGGTTAGGTTATATTACGTTATTGATGTATATAAAGGTCCCACGGAGACGTAGAGGCCAACTCGCCAGGTATGTTTTCAAATATTACCGCCGGGATGTTAGGCTGGGTTAGGTTAGGTTATATTACGTTATTGATGTATAAAATGATCCCACGGAGACGGAGAAACCAACTCGACAGGAATGTTGTCTAATATTACTGCCGAGATGTTCGGTTGGGTTAGGTTAGGATATGTTACATTATTGATGTATATAAAGGTCCCACGGAGACGTAGAGGACAACTCGCCAGAAGTGTTGTCAAATATTACAGCCGAGATGATAGGTTGGGTTAGGTTACGTTATATTACGTTATTGATGTTTATGAAGGTCAAACGGAGACGTAGGGGACAACTCGCCAGGAATGATGTCAAATATTACCGCAGAAATGTTAGGTTGGGTTAGGTTAGGTTATATCACGTTATAGATGTACATAAATGTCCCGCGGAGACCTAGAGGCCAACAAGCTAGGAATGTGATAAAATATTACCGCGGAGATGTTAGGCTGGGTTAGGTTAGGTTATATTACGTTATTGATGTATAAAAAGATCCCACGGAGACGGAGAAGCGAACTCGCCAGGAATGTTTTCAAATATTACCGCCGAGATGTTAGGTTGGGTTAGGTTAGGTTATATTTCGTTATTGATGTATATGAAGGTCCCACGGAGACGTAGAGGCCAACTCGCCAGGTATGTTGTCAAATATTACCGCCGAAATGTTAGGTTGGGTTAGGTTAGGCTATATTACGTTATTGATGTATATTAAGGTCCCACGCAGACGTAGAGGCCAACTCGCCAGGAATGTTTTCAAATATTACCGCCGAGATGTTAGGTTGGGTTAGGTTAGGTTATATTACGTTATTGATGTATATAAAGGTCCCACGGAGACGTAGAGGCCAACTCGCCAGAAGTGTTGTCAAATATTACCGCCGAGATGATAGGTTGGGTTAGGTTACGTTATACTACGTTATTGATGTTTATGAAGGTCAAACGGAGACGTAGGGGACAACTCGCCAGGAATGATGTCAAATATTACCGCCGAAATGTTAGGTTGGGTTAGGTTAGGCTATATTACGTTATTGATGTATATTAAGGTCCCACGCAGACGTAGAGGCCAACTCGCCAGGAATGTTTTCAAATATTACCGCCGAGATGTTAGGTTGGGTTAGGTTAGGTTATATTACGTTATTGATGTACATAAATGTCCCGCGAAGACGGAGAAGCCAACTCGACAGGAATGTTGTCTAATATTACTGCCGAGATGTTAGGTTGGGTTAGGTTAGGTTATATTACGTTATTGATGTATATAAAGGTCCCACGGAGACGTAGAGGCCAACTCGCCAGAAGTGTTGTCAAATATTACCGCCGAGATGATAGGTTGGGTTAGGTTACGTTATACTACGTTATTGATGTTTATGAAGGTCAAACGGAGACGTAGGGGACAACTCGCCAGGAATGATGTCAAATATTACCGCCGAAATGTTAGGTTGGGTTAGGTTAGGTTATATTACGTTATTGATGTATATAAAGGTCCCACGGAGACGTAGAGGCCAACTCGCCAGGAATGTTGTCAAATATTACCGCCGAGATGATAGGTTGGGTTAGGTTGCATTATATTACGTTATTGACGTTTATGAAGGTCAAACGGAGACGTAGAGGCCAACTCGCCAGGAATGATGTCAAATAATACCGCCGAGATTTTATGTTGGGTTAGGTTAGGTTAAATTACGTTATTGATGTATATGAAGGTCCCACGGAGACGTAGAGGTGAACTCGCCAGGAATGTTGTCAAATATTACCGCCGAGATGATAGGTTGGGTTAGGTTAGGTTATATTGCGTTATTGATGTTTATGAAGGTCAAACGGAGACGTAAAGGACAACTCGCCAGGAATGATGTCAAATATTACCGCCGAAATGTTAGGTTGGGTTAGGTTAGGCTATATTACGTTATTGATGTATATTAAGGTCCCACGCAGACGTAGAGGCCAACTCGCCAGGAATGTTTTCAAATATTACCGCCGAGATGTTAGGTTGGGTTAGGTTAGGTTATATTACGTTATTGATGTACATAAATGTCCCGCGAAGACGGAGAAGCCAACTCGCCAGGAATGTTGTCAAATATTACCGCCGAGATGTTAGGTTGGGTTTGGTTAGATTATATTACGTTATTGATGTATATAAAGCTCCCACGGAGACGTAGAGGCCAATTCGCCAGGTATGTTTTCAAATATTACCGCCGAGATGTTAGGTTGGGTTAGGTTAGGTTATATTACGTTATTGATGTATAAAAAGATCCCACGGAGACGGAGAAACCAACTCGACAGGAATGTTGTCTAATATTACTGCCGAGATGTTAGGTTGGGTTAGGTTAGGTTATATTACGTTATTGATGTATATAAAGGTCCCACGGAGACGTGGAGGCCAACTCGCCAGAAGTGTTGTCAAATATTACCGCCGAGATGATAGGTTGGGTTAGGTTACGTTATACTACGTTATTGATGTTTATGAAGGTCAAACGGAGACGTAGGGGACAACTCGCCAGGAATGATGTCAAATATTACCGCAGAAATGTTAGGTTGGGTTAGGTTAGGTTATATCACGTTATAGATGTACATAAATGTCCCGCGGAGACCTAGAGGCCAACAAGCTAGGAATGTGATAAAATATTACCGCGGAGATGTTAGGCTGGGTTAGGTTAGGTTATATTACGTTATTGATGTATAAAAAGATCCCACGGAGACGGAGAAGCGAACTCGCCAGGAATGTTTTCAAATATTACCGCCGAGATGTTAGGTTGGGTTAGGTTAGGTTATATTTCGTTATTGATGTATATGAAGGTCCCACGGAGACGTAGAGGCCAACTCGCCAGGTATGTTGTCAAATATTACCGCCGAAATGTTAGGTTGGGTTAGGTAAGGTTATATTACGTTATTGATGTACATAAATGTCCCGCGAAGACGGAGAAGCCAACTCGCCAGGAATGTTGTCAAATATTACCGCCGAGATGTTAGGTTGGGTTAGGTTAGGCTATATTACGTTATTGATGTATATTAAGGTCCCACGCAGACGTAGAGGCCAACTCGCCAGGAATGTTTTCAAATATTACCGCCGAGATGTTAGGTTGGGTTAGGTAAGGTTATATTACGTTATTGATGTACATAAATGTCCCGCGAAGACGGAGAAGCCAACTCGCCAGGAATGTTGTCAAATATTACCGCCGAGATGTTAGGTTGGGTTTGGTTAGATTATATTACGTTATTGATGTATATAAAGCTCCCACGGAGACGTAGAGGCCAATTCGCCAGGTATGTTTTCAAATATTACCGCCGAGATGTTAGGTTGGGTTAGGTTAGGTTATATTACGTTATTGATGTATATAAATGTCCCGCGGAGACGGAGAAGCCAACTCGCCAGGAATGTTGTCAGATATTACCGCCGAGATGTTAGGTTGGGTTTGGTTAGGTTATATTACGTTATTGATGTATATAAAGGTCCCACGGAGACGTAGAGGCCAACTCGCCAGGTATGTTTTCAAATATTACCGCCGGGATGTTAGGCTGGGTTAGGTTAGGTTATATTACGTTATTGATGTATAAAATGATCCCACGGAGACGGAGAAACCAACTCGACAGGAATGTTGTCTAATATTACTGCCGAGATGTTCGGTTGGGTTAGGTTAGGATATGTTACATTATTGATGTATATAAAGGTCCCACGGAGACGTAGAGGCCAACTCGCCAGAAGTGTTGTCAAATATTACAGCCGAGATGATAGGTTGGGTTAGGTTACGTTATATTACGTTATTGATGTTTATGAAGGTCAAACGGAGACGTAGGGGACAACTCGCCAGGAATGATGTCAAATATTACCGCAGAAATGTTAGGTTGGGTTAGGTTAGGTTATATCACGTTATAGATGTACATAAATGTCCCGCGGAGACCTAGAGGCCAACAAGCTAGGAATGTGATAAAATATTACCGCGGAGATGTTAGGCTGGGTTAGGTTAGGTTATATTACGTTATTGATGTATAAAAAGATCCCACGGAGACGGAGAAGCGAACTCGCCAGGAATGTTTTCAAATATTACCGCCGAGATGTTAGGTTGGGTTAGGTTAGGTTATATTTCGTTATTGATGTATATGAAGGTCCCACGGAGACGTAGAGGCCAACTCGCCAGGTATGTTGTCAAATATTACCGCCGAAATGTTAGGTTGGGTTAGGTTAGGTTATATTACGTTATTGATGTATATAAATGTCCCACGGAGACGTAGAGGCCAACTCGCCAGGTATGTTTTCAAATATTACCGCCGAGATGTTAGGTTGGGTTAGGTTAGGTTATATTACGTTATTGATGTATATAAAGGTCCCACGGAGACGTAGAGGCCAACTCGCCAGGAATGATGTCAAATATTACCGCCGAAATGTTAGGTTGGGTTAGGTTAGGCTATATTACGTTATTGATGTATATGAAGGTCCCACGGAGACGTAGATGCCAAATCGCCATGAATGTTTTCAAATATTACCGCCGAGATGTTAGGTTGGGTTAGCCTAGGTTATATTACGTTATTGATGTATATAAAGGTCCCACGTAGACGTAGAGGCCAACTCGCCAGGAATGTTGTCAAATATTACCGCCGAGATGTTAGGTTGGGTTAGGTTAGGTTATATTACGTTATTGATGTATATAAAGGTCCCACGGAGACGTAGAGGCGAACTCGCCAGGAATGTTGTCAAATATTACCGCCGAGATGTTAGGTTGGGTTAGGTTAGGTTATATTACGTTATTGATGTATATAAAGGTCCCACGGAGACGTAGAGGCCAACTCGCCAGGAACGTTGTCAAATATTACCGCTGAGATGATAGGTTGGGTTAGGTTAGGTTTAATTACATTATTGATGTATATGAAGGTCAAACGGAGACGTAGAGGCCAACTCGCCAGGAATGATGTCAAATAATACCGCCGAGATTTTAGGTTGGGTTAGGTTAGGTTCAATTACGTTATTGATGTATATGAAGGTCCCACGGAGACGCAGAGGCCAACTCGCCAGGTATGTTGTCAAATATTACCGCCGAGATGATAGGTTGGGTTAGGTTAGGTTATATTGCGTTATTTATGTTTATGAAGGTCAAAAGGAGACGTAGAGGTCAACTCGCCAGGAATGTTGCCAAATATTACCGCTGAGATGTTACATTGGGTTAGGTTAGGTTATATTACGTTATTGATGTATATAAAGATCCCACGGAGACGTAGAGGCCAACTCGCCAGGAATGTTGTCAAATACTACCGCCGAGATGATAGGTTGGGTTAGGTTAGGTTATATTACGTTAGGGATGTATATAAAGGTCCCACGAAGACGTAGATGCCAACAAGCCAGGAATGTGATCAAATATTACCGCCGAAATGTTAGGTTGGGTTAGGTTAGGTTATATTACGTTATTGATGTATATAAAGGTCCCACGGAGACGGAGACGCCAACTGGCCAGGAATGTTGTCAAATATTACCGCCGAGATGTTAGGTTGGGTTAGGTTGCGTTATATTACGTTATTGATGTATATAAAGGTCCCACGGAGACGTAGAGGCCAACTCGCCAGGTATGTTTTCAAATATTACCGCCGAGATTGTAGGTTGGGTTAGGTTAGGTTCAATTACGTTATTGATGTATATGAAGGTCCCACGGAGACGTACAGGCCAATTCGCCAGGTATGTTTTCAAATATTACCGCCGAGATGTTAGGTTGGGTTAGGTTAGGTTATATTACGTTATTGATGTATAAAAAGATCCCACGGAGACGGAGAAACCAACTCGACAGGAATGTTGTCTAATATTACTGCCGAGATGTTAGGTTGGGTTAGGTTAGGTTATATTACGTTATTGATGTATATAAAGGTCCCACGGAGACGTAGAGGCCAACTCGCCAGAAGTGTTGTCAAATATTACCGCCGAGATGATAGGTTGGGTTAGGTTACGTTATACTACGTTATTGATGTTTATGAAGGTCAAACGGAGACGTAGGGGACAACTCGCCAGGAATGATGTCAAATATTACCGCCGAAATGTTAGGTTGGGTTAGGTTAGGTTATATTACGTTATTGATGTATATAAAGGTCCCACGGAGACGTAGAGGCCAACTAGCCAGGAATGTTGTCAAATATTACCGCCGAGATGATAGGTTGGGTTAGGTTGCGTTATATTACGTTATTGACGTTTATGAAGGTCAAACGGAGACGTAGAGGCCAACTCGCCAGGAATGATGTCAAATACTACCGCCGAGATTTTATGTTGGGTTAGGTTAGGTTAAATTACGTTATTGATGTATATGAAGGTCCCACGGAGACGTAGAGGTGAACTCGCCAGGAATGTTGTCAAATATTACCGCCGAGATGATAGGTTGGGTTAGGTTAGGTTATATTGCGTTATTGATGTTTATGAAGGTCAAACGGAGACGTAGAGGACAACTCGCCAGGAATGATGTCAAATATTACCGCCGAAATGTTAGGTTGGGTTAGGTTAGGCTATATTACGTTGTTGATGTATATTAAGGTCCCACGCAGACGTAGAGGCCAACTCGCCAGGAATGTTTTCAAATATTACCGCCGAGATGTTAGGTTGGGTTAGGTTAGGTTATATTACGTTATTGATGTACATAAATGTCCCGCGAAGACGGAGAAGCCAACTCGCCAGGAATGTTGTCAAATATTACCGCCGAGATGTTAGGTTGGGTTTGGTTAGATTATATTACGTTATTGATGTATATAAAGCTCCCACGGAGACGTAGAGGCCAATTCGCCAGGTATGTTTTCAAATATTACCGCCGAGATGTTAGGTTGGGTTAGGTTAGGTTATATTACGTTATTGATGTATATAAATGTCCCGCGGAGACGGAGAAGCCAACTCGCCAGGAATGTTGTCAGATATTACCGCCGAGATGTTAGGTTGGGTTTGGTTAGGTTATATTACGTTATTGATGTATATAAATGTCCCACGGAGACGTAGAGGCCAACTCGCCAGGTATGTTTTCAAATATTACCGCCGAGATGTTAGGTTGGGTTAGGTTAGGTTATATTACGTTATTGATGTATATAAAGGTCCCACGGAGACGCAGAGGCGAACTCGCCAGGAATGTTGTCAAATATTACCGCCGAGATGTTAGGTTGGGTTAGGTTAGGTTATATTACGTTATTGATGTATATAAAGGTCCCACGGAGACGTAGAGGCCAACTCGCCAGGAACGTTGTCAAATATTACCGCTGAGATGATAGGTTGGGTTAGGTTAGGTTTAATTACATTATTGATGTATATGAAGGTCAAACGGAGACGTAGAGGCCAACTCGCCAGGAATGATGTCAAATAATACCGCCGAGATTTTAGGTTGGGTTAGGTTAGGTTCAATTACGTTATTGATGTATATGAAGGTCCCACGGAGACGTAGAGGCCAACTCGCCAGGTATGTTGTCAAATATTACCGCCGAGATGATAGGTTGGGTTAGGTTAGGTTATATTGCGTTATTTATGTTTATGAAGGTCAAAAGGAGACGTAGAGGTCAACTCGCCAGGAATGTTGCCAAATATTACCGCTGAGATGTTACATTGGGTTAGGTTAGGTTATATTACGTTATTGATGTATATAAAGATCCCACGGAGACGTAGAGGCCAACTCGCCAGGAATGTTGTCAAATACTACCGCCGAGATGATAGGTTGGGTTAGGTTAGGTTATATTACGTTAGGGATGTATATAAAGGTCCCACGAAGACGTAGATGCCAACAAGCCAGGAATGTGATCAAATATTACCGCCGAAATGTTAGGTTGGGTTAGGTTAGGTTATATTACGTTATTGATGTATATAAAGGTCCCACGGAGACGGAGACGCCAACTGGCCAGGAATGTTGTCAAATATTACCGCCGAGATGTTAGGTTGGGTTAGGCTGCGTTATATTACGTTATTGATGTATATAAAGGTCCCACGGAGACGTAGAGGCCAACTCGCCAGGTATGTTTTCAAATATTACCGCCGAGATTGTAGGTTGGGTTAGGTTAGGTTCAATTACGCTATTGATGTATATGAAGGTCCCACGGAGACGTAGAGACCAACTCGCCAGGTATGTTGTCAAATATTACCGCCGAGATTATAGGTTGGGTTAGGTTAGGTTATATTGCGTTATTGATGTTTATGAAGGTCAAACGGAGACGTAGAGGCCAACTCGCCAGGAATGTTGCCAAATATTACCGCTGAGATGTTAGATTGGGTTAGGTTAGGTTATATTACGTTATTGATGTATATAAAGGTCCCACGGAGACGTAGAGGCCAACTCGCCAGAAGTGTTGTCAAATATTACCGCCGAGATGATAGGTTGGGTTAGGTTACGTTATATTACGTTATTGATGTTTCTGAAGGTCAAACGGAGACGTAGGGGACAACTCGCCAGGAATGATGTCAAATATTACCGCCGAAATGTTAGGTTGGGTTAGGTTAGGTTATATCACGTTATAGATGTATATAAAGGTCCCGCGGAGACGTAGAGGCCCACAAGCTAGGAATGTGATCAAATATTACCGCGGAGATGTTAGGTTGGGTTAGGTTAGGTTATATTACGTTATTGATTTATATAAAGGTCCCACGGAGACGTAGAGGCCAACTCGCCAGGAATGTTGTCAAATATTACCGCCGAGATGATAGGTTGGGTTAGGTTGCGTTATATTACGTTATTGATGTTTATGAAGGTCAAACGGAGACGTAGAGGCCAACTCGCCAGGAATGATGTCAAAGAATACCGCCCAGATTTTAGGTTGGGTTAGGTTAGGTTAAATTACGTTATTGATGTATATGAAGGTCCCACGGAGACGTAGAGGCGAACTCGCCAGGAATGTTGTCAAATATTACCGCCGAGATGATAGGTTGGGTTAGGTTAGGTTATATTGCGTTATTTATGTTTATGAAGGTCAAACGGAGACGTAGAGGCCAACTCACCAGTAATGTTGCCAAATATTACCGCTGAGATGTTACTTTGGGTTAGGTTAGGTTATATTACGTTATTGATGTATATAAAGATCCCACGGAGACGTAGAGGCCAACTCGCCAGGAATGTTGTCAAATATTACCGCCGAGATGATAGGTTGGGTTAGGTTAGGTTATATTACGTTATGGATGTATATAAAGGTCCCACGAAGACGTAGATGCCAACAAGCCAGGAATGTGATCAAATATTACCGCCGAGATGTTAGGTTGGGTTAGTTTAGGTTATCTCACGTTATTGATGTATATAAAGGTCTCACGGAGGCGTAGAGGCCAACTCGCCAGGAATGTTTTCAAATATTACCGCCGAGATGTTAGGTTGCGTTAGGTTAGGTTATATTTCGTTATTGATGTATATGAAGGTCCCACGGAGACGTAGAGGCCAACTCGCCAGGTATGTTTTCAAATATTACCGCCGAGATGTTAGGTTGGGTTAGGTTAGGTTATATTACGTTATTGATGTATATAAAGGTCCCACGGAGACGTAGAGGCCAACTCGCCAGGAATGATGTCAAATATTACCGCCGAAATGTTAGGTTGGGTTAGGTTAGGCTATATTACGTTATTGATGTATATGAAGGTTCCACGGAGACGTAGATGCCAAATCGCCATGAATGTTTTCAAATATTACCGCCGAGATGTTAGGTTGGGTTAGCCTAGGTTATATTACGTTATTGATGTATATAAAGGTCCCACGTAGACGTAGAGGCCAACTCGCCAGGAATGTTGTCAAATATTACCGCCGAGATGTTAGGTTGGGTTAGGTTAGGTTATATTACGTTATTGATGTATATAAAGGTCCCACGGAGACGCAGAGGCGAACTCGCCAGGAATGTTGTCAAATATTACCGCCGAGATGTTAGGTTGGGTTAGGTTAGGTTATATTACGTTATTGATGTATATAAAGGTCCTACGGAGACGTAGAGGCCAACTCGCCAGGAACGTTGTCAAATATTACCGCTGAGATGATAGGTTGGGTTAGGTTAGGTTTAATTACATTATTGATGTATATGAAGGTCAAACGGAGACGTAGAGGCCAACTCGCCAGGAATGATGTCAAATAATACCGCCGAGATTTTAGGTTGGGTTAGGTTAGGTTCAATTACGTTATTGATGTATATGAAGGTCCCACGGAGACGTAGAGGCCAACTCGCCAGGTATGTTGTCAAATATTACCGCCGAGATGATAGGTTGTGTTAGGTTAGGTTATATTGCGTTATTTATGTTTATGAAGGTCAAAAGGAGACGTAGAGGTCAACTCGCCAGGAATGTTGCCAAATATTACCGCTGAGATGTTACATTGGGTTAGGTTAGGTTATATTACGTTATTGATGTATATAAAGATCCCACGGAGACGTAGAGGCCAACTCGCCAGGAATGTTGTCAAATACTACCGCCGAGATGATAGGTTGGGTTAGGTTAGGTTATATTACGTTAGGGATGTATATAAAGGTCCCACGGAGACGTAGAGGCCAACTCGCCAGAAGTGTTGTCAAATATTACCGCCGAGATGATAGGTTGGGTTAGGTTACGTTATATTACGTTATTGATGTTTATGAAGGTCAAACGGAGACGTAGGGGACAACTCGCCAGGAATGATGTCAAATATTACCGCCGAAATGTTAGGTTGGGTTAGGTTAGGTTATATCACGTTATAGATGTATATAAAGGTCCCGCGGAGACGTAGAGGCCCACAAGCTAGGAATGTGATCAAATATTACCGCGGAGATGTTAGGTTGGGTTAGGTTAGGTTATATTACGTTATAGATGTATATAAAGGTCCCACGGAGACGTAGAGGCCAACTCGCCAGGAATGTTGTCAAATATTACCGCCGAGATGATAGGTTGGGTTAGGTTGCGTTATATTACGTTATTGATGTTTATGAAGGTCAAACGGAGACTAGAGGCCAACTCGCCAGGAATGATGTCAAAGAATACCGCCGAGATTTTAGGTTGGGTTAGGTTAGGTTAAATTACGTTATTGATGTATATGAAGGTCCCACGGAGACGTAGAGGCGAACTCGCCAGGAATGTTGTCAAATATTACCGCCGAGATGATAGGTTGGGTTAGGTTAGGTTATATTGCGTTATTTATGTTTATGAAGGTCAAACGGAGACGTAGAGGCCAACTCACCAGTAATGTTGCCAAATATTACCGCTGAGATGTTACTTTGGGTTAGGTTAGGTTATATTACGTTATTGATGTATATAAAGATCCCACGGAGACGTAGAGGCCAACTCGCCAGGAATGTTGTCAAATATTACCGCCGAGATGATAGGTTGGGTTAGGTTAGGTTATATTACGTTATGGATGTATATAAAGGTCCCACGAAGACGTAGATGCCAACAAGCCAGGAATGTGATCAAATATTACCGCCGAGATGTTAGGTTGGGTTAGTTTAGGTTATCTCACGTTATTGATGTATATAAAGGTCTCACGGAGGCGTAGAGGCCAACTCGCCAGGAATGTTTTCAAATATTACCGCCGAGATGTTAGGTTGCGTTAGGTTAGGTTATATTTCGTTATTGATGTATATGAAGGTCCCACGGAGACGTAGAGGCCAACTCGCCAGGTATGTTTTCAAATATTACCGCCGAGATGTTAGGTTGGGTTAGGTTAGGTTATATTACGTTATTGATGTATATAAAGGTGCCACGGAGACGTAGAGGCCAACTCGCCAGGAATGATGTCAAATATTACCGCCGAAATGTTAGGTTGGGTTAGGTTAGGCTATATTACGTTATTGATGTATATGAAGGTCCCACGGAGACGTAGATGCCAAATCGCCATGAATGTTTTCAAATATTACCGCCGAGATGTTAGGTTGGGTTAGCCTAGGTTATATTACGTTATTGATGTATATAAAGGGACCACGTAGACGTAGAGGCCAACTCGCCAGGAATGTTGTCAAATATTACCGCCGAGATGTTAGGTTGGGTTAGGTTAGGTTATATTACGTTATTGATGTATATAAAGGTCCCACGGAGACGCAGAGGCGAACTCGCCAGGAATGTTGTCAAATATTACCGCCGAGATGTTAGGTTGGGTTAGGTTAGGTTATATTACGTTATTGATGTATATAAAGGTCCCACGGAGACGTAGAGGCCAACTCGCCAGGAACGTTGTCAAATATTACCGCTGAGATGATAGGTTGGGTTAGGTTAGGTTTAATTACATTATTGATGTATATGAAGGTCAAACGGAGATGTAGAGGCCAACTCGCCAGGAATGATGTCAAATAATACCGCCGAGATTGTAGGTTGGGTTAGGTTAGGTTCAATTACGTTATTGATGTATATGAAGGTCCCACGGAGACGTAGAGACCAACTCGCCAGGTATGTTGTCAAATATTACCGCCGAGATGATAGGTTGGGTTAGGTTAGGTTATATTGCGTTATTGATGTTTATGAAGGTCAAACGGAGACGTAGAGGCCAACTCGCCAGGAATGTTGCCAAATATTACCGCTGAGATGTTAGATTGGGTTAGGTTAGGTTATATTACGTTATTGATGTATACAAAGGTCCCACGGAGACGTAGAGGCCAACTCGCCAGAAGTGTTGTCAAATATTACCGCCGAGATGATAGGTTGGGTTAGGTTACGTTATATTACGTTATTGATGTTTATGAAGGTCAAACGGAGACGTAGGGGACAACTCGCCAGGAATGATGTCAAATATTACCGCCGAAATGTTAGGTTGGGTTAGGTTAGGTTATATCACGTTATAGATGTATATAAAGGTCCCGCGGAGACGTAGAGGCCCACAAGCTAGGAATGTGATCAAATATTACCGCGGAGATGTTAGGTTGGGTTAGGTTAGGTTATATTACGTTATTGATGTATATAAAGGTCCCACGGAGACGTAGAGGCCAACTCGCCAGGTATGTTGTCAAATATTACCGCCGAAATGTTAGGTTGGGTTAGGTTAGGTTATATTACGTTATTGATGTATATAAATGTCCCACGGAGACGTAGAGGCCAACTCGCCAGGTATGTTTTCAAATATTACCGCCGAGATGTTAGGTTGGGTTAGGTTAGGTTATATTACGTTATTGATGTATATAAAGGTCCCACGGAGACGTAGAGGCCAACTCGCCAGGAATGATGTCAAATATTACCGCCGAAATGTTAGGTTGGGTTAGGTTAGGCTATATTACGTTATTGATGTATATGAAGGTTCCACGGAGACGTAGATGCCAAATCGCCATGAATGTTTTCAAATATTACCGCCGAGATGTTAGGTTGGGTTAGCCTAGGTTACATTACGTTATTGATGTATATAAAGGTCCCACGTAGACGTAGAGGCCAACTCGCCAGGAATGTTGTCAAATATTACCGCCGAGATGTTAGGTTGGGTTAGGTTAGGTTATATTACGTTATTGATGTATATAAAGGTCCCACGGAGACGCAGAGGCGAACTCGCCAGGAATGTTGTCAAATATTACCGCCGAGATGTTAGGTTGGGTTAGGTTAGGTTATATTACGTTATTGATGTATATAAAGGTCCCACGGAGACGTAGAGGCCAACTCGCCAGGAACGTTGTCAAATATTACCGCTGAGATGATAGGTTGGGTTAGGTTAGGTTTAATTACATTATTGATGTATATGAAGGTCAAACGGAGACGTAGAGGCCAACTCGCCAGGAATGATGTCAAATAATACCGCCGAGATTTTAGGTTGGGTTAGGTTAGGTTCAATTACGTTATTGATGTATATGAAGGTCCCACGGAGACGTAGAGGCCAACTCGCCAGGTATGTTGTCAAATATTACCGCCGAGGTGATAGGTTGGGTTAGGTTAGGTTATATTGCGTTATTTATGTTTATGAAGGTCAAAAGGAGACGTAGAGGTCAACTCGCCAGGAATGTTGCCAAATATTACCGCTGAGATGTTACATTGGGTTAGGTTAGGTTATATTACGTTATTGATGTATATAAAGATCCCACGGAGACGTAGAGGCCAACTCGCCAGGAATGTTGTCAAATACTACCGCCGAGATGATAGGTTGGGTTAGGTTAGGTTATATTACGTTATGGATGTATATAAAGGTCCCACGAAGACGTAGATGCCAACTCGCCAGGAATGTTTTCAAATATTACCGCCGAGATGATAGGTTGGGTTAGGTTAGGTTATATTGCGTTATTGATGCTTATGAAGGTCAAACGGAGACGTAGAGGCCAACTCGCCAGGAATGTTGCCAAATATTACCGCTGAGATGTTAGATTGGGTTAGGTTAGGTTATATTACGTTATTGATGTATATAAAGGTCCCACGGAGACGTAGAGGCCAACTCGCCAGAAGTGTTGTCAAATATTACCGCGGAGATGATAGGTTGGGTTAGGTTACGTTATATTACGTTATTGAGGTTTATGAAGGTCAAACGGAGACGTAGGGGACAACTCGCCAGGAATGATGTCAAATATTACCGCCGAAATGTTAGGTTGGGTTAGGTTAGGTTATATCACGTTATAGATGTATATAAAGGTCCCGCGGAGACGTAGCGGCCCACAAGCTAGGAATCTGATCAAATATTACCGCGGAGATGTTAGTTTGGGTTAGGTTAGGTTATATTACGTTATTGATGTATATAAAGGTCCCACGGAGACGTAGAGGCCAACTCGCCAGGTATGTTGTCAAATATTACCGCCGAAATGTTAGGTTGGGTTAGGTTAGGTTATATTACGTTATTGATGTATATAAAGGTCCCACGGAGACGTAGAGGCCAACTCGCCAGGAACGTTGTCAAATATTACCGCTGAGATGATAGGTTGGGTTAGGTTAGGTTTAATTACATTATTGATGTATATGAAGGTCAAACGGAGACGTAGAGGCCAACTCGCCAGGAATGATGTCAAATAATACCGCCGAGATTTTAGGTTGGGTTAGGTTAGCTTCAATTACGTTATTGATGTATATGAAGGTCCCACGGAGACGTAGAGGCCAACTCGCCAGGTATGTTGTCAAATATTACCGCCGAGGTGATAGGTTGGGTTAGGTTAGGTTATATTGCGTTATTTATGTTTATGAAGGTCAAAAGGAGACGTAGAGGTCAACTCGCCAGGAATGTTGCCAAATATTACCGCTGAGATGTTACATTGGGTTAGGTTAGGTTATATTACGTTATTGATGTATATAAAGATCCCACGGAGACGTAGAGGCCAACTCGCCAGGAATGTTGTCAAATACTACCGCCGAGATGATAGGTTGGGTTAGGTTAGGTTATATTACGTTATGGATGTATATAAAGGTCCCACGAAGACGTAGATGCCAACTCGCCAGGAATGCTTTCAAATATTACCGCCGAGATGATAGGTTGGGTTAGGTTAGGTTATATTGCGTTATTGATGCTTATGAAGGTCGAACGGAGACGTAGAGGCCAACTCGCCAGGAATGTTGCCAAATATTACCGCTGAGATGTTAGATTGGGTTAGGTTAGGTTATATTACGTTATTGATGTATATAAAGGTCCCACGGAGACGTAGAGGCCAACTCGCCAGGAATGATGTCAAATATTACCGCCGAAATGTTAGGTTGGGTTAGGTTAGGCTATATTACGTTATTGATGTATATGAAGGTCCCACGGAGACGTAGATGCCTAATCGCCATGAATGTTTTCAAATATTACCGCCGAGATGTTAGGTTGGGTTAGCCTAGGTTATATTACGTTATTGATGTATATAAAGGTCCCACGTAGACGTAGAGGCCAACTCGCCAGGAATGTTGTCAAATATTACCGCCGAGATGTTAGGTTGGGTTAGGTTAGGTTATATTACGTTATTGATGTATATAAAGGTCCCACGGAGACGCAGAGGCGAACTCGCCAGGAATGTTGTCAAATATTACCGCCGAGATGTTAGGTTGGGTTAGGTTAGGTTATATTACGTTATTGATGTATATAAAGGTCCCACGGAGACGTAGAGGCCAACTCGCCAGGAATGATGTCAAATATTACCGCCGAAATGTTAGGTTGGGTTAGGTTAGGCTATATTACGTTATTGATGTATATGAAGGTCCCACGGAGACGTAGATGCCAAATCGCCATGAATGTTTTCAAATATTACCGCCGAGATGTTAGGTTGGGTTAGCCTAGGTTATATTACGTTATTGATGTATATAAAGGTCCCACGTAGACGTAGAGGCCAACTCGCCAGGAATGTTGTCAAATATTACCGCCGAGATGTTAGGTTGGGTTAGGTTAGGTTATATTACGTTATTGATGTATATAAAGGTCCCACGGAGACGCAGAGGCGAACTCGCCAGGAATGTTGTCAAATATTACCGCCGAGATGTTAGGTTGGGTTAGGTTAGGTTATATTACGTTATTGATGTATATAAAGGTCCCACGGAGACGTAGAGGCCAACTCGCCAGGTATGTTGTCAAATATTACCGCCGAGATGATAGGTTGGGTTAGGTTAGGTTATATTGCGTTATTTATGTTTATGAAGGTCAAAAGGAGACGTAGAGGTCAACTCGCCAGGAATGTTGCCAAATATTACCGCTGAGATGTTACATTGGGTTAGGTTAGGTTATATTACGTTATTGATGCATATAAAGGTCCCACGAAGACGTAGATGCCAACAAGCCAGGAATGTGATCAAATATTACCGCCGAGATGTTAGGTTGGGTTAGTTTAGGTTATCTCACGTTATTGATGTATATAAAGGTCTCACGGAGGCGTAGAGGCCAACTCGCCAGGAATGTTTTCAAATATTAACGCCGAGATGTTAGGTTGGGTTAGGTTAGGTTATATTTCGTTATTGATGTATATGAAGGTCCCACGGAGACGTAGAGGCCAACTCGCCAGGTATGTTGTCAAATATTACCGCCGAGATGTTAGGTTGCGTTAGGTTAGGTAACATTACGTTATTGATGTATATAAAGGTCCCACGGAGACGGAGAAGCCAACTCGCCAGGAATGTTGTCAAATATTACCGCAGAGATGTTAGGTTGGGTTAGGTTAGGTTATATTACGTTATTGATGTATATAAAGGTCCCACGGAGACGTAGAGGCCAACTCGCCAGGTATGTTTTCAAATATTACCGCCGAGATGTTAGGTTGGGCTAGGTTAGGTTATATTACGTTATTGATGTGTATAAAGGTCCCACGGAGACGTAGAGGCCAACTCGCCAGGAATGTTGTCAAATATTACCGCCGAGATGTTAGGTTGGGTTAGGTTAGGTTATATTTCGTTATTGATGTATATGAAGGTCCCACGAAGACGTAGAGGCCAACTCGCCAGGTATGTTTTCAAATATTACCGCCGAGATGTTAGGTTGGGCTAGGTTAGGTTATATTACGTTATTGATGTGTATAAAGGTCCCACGGAGACGTAGAGGCCAACTCGCCAGGAATGTTGTCAAATATTACCGCCGAGATGTTAGGTTGGGTTAGGTTAGGTTATATTTCGTTATTGATGTATATGAAGGTCCCACGGAGACGTAGAGGCCAACTCGCCAGGTATGTTGTCAAATATTACCGCCGAGATGTTAGGTTGGGTTAGGTTAGGTTATATTACGTTATTGATGTATATAAATGTCCCACGGAGACGTAGAGGCCAACAAGCTAGGAATGTGATCAAATATTACCGCCGAGATGTTAGGTTGGGTTAGGTTAGGTTATATTACGTTATTGTTGTATATAAAGGTCCCGCGGAGACGTAGAGGGCAACAAGCTAGGAATGTGATCAAATATTACCGCCGAGATGTTAGGTTGGGTTAGGTTAGGTTATATTACGTTATTGATGTATATAATGGTCCCACGGAGACGTAGAGGCCAACTCGCCAGGAATGATGTCAAATATTACCGCCGAAATGTTAGGTTGGGTTAGGTTAGGCTATATTACGTTATTGATGTATATGAAGGTCCCACGGAGACGTAGATGCCAAATCGCCATGAATGTTTTCAAATATTACCGCCGAGATGTTAGGTTGGGTTAGCCTAGGTTATATTACGTTATTGATGTATATAAAGGTCCCACGTAGACGTAGAGGCCAACTCGCCAGGAATGTTGTCAAATATTACCGCCGAGATGTTAGGTTGGGTTAGTTTAGGTTATCTCACGTTATTGATGTATATAAAGGTCTCACGGAGGCGTAGAGGCCAACTCGCCAGGAATGTTTTCAAATATTAACGCCGAGATGTTAGGTTGGGTTAGGTTAGGTTATATTTCGTTATTGATGTATATGAAGGTCCCACGGAGACGTAGAGGCCAACTCGCCAGGTATGTTGTCAAATATTACCGCCGAGATGTTAGGTTGCGTTAGGTTAGGTAACATTACGTTATTGATGTATATAAAGGTCCCACGGAGACGGAGAAGCCAACTCGCCAGGAATGTTGTCAAATATTACCGCAGAGATGTTAGGTTGGGTTAGGTTAGGTTATATTACGTTATTGATGTATATAAAGGTCCCACGGAGACGTAGAGGCCAACTCGCCAGGTATGTTTTCAAATATTACCGCCGAGATGTTAGGTTGGGCTAGGTTAGGTTATATTACGTTATTGATGTGTATAAAGGTCCCACGGAGACGTAGAGGCCAACTCGCCAGGAATGTTGTCAAATATTACCGCCGAGATGTTAGGTTGGGTTAGGTTAGGTTATATTTCGTTATTGATGTATATGAAGGTCCCACGAAGACGTAGAGGCCAACTCGCCAGGTATGTTTTCAAATATTACCGCCGAGATGTTAGGTTGGGCTAGGTTAGGTTATATTACGTTATTGATGTGTATAAAGGTCCCACGGAGACGTAGAGGCCAACTCGCCAGGAATGTTGTCAAATATTACCGCCGAGATGTTAGGTTGGGTTAGGTTAGGTTATATTTCGTTATTGATGTATATGAAGGTCCCACGGAGACGTAGAGGCCAACTCGCCAGTTATGTTGTCAAATATTACCGCCGAGATGTTAGGTTGGGTTAGGTTAGGTTATATTACGTTATTGATGTATATAAATGTCCCACGGAGACGTAGAGGCCAACAAGCTAGGAATGTGATCAAATATTACCGCCGAGATGTTAGGTTGGGTTAGGTTAGGTTATATTACGTTATTGTTGTATATAAAGGTCCCGCGGAGACGTAGAGGGCAACAAGCTAGGAATGTGATCAAATATTACCGCCGAGATGTTAGGTTGGGTTAGGTTAGGTTATATTACGTTATTGATGTATATAATGGTCCCACGGAGACGTAGAGGCCAACTCGCCAGGAATGATGTCAAATATTACCGCCGAAATGTTAGGTTGGGTTAGGTTAGGCTATATTACGTTATTGATGTATATGAAGGTCCCACGGAGACGTAGATGCCAAATCGCCATGAATGTTTTCAAATATTACCGCCGAGATGTTAGGTTGGGTTAGCCTAGGTTATATTACGTTATTGATGTATATAAAGGTCCCACGTAGACGTAGAGGCCAACTCGCCAGGAATGTTGTCAAATATTACCGCCGAGATGTTAGGTTGGGTTAGGTTAGGTTATATTACGTTATTGATGTATATAAAGGTCCCACGGAGACGCAGAGGCGAACTCGCCAGGAATGTTGTCAAATATTACCGCCGAGATGTTAGGTTGGGTTAGGTTAGGTTATATTACGTTATTGATGTATATAAAGGTCCCACGGAGACGTAGAGGCCAACTCGCCAGGAACGTTGTCAAATATTACCGCTGAGATGATAGGTTGGGTTAGGTTAGGTTTAATTACATTATTGATGTATATGAAGGTCAAACGGAGACGTAGAGGCCAACTCGCCAGGAATGATGTCAAATAATACCGCCGAGATTTTAGGTTGGGTTAGGTTAGGTTCAATTACGTTATTGATGTATATGAAGGTCCCACGGAGACGTAGAGGCCAACTCGCCAGGTATGTTGTCAAATATTACCGCCGAGATGATAGGTTGGGTTAGGTTAGGTTATATTGCGTTATTTATGTTTATGAAGGTCAAAGGGAGACGTAGAGGTCAACTCGCCAGGAATGTTGCCAAATATTACCGCTGAGATGTTACATGGGGTTAGGTTAGGTTATATTACGTTATTGATGTATATAAAGATCCCACGGAGACGTAGAGGCCAACTCGCCAGGAATGTTGTCAAATACTACCGCCGAGATGATAGGTTGGGTTAGGTTAGGTTATATTACGTTATGGATGTATATAAAGGTCCCACGAAGACGTAGATGCCAACAAGCCAGGAATGTGATCAAATATTACCGCCGAAATGTTAGGTTGGGTTAGGTTAGGTTATATTACGTTATTGATGTATATAAAGGTCCCACGGAGACGGAGACGCCAACTCGCCAGGTATGTTGTCAAATATTACCGCCGAGATGATAGGTTGGGTTAGCCAAGGTTATATTACGTTATTGATGTTTATGAAGGTCAAACGGAGACGTAGAGGCCAACTCGCCAGGAATGTTGCCAAATATTACCGCTGAGATGTTAGATTGGGTTAGGTTAGGTTATATTACGTTATTGATGTATATAAAGGTCCCACGGAGACGTAGAGGCCAACTCGCCAGAAGTGTTGTCAAATATTACCGCCGAGATGATAGGTTGGGTTAGGTTACGTTATATTACGTTATTGATGTTTATGAAGGTCAAACGGAGACGTAGGGGACAACTCGCCAGGAATGATGTCAAATATTACCGCCGAAATGTTAGGTTGGGTTAGGTTAGGTTATATCACGTTATAGATGTATATAAAGGTCCCGCGGAGACGTAGAGGCCCACAAGCTAGGAATGTGATCAAATATTACCGCGGAGATGTTAGGTTGGGTTAGGTTAGGTTATATTACGTTATTGATGTATATAAAGGTCCCACGGAGACGTAGAGGCCAACTCGCCAGGAATGTTGTCAAATATTACCGCCGAGATGATAGGTTGGGTTAGGTTGCGTTATATTACGTTATTGATGTTTATGAAGGTCAAACGGAGACGTAGGGGACAACTCGCCAGGAATGATGTCAAATATTACCGCCGAAATGTTAGGTTGGGTTAGGTTAGGTTATATCACGTTATAGATGTATATAAAGGTCCCACGGAGACGTAGAGGCCCACAAGCTAGGAATGTGATCAAATATTACCGCGGAGATGTTAGGTTGGGTTAGGTTAGGTTATATTACGTTATTGATGTATATAAAGGTCCCACGGAGACGTAGAGGCCAACTCGCCAGGAATGTTGTCAAATATTACCGCCGAGATGATAGGTTGTGTTAGGTTGCGTTATATTACGTTATTGATGTTTATGAAGGTCAAACGGAGACGTAGAGGCCAACTCGCCAGGAATGATGTCAAAGAATACCGCCGAGATTTTAGGTTGGGTTAGGTTAGGTTAAATTACGTTATTGATGTATATGAAGGTCCCACGGAGACGTAGAGGCCAACTCGCCAGGTATGTTTTCAAATATTACCGCCGAGATTGTAGGTTGGGTTAGGTTAGGTTCAATTACGTTATTGATGTATATGAAGGTCCCACGGAGACGTAGAGACCAACTCGCCAGGTATGTTGTCAAATATTACCGCCGAGATGATAGGTTGGGTTAGGTTAGGTTATATTGCGTTATTGATGTTTATGAAGGTCAAACGGAGACGTAGAGGCCAACTCGCCAGGAATGTTGCCAAATATTACCGCTGAGATGTTAGATTGGGTTAGGTTAGGTTATATTACGTTATTGATGTATATATAGGTCCCACGGAGACGTAGAGGCCAACTCGCCAGAAGTGTTGTCAAATATTACCGCCGAGATGATAGGTTGGGTTAGGTTACGTTATATTACGTTATTGATGTTTATGAAGGTCAAACGGAGACGTAGGGGACAACTCGCCAGGAATGATGTCAAAGAATACCGCCGAGATTTTAGGTTGGGTTAGGTTAGGTTAAATTACGTTATTGATGTATATGAAGGTCCCACGGAGACGTAGAGGCGAACTCGCCAGGAATGTTGTCAAATATTACCGCCGAGATGATAGGTTGGGTTAGGTTAGGTTATATTGCGTTATTTATGTTTATGAAGGTCAAACGGAGACGTAGAGGCCAACTCACCAGTAATGTTGCCAAATATTACCGCTGAGATGTTACATTGGGTTAGGTTAGGTTATATTACGTTATTGATGTATATAAAGATCCCACGGAGACGTAGAGGCCAACTCGCCAGGAATGTTGTCAAATATTACCGCCGAGATGATAGGTTGGGTTAGGTTAGGTTATATTACGTTATGGATGTATATAAAGGTCCCACGAAGACGTAGATGCCAACAAGCCAGGAATGTGATCAAATATTACCGCCGAGATGTTAGGTTGGGTTAGTTTAGGTTATCTCACGTTATTGATGTATATAAAGGTCTCACGGAGGCGTAGAGGCCAACTCGCCAGGAATGTTTTCAAATATTAACGCCGAGATGTTAGGTTGGGTTAGGTTAGGTTATATTTCGTTATTGATGTATATGAAGGTCCCACGGAGACGTAGAGGCCAACTCGCCAGGTATGTTGTCAAATATTACCGCCGAGATGTTAGGTTGCGTTAGGTTAGGTAACATTACGTTATTGATGTATATAAAGGTCCCACGGAGACGGAGAAGCCAACTCGCCAGGAATGTTGTCAAATATTACCGCAGAGATGTTAGGTTGGGTTAGGTTAGGTTATATTACGTTATTGATGTATATAAAGGTCCCACGGAGACGTAGAGGCCAACTCGCCAGGTATGTTTTCAAATATTACCGCCGAGATGTTAGGTTGGGCTAGGTTAGGTTATATTACGTTATTGATGTGTATAAAGGTCCCACGGAGACGTAGAGGCCAACTCGCCAGGAATGTTGTCAAATATTACCGCCGAGATGTTAGGTTGGGTTAGGTTAGGTTATATTTCGTTATTGATGTATATGAAGGTCCCACGAAGACGTAGAGGCCAACTCGCCAGGTATGTTTTCAAATATTACCGCCGAGATGTTAGGTTGGGCTAGGTTAGGTTATATTACGTTATTGATGTGTATAAAGGTCCCACGGAGACGTAGAGGCCAACTCGCCAGGAATGTTGTCAAATATTACCGCCGAGATGTTAGGTTGGGTTAGGTTAGGTTATATTTCGTTATTGATGTATATGAAGGTCCCACGGAGACGTAGAGGCCAACTCGCCAGGTATGTTGTCAAATATTACCGCCGAGATGTTAGGTTGGGTTAGGTTAGGTTATATTACGTTATTGATGTATATAAATGTCCCACGGAGACGTAGAGGCCAACAAGCTAGGAATGTGATCAAATATTACCGCCGAGATGTTAGGTTGGGTTAGGTTAGGTTATATTACGTTATTGATGTATATAAAGGTCCCGCGGAGACGTAGAGGGCAACAAGCTAGGAATGTGATCAAATATTACCGCCGAGATGTTAGGTTGGGTTAGGTTAGGTTATATTACGTTATTGATGTATATAATGGTCCCACGGAGACGTAGAGGCCAACTCGCCAGGAATGATGTCAAATATTACCGCCGAAATGTTAGGTTGGGTTAGGTTAGGCTATATTACGTTATTGATATATATGAAGGTCCCACGGAGACGTAGATGCCAAATCGCCATGAATGTTTTCAAATATTACCGCCGAGATGTTAGGTTGGGTTAGCCTAGGTTATATTACGTTATTGATGTATATAAAGGTCCCACGTAGACGTAGAGGCCAACTCGCCAGGAATGTTGTCAAATATTACCGCCGAGATGTTAGGTTGGGTTATGTTAGGTTATATTACGTTATTGATGTATATAAAGGTCCCACGGACACGCAGAGGCGAACTCGCCAGGAATGTTGTCAAATATTACCGCCGAGATGTTAGGTTGGGTTAGGTTAGGTTATATTACGTTATTGATGTATATAAAGGTCCCACGGAGACGTAGAGGCCAACAAGCTGGGAATGTGGTCAAATATTACCGCCGAGATGTTAGGTTGGGTTAGGTTAGGTTATATTACGTTATTGATGTATATAAAGGTCCCACGGAGACGTAGAGGCCAACTCGCCAGGAATGTTGTCAAATATTACCGCCGAGATGCTATGTTGGGTTAGGTTAACTTATATTACGTTATTGATGTATATAAAGGTCAAACGGAGACGTAGGGGACAACTCGCCAGGAATGATGTCAAATACTACCGCCGAAATGTTAGGTTGGGTTAGGTTAGGTTATATCACGTTATAGATGTATATAAAGGTCCCGCGGAGACGTAGAGGCCAACAAGCTAGGAATGTGATCAAATATTACCGCCGAGATGTTAGGTTGGGTTAGGTTAGGTTATATTACGTTATTGATGTATATAAAGGTCCCACGGAGACGTAGAGGCCAACTCGCCAGGAATGTTGTCAAATATTACCGCCGAGATGATAGGTTGGGTTAGGTTGCGTTATATTACGTTATTGATGTTTATGAAGGTCAAACGGAGACGTAGAGGCCAACTCGCCAGGAATTTTGTCAAATATTACCGCCGAAATGTTAGGTTGGGTTAGGTTAGGCTATATTACGTTATTGATGTATATGAAGGTCCCACGGAGACGTAGATGCCAAATCGCCATGAATGTTTTCAAATATTACCGTCGAGATGTTAGGTTGGGTCAGGTTAGGTTATATTACGTTATTGATGTATATAAAGGTCCCACGGATACGTAGAGGCCAACTCGCCAGGAACGTTGTCAAATATTACCGCCGAAATGTTAGGTTGGGTTAGGTTAGGCTATATTACGTTATTGATGTATATGAAGGTCCCACGGAGACGTAGATGCCAAATCGCCATGAATGTTTTCAAATATTACCGTCGAGATGTCAGGTTGGGTTAGCCTAGGTTATATTACGTTATTGATGTATATAAAGGTCCCGCGGAGACGTCGATCCCAACTCGCCAGGTATGTTTTCAAATATTACCGCCGAGATTGTAGGTTGGGTTAGGTTAGGTTCAATTACGTTATTGATCTATATGAAGGTCCCACGGAGACGTAGAGACCAACTCGCCAGGTATGTTGTCAAATATTACCGCCGAGATGATAGGTTGGGTTAGGTTAGGTTATATTGCGTTACTGATGTTTATGAAGGTCAAACGGAGACGTAGAGGCCAACTCGCCAGGAATTTTACCAAATATTACCGCTGAGATGTTAGATTGGGTTAGGTTAGGTTATATTACGTTATTGATGTATATAAATGTCCCACGGAGACGTAGAGGCCAACTCGCCAGGTATGTTTTCAAATATTACCGCCGAGATGTTAGGTTGGGCTAGGTTAGGTTATATTACGTTATTGATGTGTATAAAGGTCCCACGGAGACGTAGAGGCCAACTCGCCAGGAATGTTGTCAAATATTACCGCCGAGATGTTAGGTTGGGTTAGGTTCGGTTATATTTCGTTATTGATGTATATGAAGGTCCCACGGAGACGTAGAGGCCAACTCGCCAGGTATGTTGTCAAATATTACCGCCGAGATGTTAGGTTGGGTTAGGTTAGGTTATATTACGTTATTGATGTATATAAATGTCCCACGGAGACGTAGAGGCCAACAAGCTAGGAATGTGATCAAATATTACCGCCGAGATGTTAGGTTGGGTTAGGTTAGGTTATATTACGTTATTGATGTATATAAAGGTCCCGCGGAGACGTAGAGGGCAACAAGCTAGGAATGTGATCAAATATTACCGCCGAGATGTTAGGTTGGGTTAGGTTAGGTTATATTACGTTATTGATGTATATAATGGTCCCACGGAGACGTAGAGGCCAACTCGCCAGGAATGATGTCAAATATTACCGCCGAAATGTTAGGTTGGGTTAGGTTAGGCTATATTACGTTATTGATGTATATGAAGGTCCCACGGAGACGTAGATGCCAAATCGCCATGAATGTTTTCAAATATTACCGCCGAGATGTTAGGTTGGGTTAGCCTAGGTTATATTACGTTATTGATGTATATAAAGGTCCCACGTAGACGTAGAGGCCAACTCGCCAGGAATGTTGTCAAATATTACCGCCGAGATGTTAGGTTGGGTTAGGTTAGGTTATATTACGTTATTGATGTATATAAAGGTCCCACGGAGACGCAGAGGCGAACTCGCCAGGAATGTTGTCAAATATTACCGCCGAGATGTTAGGTTGGGTTAGGTTAGGTTATATTACGTTATTGATGTATATAAAGGTCCCACGGAGACGTAGAGGCCAACTCGCCAGGAACGTTGTCAAATATTACCGCTGAGATGATAGGTTGGGTTAGGTTAGGTTTAATTACATTATTGATGTATATGAAGGTCAAACGGAGACGTAGAGGCCAACTCGCCAGGAATGATGTCAAATAATACCGCCGAGATTTTAGGTTGGGTTAGGTTAGGTTCAATTACGTTATTGATGTATATGAAGGTCCCACGGAGACGTAGAGGCCAACTCGCCAGGTATGTTGTCAAATATTACCGCCGAGATGATAGGTTGGGTTAGGTTAGGTTATATTGCGTTATTTATGTTTATGAAGGTCAAAGGGAGACGTAGAGGTCAACTCGCCAGGAATGATGTCAAAGTATACCGCCGAGATTTTAGGTTGGGTTAGGTTAGGTTAAATTACGTTATTGATGTATATGAAGGTCCCACGGAGACGTAGAGGCGAACTCGCCAGGAATGTTGTCAAATATTACCGCCGAGATGATAGGTTGGGTTAGGTTAGGTTATATTGCGTTATTTATGTTTATGAAGGTCAAACGGAGACGAAGAGGCCAACTCACCAGTAATGTTGCCAAATATTACCGCTGAGATGTTACATTGGGTTAGGTTAGGTTATATTACGTTATTGATGTATATAAAGATCCCACGGAGACGTAGAGGCCAACTCGCCAGGAATGTTTTCAAATATTACCGCCGAGATGTTAGGTTGGGTTAGGTTAGGTTATATTTCGTTATTGATGTATATGAAGGTCCCACGGAGACGTAGAGGCCAACTCGCCAGGTATGTTGTCAAATATTACCGCCGAGATGTTAGGTTGGGTTAGGTTAGGTTATATTTCGTTATTGATGTATATGAAGGTCCCACGGAGACGTAGAGGCCAACTCGCCAGGTATGTTGTCAAATATTACCGCCGAGATGTTAGGTTGGGTTAGGTTAGGTTATATTACGTTATTGATGTATATAAATGTCCCACGGAGACGTAGAGGCCAACAAGCTGGGAATGTGATCAAATATTACCGCCGAGATGTTAGGTTGGGTTAGGTTAGGTTATATTACGTTATTGATGTATATAAAGGTCCCACGGAGACGTAGAGGCCAACTCGCCAGGAATGTTGTCAAATATTACCGCCGAGATGATAGGTTGGGTTAGGTTGCGTTATATTACGTTATTGATGTTTATGAAGGTCAAACGGAGACGTAGAGGCCAACTCGCCAGGAATGATGTCAAATAATACCGCCGAGATTTTAGGTTGGGTTAGGTTAGGTTAAATTACGTTATTGATGTATATGAAGGTCCCACGGAGACGTAGAGGCGAACTCGCAAGGAATGTTGTCAAATATTACCGCCGAGATGATAGGTTGGGTTAGGTTAGGTTATATTGCGTTATTGGTGTATATGAAGGTCAAAGGGAGACGGAGAAGCCAACTCGCCAGGAATGTCGTCAAATATTACCGCCGAGATGCTATGTTGGGTTAGGTTAACTTATATTACGTTATTGATGTATATAAAGGTCAAACGGAGACGTAGGGGACAACTCGCCAGGAATGATGTCAAATACTACCGCCGAAATGTTAGGTTGGGTTAGGTTAGGTTATATCACGTTATAGATGTATATAAAGGTCCCGCGGAGACGTAGAGGCCAACAAGCTAGGAATGTGATCAAATATTACCGCCGAGATGTTAGGTTGGGTTAGGTTAGGTTATATTACGTTATTGATGTATATAAAGGTCCCACGGAGACGTAGAGGCCAACTCGCCAGGAATGTTGTCAAATATTACCGCCGAGATGATAGGTTGGGTTAGGTTGCGTTATATTACGTTATTGATGTTTATGAAGGTCAAACGGAGACGTAGAGGCCAACTCGCCAGGAATTTTGTCAAATATTACCGCCGAAATGTTAGGTTGGGTTAGGTTAGGCTATATTACGTTATTGATGTATATGAAGGTCCCACGGAGACGTAGATGCCAAATCGCCATGAATGTTTTCAAATATTACCGTCGAGATGTTAGGTTGGGTCAGGTTAGGTTATATTACGTTATTGATGTATATAAAGGTCCCACGGATACGTAGAGGCCAACTCGCCAGGAACGTTGTCAAATATTACCGCCGAAATGTTAGGTTGGGTTAGGTTAGGCTATATTACGTTATTGATGTATATGAAGGTCCCACGGAGACGTAGATGCCAAATCGCCATGAATGTTTTCAAATATTACCGTCGAGATGTCAGGTTGGGTTAGCCTAGGTTATATTACGTTATTGATGTATATAAAGGTCCCGCGGAGACGTCGATCCCAACTCGCCAGGTATGTTTTCAAATATTACCGCCGAGATTGTAGGTTGGGTTAGGTTAGGTTCAATTACGTTATTGATCTATATGAAGGTCCCACGGAGACGTAGAGACCAACTCGCCAGGTATGTTGTCAAATATTACCGCCGAGATGATAGGTTGGGTTAGGTTAGGTTATATTGCGTTACTGATGTTTATGAAGGTCAAACGGAGACGTAGAGGCCAACTCGCCAGGAATTTTGCCAAATATTACCGCTGAGATGTTAGATTGGGTTAGGTTAGGTTATATTACGTTATTGATGTATATAAATGTCCCACGGAGACGTAGAGGCCAACTCGCCAGGTATGTTTTCAAATATTACCGCCGAGATGTTAGGTTGGGTTAGGTTAAGTTATATTACGTTATTGATGTATATGAAGGTCCCACGGAGACGGAGAAGCCAACTCGCCAGGAATGTCGTCAAATATTACTGCCGAGATGTTATGTTGTGTTAGGTTAACTTATATTACGTTATTGATGTATATAAAGGTCAAACGGAGACGTAGGGGACAACTCGCCAGGAATGATGTCAAATACTACCGCCGAAATGTTAGGTTGGGTTAGGTTAGGTTATATCACGTTATAGATGTATATAAAGGTCCCGCGGAGACGTAGAGGCCAACAAGCTAGGAATGTGATCAAATATTACCGCCGAGATGTTAGGTTGGGTTAGGTTAGGTTATATTACGTTATTGATGTATATAAAGGTCCCACGGATACGTAGAGGCCAACTCGCCAGAAACGTTGTCAAATATTACCGCCGAAATGTTAGGTTGGGTTAGGTTAGGCTATATTACGTTATTGATGTATGTGAAGGTCCCACGGAGACGTAGATGCCAAATCGCCATGAATGTTTTCAAATATTACCGTCGAGATGTTAGGTTGGGTTAGGTTAGGTTATATTACGTTATTGATGTATATAAAGGTCCCACGGAGACGCAGAGGCGAACTCGCCAGGAATGTTGTCAAATATTACCGCCGAGATGTTAGGTTGCGTTAGGTTAAGTTATATTACGTTATTGATGTATATAAAGGTCCCACGGAGACGTAGAGGCCAACTCGCCAGGAATGTTGTCAAATATTACCGCCGAAATGTTAGGTTGGGTTAGGTTAGGCTATATTACGTTATTGATGTATATGAAGGTCCCACGGAGACGTAGATGCCAAATCGCCATGAATGTTTTCAAATATTACCGTCGAGATGTTAGGTTGGGTTAGGTTAGGTTATATTACGTTATTGATGTATATAAAGGTCCCACGGATACGTAGAGTCCAACTCGCCAGGAACGTTGTCAAATATTACCGCCGAAATGTTAGGTTGGGTTAGGTTAGGCTATATTACGTTATTGATGTATATGAAGGTCCCACGGAGACGTAGATGCCAAATCGCCATGAATGTTTTCAAATATTACCGTCGAGATGTTAGGTTGGGTTAGCCTAGGTTATATTACGTTATTGATGTATATAAAGGTCCCGCGGAGACGTAGATCCCAACTCGCCAGGTATGTTTTCAAATATTACCGCCGACATTGTAGGTTGGGTTAGGTTAGGTTCAATTACGTTATTGATGTATATGAAGGTCCCACGGAGACGTAGAGACCAACTCGCCAGGTATGTTGTCAAATATTACCGCCGAGATGATAGGTTGGGTTAGGTTAGGTTATATTGCGTTACTGATGTTTATGAAGGTCAAACGGAGACGTAGAGGCCAACTCGCCAGGAATGATGTCAAATAATACCGCCGAGATTTTAGGTTGGGTTAGGTTAGGTTAAATTACGTTATTGATGTATATGAAGGTCCCACGGAGACGTAGAGGCCAACTCGCAAGGAATGTTGTCAAATATTACCGCCGAGATGATAGGTTGGGTTAGGTTAGGTTATATTGCGTTATTGATGTATATGAAGGTCAAAGGGAGACGTAGAGGTCAACTCGCCAGGAATGTTGTCAAATATTACCGCCGAGATGTTAGGTTGCGTTAGGTTAAGTTATATTACGTTATTGATGTATATAAAGGTCCCACGGAGACGTAGAGGCCAACTCGCCAGGAATGTTGTCAAATATTACCGCCGAAATGTTAGGTTGGGTTAGGTTAGGCTATATTACGTTATTGATGTATATGAAGGTCCCACGGAGACGTAGATGCCAAATCGCCATGAATGTTTTCAAATATTACCGTCGAGATGTTAGGTTGGGTTAGGTTAGGTTATATTACGTTATTGATGTATATAAAGGTCCCACGGATACGTAGAGTCCAACTCGCCAGGAACGTTGTCAAATATTACCGCCGAAATGTTAGGTTGGGTTAGGTTAGGCTATATTACGTTATTGATGTATATGAAGGTCCCACGGAGACGTAGATGCCAAATCGCCATGAATGTTTTCAAATATTACCGTCGAGATGTTAGGTTGGGTTAGCCTAGGTTATATTACGTTATTGATGTATATAAAGGTCCCGCGGAGACGTAGATCCCAACTCGCCAGGTATGTTTTCAAATATTACCGCCGACATTGTAGGTTGGGTTAGGTTAGGTTCAATTACGTTATTGATGTATATGAAGGTCCCACGGAGACGTAGAGACCAACTCGCCAGGTATGTTGTCAAATATTACCGCCGAGATGATAGGTTGGGTTAGGTTAGGTTATATTGCGTTACTGATGTTTATGAAGGTCAAACGGAGACGTAGAGGCCAACTCGCCAGGAATGATGTCAAATAATACCGCCGAGATTTTAGGTTGGGTTAGGTTAGGTTAAATTACGTTATTGATGTATATGAAGGTCCCACGGAGACGTAGAGGCCAACTCGCAAGGAATGTTGTCAAATATTACCGCCGAGATGATAGGTTGGGTTAGGTTAGGTTATATTGCGTTATTGATGTATATGAAGGTCAAAGGGAGACGTAGAGGTCAACTCGCCAGGAATGTTGTCAAATATTACCGCCGATATGTTAGGTTGGGTTAGGTTAGGTTCTATTACGTTATTGATGTATATAAAGGTCCCACGGAGACGCAGAGGCGAACTCGCCAGGAATGTTGTCAAATATTACCGCCGAAATGTTAGGTTGGGTTAGGTTAGGCTATATTACGTTATTGATGTATATGAAGGTCCCACGGAGACGTAGATGCCAAATCGCCATGAATGTTTTCAAATATTACCGTCGAGATGTTAGGTTGGGTTAGGTTAGGTTATATTACGTTATTGATGTATATAAAGGTCCCACGGATACGTAGAGGCCAACTCGCCAGGAACGTTGTCAAATATTACCGCCGAAATGTTAGGTTGGGTTAGGTTAGGCTATATTACGTTATTGATGTATATGAAGGTCCCACGGAGACGTAGATGCCAAATCGCCATGAATGTTTTCAAATATTACCGTCGAGATGTTAGGTTGGGTTAGCCTAGGTTATATTACGTTATTGATGTATATAAAGGTCCCGCGGAGACGTAAATCCCAACTCGCCAGGTATGTTTTCAAATATTACCGCCGACATTGTAGGTTGGGTTAGGTTAGGTTCAATTACGTTATTGATGTATATGAAGGTCCCACGGAGACGTAGAGACCAACTCGCCAGGTATGTTGTCAAATATTACCGCCGAGATGATAGGTTGGGTTAGGTTAGGTTATATTGCGTTATTGATGTTTATGAAGGTCAAACGGAGACGTAGAGGCCAACTCGCCAGGAATGTTGCCAAATATTACCGCTGAGATGTTAGATTGGGTTAGGTTAGGTTATATTACGTTATTGATGTATATAAAGGTCCCACGGAGACGTAGAGGCCAACTCACCAGGAATGTTGTCAAATATTACCGCCGAGATGTTAGGTTGGGTTAGGTTAGGTTATATTACGTTATTGATGTATATGAAGGACCCACGGAGACGTAGAGGCGAACTCGCCAGGAATGTTGTCAAATATTACCGCCGAGATGTTAGGTTGGGTTAGGTTAGGTTACATTACGTTATTGATGTATATAAAGGTCCCACGGAGACGTAGAGGCCAACTCGCCAGGAACGTTGTCAAATATTACCGCTGAGATGATAGGTTGGGTTAGGTTAGGTTATATTACGTTATTGATGTATATAAAGGTCCCACGGAGACGCAGAGGCGAACTCGCCAGGAATGTTGTCAAATATTACCGCCGAGATGTTAGGTTGGGTTAGGTTAGGTTATATTTCGTTATTGATGTATATGAAGGTCCCACGGAGACGGAGAAGCCAACTCGCCAGTAATGTCGTCAAATATTACCGCCGAGATGTTAGGTTGGGTTAGGTTAAGTTATATTACGTTATTGATGTATATGAAGGTCCCACGGAGACGGAGAAGCCAACTCGCCAGTAATGTCGTCAAATATTACCGCCGAGATGTTAGGTTGGGTTAGGATAAGTTATATTACGTTATTGATGTATATAAAGGTCAAACGGAGACGTAGGGGACAACTCGCCAGGAATGATGTCAAATACTACCGCCGAAATGTTAGGTTGGGTTAGGTTAGGTTATATCACGTTATAGATGTATATAAAGGTCCCGCGGAGACGTAGAGGCCAACAAGCTAGGAATGTGATCAAATATTACCGCCGAGATGTTAGGTTGGGTTAGGTTAGGTTATATTACGTTATTGATGTATATAAAGGTCCCACGGAGACGTAGAGGCCAACTCGCCAGGAATGTTGTCAAATATTACCGCCGAGATGATAGGTTGGGTTAGGTTGCGTTATATTACGTTATTGATGTTTATGAAGGTCAAACGGAGACGTAGAGGCCAACTCGCCAGGAATGATATCAAATAATACCGCCGAGATTTTATGTTGGGTTAGGTTAGGTTAAATTACGTTATTGATGTATATGAAGGTCCCACGGAGACGTAGAGGCGAACTCGCCAGGAATGTTGTCAAATATTACCGCCGAGATGATAGGTTGGGTTAGGTTAGGTTATATTGCGTTATTGATGTATATGAAGGTCAAAGGGAGACGTAGAGGTCAACTCGTCAGGAATGTTGTCAAATATTACCGCCTATATGTTAGGTTGGGTTAGGATAGGTTATATTACGTTATTGATGTATATAAAGGTCCCACGGAGACGCAGAGGCGAACTCGCCAGGAATGTTGTCAAATATTACCGCCGAGATGATAGGTTGGGTTAGGTTGCGTTATATTACGTTATTGATGTTTATGAAGGTCAAACGGAGACGTAGAGTCCAACTCGCCAGGAATGATGTCAAATAATACCGCCGAGATTTTAGGTTGGGTTAGGTTAGTTTAAATTACGTTATTGATGTATATGAAGGTCCCACGGAGACGTAGAGGCGAACTCGCAAGGAATGTTGTCAAATATTACCGCCGAGATGATAGGTTGGGTTAGGTTAGGTTATATTGCGTTATTGATGTATATGAAGGTCAAAGGGAGACGTAGAGGTCAACTCGCCAGGAATGTTGTCAAATATTACCGCCGATATGTTAGGTTGGGTTAGGTTAGGTTCTATTACGTTATTGATGTATATAAAGGTCCCACGGAGACGCAGAGGCGAACTCGCCAGGAATGTTGTCAAATATTACCGCCGAGATGTTAGGTTGGGTTAGGTTAGGTTATATTACGTTATTGATGTATATAAAGGTCCCACGGATACGTAGAGGCCAACTCGCCAGAAACGTTGTCAAATATTACCGCCGAAATGTTAGGTTGGGTTAGGTTAGGCTATATTACGTTATTGATGTATATGAAGGTCCCACGGAGACGTAGATGCCAAATCGCCATGAATGTTTTCAAATATTACCGTCGAGATGTTAGGTTGGGTTAGGTTAGGTTATATTACGTTATTGATGTATATAAAGGTCCCACGGATACGTAGAGGCCAACTCGCCAGGAACGTTGTTAAATATTACCGCCGAAATGTTAGGTTGGGTTAGGTTAGGCTATATTACGTTATTGATGTATATGAAGGTCCCACGGAGACGTAGATGCCAAATCGCCATGAATGTTTTCAAATATTACCGTCGAGATGTTAGGTTGGGTTAGCCTAGGTTATATTACGTTATTGATGTATATAAAGGTCCCGCGGAGACGTAGATCCCAACTCGCCAGGTATGTTTTCAAATATTACCGCCGACATTGTAGGTTGGGTTAGGTTAGGTTCAATTACGTTATTGATGTATATGAAGGTCCCACGGAGACGTAGAGTCCAACTCGCCAGGTATGTTGTCAAATATTACCGCCGAGATGATAGGTTGGGTTAGGTTAGGTTATATTGCGTTACTGATGTTTATGAAGGTCAAACGGAGACGTAGAGGCCAACTCGCCAGGAATGATGTCAAATAATACCGCCGAGATTTTAGGTTGGGTTAGGTTAGGTTAAATTACGTTATTGATGTATATGAAGGTCCCACGGAGACGTAGAGGCGAACTCGCAAGGAATGTTGTCAAATATTACCGCCGAGATGATAGGTTGGGTTAGGTTAGGTTATATTGCGTTATTGATGTATATGAAGGTCAAAGGGAGACGTAGAGGTCAACTCGCCAGGAATGTTGTCAAATATTACCGCCGATATGTTAGGTTGGGTTAGGTTAGGTTCTATTACGTTATTGATGTATATAAAGGTCCCACGGAGACGCAGAGACCAACTCGCCAGGTATGTTGTCAAATATTACCGCCGAGATGATAGGTTGGGTTAGGTTAGGTTATATTGCGTTACTGATGTTTATGAAGGTCAAACGGAGACGTAGAGGCCAACTCGCCAGGAATGATGTCAAATAATACCGCCGAGATTTTAGGTTGGGTTAGGTTAGGTTAAATTACGTTATTGATGTATATGAAGGTCCCACGGAGACGTAGAGGCCAACTCGCAAGGAATGTTGTCAAATATTACCGCCGAGATGATAGGTTGGGTTAGGTTAGGTTATATTGCGTTATTGATGTATATGAAGGTCAAAGGGAGACGTAGAGGTCAACTCGCCAGGAATGTTGTCAAATATTACCGCCGATATGTTAGGTTGGGTTAGGTTAGGTTCTATTACGTTATTGATGTATATAAAGGTCCCACGGAGACGCAGAGGCGAACTCGCCAGGAATGTTGTCAAATATTACCGCCGAAATGTTAGGTTGGGTTAGGTTAGGCTATATTACGTTATTGATGTATATGAAGGTCCCACGGAGACGTAGATGCCAAATCGCCATGAATGTTTTCAAATATTACCGTCGAGATGTTAGGTTGGGTTAGGTTAGGTTATATTACGTTATTGATGTATATAAAGGTCCCACGGATACGTAGAGGCCAACTCGCCAGGAACGTTGTCAAATATTACCGCCGAAATGTTAGGTTGGGTTAGGTTAGGCTATATTACGTTATTGATGTATATGAAGGTCCCACGGAGACGTAGATGCCAAATCGCCATGAATGTTTTCAAATATTACCGTCGAGATGTTAGGTTGGGTTAGCCTAGGTTATATTACGTTATTGATGTATATAAAGGTCCCGCGGAGACGTAAATCCCAACTCGCCAGGTATGTTTTCAAATATTACCGCCGACATTGTAGGTTGGGTTAGGTTAGGTTCAATTACGTTATTGATGTATATGAAGGTCCCACGGAGACGTAGAGACCAACTCGCCAGGTATGTTGTCAAATATTACCGCCGAGATGATAGGTTGGGTTAGGTTAGGTTATATTGCGTTATTGATGTTTATGAAGGTCAAACGGAGACGTAGAGGCCAACTCGCCAGGAATGTTGCCAAATATTACCGCTGAGATGTTAGATTGGGTTAGGTTAGGTTATATTACGTTATTGATGTATATAAAGGTCCCACGGAGACGTAGAGGCCAACTCACCAGGAATGTTGTCAAATATTACCGCCGAGATGTTAGGTTGGGTTAGGTTAGGTTATATTACGTTATTGATGTATATGAAGGACCCACGGAGACGTAGAGGCGAACTCGCCAGGAATGTTGTCAAATATTACCGCCGAGATGTTAGGTTGGGTTAGGTTAGGTTACATTACGTTATTGATGTATATAAAGGTCCCACGGAGACGTAGAGGCCAACTCGCCAGGAACGTTGTCAAATATTACCGCTGAGATGATAGGTTGGGTTAGGTTAGGTTATATTACGTTATTGATGTATATAAAGGTCCCACGGAGACGCAGAGGCGAACTCGCCAGGAATGTTGTCAAATATTACCGCCGAGATGTTAGGTTGGGTTAGGTTAGGTTATATTTCGTTATTGATGTATATGAAGGTCCCACGGAGACGGAGAAGCCAACTCGCCAGTAATGTCGTCAAATATTACCGCCGAGATGTTAGGTTGGGTTAGGTTAAGTTATATTACGTTATTGATGTATATGAAGGTCCCACGGAGACGGAGAAGCCAACTCGCCAGTAATGTCGTCAAATATTACCGCCGAGATGTTAGGTTGGGTTAAGATAAGTTATATTACGTTATTGATGTATATAAAGGTCAAACGGAGACGTAGGGGACAACTCGCCAGGAATGATGTCAAATACTACCGCCGAAATGTTAGGTTGGGTTAGGTTAGGTTATATCACGTTATAGATGTATATAAAGGTCCCGCGGAGACGTAGAGGCCAACAAGCTAGGAATGTGATCAAATATTACCGCCGAGATGTTAGGTTGGGTTAGGTTAGGTTATATTACGTTATTGATGTATATAAAGGTCCCACGGAGACGTAGAGGCCAACTCGCCAGGAATGTTGTCAAATATTACCGCCGAGATGATAGGTTGGGTTAGGTTGCGTTATATTACGTTATTGATGTTTATGAAGGTCAAACGGAGACGTAGAGGCCAACTCGCCAGGAATGATATCAAATAATACCGCCGAGATTTTATGTTGGGTTAGGTTAGGTTAAATTACGTTATTGATGTATATGAAGGTCCCACGGAGACGTAGAGGCGAACTCGCCAGGAATGTTGTCAAATATTACCGCCGAGATGATAGGTTGGGTTAGGTTAGGTTATATTGCGTTATTGATGTATATGAAGGTCAAAGGGAGACGTAGAGGTCAACTCGTCAGGAATGTTGTCAAATATTACCGCCTATATGTTAGGTTGGGTTAGGATAGGTTATATTACGTTATTGATGTATATAAAGGTCCCACGGAGACGCAGAGGCGAACTCGCCAGGAATGTTGTCAAATATTACCGCCGAGATGATAGGTTGGGTTAGGTTGCGTTATATTACGTTATTGATGTTTATGAAGGTCAAACGGAGACGTAGAGGCCAACTCGCCAGGAATGATATCAAATAATACCGCCGAGATTTTATGTTGGGTTAGGTTAGGTTAAATTACGTTATTGATGTATATGAAGGTCCCACGGAGACGTAGAGGCGAACTCGCCAGGAATGTTGTCAAATATTACCGCCGAGATGTTAGGTTGGGTTAGGTTAGGTTACATTACGTTATTGATGTATATAAAGGTCCCACGGAGACGTAGAGGCCAACTCGCCAGGAACGTTGTCAAATATTACCGCTGAGATGATAGGTTGGGTTAGGTTAGGTTATATTACGTTATTGATGTATATAAAGGTCCCACGGAGACGCAGAGGCGAACTCGCCAGGAATGTTGTCAAATATTACCGCCGAGATGTTAGGTTGGGTTAGGTTAGGTTATATTTCGTTATTGATGTATATGAAGGTCCCACGGAGACGGAGAAGCCAACTCGCCAGTAATGTCGTCAAATATTACCGCCGAGATGTTAGGTTGGGTTAGGTTAAGTTATATTACGTTATTGATGTATATGAAGGTCCCACGGAGACGGAGAAGCCAACTCGCCAGTAATGTCGTCAAATATTACCGCCGAGATGTTAGGTTGGGTTAGGATAAGTTATATTACGTTATTGATGTATATAAAGGTCAAACGGAGACGTAGGGGACAACTCGCCAGGAATGATGTCAAATACTACCGCCGAAATGTTAGGTTGGGTTAGGTTAGGTTATATCACGTTATAGATGTATATAAAGGTCCCGCGGAGACGTAGAGGCCAACAAGCTAGGAATGTGATCAAATATTACCGCCGAGATGTTAGGTTGGGTTAGGTTAGGTTATATTACGTTATTGATGTATATAAAGGTCCCACGGAGACGTAGAGGCCAACTCGCCAGGAATGTTGTCAAATATTACCGCCGAGATGATAGGTTGGGTTAGGTTGCGTTATATTACGTTATTGATGTTTATGAAGGTCAAACGGAGACGTAGAGGCCAACTCGCCAGGAATGATATCAAATAATACCGCCGAGATTTTATGTTGGGTTAGGTTAGGTTAAATTACGTTATTGATGTATATGAAGGTCCCACGGAGACGTAGAGGCGAACTCGCCAGGAATGTTGTCAAATATTACCGCCGAGATGATAGGTTGGGTTAGGTTAGGTTATATTGCGTTATTGATGTATATGAAGGTCAAAGGGAGACGTAGAGGTCAACTCGTCAGGAATGTTGTCAAATATTACCGCCTATATGTTAGGTTGGGTTAGGATAGGTTATATTACGTTATTGATGTATATAAAGGTCCCACGGAGACGCAGAGGCGAACTCGCCAGGAATGTTGTCAAATATTACCGCCGAGATGATAGGTTGGGTTAGGTTGCGTTATATTACGTTATTGATGTTTATGAAGGTCAAACGGAGACGTAGAGTCCAACTCGCCAGGAATGATGTCAAATAATACCGCCGAGATTTTAGGTTGGGTTAGGTTAGTTTAAATTACGTTATTGATGTATATGAAGGTCCCACGGAGACGTAGAGGCGAACTCGCAAGGAATGTTGTCAAATATTACCGCCGAGATGATAGGTTGGGTTAGGTTAGGTTATATTGCGTTATTGATGTATATGAAGGTCAAAGGGAGACGTAGAGGTCAACTCGCCAGGAATGTTGTCAAATATTACCGCCGATATGTTAGGTTGGGTTAGGTTAGGTTCTATTACGTTATTGATGTATATAAAGGTCCCACGGAGACGCAGAGGCGAACTCGCCAGGAATGTTGTCAAATATTACCGCCGAGATGTTAGGTTGGGTTAGGTTAGGTTATATTACGTTATTGATGTATATAAAGGTCCCACGGATACGTAGAGGCCAACTCGCCAGAAACGTTGTCAAATATTACCGCCGAAATGTTAGGTTGGGTTAGGTTAGGCTATATTACGTTATTGATGTATATGAAGGTCCCACGGAGACGTAGATGCCAAATCGCCATGAATGTTTTCAAATATTACCGTCGAGATGTTAGGTTGGGTTAGGTTAGGTTATATTACGTTATTGATGTATATAAAGGTCCCACGGATACGTAGAGGCCAACTCGCCAGGAACGTTGTTAAATATTACCGCCGAAATGTTAGGTTGGGTTAGGTTAGGCTATATTACGTTATTGATGTATATGAAGGTCCCACGGAGACGTAGATGCCAAATCGCCATGAATGTTTTCAAATATTACCGTCGAGATGTTAGGTTGGGTTAGCCTAGGTTATATTACGTTATTGATGTATATAAAGGTCCCGCGGAGACGTAGATCCCAACTCGCCAGGTATGTTTTCAAATATTACCGCCGACATTGTAGGTTGGGTTAGGTTAGGTTCAATTACGTTATTGATGTATATGAAGGTCCCACGGAGACGTAGAGTCCAACTCGCCAGGTATGTTGTCAAATATTACCGCCGAGATGATAGGTTGGGTTAGGTTAGGTTATATTGCGTTACTGATGTTTATGAAGGTCAAACGGAGACGTAGAGGCCAACTCGCCAGGAATGATGTCAAATAATACCGCCGAGATTTTAGGTTGGGTTAGGTTAGGTTAAATTACGTTATTGATGTATATGAAGGTCCCACGGAGACGTAGAGGCGAACTCGCAAGGAATGTTGTCAAATATTACCGCCGAGATGATAGGTTGGGTTAGGTTAGGTTATATTGCGTTATTGATGTATATGAAGGTCAAAGGGAGACGTAGAGGTCAACTCGCCAGGAATGTTGTCAAATATTACCGCCGATATGTTAGGTTGGGTTAGGTTAGGTTCTATTACGTTATTGATGTATATAAAGGTCCCACGGAGACGCAGAGACCAACTCGCCAGGTATGTTGTCAAATATTACCGCCGAGATGATAGGTTGGGTTAGGTTAGGTTATATTGCGTTACTGATGTTTATGAAGGTCAAACGGAGACGTAGAGGCCAACTCGCCAGGAATGATGTCAAATAATACCGCCGAGATTTTAGGTTGGGTTAGGTTAGGTTAAATTACGTTATTGATGTATATGAAGGTCCCACGGAGACGTAGAGGCCAACTCGCAAGGAATGTTGTCAAATATTACCGCCGAGATGATAGGTTGGGTTAGGTTAGGTTATATTGCGTTATTGATGTATATGAAGGTCAAAGGGAGACGTAGAGGTCAACTCGCCAGGAATGTTGTCAAATATTACCGCCGATATGTTAGGTTGGGTTAGGTTAGGTTCTATTACGTTATTGATGTATATAAAGGTCCCACGGAGACGCAGAGGCGAACTCGCCAGGAATGTTGTCAAATATTACCGCCGAAATGTTAGGTTGGGTTAGGTTAGGCTATATTACGTTATTGATGTATATGAAGGTCCCACGGAGACGTAGATGCCAAATCGCCATGAATGTTTTCAAATATTACCGTCGAGATGTTAGGTTGGGTTAGGTTAGGTTATATTACGTTATTGATGTATATAAAGGTCCCACGGATACGTAGAGGCCAACTCGCCAGGAACGTTGTCAAATATTACCGCCGAAATGTTAGGTTGGGTTAGGTTAGGCTATATTACGTTATTGATGTATATGAAGGTCCCACGGAGACGTAGATGCCAAATCGCCATGAATGTTTTCAAATATTACCGTCGAGATGTTAGGTTGGGTTAGCCTAGGTTATATTACGTTATTGATGTATATAAAGGTCCCGCGGAGACGTAAATCCCAACTCGCCAGGTATGTTTTCAAATATTACCGCCGACATTGTAGGTTGGGTTAGGTTAGGTTCAATTACGTTATTGATGTATATGAAGGTCCCACGGAGACGTAGAGACCAACTCGCCAGGTATGTTGTCAAATATTACCGCCGAGATGATAGGTTGGGTTAGGTTAGGTTATATTGCGTTATTGATGTTTATGAAGGTCAAACGGAGACGTAGAGGCCAACTCGCCAGGAATGTTGCCAAATATTACCGCTGAGATGTTAGATTGGGTTAGGTTAGGTTATATTACGTTATTGATGTATATAAAGGTCCCACGGAGACGTAGAGGCCAACTCACCAGGAATGTTGTCAAATATTACCGCCGAGATGTTAGGTTGGGTTAGGTTAGGTTATATTACGTTATTGATGTATATGAAGGACCCACGGAGACGTAGAGGCGAACTCGCCAGGAATGTTGTCAAATATTACCGCCGAGATGTTAGGTTGGGTTAGGTTAGGTTACATTACGTTATTGATGTATATAAAGGTCCCACGGAGACGTAGAGGCCAACTCGCCAGGAACGTTGTCAAATATTACCGCTGAGATGATAGGTTGGGTTAGGTTAGGTTATATTACGTTATTGATGTATATAAAGGTCCCACGGAGACGCAGAGGCGAACTCGCCAGGAATGTTGTCAAATATTACCGCCGAGATGTTAGGTTGGGTTAGGTTAGGTTATATTTCGTTATTGATGTATATGAAGGTCCCACGGAGACGGAGAAGCCAACTCGCCAGTAATGTCGTCAAATATTACCGCCGAGATGTTAGGTTGGGTTAGGTTAAGTTATATTACGTTATTGATGTATATGAAGGTCCCACGGAGACGGAGAAGCCAACTCGCCAGTAATGTCGTCAAATATTACCGCCGAGATGTTAGGTTGGGTTAAGATAAGTTATATTACGTTATTGATGTATATAAAGGTCAAACGGAGACGTAGGGGACAACTCGCCAGGAATGATGTCAAATACTACCGCCGAAATGTTAGGTTGGGTTAGGTTAGGTTATATCACGTTATAGATGTATATAAAGGTCCCGCGGAGACGTAGAGGCCAACAAGCTAGGAATGTGATCAAATATTACCGCCGAGATGTTAGGTTGGGTTAGGTTAGGTTATATTACGTTATTGATGTATATAAAGGTCCCACGGAGACGTAGAGGCCAACTCGCCAGGAATGTTGTCAAATATTACCGCCGAGATGATAGGTTGGGTTAGGTTGCGTTATATTACGTTATTGATGTTTATGAAGGTCAAACGGAGACGTAGAGGCCAACTCGCCAGGAATGATATCAAATAATACCGCCGAGATTTTATGTTGGGTTAGGTTAGGTTAAATTACGTTATTGATGTATATGAAGGTCCCACGGAGACGTAGAGGCGAACTCGCCAGGAATGTTGTCAAATATTACCGCCGAGATGATAGGTTGGGTTAGGTTAGGTTATATTGCGTTATTGATGTATATGAAGGTCAAAGGGAGACGTAGAGGTCAACTCGTCAGGAATGTTGTCAAATATTACCGCCTATATGTTAGGTTGGGTTAGGATAGGTTATATTACGTTATTGATGTATATAAAGGTCCCACGGAGACGCAGAGGCGAACTCGCCAGGAATGTTGTCAAATATTACCGCCGAGATGATAGGTTGGGTTAGGTTGCGTTATATTACGTTATTGATGTTTATGAAGGTCAAACGGAGACGTAGAGTCCAACTCGCCAGGAATGATGTCAAATAATACCGCCGAGATTTTAGGTTGGGTTAGGTTAGGTTAAATTACGTTATTGATGTATATGAAGGTCCCACGGAGACGTAGAGGCGAACTCGCAAGGAATGTTGTCAAATATTACCGCCGAGATGATAGGTTGGGTTAGGTTAGGTTATATTGCGTTATTGATGTATATGAAGGTCAAAGGGAGACGTAGAGGTCAACTCGCCAGGAATGTTGTCAAATATTACCGCCGATATGTTAGGTTGGGTTAGGTTAGGTTCTATTACGTTATTGATGTATATAAAGGTCCCACGGAGACGCAGAGGCGAACTCGCCAGGAATGTTGTCAAATATTACCGCCGAGATGTTAGGTTGGGTTAGGTTAGGTTATATTACGTTATTGATGTATATAAAGGTCCCACGGATACGTAGAGGCCAACTCGCCAGAAACGTTGTCAAATATTACCGCCGAAATGTTAGGTTGGGTTAGGTTAGGCTATATTACGTTATTGATGTATATGAAGGTCCCACGGAGACGTAGATGCCAAATCGCCATGAATGTTTTCAAATATTACCGTCGAGATGTTAGGTTGGGTTAGGTTAGGTTATATTACGTTATTGATGTATATAAAGGTCCCACGGATACGTAGAGGCCAACTCGCCAGGAACGTTGTTAAATATTACCGCCGAAATGTTAGGTTGGGTTAGGTTAGGCTATATTACGTTATTGATGTATATGAAGGTCCCACGGAGACGTAGATGCCAAATCGCCATGAATGTTTTCAAATATTACCGTCGAGATGTTAGGTTGGGTTAGCCTAGGTTATATTACGTTATTGATGTATATAAAGGTCCCGCGGAGACGTAGATCCCAACTCGCCAGGTATGTTTTCAAATATTACCGCCGACATTGTAGGTTGGGTTAGGTTAGGTTCAATTACGTTATTGATGTATATGAAGGTCCCACGGAGACGTAGAGTCCAACTCGCCAGGTATGTTGTCAAATATTACCGCCGAGATGATAGGTTGGGTTAGGTTAGGTTATATTGCGTTACTGATGTTTATGAAGGTCAAACGGAGACGTAGAGGCCAACTCGCCAGGAATGATGTCAAATAATACCGCCGAGATTTTAGGTTGGGTTAGGTTAGGTTAAATTACGTTATTGATGTATATGAAGGTCCCACGGAGACGTAGAGGCGAACTCGCAAGGAATGTTGTCAAATATTACCGCCGAGATGATAGGTTGGGTTAGGTTAGGTTATATTGCGTTATTGATGTATATGAAGGTCAAAGGGAGACGTAGAGGTCAACTCGCCAGGAATGTTGTCAAATATTACCGCCGATATGTTAGGTTGGGTTAGGTTAGGTTCTATTACGTTATTGATGTATATAAAGGTCCCACGGAGACGCAGAGGCGAACTCGCCAGGAATGTTGTCAAATATTACCGCCGAGATGTTAGGTTGGGTTAGGTTAGGTTATATTACGTTATTGATGTATATAAAGGTCCCACGGATACGTAGAGGCCAACTCGCCAGAAACGTTGTCAAATATTACCGCCGAAATGTTAGGTTGGGTTAGGTTAGGCTATATTACGTTATTGATGTATATGAAGGTCCCACGGAGACGTAGATGCCAAATCGCCATGAATGTTTTCAAATATTACCGTCGAGATGTTAGGTTGGGTTAGGTTAGGTTATATTACGTTATTGATGTATATAAAGGTCCCACGGATACGTAGAGGCCAACTCGCCAGGAACGTTGTCAAATATTACCGCCGAAATGTTAGGTTGGGTTAGGTTAGGCTATATTACGTTATTGATGTATATGAAGGTCCCACGGAGACGTAGATGCCAAATCGCCATGAATGTTTTCAAATATTACCGTCGAGATGTTAGGTTGGGTTAGCCTAGGTTATATTACGTTATTGATGTATATAAAGGTCCCGCGGAGACGTAAATCCCAACTCGCCAGGTATGTTTTCAAATATTACCGCCGACATTGTAGGTTGGGTTAGGTTAGGTTCAATTACGTTATTGATGTATATGAAGGTCCCACGGAGACGTAGAGACCAACTCGCCAGGTATGTTGTCAAATATTACCGCCGAGATGATAGGTTGGGTTAGGTTAGGTTATATTGCGTTACTGATGTTTATGAAGGTCAAACGGAGACGTAGAGGCCAACTCGCCAGGAATTTTGCCAAATATTACCGCTGAGATGTTAGATTGGGTTAGGTTAGGTTATATTACGTTATTGATGTATATAAAGGTCCAACGGAGACGTAGAGGCCAACTCGCCAGGAATGTTGTCAAATATTACCGCCGAGATGTTAGGTTGGGTTAGGTTAGGTTATGTTACGTTATTGATGTATATAAAGGTCCCACGGAGACGCAGAGGCGAACTCGCCAGAAGTGTTGTCAAATATTACCGCCGAGATGATAGGTTGGGTTAGGTTACGTTATATTACGTTATTGATGTTTATGAAGGTCAAACGAAGACGTAGGGGACAACTCGCCAGGAATGATGTCAAATATTACCGCAGAAATGTTAGGTTGGGTTAGGTTAGGTTATATCACGTTATAGATGTATATAAAGGTCCCACGGAGACGTAGAGGCCAACTCGCCAGGAATGTTGTCAAATATTACCGCGGAGATGTTAGGTTGGGTTAGGTTAGGTTATATTACGTTATTGATGTATATAAATGTCCCACGGAGACGTAGAGGCCAACTCACCAGGAATGTTGTCAAATATTACCGCCGAGATGTTAGGTTGGGTTAGGTTAGGTTATATTACGTTATTGATGTATATGAAGGACCCACGGAGACGTAGAGGCGAACTCGCCAGGAATGTTGTCAAATATTACCGCCGAGATGTTAGGTTGGGTTAGGTTAGGTTATATTACGTTATTGATGTATATAAAGGTCCCACGGAGACGTAGAGGCCAACTCGCCAGGAACGTTGTCAAATATTACCGCTGAGATGTTAGATTGTGTTAGGTTAGGTTATATGACGTTATTGATGTATATAAAGGTCCAACGGAGACGTAGAGGCCAACTCGCCAGGAATGTTGTCAATAATTACCGCAGAGATGATAGGTTGGGTTAGGTTACGTTATATTACGTTATTGATGTTTATGAAGGTCAAACGGAGACGTAGAGGACAACTCGCCAGGAATGATGTCAAATATTACCGCCGAAATGTTAGGTTGGGTTAGGTTAGGCTATATTACGTTATTGATGTATATTAAGGTCCCACGCAGACGTAGAGGCCAAATCGCCAGGAATGTTTTCAAATATTACCGTCGAGATGTTAGGTTGGGTTAGCCTAGGTTATATTACGTTATTGATGTATATAAAGGTCCCGCGGAGACGTAAATCCCAACTCGCCAGGTATGTTTTCAAATATTACCGCCGACATTGTAGGTTGGGTTAGGTTAGGTTCAATTACGTTATTGATGTATATGAAGGTCCCACGGAGACGTAGAGACCAACTCGCCAGGTATGTTGTCAAATATTACCGCCGAGATGATAGGTTGGGTTAGGTTAGGTTATATTGCGTTATTGATGTTTATGAAGGTCAAACGGAGACGTAGAGGCCAACTCGCCAGGAATGTTGCCAAATATTACCGCTGAGATGTTAGATTGGGTTAGGTTAGGTTATATTACGTTATTGATGTATATAAAGGTCCCACGGAGACGTAGAGGCCAACTCACCAGGAATGTTGTCAAATATTACCGCCGAGATGTTAGGTTGGGTTAGGTTAGGTTATATTACGTTATTGATGTATATGAAGGACCCACGGAGACGTAGAGGCGAACTCGCCAGGAATGTTGTCAAATATTACCGCCGAGATGTTAGGTTGGGTTAGGTTAGGTTACATTACGTTATTGATGTATATAAAGGTCCCACGGAGACGTAGAGGCCAACTCGCCAGGAACGTTGTCAAATATTACCGCTGAGATGATAGGTTGGGTTAGGTTAGGTTATATTACGTTATTGATGTATATAAAGGTCCCACGGAGACGCAGAGGCGAACTCGCCAGGAATGTTGTCAAATATTACCGCCGAGATGATAGGTTGGGTTAGGTTAGGTTATATTTCGTTATTGATGTATATGAAGGTCCCACGGAGACGGAGAAGCCAACTCGCCAGTAATGTCGTCAAATATTACCGCCGAGATGTTAGGTTGGGTTAGGTTAAGTTATATTACGTTATTGATGTATATGAAGGTCCCACGGAGACGGAGAAGCCAACTCGCCAGTAATGTCGTCAAATATTACCGCCGAGATGTTAGGTTGGGTTAGGATAAGTTATATTACGTTATTGATGTATATAAAGGTCAAACGGAGACGTAGGGGACAACTCGCCAGGAATGATGTCAAATACTACCGCCGAAATGTTAGGTTGGGTTAGGTTAGGTTATATCACGTTATAGATGTATATAAAGGTCCCGCGGAGACGTAGAGGCCAACAAGCTAGGAATGTGATCAAATATTACCGCCGAGATGTTAGGTTGGGTTAGGTTAGGTTATATTACGTTATTGATGTATATAAAGGTCCCACGGAGACGTAGAGGCCAACTCGCCAGGAATGTTGTCAAATATTACCGCCGAGATGATAGGTTGGGTTAGGTTGCGTTATATTACGTTATTGATGTTTATGAAGGTCAAACGGAGACGTAGAGGCCAACTCGCCAGGAATGATATCAAATAATACCGCCGAGATTTTATGTTGGGTTAGGTTAGGTTAAATTACGTTATTGATGTATATGAAGGTCCCACGGAGACGTAGAGGCGAACTCGCCAGGAATGTTGTCAAATATTACCGCCGAGATGATAGGTTGGGTTAGGTTAGGTTATATTGCGTTATTGATGTATATGAAGGTCAAAGGGAGACGTAGAGGTCAACTCGTCAGGAATGTTGTCAAATATTACCGCCTATATGTTAGGTTGGGTTAGGATAGGTTATATTACGTTATTGATGTATATAAAGGTCCCACGGAGACGCAGAGGCGAACTCGCCAGGAATGTTGTCAAATATTACCGCCGAGATGATAGGTTGGGTTAGGTTGCGTTATATTACGTTATTGATGTTTATGAAGGTCAAACGGAGACGTAGAGTCCAACTCGCCAGGAATGATGTCAAATAATACCGCCGAGATTTTAGGTTGGGTTAGGTTAGGTTAAATTACGTTATTGATGTATATGAAGGTCCCACGGAGACGTAGAGGCGAACTCGCAAGGAATGTTGTCAAATATTACCGCCGAGATGATAGGTTGGGTTAGGTTAGGTTATATTGCGTTATTGATGTATATGAAGGTCAAAGGGAGACGTAGAGGTCAACTCGCCAGGAATGTTGTCAAATATTACCGCCGATATGTTAGGTTGGGTTAGGTTAGGTTCTATTACGTTATTGATGTATATAAAGGTCCCACGGAGACGCAGAGGCGAACTCGCCAGGAATGTTGTCAAATATTACCGCCGAGATGTTAGGTTGGGTTAGGTTAGGTTATATTACGTTATTGATGTATATAAAGGTCCCACGGATACGTAGAGGCCAACTCGCCAGAAACGTTGTCAAATATTACCGCCGAAATGTTAGGTTGGGTTAGGTTAGGCTATATTACGTTATTGATGTATATGAAGGTCCCACGGAGACGTAGATGCCAAATCGCCATGAATGTTTTCAAATATTACCGTCGAGATGTTAGGTTGGGTTAGGTTAGGTTATATTACGTTATTGATGTATATAAAGGTCCCACGGATACGTAGAGGCCAACTCGCCAGGAACGTTGTTAAATATTACCGCCGAAATGTTAGGTTGGGTTAGGTTAGGCTATATTACGTTATTGATGTATATGAAGGTCCCACGGAGACGTAGATGCCAAATCGCCATGAATGTTTTCAAATATTACCGTCGAGATGTTAGGTTGGGTTAGCCTAGGTTATATTACGTTATTGATGTATATAAAGGTCCCGCGGAGACGTAGATCCCAACTCGCCAGGTATGTTTTCAAATATTACCGCCGACATTGTAGGTTGGGTTAGGTTAGGTTCAATTACGTTATTGATGTATATGAAGGTCCCACGGAGACGTAGAGTCCAACTCGCCAGGTATGTTGTCAAATATTACCGCCGAGATGATAGGTTGGGTTAGGTTAGGTTATATTGCGTTACTGATGTTTATGAAGGTCAAACGGAGACGTAGAGGCCAACTCGCCAGGAATGATGTCAAATAATACCGCCGAGATTTTAGGTTGGGTTAGGTTAGGTTAAATTACGTTATTGATGTATATGAAGGTCCCACGGAGACGTAGAGGCGAACTCGCAAGGAATGTTGTCAAATATTACCGCCGAGATGATAGGTTGGGTTAGGTTAGGTTATATTGCGTTATTGATGTATATGAAGGTCAAAGGGAGACGTAGAGGTCAACTCGCCAGGAATGTTGTCAAATATTACCGCCGATATGTTAGGTTGGGTTAGGTTAGGTTCTATTACGTTATTGATGTATATAAAGGTCCCACGGAGACGCAGAGACCAACTCGCCAGGTATGTTGTCAAATATTACCGCCGAGATGATAGGTTGGGTTAGGTTAGGTTATATTGCGTTACTGATGTTTATGAAGGTCAAACGGAGACGTAGAGGCCAACTCGCCAGGAATGATGTCAAATAATACCGCCGAGATTTTAGGTTGGGTTAGGTTAGGTTAAATTACGTTATTGATGTATATGAAGGTCCCACGGAGACGTAGAGGCCAACTCGCAAGGAATGTTGTCAAATATTACCGCCGAGATGATAGGTTGGGTTAGGTTAGGTTATATTGCGTTATTGATGTATATGAAGGTCAAAGGGAGACGTAGAGGTCAACTCGCCAGGAATGTTGTCAAATATTACCGCCGATATGTTAGGTTGGGTTAGGTTAGGTTCTATTACGTTATTGATGTATATAAAGGTCCCACGGAGACGCAGAGGCGAACTCGCCAGGAATGTTGTCAAATATTACCGCCGAAATGTTAGGTTGGGTTAGGTTAGGCTATATTACGTTATTGATGTATATGAAGGTCCCACGGAGACGTAGATGCCAAATCGCCATGAATGTTTTCAAATATTACCGTCGAGATGTTAGGTTGGGTTAGGTTAGGTTATATTACGTTATTGATGTATATAAAGGTCCCACGGATACGTAGAGGCCAACTCGCCAGGAACGTTGTCAAATATTACCGCCGAAATGTTAGGTTGGGTTAGGTTAGGCTATATTACGTTATTGATGTATATGAAGGTCCCACGGAGACGTAGATGCCAAATCGCCATGAATGTTTTCAAATATTACCGTCGAGATGTTAGGTTGGGTTAGCCTAGGTTATATTACGTTATTGATGTATATAAAGGTCCCGCGGAGACGTAGATCCCAACTCGCCAGGTATGTTTTCAAATATTACCGCCGACATTGTAGGTTGGGTTAGGTTAGGTTCAATTACGTTATTGATGTATATGAAGGTCCCACGGAGACGTAGAGTCCAACTCGCCAGGTATGTTGTCAAATATTACCGCCGAGATGATAGGTTGGGTTAGGTTAGGTTATATTGCGTTACTGATGTTTATGAAGGTCAAACGGAGACGTAGAGGCCAACTCGCCAGGAATGATGTCAAATAATACCGCCGAGATTTTAGGTTGGGTTAGGTTAGGTTAAATTACGTTATTGATGTATATGAAGGTCCCACGGAGACGTAGAGGCGAACTCGCAAGGAATGTTGTCAAATATTACCGCCGAGATGATAGGTTGGGTTAGGTTAGGTTATATTGCGTTATTGATGTATATGAAGGTCAAAGGGAGACGTAGAGGTCAACTCGCCAGGAATGTTGTCAAATATTACCGCCGATATGTTAGGTTGGGTTAGGTTAGGTTCTATTACGTTATTGATGTATATAAAGGTCCCACGGAGACGCAGAGACCAACTCGCCAGGTATGTTGTCAAATATTACCGCCGAGATGATAGGTTGGGTTAGGTTAGGTTATATTGCGTTACTGATGTTTATGAAGGTCAAACGGAGACGTAGAGGCCAACTCGCCAGGAATGATGTCAAATAATACCGCCGAGATTTTAGGTTGGGTTAGGTTAGGTTAAATTACGTTATTGATGTATATGAAGGTCCCACGGAGACGTAGAGGCCAACTCGCAAGGAATGTTGTCAAATATTACCGCCGAGATGATAGGTTGGGTTAGGTTAGGTTATATTGCGTTATTGATGTATATGAAGGTCAAAGGGAGACGTAGAGGTCAACTCGCCAGGAATGTTGTCAAATATTACCGCCGATATGTTAGGTTGGGTTAGGTTAGGTTCTATTACGTTATTGATGTATATAAAGGTCCCACGGAGACGCAGAGGCGAACTCGCCAGGAATGTTGTCAAATATTACCGCCGAAATGTTAGGTTGGGTTAGGTTAGGCTATATTACGTTATTGATGTATATGAAGGTCCCACGGAGACGTAGATGCCAAATCGCCATGAATGTTTTCAAATATTACCGTCGAGATGTTAGGTTGGGTTAGGTTAGGTTATATTACGTTATTGATGTATATAAAGGTCCCACGGATACGTAGAGGCCAACTCGCCAGGAACGTTGTCAAATATTACCGCCGAAATGTTAGGTTGGGTTAGGTTAGGCTATATTACGTTATTGATGTATATGAAGGTCCCACGGAGACGTAAATGCCAAATCGCCATCAATGTTTTCAAATATTACCGTCGAGATGTTAGGTTGGGTTAGCCTAGGTTATATTACGTTATTGATGTATATAAAGGTCCCGCGGAGACGTAAATCCCAACTCGCCAGGTATGTTTTCAAATATTACCGCCGACATTGTAGGTTGGGTTAGGTTAGGTTCAATTACGTTATTGATGTATATGAAGGTCCCACGGAGACGTAGAGACCAACTCGCCAGGTATGTTGTCAAATATTACCGCCGAGATGATAGGTTGGGTTAGGTTAGGTTATATTGCGTTATTGATGTTTATGAAGGTCAAACGGAGACGTAGAGGCCAACTCGCCAGGAATGTTGCCAAATATTACCGCTGAGATGTTAGATTGGGTTAGGTTAGGTTATATTACGTTATTGATGTATATAAAGGTCCCACGGAGACGTAGAGGCCAACTCACCAGGAATGTTGTCAAATATTACCGCCGAGATGTTAGGTTGGGTTAGGTTAGGTTATATTACGTTATTGATGTATATGAAGGACCCACGGAGACGTAGAGGCGAACTCGCCAGGAATGTTGTCAAATATTACCGCCGAGATGTTAGGTTGGGTTAGGTTAGGTTACATTACGTTATTGATGTATATAAAGGTCCCACGGAGACGTAGAGGCCAACTCGCCAGGAACGTTGTCAAATATTACCGCTGAGATGATAGGTTGGGTTAGGTTAGGTTATATTACGTTATTGATGTATATAAAGGTCCCACGGAGACGCAGAGGCGAACTCGCCAGGAATGTTGTCAAATATTACCGCCGAGATGTTAGGTTGGGTTAGGTTAGGTTATATTTCGTTATTGATGTATATGAAGGTCCCACGGAGACGGAGAAGCCAACTCGCCAGTAATGTCGTCAAATATTACCGCCGAGATGTTAGGTTGGGTTAGGTTAAGTTATATTACGTTATTGATGTATATGAAGGTCCCACGGAGACGGAGAAGCCAACTCGCCAGTAATGTCGTCAAATATTACCGCCGAGATGTTAGGTTGGGTTAGGATAAGTTATATTACGTTATTGATGTATATAAAGGTCAAACGGAGACGTAGGGGACAACTCGCCAGGAATGATGTCAAATACTACCGCCGAAATGTTAGGTTGGGTTAGGTTAGGTTATATCACGTTATAGATGTATATAAAGGTCCCGCGGAGACGTAGAGGCCAACAAGCTAGGAATGTGATCAAATATTACCGCCGAGATGTTAGGTTGGGTTAGGTTAGGTTATATTACGTTATTGATGTATATAAAGGTCCCACGGAGACGTAGAGGCCAACTCGCCAGGAATGTTGTCAAATATTACCGCCGAGATGATAGGTTGGGTTAGGTTGCGTTATATTACGTTATTGATGTTTATGAAGGTCAAACGGAGACGTAGAGGCCAACTCGCCAGGAATGATATCAAATAATACCGCCGAGATTTTATGTTGGGTTAGGTTAGGTTAAATTACGTTATTGATGTATATGAAGGTCCCACGGAGACGTAGAGGCGAACTCGCCAGGAATGTTGTCAAATATTACCGCCGAGATGATAGGTTGGGTTAGGTTAGGTTATATTGCGTTATTGATGTATATGAAGGTCAAAGGGAGACGTAGAGGTCAACTCGTCAGGAATGTTGTCAAATATTACCGCCTATATGTTAGGTTGGGTTAGGATAGGTTATATTACGTTATTGATGTATATAAAGGTCCCACGGAGACGCAGAGGCGAACTCGCCAGGAATGTTGTCAAATATTACCGCCGAGATGATAGGTTGGGTTAGGTTGCGTTATATTACGTTATTGATGTTTATGAAGGTCAAACGGAGACGTAGAGTCCAACTCGCCAGGAATGATGTCAAATAATACCGCCGAGATTTTAGGTTGGGTTAGGTTAGGTTAAATTACGTTATTGATGTATATGAAGGTCCCACGGAGACGTAGAGGCGAACTCGCAAGGAATGTTGTCAAATATTACCGCCGAGATGATAGGTTGGGTTAGGTTAGGTTATATTGCGTTATTGATGTATATGAAGGTCAAAGGGAGACGTAGAGGTCAACTCGCCAGGAATGTTGTCAAATATTACCGCCGATATGTTAGGTTGGGTTAGGTTAGGTTCTATTACGTTATTGATGTATATAAAGGTCCCACGGAGACGCAGAGGCGAACTCGCCAGGAATGTTGTCAAATATTACCGCCGAGATGTTAGGTTGGGTTAGGTTAGGTTATATTACGTTATTGATGTATATAAAGGTCCCACGGATACGTAGAGGCCAACTCGCCAGAAACGTTGTCAAATATTACCGCCGAAATGTTAGGTTGGGTTAGGTTAGGCTATATTACGTTATTGATGTATATGAAGGTCCCACGGAGACGTAGATGCCAAATCGCCATGAATGTTTTCAAATATTACCGTCGAGATGTTAGGTTGGGTTAGGTTAGGTTATATTACGTTATTGATGTATATAAAGGTCCCACGGATACGTAGAGGCCAACTCGCCAGGAACGTTGTTAAATATTACCGCCGAAATGTTAGGTTGGGTTAGGTTAGGCTATATTACGTTATTGATGTATATGAAGGTCCCACGGAGACGTAGATGCCAAATCGCCATGAATGTTTTCAAATATTACCGTCGAGATGTTAGGTTGGGTTAGCCTAGGTTATATTACGTTATTGATGTATATAAAGGTCCCGCGGAGACGTAGATCCCAACTCGCCAGGTATGTTTTCAAATATTACCGCCGACATTGTAGGTTGGGTTAGGTTAGGTTCAATTACGTTATTGATGTATATGAAGGTCCCACGGAGACGTAGAGTCCAACTCGCCAGGTATGTTGTCAAATATTACCGCCGAGATGATAGGTTGGGTTAGGTTAGGTTATATTGCGTTACTGATGTTTATGAAGGTCAAACGGAGACGTAGAGGCCAACTCGCCAGGAATGATGTCAAATAATACCGCCGAGATTTTAGGTTGGGTTAGGTTAGGTTAAATTACGTTATTGATGTATATGAAGGTCCCACGGAGACGTAGAGGCGAACTCGCAAGGAATGTTGTCAAATATTACCGCCGAGATGATAGGTTGGGTTAGGTTAGGTTATATTGCGTTATTGATGTATATGAAGGTCAAAGGGAGACGTAGAGGTCAACTCGCCAGGAATGTTGTCAAATATTACCGCCGATATGTTAGGTTGGGTTAGGTTAGGTTCTATTACGTTATTGATGTATATAAAGGTCCCACGGAGACGCAGAGGCGAACTCGCCAGGAATGTTGTCAAATATTACCGCCGAGATGTTAGGTTGGGTTAGGTTAGGTTATATTACGTTATTGATGTATATAAAGGTCCCACGGATACGTAGAGGCCAACTCGCCAGAAACGTTGTCAAATATTACCGCCGAAATGTTAGGTTGGGTTAGGTTAGGCTATATTACGTTATTGATGTATATGAAGGTCCCACGGAGACGTAGATGCCAAATCGCCATGAATGTTTTCAAATATTACCGTCGAGATGTTAGGTTGGGTTAGGTTAGGTTATATTACGTTATTGATGTATATAAAGGTCCCACGGATACGTAGAGGCCAACTCGCCAGGAACGTTGTCAAATATTACCGCCGAAATGTTAGGTTGGGTTAGGTTAGGCTATATTACGTTATTGATGTATATGAAGGTCCCACGGAGACGTAGATGCCAAATCGCCATGAATGTTTTCAAATATTACCGTCGAGATGTTAGGTTGGGTTAGCCTAGGTTATATTACGTTATTGATGTATATAAAGGTCCCGCGGAGACGTAAATCCCAACTCGCCAGGTATGTTTTCAAATATTACCGCCGACATTGTAGGTTGGGTTAGGTTAGGTTCAATTACGTTATTGATGTATATGAAGGTCCCACGGAGACGTAGAGACCAACTCGCCAGGTATGTTGTCAAATATTACCGCCGAGATGATAGGTTGGGTTAGGTTAGGTTATATTGCGTTACTGATGTTTATGAAGGTCAAACGGAGACGTAGAGGCCAACTCGCCAGGAATTTTGCCAAATATTACCGCTGAGATGTTAGATTGGGTTAGGTTAGGTTATATTACGTTATTGATGTATATAAAGGTCCAACGGAGACGTAGAAGCCAACTCGCCAGGAATGTTGTCAAATATTACCGCCGAGATGTTAGGTTGGGTTAGGTTAGGTTATGTTACGTTATTGATGTATATAAAGGTCCCACGGAGACGCAGAGGCGAACTCGCCAGAAGTGTTGTCAAATATTACCGCCGAGATGATAGGTTGGGTTAGGTTACGTTATATTACGTTATTGATGTTTATGAAGGTCAAACGAAGACGTAGGGGACAACTCGCCAGGAATGATGTCAAATATTACCGCAGAAATGTTAGGTAGGGTTAGGTTAGGTTATATCACGTTATAGATGTATATAAAGGTCCCACGGAGACGTAGAGGCCAACTCGCCAGGAATGTTGTCAAATATTACCGCGGAGATGTTAGGTTGGGTTAGGTTAGGTTATATTACGTTATTGATGTATATAAATGTCCCACGGAGACGTAGAGGCCAACTCACCAGGAATGTTGTCAAATATTACCGCCGAGATGTTAGGTTGGGTTAGGTTAGGTTATATTACGTTATTGATGTATATGAAGGACCCACGGAGACGTAGAGGCGAACTCGCCAGGAATGTTGTCAAATATTACCGCCGAGATGTTAGGTTGGGTTAGGTTAGGTTATATTACGTTATTGATGTATATAAAGGTCCCACGGAGACGTAGAGGCCAACTCGCCAGGAACGTTGTCAAATATTACCGCTGAGATGATAGGTTGGGTTAGGTTAGGTTATATTACGTTATTGATGTATATAAAGGTCCCACGGAGACGCAGAGGCGAACTCGCCAGGAATGTTGTCAAATATTACCGCCGAGATGTTAGGTTGGGTTAGGTTAGGTTATATTTCGTTATTGATGTATATGAAGGTCCCACGGAGACGGAGAAGCCAACTCGCCAGTAATGTCGTCAAATATTACCGCCGAGATGTTAGGTTGGGTTAGGTTAAGTTATATTACGTTATTGATGTATATGAAGGTCCCACGGAGACGGAGAAGCCAACTCGCCAGTAATGTCGTCAAATATTACCGCCGAGATGTTAGGTTGGGTTAGGATAAGTTATATTACGTTATTGATGTATATAAAGGTCAAACGGAGACGTAGGGGACAACTCGCCAGGAATGATGTCAAATACTACCGCCGAAATGTTAGGTTGGGTTAGGTTAGGTTATATCACGTTATAGATGTATATAAAGGTCCCGCGGAGACGTAGAGGCCAACAAGCTAGGAATGTGATCAAATATTACCGCCGAGATGTTAGGTTGGGTTAGGTTAGGTTATATTACGTTATTGATGTATATAAAGGTCCCACAGATACGTAGAGGCCAACTCGCCAGAAACGTTGTCAAATATTACCGCCGAAATGTTAGGTTGGGTTAGGTTAGGCTATATTACGTTATTGATGTATATGAAGGTCCCACGGAGACGTAGATGCCAAATCGCCATGAATGTTTTCAAATATTACCGTCGAGATGTTAGGTTGGGTTAGGTTAGGTTATATTACGTTACTGATGTATATAAAGGTCCCACGGATACGTAGAGGCCAACTCGCCAGGAACGTTGTCAAATATTACCGCCGAAATGTTAGGTTGGGTTAGGTTAGGCTATATTACGTTATTGATGTATATGAAGGTCCCACGGAGACGTAGATGCCAAATCGCCATGAATGTTTTCAAATATTACCGTCGAGATGTTAGGTTGGGTTAGCCTAGGTTATATTACGTTATTGATGTATATTAAGGTCCCGCGGAGACGTAGATCCCAACTCGCCAGGTATGTTTTCAAATATTACCGCCGACATTGTAGGTTGGGTTAGGTTAGGTTCAATTACGTTATTGATGTATATGAAGGTCCCACGGAGACGTAGAGACCAACTCGCCAGGTATGTTGTCAAATATTACCGCCGAGATGATAGGTTGGGTTAGGTTAGGTTATATTGCGTTACTGATGTTTATGAAGGTCAAACGGAGACGTAGAGGCCAACTCGCCAGGAATGATGTCAAATAATACCGCCGAAATTTTAGGTTGGGTTAGGTTAGGTTAAATTACGTTATTGATGTATATGAAGGTCCCACGGAGACGTAGAGGCGAACTCGCAAGGAATGTTGTCAAATATTACCGCCGAGATGATAGGTTGGGTTAGGTTAGGTTATATTGCGTTATTGATGTATATGAAGGTCAAAGGGAGACGTAGAGGTCAACTCGCCAGGAATGTTGTCAAATATTACCGCCGATATGTTAGGTTGGGTTAGGTTAGGTTCTATTACGTTATTGATGTATATAAAGGTCCCACGGAGACGCAGAGGCGAACTCGCCAGGAATGTTGTCAAATATTACCGCCGAGATGTTAGGTTGGGTTAGGTTAGGTTATATTACGTTATTGATGTATATAAAGGTCCCACGGATACGTAGAGGCCAACTCGCCAGAAACGTTGTCAAATATTACCGCCGAAATGTTAGGTTGGGTTAGGTTAGGCTATATTACGTTATTGATGTATATGAAGGTCCCACGGAGACGTAGATGCCAAATCGCCATGAATGTTTTCAAATATTACCGTCGAGATGTTAGGTTGGGTTAGGTTAGGTTATATTACGTTATTGATGTATATAAAGGTCCCACGGATACGTAGAGGCCAACTCGCCAGGAACGTTGTCAAATATTACCGCCGAAATGTTAGGTTGGGTTAGGTTAGGCTATATTACGTTATTGATGTATATGAAGGTCCCACGGAGACGTAGATGCCAAATCGCCATGAATGTTTTCAAATATTACCGTCGAGATGTTAGGTTGGGTTAGCCTAGGTTATATTACGTTATTGATGTATATAAAGGTCCCGCGGAGACGTAAATCCCAACTCGCCAGGTATGTTTTCAAATATTACCGCCGACATTGTAGGTTGGGTTAGGTTAGGTTCAATTACGTTATTGATGTATATGAAGGTCCCACGGAGACGGAGAAGCCAACTCGCCAGTAATGTCGTCAAATATTACCGCCGAGATGTTAGGTTGGGTTAGGTTAAGTTATATTACGTTATTGATGTATATGAAGGTCCCACGGAGACGGAGAAGCCAACTCGCCAGTAATGTCGTCAAATATTACCGCCGAGATGTTAGGTTGGGTTAGGATAAGTTATATTACGTTATTGATGTATATAAAGGTCAAACGGAGACGTAGGGGACAACTCGCCAGGAATGATGTCAAATACTACCGCCGAAATGTTAGGTTGGGTTAGGTTAGGTTATATCACGTTATAGATGTATATAAAGGTTCCGCGGAGACGTAGAGGCCAACAAGCTAGGAATGTGATCAAATATTACCGCCGAGATGTTAGGTTGGGTTAGGTTAGGTTATATTACGTTATTGATGTATATAAAGGTCCCACGGAGACGTAGAGGCCAACTCGCCAGGAATGTTGTCAAATATTACCGCCGAGATGATAGGTTGGGTTAGGTTGCGTTATATTACGTTATTGATGTTTATGAAGGTCAAACGGAGACGTAGAGGCCAACTCGCCAGGAATGATGTCAAATAATACCGCCGAGATTTTAGGTTGGGTTAGGTTAGGTTAAATTACGTTATTGATGTATATGAAGGTCCCACGGAGACGTAGAGGCGAACTCGCCAGGAATGTTGTCAAATATTACCGCCGAGATGATAGGTTGGGTTAGGTTAGGTTATATTGCGTTATTGATGTATATGAAGGTCAAAGGGAGACGTAGAGGTCAACTCGTCAGGAATGTTGTCAAATATTACCGCCTATATGTTAGGTTGGGTTAGGATAGGTTATATTACGTTATTGATGTATATAAAGGTCCCACGGAGACGCAGAGGCGAACTCGCCAGGAATGTTGTCAAATATTACCGCCGAGATGTTAGGTTGGGTTAGGTTAGGTTATATTACGTTATTGATGTATATAAAGGTCCCACGGATACGTAGAGGCCAACTCGCCAGAAACGTTGTCAAATATTACCGCCGAAATGTTAGGTTGGGTTAGGTTAGGTTATATTACGTTATTGATGTATATAAAGGTCCCACGGAGACGCAGGGGCGAACTCGCCAGGAATGTTGTCAAATATTACCGCCGAGATGTTAGGTTGGGTTAGGTTAGGTTATATTACGTTATTGATGTATATAAATGTCCCACGGAGACGTAGAGGCCAACTCGCCAGGAATGTCGTCAAATATTACCGCCGAGATGTTAGGTTGGGTTAGGTTAAGTTATATTACGTTATTGATGTATATAAAGGTCAAACGGAGACGTAGGGGACAACTCGCCAGGAATGATGTCAAATACTACCGCCGAAACGTTAGGTTGGGTTAGGTTAGGTTATATCACGTTATAGATGTATATAAAGGTCCCGCGGAGACGTAGAGGCCAACAAGCCAGGAATGTGATCAAATATTACCGCCGAGATGTTAGGTTGGGTTAGGTTAGGTTATATTACGTTATTGATGTATATAAAGGTCCCACGGAGACGTAGAGGCCAACTCGCCAGGAATTATGTCAAATATTACCGCCGAGATGATAGGTTGGGTTAGGTTGCGTTATATTACGTTATTGACGTTTATGAAGGTCAAACGGAGACGTAGAGGCCAACTCGCCAGGAATGATGTCAAATAATACCGCCGAGATTTTAGGTTGGGTTAGGTTAGGTTAAATTACGTTATTGATGTATATGAAGGTCCCACGGAGACGTAGAGGCGAACTCGCCAGGAATGTTGTCAAATATTACCGCCGAGATGATAGGTTGGGTTAGGTTAGGTTATATTGCGTTATTGATGTATATGAAGGTCAAAGGGAGACGTAGAGGTCAACTCGCCAGGAATGTTGTCAAATATTACCGCCGATATGTTAGGTTGGGTTAGGTTAGGTTATATTACGTTATTGATGTATATAAAGGTCCCACGGAGACGCAGATCCCAGCTCGCCAGGCATGTTTTCAAATATTACCGCCGAGATTGTAGGTTGGGTTAGGTTAGGTTCAATTACGTTATTGATGTATATGAAGGTCCCACGGAGACGTAGAGACCAACTCGCCAGGTATGTTGTCAAATATTACCGCCGAGATGATAAGTTGGGTTAGGTTAGGTTATATTGCGTTACTGATGTTTATGAAGGTCAAACGGAGACGTAGAGGCCAACTCGCCAGGAATGTTGCCAAATATTACCGCTCAGATGTTAGATTGGGTTAGGTTAGGTTATATTACGTTATTGATGTATATAAAGGTCCAACGGAGACGTAGAGGCCAACTCGCCAGGAATGTTGTCAAATATTACCGCAGAGATGATAGGTTGGGTTAGGTTACATTATATTACGTTATTGATGTTTATGAAGGTCAAACGGAGACGTAGAGGACAACTCGCCAGGAATGATGTCAAATATTACCGCCGAAATGTTAGGTTGGGTTAGGTTAGGCTATATTACGTTATTGATGTATATTAAGGTCCCACGCAGACGTAGAGGCCAACTCGGCCGGAATGTTTTCAAATATTACCGCCGAGATGTTAGGTTGGGTTAGGTTAGGTTATATTACGTTATTGATGTATATAAATGTCCCGCGGAGACGGAGAAGCCAACTCGCCAGGAATGTTGTCAAATATTACCGCCGAGATGTTAGGTTGGGTTAGGTTAGGTTATATTACGTTATTGATGTATATAAAGGTCCAACGGAGACGTAGAGGCCAACTCGCCAGGAATGTTGTCAAATATTACCGCCGAGATGTTAGGTTGGGTTAGGTTAGGTTATATTACGTTATTGATGTATATAAAGGTCCCACGGAGACGCAGAGGCGAACTCGCCAGAAGTGGTGTCAAATATTACCGCCGAGATGATAGGTTGGGTTAGGTTACGTTATATTACGTTATTGATGTTTATGAAGGTCAAACGGAGACGCAGGGGACAACTCGCCAGGAATGATGTCAAATATTACCGCAGAAATGTTAGGTTGGGTTAGGTTAGGCTATATTACGTTATTGATGTACATGAAGGTCCCACGGAGACGTAGATGCCAAATCGCCATGAATGTTTTCAAATATTACCGTCGAGATGTTAGGTTGGGTTAGCCTAGGTTATATTACGTTATTGATGTATATAAAGGTCCCACGGTGACGCAGATCCCAACTCGCCAGGTATGTTTTCAAATATTACCGCCGAGATTGTAGGTTGGGTTAGGTTAGGTTCAATTACGTTATTGATGTAGATGAAGGTCCCACGGAGACGTAGAGACAGACTCGCCAGGTATGTTGTCAAATATTACCGCCGAGATGATAAGTTGGGTTAGGTTAGGTTATATTGCGTTACTGATGTTTATGAAGGTCAAACGGAGACGTAGAGGCCAACTCGCCAGGAATGTTGCCAAATATTACCGCTGAGATGTTAGATTGGGTTAGGTTAGGTTATATTACGTTATTGATGTATATAAAGGTCCAACGGAGACGTAGAGGCCAACTCGCCAGGAATGTTGTCAAATATTACCGCAGAGATGATAGGTTGGGTTAGGTTACATTATATTACGTTATTGATGTTTATGAAGGTCAAACGGAGACGTAGAGGACAACTCGCCAGGAATGATGTCAAATATTACCGCCGAAATGTTAGGTTGGGTTAGGTTAGGCTATATTACGTTATTGATGTATATTAAGGTCCCACGCAGACGTAGAGGCCAACTCGGCCGGAATGTTGTCAAATATTACCGCCGCGATGTTAGGTTGGGTTAGGTTAGGTTATATTACGTTATTGATGTATATAAAGGTCCCACGGAGACGCAGAGGCGAACTCGCCAGAAGTGTTGTCAAATATTACCGCCGAGATGATAGGTTGGGTTAGGTTACGTTATATTACGTTATTGATGTTTATGAAGGTCAAACGGAGACGTAGGGGACAACTCGCCAGGAATGATGTCAAATATTACCGCAGAAATGTTAGGTTGGTTTAGGTTAGGTTATATCACGTTATAGATGTATATAAAGGTCCCGCGGAGACGTAGAGGCCAACATGCTAGGAATGTGATCAAATATTACCGCGAAGATGTTAGGTTGGGTTAGGTTAGGTTATATTACGTTATTGATGTATATAAAGGTCCCACGGAGACGTAGAGGCCAACTCGCCGGGAATGTTGTCAAATATTACCGCCGAGATGTTAGGTTGGGTTAGGTTAGGTTATATTACGTTATTGATGTATATAAAGGTCCCACGGAGACGCAGAGGCGAACTCGCCAGGAATGTTGTCAAATATTACCGCCGACATGTTAGGTTGGGTTAGGTTAGGTTATATTACGTTATTGATGTATATAAAGGTCCCACGGCGACGTAGAGGCCAACTCGCCAGGAACGTTGTCAAATATTACCGCTGAGATGATAGGTTGGGTTAGGTTAGGTTTAATTACATTATTGATGTATATGAAGGTCAAATGGAGACGTAGAGGCCAACTCGCCAGGAATGATGTCAAATAATACCGCCGAGATTTTAGGTTGGGTTAGGTTAGGTTCAATTACGTTATTGATGTATATGAAGGTCCCAAGGAGACGTAGAGGCAAACTCGCCAGGTATGTTGTCAAATATTACCGCCGAGATGATAGGTTGGGTTAGGTTAGGTTATATTGCGTTATTTATGTTTATGAAGGTCAAACGGAGACGTAGAGGCCAACTCGCCAGGAATGTTGCCAAATATTACCGCTGAGATGTTACATTGGGTTAGGTTAGGTTATATTACGTTATTGATGTATATAAAGGTCCCACGGAGACGTAGAGGCAAACTCGCCAGGAATGTTGTCAAATATTACCCCCGAGATGATAGGTTGGGTTAGGTTAGGTTATATTACGTTATGGATGTATATAAAGGTTCCACGAAGACGTAGATGCCAACAAGCCAGGAATGTGATCAAATATTACCGCCGAGATGTTAGGTTGGGTTAGGTTAGGTTATATGACGTTATTGATGTATATAAAGGTCTCACGGAGGCGTAGAGGCCAAATCGCCAGGTATGTTTTCAAATATTACCGCCGAGATGTTAGGTTGGGTTAGGTTAGGTTATATTACGTTATTGATGTATATGAAGGTCCCACGGAGACGTAGAGTCCAACTCGCCAGGAATGTTGTCAAATATTACCGCCGAGATGTTAGGTTGGGTTAGGTTAGGTTATATTACGTTATGGATGTCTATAAGGGTCCCACGGTGACGTAGAGGCCAACTCGCCAGGAATGTTTTCAAATATTACCGCCGAGATGTTATTTTGGGTTAGGATAGGTTATATTACGTTATTGATGTGTATAAAGGTCCCACGGAGACGTAGAGGCCAACTCGCCAGGAATGTTGTCAAATATTACCGCCGAGATGTTAGGTTGGGTTAGGTTAGGTTATATTTCGTTATTGATGTATATGAAGGTCCCACGGAGATGTAGAGGCCAACTCGCCAGTTATGTTGTCAAATATTACCGCCGAGATGTTAGGTTGGGTTAGGTTACGTTATATTACGTTATTGATGTATATAAATGTCCCACGGAGACGTAGAGGCCAACTCGCCAGGTATGTTTTCAAATATTACCGCCGAGATGTTAGGTTGGGTTAGGTTAAGTTATATTACGTTATTGATGTATAAAAAGATCCCACAGAGACGGAGAAGCCAACTCGCCAGGAATGTTTTCAAATATTATCGCCGAGATGTTAGATTGGGTTAGGTTAGGTTATATTTCGTTATTGATGTATATGAAGGTCCCACGGAGACGTAGAGGCCAACTCGCCAGGTATGTTGTCAAATATTACCGCCGAGATGTTAGGTTGGGTTAGGTTAGGTTATATTACGTTATTGATGTATATAAAGGTCCCACGGAGACGGAGAAGCCAACTCGCCAGGAATGTTGTCAAATATTACCGTCGAGATGTTAGGTTGGGTTAGCCTAGGTTATATTACGTTATTGATGTATATAAAGGTCCCACGGAGACGCAGATCCCAACTCGCCAGGTATGTTTTCAAATATTACCGCCGAGATTGTAGGTTGGGTTAGGTTAGGTTCAATTACGTTATTGATGTATATGAAGGTCCCACGGAGACGTAGAGACCAACTCGCCACGTATGTTGTCAAATATTACCGCCGAGATGATAAGTTGGGTTAGGTTAGGTTATATTGCGTTACTGATGTTTATGAAGGTCAAACGGAGACGTAGAGGCCAACTCGCCAGGAATGTTGCCAAATATTACCGCTGAGATGTTAGATTGGGTTAGGTTAGGTTATATTACGTTATTGATGTATATAAAGGTCCAACGGAGACGTAGAGGCCAACTCGCCAGGAATGTTGTCAAATATTACCGCAGGGATGATAGGTTGGGTTAGGTTACATTATATTACGTTATTGATGTTTATGAAGGTCAAACGGAGACGTAGAGGACAACTCGCCAGGAATGATGTCAAATATTACCGCCGAAATGTTAGGTTGGGTTAGGTTAGGCTATATTACGTTATTGATGTATATTAAGGTCCCACGCAGACGTAGAGGCCAACTCGGCCGGAATGTTTTCAAATATTACCGCCGAGATGTTAGGTTGGGTTAGGTTAGGTTATATTACGTTATTGATGTATATAAAGGTCCAACGGAGACGTAGAGGCCAACTCGCCAGGAATGTTGTCAAATATTACCGCCGAGATGTTAGGTTGGGTTAGGTTAGGTTATATTACGTTATTGATATATATAAAGGTCCCACGGAGACGCAGAGGCGAACTCGCCAGAAGTGTTGTCAAATATTACCGCCGAGATGATAGGTTGGGTTAGGTTACGTTATATTACGTTATTGATGTTTATGAAGGTCAAACGGAGACGTAGGGGACAACTCGCCAGGAATGATGTCAAATATTACCGCAGAAATGTTAGGTTGGGTTAGGTTAGGCTATATTACGTTATTGATGTACATGAAGGTCCCACGGAGACGTAGATGCCAAATCGCCATGAATGTTTTCAAATATTACCGTCGAGATGTTAGGTTGGGTTAGCCTAGGTTATATTACGTTATTGATGTATATAAAGGTCCCACGGCGACGCAGATCCCAACTCGCCAGGTATGTTTTCAAATATTACCGCCGAGATTGTAGGTTGGGTTAGGTTAGGTTCAATTACGTTATTGATGTAGATGAAGGTCCCACGGAGACGTAGAGACCAACTCGCCAGGTATGTTGTCAAATATTACCGCCGAGATGATAAGTTGGGTTAGGTTAGGTTATATTGCGTTACTGATGTTTATGAAGGTCAAACGGAGACGTAGAGGCCAACTCGCCAGGAATGTTGCCAAATATTACCGCTGAGATGTTAGATTGGGTTAGGTTAGGTTATATTACGTTATTGATGTATATAAAGGTCCAACGGAGACGTAGAGGCCAACTCGCCAGGAATGTTGTCAAATATTACCGCAGAGATGATAGGTTGGGTTAGGTTACATTATATTACGTTATTGATGTTTATGAAGGTCAAACGGAGACGTAGAGGACAACTCGCCAGGAATGATGTCAAATATTACCGCTGAAATGTTAGGTTGGGTTAGGTTAGGCTATATTACGTTATTGATGTATATTAAGGTCCCACGCAGACGTAGAGGCCAACTCGGCCGGAATGTTTTTAAATATTACCGCCGAGATGTTAGGTTGGGTTAGGTTAGGTTATATTACGTTATTGATGTATATAAATGTCCCGCGGAGACGGAGAAGCCAACTCGCCAGGAATGTTGTCATATATTACCGCCGATATGTTAGGTTGGGTTAGGTTAGGTTATATTACGTTATTGATGTATATAAAGGTCCAACGGAGACGTAGAGGCCAACTCGCCAGGAATGTTGTCAAATATTACCGCCGCGATGTTAGGTTGGGTTAGGCTAGGTTATATTACGTTATTGATGTATATAAAGGTCCCACGGAGACGCAGAGGCGAACTCGCCAGAAGTGTTGTCAAATATTACCGCCGAGATGATAGGTTGGGTTAGGTTACGTTATATTACGTTATTGATGTTTATGAAGGTCAAACGGAGACGTAGGGGACAACTCGCCAGGAATGATGTCAAATATTACCGCAGAAATGTTAGGTTGGGTTAGGTTAGGTTATATCACGTTATAGATGTATATAAAGGTCCCGCGGAGACGTAGAGGCCAACATGCTAGGAATGTGATCAAATATTACCGCGGAGATGTTAGGTTGGGTTAGGTTAGGTTATATTACGTTATTGATGTATATAAAGGTCCCACGGAGACGTAGAGGCCAACTCGCCGGGAATGTTGTCAAATATTACCGCCGAGATGTTAGGTTGGGTTAGGTTAGGTTATATTACGTTATTGATGTATATAAAGGTCCCACGGAGACGCAGAGGCGAACTCGCCAGGAATGTTGTCAAATATTACCGCCGAGATGTTAGGTTGGGTTAGGTTAGGTTATATTACGTTATTGATGTATATAAAGGTCCCACGGCGACGTAGAGGCCAACTCGCCAGGAACGTTGTCAAATATTACCGCTGAGATGATAGGTTGGGTTAGGTTAGGTTTAATTACATTATTGATGTATATGAAGGTCAAATGGAGACGTAGAGGCCAACTCGCCAGGAATGATGTCAAATAATACCGCCGAGATTTTAGGTTGGGTTAGGTTAGGTTCAATTACGTTATTGATGTATATGAAGGTCCCAAGGAGACGTAGAGGCAAACTCGCCAGGTATGTTGTCAAATATTACCGCCGAGATGATAGGTTGGGTTAGGTTAGGTTATATTGCGTTATTTATGTTTATGAAGGTCAAACGGAGACGTAGAGGCCAACTCGCCAGGAATGTTGCCAAATATTACCGCTGAGATGTTACATTGGGTTAGGTTAGGTTATATTACGTTATTGATGTATATAAAGGTCCCACGGAGACGTAGAGGCCAACTCGCCAGGAATGTTGTCAAATATTACCCCCGAGATGATAGGTTGGGTTAGGTTAGGTTATATTACGTTATGGATGTATATAAAGGTTCCACGAAGACGTAGATGCCAACAAGCCAGGAATGTGATCAAATATTACCGCCGAGATGTTAGGTTGGGTTAGGTTAGGTTATATGACGTTTTTGATGTATATAAAGGTCTCACGGATGCGTAGAGGCCAAATCGCCAGGTATGTTTTCAAATATTACCGCCGAGATGTTAGGTTGGGTTAGGTTAGGTTATATTACGTTATTGATGTATATGAAGGTCCCACGGAGACGTAGAGTCCAACTCGCCAGGAATGTTGTCAAATATTACCGCCGAGATGTTAGGTTGGGTTAGGTTAGGTTATATTACGTTATGGATGTCTATAAGGGTCCCACGGTGACGTAGAGGCCAACTCGCCAGGAATGTTTTCAAATATTACCGCCGAGATGTTATTTTGGGTTAGGATAGGTTATATTACGTTATTGATGTGTATAAAGGTCCCACGGAGACGTAGAGGCCAACTCGCCAGGAATGTTGTCAAATATTACCGCCGAGATGTTAGGTTGGGTTAGGTTAGGTTATATTTCGTTATTGATGTATATGAAGGTCCCACGGAGATGTAGAGGCCAACTCGCCAGTTATGTTGTCAAATATTACCGCCGAGATGTTAGGTTGGGTTAGGTTACGTTATATTACGTTATTGATGTATATAAATGTCCCACGGAGACGTAGAGGCCAACTCGCCAGGTATGTTTTCAAATATTACCGCCGAGATGTTAGGTTGGGTTAGGTTAAGTTATATTACGTTATTGATGTATAAAAAGATCCCACAGAGACGGAGAAGCCAACTCGCCAGGAATGTTTTCAAATATTATCGCCGAGATGTTAGATTGGGTTAGGTTAGGTTATATTTCGTTATTGATGTATATGAAGGTCCCACGGAGACGTAGAGGCCAACTCGCCTGGTATGTTGTCAAATATTACCGCCGAGATGTTAGGTTGGGTTAGGTTAGGTTATATTACGTTATTGATGTATATAAAGGTCCCACGGAGACGGAGAAGCCAACTCGCCAGGAATGTTGTCAAATATTACCGTCGAGATGTTAGGTTGGGTTAGCCTAGGTTATATTACGTTATTGATGTATATAAAGGTCCCACGGAGACGCAGATCCCAACTCGCCAGGTATGTTTTCAAATATTACCGCCGAGATTGTAGGTTGGGTTAGGTTAGGTTCAATTACGTTATTGATGTATATGAAGGTCCCACGGAGACGTAGAGACCAACTCGCCACGTATGTTGTCAAATATTACCGCCGAGATGATAAGTTGGGTTAGGTTAGGTTATATTGCGTTACTGATGTTTATGAAGGTCAAACGGAGACGTAGAGGCCAACTCGCCAGGAATGTTGCCAAATATTACCGCTGAGATGTTAGATTGGGTTAGGTTAGGTTATATTACGTTATTGATGTATATAAAGGTCCAACGGAGACGTAGAGGCCAACTCGCCAGGAATGTTGTCAAATATTACCGCAGAGATGATAGGTTGGGTTAGGTTACATTATATTACGTTATTGATGTTTATGAAGGTCAAACGGAGACGTAGAGGACAACTCGCCAGGAATGATGTCAAATATTACCGCCGAAATGTTAGGTTGGGTTAGGTTAGGCTATATTACGTTATTGATGTATATTAAGGTCCCACGCAGACGTAGAGGCCAACTCGGCCGGAATGTTTTCAAATATTACCGCCGAGATGTTAGGTTGGGTTAGGTTAGGTTATATTACGTTATTGATGTATATAAAGGTCCAACGGAGACGTAGAGGCCAACTCGCCAGGAATGTTGTCAAATATTACCGCCGAGATGTTAGGTTGGGTTAGGTTAGGTTATATTACGTTATTGATATATATAAAGGTCCCACGGAGACGCAGAGGCGAACTCGCCAGAAGTGTTGTCAAATATTACCGCCGAGATGATAGGTTGGGTTAGGTTACGTTATATTACGTTATTGATGTTTATGAAGGTCAAACGGAGACGTAGGGGACAACTCGCCAGGAATGATGTCAAATATTACCGCAGAAATGTTAGGTTGGGTTAGGTTAGGTTATATTTCGTTATTGATGTATATGAAGGTCCCACGGAGATGTAGAGGCCAACTCGCCAGTTATGTTGTCAAATATTACCGCCGAGATGTTAGGTTGGGTTAGGTTACGTTATATTACGTTATTGATGTATATAAATGTCCCACGGAGACGTAGAGGCCAACTCGCCAGGTATGTTTTCAAATATTACCGCCGAGATGTTAGGTTGGGTTAGGTTAAGTTATATTACGTTATTGATGTATAAAAAGATCCCACAGAGACGGAGAAGCCAACTCGCCAGGAATGTTTTCAAATATTATCGCCGAGATGTTAGATTGGGTTAGGTTAGGTTATATTTCGTTATTGATGTATATGAAGGTCCCACGGAGACGTAGAGGCCAACTCGCCAGGTATGTTGTCAAATATTACCGCCGAGATGTTAGGTTGGGTTAGGTTAGGTTATATTACGTTATTGATGTATATAAAGGTCCCACGGAGACGGAGAAGCCAACTCGCCAGGAATGTTGTCAAATATTACCGTCGAGATGTTAGGTTGGGTTAGCCTAGGTTATATTACGTTATTGATGTATATAAAGGTCCCACGGAGACGCAGATCCCAACTCGCCAGGTATGTTTTCAAATATTACCGCCGAGATTGTAGGTTGGGTTAGGTTAGGTTCAATTACGTTATTGATGTATATGAAGGTCCCACGGAGACGTAGAGACCAACTCGCCACGTATGTTGTCAAATATTACCGCCGAGATGATAAGTTGGGTTAGGTTAGGTTATATTGCGTTACTGATGTTTATGAAGGTCAAACGGAGACGTAGAGGCCAACTCGCCAGGAATGTTGCCAAATATTACCGCTGAGATGTTAGATTGGGTTAGGTTAGGTTATATTACGTTATTGATGTATATAAAGGTCCAACGGAGACGTAGAGGCCAACTCGCCAGGAATGTTGTCAAATATTACCGCAGAGATGATAGGTTGGGTTAGGTTACATTATATTACGTTATTGATGTTTATGAAGGTCAAACGGAGACGTAGAGGACAACTCGCCAGGAATGATGTCAAATATTACCGCCGAAATGTTAGGTTGGGTTAGGTTAGGCTATATTACGTTATTGATGTATATTAAGGTCCCACGCAGACGTAGAGGCCAACTCGGCCGGAATGTTTTCAAATATTACCGCCGAGATGTTAGGTTGGGTTAGGTTAGGTTATATTACGTTATTGATGTATATAAAGGTCCAACGGAGACGTAGAGGCCAACTCGCCAGGAATGTTGTCAAATATTACCGCCGAGATGTTAGGTTGGGTTAGGTTAGGTTATATTACGTTATTGATATATATAAAGGTCCCACGGAGACGCAGAGGCGAACTCGCCAGAAGTGTTGTCAAATATTACCGCCGAGATGATAGGTTGGGTTAGGTTACGTTATATTACGTTATTGATGTTTATGAAGGTCAAACGGAGACGTAGGGGACAACTCGCCAGGAATGATGTCAAATATTACCGCAGAAATGTTAGGTTGGGTTAGGTTAGGCTATATTACGTTATTGATGTACATGAAGGTCCCACGGAGACGTAGATGCCAAATCGCCATGAATGTTTTCAAATATTACCGTCGAGATGTTAGGTTGGGTTAGCCTAGGTTATATTACGTTATTGATGTATATAAAGGTCCCACGGCGACGCAGATCCCAACTCGCCAGGTATGTTTTCAAATATTACCGCCGAGATTGTAGGTTGGGTTAGGTTAGGTTCAATTACGTTATTGATGTAGATGAAGGTCCCACGGAGACGTAGAGACCAACTCGCCAGGTATGTTATCAAATATTACCGCCGAGATGATAAGTTGGGTTAGGTTAGGTTATATTGCGTTACTGATGTTTATGAAGGTCAAACGGAGACGTAGAGGCCAACTCGCCAGGAATGTTGCCAAATATTACCGCTGAGATGTTAGATTGGGTTAGGTTAGGTTATATTACGTTATTGATGTATATAAAGGTCCAACGGAGACGTAGAGGCCAACTCGCCAGGAATGTTGTCAAATATTACCGCAGAGATGATAGGTTGGGTTAGGTTACATTATATTACGTTATTGATGTTTATGAAGGTCAAACGGAGACGTAGAGGACAACTCGCCAGGAATGATGTCAAATATTACCGCTGAAATGTTAGGTTGGGTTAGGTTAGGCTATATTACGTTATTGATGTATATTAAGGTCCCACGCAGACGTAGAGGCCAACTCGGCCGGAATGTTTTTAAATATTACCGCCGAGATGTTAGGTTGGGTTAGGTTAGGTTATATTACGTTATTGATGTATATAAATGTCCCGCGGAGACGGAGAAGCCAACTCGCCAGGAATGTTGTCATATATTACCGCCGAGATGTTAGGTTGGGTTAGGTTAGGTTATATTACGTTATTGATGTATATAAAGGTCCAACGGAGACGTAGAGGCCAACTCGCCAGGAATGTTGTCAAATATTACCGCCGCGATGTTAGGTTGGGTTAGGCTAGGTTATATTACGTTATTGATGTATATAAAGGTCCCACGGAGACGCAGAGGCAAACTCGCCAGAAGTGTTGTCAAATATTACCGCCGAGATGATAGGTTGGGTTAGGTTACGTTATATTACGTTATTGATGTTTATGAAGGTCAAACGGAGACGTAGGGGACAACTCGCCAGGAATGATGTCAAATATTACCGCAGAAATGTTAGGTTGGGTTAGGTTAGGTTATATCACGTTATAGATGTATATAAAGGTCCCGCGGAGACGTAGAGGCCAACATGCTAGGAATGTGATCAAATATAACCGCGGAGATGTTAGGTTGGGTTAGGTTAGGTTATATTACGTTATTGATGTATATAAAGGTCCCACGGAGACGTAGAGACCAACTCGCCGGGAATGTTGTCAAATATTACCGCCGAGATGTTAGGTTGGGTTAGGTTAGGTTATATTACGTTATTGATGTATATAAAGGTCCCACGGAGACGCAGAGGCGAACTCGCCAGAAGTGTTGTCAAATATTACCGCCGAGATGATAGGTTGGGTTAGGTTACGTTATATTACGTTATTGATGTTTCTGAAGGTCAAACGGAGACGTAGGGGACAACTCGCCAGGAATGATGTCAAATATTACCGCAGAAATGTTAGGTTGGGTTAGGTTAGGTTATATCACGTTATAGATGTATATAAACGTCCCGCGGAGACGTAGAGGCCAACATGCTAGGAATGTGATCAAATATTACCGCGGAGATGTTAGGTTGGGTTAGGTTAGGTTATATTACGTTATTGATGTATATAAAGGTCCCACGGAGACGTAGAGGCCAACTCGCCAGGAATGTTGTCAAATATTACCGCCGAGATGTTAGGTTGGGTTAGGTTAGGTTATATTACGTTATTGATGTATATAAAGGTCCCACGGAGACGCAGAGGCGAACTCGCCAGGAATGTTGTCAAATATTACCGCCGAGATGTTAGGTTGGGTTAGGTTAGGTTATATTACGTTATTGATGTATATAAAGGTCCCACGGCGACGTAGAGGCCAACTCGCCAGGAACGTTGTGAAATATTACCGCTGAGATGATAGGTTGGGTTAGGTTAGGTTTAATTACATTATTGATGTATATGAAGGTCAAATGGAGACGTAGAGTCCAACTCGCCAGGAATGATGTCAAATAATACCGCCGAGATTTTAGGTTGGGTTAGGTTAGGTTCAATTACGTTATTGATGTATATGAAGGTCCCAAGGAGACGTAGAGGCCAACTCGCCAGGTATGTTGTCAAATATTACCGCCGAGATGATAGGTTGGGTTAGGTTAGGTTATATTGCGTTATTTATGTTTATGAAGGTCAAACGGAGACGTAGAGGCCAACTCGCCAGGAATGTTGCCAAATATTACCGCTGAGATGTTACATTGGGTTAGGTTATGTTATATTACGTTATTGATGTATATAAAGGTCCCACGGAGACGTAGAGGCCAACTCGCCAGGAATATTGTCAAATATTACCGCCGAGATTTTAGGTTGGGTTAGGTTAGGTTATATTACGTTATGGATGTATATAAAGGTCCCACGAAGACGTAGATGCCAACAAGCCAGGAATGTGGTCAAATATTACCGCCGAGATGTTAGGTTGGGTTAGGTTAAGTTATATTACGTTATTGATGTATAAAAAGATCCCACAGAGACGGAGAAGCCAACTCGCCAGGAATGTTTTCAAATATTATCGCCGAGATGTTAGGTTGGGTTAGGTTAGGTTATATTTCGTTATTGATGTATATGAAGGTCCCACGGAGACGTAGAGGCCAACTCGCCAGGTATGTTGTCAAATATTACCGCCGAGATGTTAGGTTGGGTTAGGTTAGGTTATATTACGTTATTGATGTATATAAAGGTCCCACGGAGACGGAGAAGCCAACTCGCCAGGAATGTTGTCAAATATTACCGCAGAGATGTTAGGTTGGGTTAGGTTAGGTTATATTAGGTTATTGATGTATATAAAGGTCCCACGGAGACGTAGAGGCCAACTCGCCAGGAATGATGTCAAATATTACCGCCGAAATGTTAGGTTGGGTTAGGTTAGGATATATTACGTTATTGATGTTTATAAAGCTCCCACGGAGACGTAGATGCCAACAAGCCAGGAATGTGTTCAAATATTACCGCCGAGATGATAGGTTGGGTTAGGTTAGGTTATATTTCGTTATTGATGTATATGAAGATCCCACGGAGACGTAGAGGCCAACTCGCAAGGTATGTTGTCAAATATTACCGCCGAGATGTTAGGTTGGGTTAGGTTAGGTTATATTACGTTATTGATGTATATAAATGTCCCACGGAGACGTAGAGGCCAACTCGCCAGGTATGTTTTCAAATATTACCGCCGAGATGTTAGGTTGGGTTAGGATAAGTTATATTACGTTATTGATGTATATGAAGGTCCCACGGAGGCGGAGAAGCTAACTCGCCAGGAATGTCGTCAAATATTACCGCCGAGATGTTAGGTTGGGTTAGGTTAAGTTATATTACGTTATTGATGTATATAAAGGTCAAACGGAGACGTTGGGGACAACTCGCCAGGAATGATGTCAAATACTACCGCCGAAATGTTAGGTTGGGTTAGGTTAGGTTATATCACGTTATAGATGTATATAAAGGTCCCGCGGAGACGTAGAGGCCAACAAGCTAGGAATGTGATCAAATATTACCGCCGAGATGTTAGGTTGGGTTAGGTTAGGTTATATTACGTTATTGATGTATATAAAGGTCCCACGGAGACGTAGAGGCCAACTCGCCAGGAATGTTGTCAAATATTACCGCCGAGATGATAGGTTGGGTTAGGTTGCGTTATATTACGTTATTGATGTTTATGAAGGTCAAACGGAGACGTAGAGGCCAACTCGCCAGGAATGATGTCAAATAATACCGCCGAGATTTTAGGTTGGGTTAGGTTAAGTTATATTACGTTATTGATGTATATGAAGGTCCCACGGAGACGGAGAAGCTAACTCGCCAGGAATGTCGTCAAATATTACCGCCGAGATGTTAGGTTGGGTTAGGTTAAGTTATATTACGTTATTGATGTTTATGAAGGTCAAACGGAGACGTAGAGGCCAACTCGCCAGGAATGATGTCAAATAATACCGCCGAGATTTTAGGTTGGGCTAGGTTAGGTTAAATTACGTTATTGATGTATATGAAGGTCCCACGGAGACGCAGAGGCGAACTCGCCAGGAATGTTGTCAAATATTACCGCCGAGATGTTAGGTTGGGTTAGGTTAGGTTATATTACGTTATTGATGTATATAAAGGTCCCACGGAGACGCAGAGGCGAACTCGCCAGGAATGTTGTCAAATATTACCGCCGAGATGTTAGGTTGGGTTAGGTTAGGTTATATTACGTTATTGATGTATATAAAGGTCCCACGGAGACGCAGAGGCGAACTCGCCAGAATTGTTGTCAAATATTACCGCCGAGATGATAGGTTGCGTTAGGTTACGTTATATTACGTTATTGATGTTTCTGAAGGTCAAACGGAGACGTAGGGGACAACTCGCCAGGAATGATGTCAAATATTACCGCAGAAATGTTAGGTTGGGTTAGGTTAGGTTATATCACGTTATAGATGTATATAAACGTCCCGCGGAGACGTAGAGGCCAACATGCTAGGAATGTGATCAAATATTACCGCGGAGATGTTAGGTTGGGTTAGGTTAGGTTATATTACGTTATTGATGTATTTAAAGGTCCCACGGAGACGTAGAGGCCAACTCGCCAGGAATGTTGTCAAATATTACCGCCGAGATGTTAGGTTGGGTTAGGTTATGTTATATTACGTTATTGATGTATATAAAGGTCCCACGGAGACGCAGAGGCGAACTCGCCAGGAATGTTGTCAAATATTACCGCCGAAATGTTAGGTTGGGTTAGGTTAGGTTATATTACGTTATTGATGTATATAAAGGTCCCACGGCGACGTAGAGGCCAACTCGCCAGGAACGTTGTCAAATATTACCGCTGAGATGATAGGTTGGGTTAGGTTAGGTTTAATTACATTATTGATGTATATGAAGGTCAAATGGAGACGTAGAGGCCAACTCGCCAGGAATGATGTCAAATAATACCGCCGAGATTTTAGGTTGGGTTAGGTTAGGTTCAATTACGTTATTGATGTATATGAAGGTCCCAAGGAGACGTAGAGGCCATCTCGCCAGGTATGTTGTCAAATATTACCGCCGAGATGATAGGTTGGGTTAGGTTAGGTTATATTGCGTTATTTATGTTTATGAAGGTCAAACGGAGACGTAGAGGCCAACTCGCCAGGAATGTTGCCAAATATTACCGCTGAGATGTTACATTGGGTTAGGTTAGGTTATATTACGTTATTGATGTATATAAAGGTCCCACGGAGACGTAGAGGCCAACTCGCCAGGAATATTGTCAAATATTACCGCCGAGATGATAGGTTGGGTTAGGTTAGGTTATATTACGTTATGGATGTATATAAAGGTCCCACGAAGACGTAGATGCCAACAAGCCAGGAATGTGGTCAAATATTACCGCCGAGATGTTAGGTTGGGTTAGGTTAAGTTATATTACGTTATTGATGTATAAAAAGATCCCACAGAGACGGAGAAGCCAACTCGCCAGGAATGTTTTCAAATATTATCGCCGAGATGTTAGGTTGGGTTAGGTTAGGTTATATTACGTTATTGATGTATATAAAGGTCCCACGGAGACGGAGAAGCCAACTCGCCAGGAATGTTGTCAAATATTACCGCAGAGATGTTAGGTTGGGTTAGGTTAGGTTATATTACGTTATTGATGTATATAAAGGTCCCACGGAGACGTAGAGGCCAACTCGCCAGGTATGTTTTCAAATATTACCGCCGAGATGTTAGGTTGGGTTAGGATAAGTTATATTACGTTATTGATGTATATGAAGGTCCCACGGAGGCGGAGAAGCTAACTCGTCAGGAATGTCGTCAAATATTACCGCCGAGATGTTAGGTTGGGTTAGGTTAAGTTATATTACGTTATTGATGTATATAAAGGTCAAACGGAGACGTTGGGGACAACTCGCCAGGAATGATGTCAAATACTACCGCCGAAATGTTAGGTTGGGTTAGGTTAGGTTATATCACGTTATAGATGTATATAAAGGTCCCGCGGAGACGTAGAGGCCAACAAGCTAGGAATGTGATCAAATATTACCGCCGAGATGTTAGGTTGGGTTAGGTTAGGTTATATTACGTTATTGATGTATATAAAGGTCCCACGGAGACGTAGAGGCCAACTCGCCAGGAATGTTGTCAAATATTACCGCCGAGATGATAGGTTGGGTTAGGTTGCGTTATATTACGTTATTGATGTTTATGAAGGTCAAACGGAGACGTAGAGGCCAACTCGCCAGGAATGATGTCAAATAATACCGCCGAGATTTTAGGTTGGGTTAGGTTAGGTTAAATTACGTTATTGATGTATATGAAGGTCCCACGGAGACGCAGAGGCGAACTCGCCAGGAATGTTGTCAAATATTACCGCCGAGATGTTAGGTTGGGTTAGGTTAGGTTATATTACGTTATTGATGTATATAAAGGTCCCACGGAGACGTAGAGGCCAACTCGCCAGGAACGTTGTCAAATATTACCGCTGAGATGTTAGGCTGGGTTAGGTTAGGTTATATTACGTTATTGATGTATAAAAAGATCCCATGGAGACGTAGAGGCCAACAAGCTAGGAATGTGATCAAATATTACCGCCGAGATGTTAGGTTGGGTTAGGTTAGGTTATATTACGTTATTGATGTATATAAAGGTCCCACGGAGACGTAGAGGCCAACTCGCCAGGAATGTTGTCAAATATTACCGCCGAGATGATAGGTTGGGTTAGGTTGCGTTATATTACGTTATTGATGTTTATGAAGGTCAAACGGAGACGTAGAGGCCAACTCGCCAGGAATGATGTCAAATAATACCGCCGAGATTTTAGGTTGGGTTAGGTCAGGTTAAATTACGTTATTGATGTATATGAAGGTCCCACGGATACGCAGAGGCGAACTCGCCAGGAATGTTGTCAAATATTACCGCCGAGATGTTAGGTTGGGTTAGGTTAGGTTATATTACGTTGTTGATGTATATAAAGGTCCCACGGAGACGTAGAGGCCAACTCGCCAGGAACGTTGTCAAATATTACGGCTGAGATGTTAGGCTGGGTTAGGTTAGGTTATATTACGTTATTGATGTATAAAAAGATCCCACGGGGACGGAGAAACCAACTCGACAGGAATGTTGCCTAATATTACCGCCGAGATGTTAAGTTGGGTTAGGTTAGGTTATATTACGTTATTGATGTATATAAATGTCCCGCGGAGACGGAGAAGCCAACTCGCCAGGAATGTGATCAAATATTACCGCCGAGATGTTAGGTTGGGTTAGGTTAGGTTATATTACGTTATTGATGTATATAAAGGTCCCACGGAGACGTAGAGGCCAACTCGCCAGGTATGTTTTCAAATATTACCGCCGAGATGTTAGGTTGGGCTAGGTGAGGTTATATTACGTTATTGATGTATATAAAGGTCCAACGGAGACGTAGAGGCCAACTCGCCAGGAATGTTCCCAAATATTACCGCAGAGATGATAGGTTGGCTTAGGTTACGTTATATTACGTTATTGATGTTTATGAAGGTCAAACGGAGACGTAGAGGACAACTCGCCAGGCATGTTGTCAAATATTACCGCCGAGATGTTAGGTTGGGTTAGGTTAGGTTATATTACGTTATTGATGTATATAAAGGTCCCACGGAGATGGAGAAGCCAACTGGCCAGGAATGTTGTCAAATATTACCGCCGAGATGTTAGGTTGGGTTAGGTTAGGTTATATTACGTTATTGATGTATATAAAGGTCCCACGGAGACGTAGAGGCCAACTCGCCAGGTATGTTTTCAAATATTACCGCCGAGATGTTAGGTTGGGCTAGGTTAGGTTATATTACGTTATTGATGTGTATAAAGGTCACACGGAGACGTAGAGGCCAGCTCGCCAGGAATGATGTCAAATATTACCGCCGAGATGTTAGGTTGGGTTAGGTTAGGTTATATTTCGTTATTGATGTATATGAAGGTCCCACGGAGACGTAGAGGCCAACTCGCCAGGTATGTTGTCAAATATTACCGCCGAGATGTTAGGTTGGGCTAGGTTAGGTTATATTATGTTATTGATGTGTATAAAGGTCCCACGGAGACGTAGAGTCCAACTCGCCAGGAATGTTGTCAAATATTACCGCCAAGATGTTAGGTTGGGTTAGGTTAGGTTATATTTCGTTATTGATGTATATGAAGGTCCCACGGAGACGTAGAGGCCAACTCGCCAGGAATGTTGTCAAATATTACCGCCGAGATGTTAGGTTGGGTTAGGTTAGGTTATATTACGTTCTTGATGTATATAAATGTCCCACGGAGACGTAGAGGCCAACTCGCCAGGTATGTTTTCAAATATTACCGCCGAGATATTAGGTTGGGTTAGGTTAGGCTTAATTACGTTATTGATGTATATTAAGGTCCCACGGAGACGTAGAGGCCAACTCGCCAGGTATGTTGTCAAATATTACCGCCGAGATGTTAGGTTGGGTTAGGTTAGGTTATATTACGTTATGGATGTCTATAAAGGTCCCACGGTGACGTAGAGGCCAACTCGCCAGGAATGTTTTCAAATATTACCGCCGAGATGTTATTTTGGGTTAGGATAGGTTATATTACGTTATTGATGTGTATAAAGGTCCCACGGAGACGTAGAGGCCAACTCGCCAGGAATGTTGTCAAATATTACCGCCAAGATGTTAGGTTGGGTTAGGTTAGGTTATATTTCGTTATTGATGTATATGAAGGTCCCACGGAGACGTAGAGGCCAACTCGCCAGGTATGTTGTCAAATATTACCGCCGAGATGTTAGGTTGGGTTAGGTTAGGTTATATTACGTTATTGATTTATATAAATGTCCCACGGAGACGTAGAGGCCAACTCGCCAGGTATGTTTTCAAATATTACCGCCGAGATGTTAGGTTGGGTTAGGTTAGGCTATATTACGATATTGATGTATATGAAGGTCCCACGGAGACGTAGAGGCCAACTCGCCAGGTATGTTGTCAAATATTACCGCCGAGATGTTAGGTTGGGTTAGGTTAGGTTATATTTCGTTATTGATGTATATGAAGGTCCCACGGAGACGTAGAGGCCAACTCGCCAGGTATGTTGTCAAATATTACCGCCGAGATGTTAGGTTGGGCTAGGTTAGGTTATATTATGTTATTGATGTGTATAAAGGTCCCACGGAGACGTAGAGTCCAACTCGCCAGGAATGTTGTCAAATATTACCGCCAAGATGTTAGGTTGGGTTAGGTTAGGTTATATTTCGTTATTGATGTATATAAAGGTCCCACGGAGACGCAGAGGCAAACTCGCCAGAAGTGTTGTCAAATATTACCGCCGAGATGATAGGTTGGGTTAGGTTACGTTATATTACGTTATTGATGTTTATGAAGGTCAAACGGAGACGTAGGGGACAACTCGCCAGGAATGATGTCAAATATTACCGCAGAAATGTTAGGTTGGGTTAGGTTAGGTTATATCACGTTATTGATGTATATGAAGGTCCCAAGGAGACGTAGAGGCCAACTCGCCAGGTATGTTGTCAAATATTACCGCCGAGATGATAGGTTGGGTTAGGTTAGGTTATATTGCGTTATTTATGTTTATGAAGGTCAAACGGAGACGTAGAGGCCAACTCGCCAGGAATGTTGCCAAATATTACCGCTGAGATGTTACATTGGGTTAGGTTATGTTATATTACGTTATTGATGTATATAAAGGTCCCACGGAGACGTAGAGGCCAACTCGCCAGGAATATTGTCAAATATTACCGCCGAGATGATAGGTTGGGTTAGGTTAGGTTATATTACGTTATGGATGTATATAAAGGTCCCACGAAGACGTAGATGCCAACAAGCCAGGAATGTGTTCAAATATTACCGCCGAGATGATAGGTTGGGTTAGGTTAGGTTATATTTCGTTATTGATGTATATGAAGATCCCACGGAGACGTAGAGGCCAACTCGCAAGGTATGTTGTCAAATATTACCGCCGAGATGTTAGGTTGGGTTAGGTTAGGTTATATTACGTTATTGATGTATATAAATGTCCCACGGAGACGTAGAGGCCAACTCGCCAGGTATGTTTTCAAATATTACCGCCGAGATGTTAGGTTGGGTTAGGATAAGTTATATTACGTTATTGATGTATATGAAGGTCCCACGGAGGCGGAGAAGCTAACTCGCCAGGAATGTCGTCAAATATTACCGCCGAGATGTTAGGTTGGGTTAGGTTAAGTTATATTACGTTATTGATGTATATAAAGGTCAAACGGAGACGTTGGGGACAACTCGCCAGGAATGATGTCAAATACTACCGCCGAAATGTTAGGTTGGGTTAGGTTAGGTTATATCACGTTATAGATGTATATAAAGGTCCCGCGGAGACGTAGAGGCCAACAAGCTAGGAATGTGATCAAATATTACCGCCGAGATGTTAGGTTGGGTTAGGTTAGGTTATATAACGTTATTGATGTATATAAAGGTCCCACGGAGACGTAGAGGCCAACTCGCCAGGAATGTTGTCAAATATTACCGCCGAGATGATAGGTTGGGTTAGGTTGCGTTATATTACGTTATTGATGTTTATGAAGGTCAAACGGAGACGTAGAGGCCAACTCGCCAGGAATGATGTCAAATAATACCGCCGAGATTTTAGGTTGGGTTAGGTTAAGTTATATTACGTTATTGATGTATATGAAGGTCCCACGGAGACGGAGAAGCTAACTCGCCAGGAATGTCGTCAAATATTACCGCCGAGATGTTAGGTTGGGTTAGGTTAAGTTATATTACGTTATTGATGTTTATGAAGGTCAAACGGAGACGTAGAGGCCAACTCGCCAGGAATGATGTCAAATAATACCGCCGAGATTTTAGGTTGGGCTAGGTTAGGTTAAATTACGTTATTGATGTATATGAAGGTCCCACGGAGACGCAGAGGCGAACTCGCCAGGAATGTTGTCAAATATTACCGCCGAGATGTTAGGTTGGGTTAGGTTAGGTTATATTACGTTATTGATGTATATAAAGGTCCCACGGAGACGCAGAGGCGAACTCGCCAGGAATGTTGTCAAATATTACCGCCGAGATGTTAGGTTGGGTTAGGTTAGGTTATATTACGTTATTGATGTATATAAAGGTCCCACGGAGACGCAGAGGCGAACTCGCCAGAATTGTTGTCAAATATTACCGCCGAAATGTTAGGTTGGGTTAGGTTAGGTTATATTACGTTATTGATGTATATAAAGGTCCCACGGCGACGTAGAGGCCAACTCGCCAGGAACGTTGTCAAATATTACCGCTGAGATGATAGGTTGGGTTAGGTTAGGTTTAATTACATTATTGATGTATATGAAGGTCAAATGGAGACGTAGAGGCCAACTCGCCAGGAATGATGTCAAATAATACCGCCGAGATTTTAGGTTGGGTTAGGTTAGGTTCAATTACGTTATTGATGTATATGAAGGTCCCAAGGAGACGTAGAGGCCATCTCGCCAGGTATGTTGTCAAATATTACCGCCGAGATGATAGGTTGGGTTAGGTTAGGTTATATTGCGTTATTTATGTTTATGAAGGTCAAACGGAGACGTAGAGGCCAACTCGCCAGGAATGTTGCCAAATATTACCGCTGAGATGTTACATTGGGTTAGGTTAGGTTATATTACGTTATTGATGTATATAAAGGTCCCACGGAGACGTAGAGGCCAACTCGCCAGGAATATTGTCAAATATTACCGCCGAGATGATAGGTTGGGTTAGGTTAGGTTATATTACGTTATGGATGTATATAAAGGTCCCACGAAGACGTAGATGCCAACAAGCCAGGAATGTGGTCAAATATTACCGCCGAGATGTTAGGTTGGGTTAGGTTAAGTTATATTACGTTATTGATGTATAAAAAGATCCCACAGAGACGGAGAAGCCAACTCGCCAGGAATGTTTTCAAATATTATCGCCGAGATGTTAGGTTGGGTTAGGTTAGGTTATATTACGTTATTGATGTATATAAAGGTCCCACGGAGACGGAGAAGCCAACTCGCCAGGAATGTTGTCAAATATTACCGCAGAGATGTTAGGTTGGGTTAGGTTAGGTTATATTACGTTATTGATGTATATAAAGGTCCCACGGAGACGTAGAGGCCAACTCGCCAGGTATGTTTTCAAATATTACCGCCGAGATGTTAGGTTGGGTTAGGATAAGTTATATTACGTTATTGATGTATATGAAGGTCCCACGGAGGCGGAGAAGCTAACTCGTCAGGAATGTCGTCAAATATTACCGCCGAGATGTTAGGTTGGGTTAGGTTAAGTTATATTACGTTATTGATGTATATAAAGGTCAAACGGAGACGTTGGGGACAACTCGCCAGGAATGATGTCAAATACTACCGCCGAAATGTTAGGTTGGGTTAGGTTAGGTTATATCACGTTATAGATGTATATAAAGGTCCCGCGGAGACGTAGAGGCCAACAAGCTAGGAATGTGATCAAATATTACCGCCGAGATGTTAGGTTGGGTTAGGTTAGGTTATATTACGTTATTGATGTATATAAAGGTCCCACGGAGACGTAGAGGCCAACTCGCCAGGAATGTTGTCAAATATTACCGCCGAGATGATAGGTTGGGTTAGGTTGCGTTATATTACGTTATTGATGTTTATGAAGGTCAAACGGAGACGTAGAGGCCAACTCGCCAGGAATGATGTCAAATAATACCGCCGAGATTTTAGGTTGGGTTAGGTTAGGTTAAATTACGTTATTGATGTATATGAAGGTCCCACGGAGACGCAGAGGCGAACTCGCCAGGAATGTTGTCAAATATTACCGCCGAGATGTTAGGTTGGGTTAGGTTAGGTTATATTACGTTATTGATGTATATAAAGGTCCCACGGAGACGTAGAGGCCAACTCGCCAGGAACGTTGTCAAATATTACCGCTGAGATGTTAGGCTGGGTTAGGTTAGGTTATATTACGTTATTGATGTATAAAAAGATCCCATGGAGACGTAGAGGCCAACAAGCTAGGAATGTGATCAAATATTACCGCCGAGATGTTAGGTTGGGTTAGGTTAGGTTATATTACGTTATTGATGTATATAAAGGTCCCACGGAGACGTAGAGGCCAACTCGCCAGGAATGTTGTCAAATATTACCGCCGAGATGATAGGTTGGGTTAGGTTGCGTTATATTACGTTATTGATGTTTATGAAGGTCAAACGGAGACGTAGAGGCCAACTCGCCAGGAATGATGTCAAATAATACCGCCGAGATTTTAGGTTGGGTTAGGTCAGGTTAAATTACGTTATTGATGTATAAAAAGATCCCACGGGGACGGAGAAACCAACTCGACAGGAATGTTGCCTAATATTACCGCCGAGATGTTAAGTTGGGTTAGGTTAGGTTATATTACGTTATTGATGTATATAAATGTCCCGCGGAGACGGAGAAGCCAACTCGCCAGGAATGTGATCAAATATTACCGCCGAGATGTTAGGTTGGGTTAGGTTAGGTTATATTACGTTATTGATGTATATAAAGGTCCCACGGAGACGTAGAGGCCAACTCGCCAGGTATGTTTTCAAATATTACCGCCGAGATGTTAGGTTGGGCTAGGTGAGGTTATATTACGTTATTGATGTATATAAAGGTCCAACGGAGACGTAGAGGCCAACTCGCCAGGAATGTTCCCAAATATTACCGCAGAGATGATAGGTTGGCTTAGGTTACGTTATATTACGTTATTGATGTTTATGAAGGTCAAACGGAGACGTAGAGGACAACTCGCCAGGCATGTTGTCAAATATTACCGCCGAGATGTTAGGTTGGGTTAGGTTAGGTTATATTACGTTATTGATGTATATAAAGGTCCCACGGAGATGGAGAAGCCAACTGGCCAGGAATGTTGTCAAATATTACCGCCGAGATGTTAGGTTGGGTTAGGTTAGGTTATATTACGTTATTGATGTATATAAAGGTCCCACGGAGACGTAGAGGCCAACTCGCCAGGTATGTTTTCAAATATTACCGCCGAGATGTTAGGTTGGGCTAGGTTAGGTTATATTACGTTATTGATGTGTATAAAGGTCCCACGGAGACGTAGAGGCCAGCTCGCCAGGAATGATGTCAAATATTACCGCCGAGATGTTAGGTTGGGTTAGGTTAGGTTATATTTCGTTATTGATGTATATGAAGGTCCCACGGAGACGTAGAGGCCAACTCGCCAGGTATGTTGTCAAATATTACCGCCGAGATGTTAGGTTGGGCTAGGTTAGGTTATATTATGTTATTGATGTGTATAAAGGTCCCACGGAGACGTAGAGTCCAACTCGCCAGGAATGTTGTCAAATATTACCGCCAAGATGTTAGGTTGGGTTAGGTTAGGTTATATTTCGTTATTGATGTATATGAAGGTCCCACGGAGACGTAGAGGCCAACTCGCCAGGAATGTTGTCAAATATTACCGCCGAGATGTTAGGTTGGGTTAGGTTAGGTTATATTACGTTCTTGATGTATATAAATGTCCCACGGAGACGTAGAGGCCAACTCGCCAGGTATGTTTTCAAATATTACCGCCGAGATATTAGGTTGGGTTAGGTTAGGCTTAATTACGTTATTGATGTATATTAAGGTCCCACGGAGACGTAGAGGCCAACTCGCCAGGTATGTTGTCAAATATTACCGCCGAGATGTTAGGTTGGGTTAGGTTAGGTTATATTACGTTATGGATGTCTATAAAGGTCCCACGGTGACGTAGAGGCCAACTCGCCAGGAATGTTTTCAAATATTACCGCCGAGATGTTATTTTGGGTTAGGATAGGTTATATTACGTTATTGATGTGTATAAAGGTCCCACGGAGACGTAGAGGCCAACTCGCCAGGAATGTTGTCAAATATTACCGCCAAGATGTTAGGTTGGGTTAGGTTAGGTTATATTTCGTTATTGATGTATATGAAGGTCCCACGGAGACGTAGAGGCCAACTCGCCAGGTATGTTGTCAAATATTACCGCCGAGATGTTAGGTTGGGTTAGGTTAGGTTATATTACGTTATTGATTTATATAAATGTCCCACGGAGACGTAGAGGCCAACTCGCCAGGTATGTTTTCAAATATTACCGCCGAGATGTTAGGTTGGGTTAGGTTAGGCTATATTACGATATTGATGTATATGAAGGTCCCACGGAGACGTAGATGCCAAATCGCCATGAATGTTTTCAAATATTACCGCCGAGATGATAGGTTGGGTTAGGTTAGGTTATATTGCGTTATTGATGTTTATGAAGGTCAAACGGAGACGTAGAGGCCAACTCGCCAGGAATGTAGCCAAATATTACCGCTGAGATGTTAGATTGGGTTAGGTTAGGTTATATTACGTTATTGATGTATATAAAGGTCCAACGGAGACGTAGAGGCCAACTCGCCAGGAATGTTCCCAAATATTAAAGCAGAGATGATAGGTTGGCTTAGGTTACGTTATATTACGTTATTGATGTTTATGAAGGTCAAACGGAGACGTAGAGTACAACTCGCCAGGAATGATGTCAAATATTACCGCCGAAATGTTAGGTTGGGTTAGGTTAGGTTATATCACGTTATAGATGTATATAAAGGTCCCGCGGAGACGTAGAGGCCAACAAGCTAAGAATGTGATCAAATATTACCGCCGAGATGTTAGGTTGGGTTAGGTTAGGTTATATTACGTTATTGATTTATATAAAGGTCCCACGGAGACGTAGAGGCCAACTCGCCAGGTATGTTTTCAAATATTACCGCCACGATGTTAGGTTGGGCTAGGTTAGGTTATATTACGTTACTGATGTGTATAAAGGTCCCACGGAGACGTAGAGGCCAACTCGCCAGGAATGTTTTCAAATATTACCGCCGAGATGTTAGGTTGGGTTAAGTTAGGTTATATTTCGTTATTGATGTATATGAAGGTCCCACGGACACGTAGAGGCCAACTCGCCAGGCATGTTGTCAAATATTACCGCCGAGATGTTAGGTTGGGTTAGGATAGGTTATATTACGTTATTGATGTATATAAAGGTCCCACGGAGATGGAGAAGCCAACTGGCCAGGAATGTTGTCAAATATTACCGCCGAGATGTTAGGTTGGGTTAGGTTAGGTTATATTACGTTATTGATGTATATAAAGGTCCAACGGAGACGTAGAGGCCAACTCGCCAGGACTGTTGTCAAATATTACCGCAGAGATGATAGGTTGGGTTAGGTTACATTATATTACGTTATTGATGTTTATGAAGGACAAACGGAGACGTAGAGGACAACTCGCCAGGAATGATGTCAAATATTACCGCCGAGATGTTAGGCTGGGTTAGGTTAGGTTATATTACGTTATTGATGTATAAAAAGATCCCACGGAGACGGAGAAACCAACTCGACAGGAATGTTGCCTAATATTACCGCCGATATGTTAGGTTGGGTTAGGTTAGGTTATATTACGTTATTGATGTATATAAAGGTCCAACGGAGACGTAGAGGCCAACTCGCCAGGAATGTTGTCAAATATTACCGCAGAGATGATAGGTTGGGTTAGGTTACATTATATTACGTTATTGATGTTTATGAAGGTCAAACGGAGACGTAGAGGACAACTCGCCAGGAATGATGTCAAATATTACCGCCGAGATGTTAGGCTGGGTTAGGTTAGGTTATATTACGTTATTGATGTATAAAAAGATCCCACGGAGACGGAGAAACCAACTCGACAGGAATGTTGCCTAATATTACCGCCGAGATGTTAGGTTGGGTTAGGTTAGGTTATATTACGTTATTGATGTATATAAAGGTCCCACGGAGACGTAGAGGCCAACTCGCCAGGTATGTTTTCAAATATTACCGCCGCGATGTTAGGTTCGGCTAGGTTAGGTTATATTACGTTACTGATGTGTATAAAGGTCCCACGGAGACGTAGAGGCCATCTCGCCAGGAATGTTTTCAAATATTACCGCCGAGATGTTAGGTTGGGTTAAGTTAGGTTATATTTCGTTATTGATGTATATGAAGGTCCCACGGACACGTAGAGGCCAACTCGCCAGGCATGTTGTCAAATATTACCGCCGAGATGTTAGGTTGGGTTAGGTTAGGTTATATTACGTTATTGATGTATATAAAGGTCCCACGGAGATGGAGAAGCCAACTGGCCAGGAATGTTGTCAAATATTACCGCCGAGATGTTAGGTTGGGTTAGGTTAGGTTATATTACGTTATTGATGTATATAAAGGTCCCACGGAGACGTAGAGGCCAACTCGCCAGGTATGCTGTCAAATATTACCGCCGAGATAATAGGTTGGGTTAGGTTAGGTTATATTGCGTTACTGATGTTTATGAAGGTCAAACGGAGACGTAGAGGCCAACTCGCCAGGAATGTTGTCTAATATTACCGCCGAGATGTTAGGTTGGGTTAGGTTAGGTTATGTTACGTTATTGATGTATATAAAGGTCCCACGGAGACGCAGAGGCGAACTCGCCAGGAATGTTCCCAAATATTACCGCAGAGATGATAGGTTGGCTTAGGTTACGTTATATTACGTTATTGATGTTTATGAAGGTCAAACGGAGACGTAGAGGACAACTCGCCAGGAATGATGTCAAATATTTCCGCCGAAATGTTAGGTTGGGTTAGGTTAGGTTATATTACGTTATTGATGTATATAAATGTCCCGCGGAGACGGAGAAGCCAACTCGCCAGGAATGTTGTCAAATATTACCGCCGAAATGTCAGGTTGCGTTTGGTTAGGTTATATTACGTTATTGATGTATATAAAGGTCCCACGGAGACGTAGAGGCCAACTCGCCAGGTATGTTTTCAAATATTACCGCCGAGATGTTAGGCTGGGTTAGGCTAGGTTATATTACGTTATTGATGTATAAAAAGATCCCACGGAGACGGAGAAACCAACTCGACAGGAATGTTGCCAAATATTACCGCTGAGATGTTAGGTTGGGTTAGGTTAGGTTATATTACGTTATTGATGTATATAAATGTCCCGCGGAGACGGAGAAGCCAACTCGCCAGGAATGTTGTCAAATATTACCGCCGAGATGTTAGGTTGGGTTTGGTAAGGTTATATTACGTTATTGATGTATATAAAGGTCCCACGGAGACGTAGAGGCCAACTCGCCAGGTATGTTTTCAAATATTACCGCCGAGATGTTAGGCTGGGTTAGGTTATGTTATATTACGTTATTGATGTATAAAAAGATCCCACGGAGACGGAGAAACCAACTCGACAGGAATGTTGTCTAATATTACTGCCGAGATGTTAGGTTGGGTTAGGTTAGGTTATATTACGTTATTGATGTATATAAAGGTCCCACGGAGACGTAGAGGCCAACTCGCCAGAAGTGTTGTCAAATATTACCGCCGAAATGATAGGTTGGGTTAGGTTACGTTATATTACGTTATTGATGTTTATGAAGGTCAAACGGAGACGTAGGGGACAACTCGCCAGGAATGATGGCAAATATTACCGCCGAAATGTTAGGTTGGGTTAGGTTAGGTTATATTACGTTATTGATGTATATAAATGTCCCGCGGAGACGGAGAAGCCAACTCGCCAGGAATGTTGTCAAATATTACAGCCGAGATGTTAGGTTGGGTTTGGTTAGGTTATATTACGTTATTGATGTATATAAAGGTCCCACGGAGACGCAGAGGCGAACTCGCCAGGAATGTTTTCAAATATTACCGCCGAGATGTTAGGCTGGGTTAGGTTATGTTATATTACGTTATTGATGTATAAAAAGATCCCACGGAGACGGAGAAACCAACTCGACAGGAATGTTGTCTAATATTACTGCCGAGATGTTAGGTTGGGTTAGGTTAGGTTATATTACGTTATTGATGTATATAAAGGTCCAACGGAGACGTAGAGCCCAACTCGCCAGGAATGTTGTCAAATATTACCGCAGAGATGATAGGTTGGGTTAGGTTACATTATATTACGTTATTGATGTTTATGAAGGTCAAACGGAGACGTAGAGGACAACTCGCCAGGAATGATGTCAAATATTACCGCCGAAATGTCAGGTTGGGTTAGGTTAGGCTATATTACGTTATTGATGTATATTAAGGTCCCACGCAGACGTAGAGGCCAACTCGCCAGGAATGTTTTCAAATATTACCGCCGAGATGTTAGGTTGGGTTAGGTTAGGTTATATTACGTTATTGATGTATATAAATGTCCCGCGGAGACGGAGAAGCCAACTCGCCAGGAATGTTGTCAAATATTACCGCCGAGATGTTAGGCTGGGTTAGGTTAGGTTATATTACGTTATTGATGTATAAAAAGATCCCACGGAGACGGAGAAACCAACTCGACAGGAATGTTGCCTAATATTACCGCCGAGATGTTAGGTTGGGTTAGGTTAGGTTATATTACGTTATTGATGTATATAAATGTCCCGCGGAGACGGAGAAGCCAACTCGCCAGGAATGTTGTCAAATATTACCGCCGAGATGTTAGGTTGGGTTTGGTTAGGTTATATTACGTTATTGATGTATATAAAGGTCCCACGGAGACGTAGAGGCCAACTCGCCAGGAATGATGTCAAATATTACCGCCGAAATGTTAGGTTGGGTTAGGTTAGGTTATATTACGTTATTGATGTATATAAATGTCCCGCGGAGACGGAGAAGCCAACTCGCCAGGAATGTTGTCAAATATTACCGCCGAGATGTCAGGTTGCGTTTGGTTAGGTTATATTGCGTTATTGATGTATATAAAGGTCCCACGGAGACGTAGAGGCCATCTCGCCAGGTATGTTTTCAAATATTACCGCCGAGATGTTAGGCTGGGTTAGGCTAGGTTATATTACGTTATTGATGTATAAAAAGATCCCACGGAGACGGAGAAACCAACTCGACAGGAATGTTGCCAAATATTACCGCTGAGATGTTAGGTTGGGTTAGGTTAGGTTATATTACGTTATTGATGTATATAAATGTCCCGCGGAGACGGAGAAGCCAACTCGCCAGGAATGTTGTCAAATATTACCGCCGAGATGTTAGGTTGGGTTTGGTAAGGTTATATTACGTTATTGATGTATATAAAGGTCCCACGGAGACGTAGAGGCCAACTCGCCAGGTATGTTTTCAAATATTACCGCCGAGATGTTAGGCTGGGTTAGGTTATGTTATATTACGTTATTGATGTATAAAAAGATCCCACGGAGACGGAGAAACCAACTCGACAGGAATGTTGTCTAATATTACTGCCGAGATGTTAGGTTGGGTTAGGTTAGGTTATATTACGTTATTGATGTATATAAAGGTCCCAGGGAGACGTAGAGGCCAACTCGCCAGAAGTGTTGTCAAATATTACCGCCGAAATGATAGGTTGGGTTAGGTTACGTTATATTACGTTATTGATGTTTATGAAGGTCAAACGGAGACGTAGAGGCCAACTCGCCAGGTATGTTGTCAAATATTACCGCCGAGATGTTAGGTTGGGCTAGGTTAGGTTATATTACGTTATTGATGTATATAAATGTCCCGCGGAGACGGAGAAGCCAACTCGCCAGGAATGTTGTCAAATATTACAGCCGAGATGTTAGGTTGTTTTTGGTTAGGTTATATTACGTTATTGATGTATATAAAGGTCCCACGGAGACGCAGAGGCGAACTCGCCAGGAATGTTTTCAAATATTACCGCCGAGATGTTAGGCTGGGTTAGGTTATGTTATATTACGTTATTGATGTATAAAAAGATCCCACGGAGACGGAGAAACCAACTCGACAGGAATGTTGTCTAATATTACTGCCGAGATGTTAGGTTGGGTTAGGTTAGGTTATATTACGTTATTGATGTATATAAAGGTCCAACGGAGACGTAGAGCCCAACTCGCCAGGAATGTTGTCAAATATTACCGCAGAGATGATAGGTTGGGTTAGGTTACATTATATTACGTTATTGATGTTTATGAAGGTCAAACGGAGACGTAGAGGACAACTCGCCAGGAATGATGTCAAATATTACCGCCGAAATGTCAGGTTGGGTTAGGTTAGGCTATATTACGTTATTGATGTATATTAAGGTCCCACGCAGACGTAGAGGCCAACTCGCCAGGAATGTTTTCAAATATTACCGCCGAGATGTTAGGTTGGGTTAGGTTAGGTTATATTACGTTATTGATGTATATAAATGTCCCGCGGAGACGGAGAAGCCAACTCGCCAGGAATGTTGTCAAATATTACCGCCGAGATGTTAGGCTGGGTTAGGTTAGGTTATATTACGTTATTGATGTATAAAAAGATCCCACGGAGACGGAGAAACCAACTCGACAGGAATGTTGCCTAATATTACCGCCGAGATGTTAGTTTGGGTTAGGTTAGGTTATGTTACGTTATTGATGTATATAAAGGTCCCACGGAGACGCAGAGGCGAACTCGCCAGGAATGTTCCCAAATATTACCGCAGAGATGATAGGTTGGCTTAGGTTACGTTATATTACGTTATTGATGTTTATGAAGGTCAAACGGAGATGTAGAGGACAACTCGCCAGGAATGATGTCAAATATTACCGCCGAAATGTTAGGTTGGGTTAGGTTAGGTTATATTACGTTATTGATGTATATAAATGTCCCGCGGAGACGGAGAAGCCAACTCGCCAGGAATGTTGTCAAATATTACCGCCGAGATGTCAGGTTGCGTTTGGTTAGGTTATATTGCGTTATTGATGTATATAAAGGTCCCACGGAGACGTAGAGGCCATCTCGCCAGGTATGTTTTCAAATATTACCGCCGAGATGTTAGGCTGGGTTAGGCTAGGTTATATTACGTTATTGATGTATAAAAAGATCCCACGGAGACGGAGAAACCAACTCGACAGGAATGTTGCCAAATATTACCGCTGAGATGTTAGGTTGGGTTAGGTTAGGTTATATTACGTTATTGATGTATATAAATGTCCCGCGGAGACGGAGAAGCCAACTCGCCAGGAATGTTGTCAAATATTACCGCCGAAATGATAGGTTGGGTTAGGTTACGTTATATTACGTTATTGATGTTTATGAAGGTCAAACGGAGACGTAGAGGCCAACTCGCCAGGTATGTTGTCAAATATTACCGCCGAGATGTTAGGTTGGGCTAGGTTAGGTTATATTACGTTATTGATGTGTATAAAGGTCCCACGGAGACGTAGAGGCCAACTCGCCAGGAATGTTGTCAAATATTACCGCCAAGATGTTAGGTTGGGTTAGGTTAGGTTATATTTCGTTATTGATGTATATGAAGGTCCCACGGAGACGTAGAGGCCAACTCGCCAGGTATGTTGTCAAATATTACCGCCGAGATGTTAGGTTGGGTTAGGTTAGGTTATATTACGTTATTGATGTATATAAATGTCCCACGGCGACGTAGAGGCCAACTCGCCAGGTATGTTTTCAAATATTACCGCCGAGATGTTAGGTTGGGTTAGGTTAGGCTATATTACGTTATTGATGTATATTAAGGTCCCACGGAGACGTAGATGTCAAATCGCCATGAATGTTTTCAAATATTACCGCCGAGATGTTAGGTTGGGTTAGGTTAGGTTATATTACGTTACAGATGTATATAAAGGTCCCGCGGAGACGTAGAGGCCAACAAGCCAGGAATGTGATCAAATATTACCGCCGAGATGTTAGGTTGGGTTAGGTTAGGTTATATTAGGTTATTGATGTATATAAATGTCCCACGGAGACGTGGAGGCCAACTCGCCAGGTATGTTTTCAAATATTACCGCCGAGATGTTAGGTTGGGTTAGGTTAAGTTATATTACGTTATTGATGTATATAAAGGTCCCACGGAGACGTAGAGGCCAACTCGCCAGGTATGTTGTCAAATATTACCGCCGAGATGTTAGGTTGGGTTAGGTTAGGTTATATTACGTTATGGATGTCTATAAAGGTCCCACGGTGACGTAGAGGCCAACTCGCCAGGAATGTTTTCAAATATTACCGCCGAGATGTTATTTTGGGTTAGGATAGGTTATATTACGTTATTGATGTATAAAAAGATCCCACGGAGACGGAGAAACCAACTCGACAGGAATGTTGCCTAATATTACCGCCGAGATGTTAGGTTGGATTAGGTTAGGTTATATTACGTTATTGATGTATATAAATGTCCCGCGGAGACGGAGAAGCCAACTCGCCAGGAATGTTGTCAAATATTACCGCCGAGATGTTAGGTTGGGTTAGGTTAGGCTATATTACGTTATTGATGTATATGAAGGTCCCACGGAGACGTAGATGCCAAATCGCCAGGAATGTTGTCAAATATTACCGCCGAGATGTTAGTTTGGGTTTGGTTAGGTTATATTACGTTATTGATGTATATAAAGGTCCCACGGAGACGTAGAGGCCAACTCGCCAGGTACGTTTTCAAATATTACTGCCGAGATGTTAGGTTGGGTTAGGTTAGGTTATATTACGTTATTGATGTATATAAAGGTCCCACGGAGACGTAGAGGCCAACTCTCCAGAAGTGTTGTCAAATATTACCGCCGAGATGATAGGTTGGGTTAGGTTACGTTATATTACGTTATTGATGTTTATGAAGGTCAAACGGAGACGTAGGGGACAACTCGCCAGGAATGATGGCAAATATTACCGCCGAGATGTTAGGTTGGGCTAGGTTAGGTTATATTACGTTATTGATGTGTATAAAGGTCCCACGGAGACGTAGAGGCCAACTCGCCAGGAATGTTTTCAAATATTACCGCCGAGATGTTAGGTTGGGTTAAGTTAGGTTATATTTCGTTATTGATGTATATGAAGGTCCCACGCAGACGTAGAGGCCAACTCGCCAGGTATGTTGTCAAATATTACCGCCGAGATGTTAGGTTGGGTTAGGTTAGGTTATATTACGTTATTGATGTATATAAAGGTCCCACGGAGATGGTGAAGCCAATTGGCCAGGAATGTTGTCAAATGTTACCGCCGAGATGTTAGGTTGGGTTAGGTTAGGTTATATTACGTTATTGATGTATATAAAGGTCCCACGGTGACGTAGAGGCCAACACGCCAGGAATGTTGTCAAATATTACCGCCGAGATGTTAGGTTGGGTTAGGTTAGGCTATATTACGTTATTGATGTATATGAAGGTCCCACGGAGACGTAGATGCCAAATCGCCAGGAATGTTGTCAAATATTACCGCCGAGATGTTAGGTTGGGTTTGGTTAGGTTATATTACGTTATTGATGTATATAAAGGTCCCACGGAGACGTAGAGGCCAACTCGCCAGGTACGTTTTCAAATATTACCGCCGAGATGTTAGGCTCGCTTAGGTTATGTTATATTACGTTATTGATGTATAAAAAGATCCCACGGAGACGGAGAAACCAACTCGCCAGGAATGTTGTCTAATATTACCGCCGAGATGTTAGGTTGGGTTAGGTTAGGTTATATTACGTTATTGATGTATAAAAAGATCCCACGGAGACGGAGAAACCAACTCGACAGGAATGTTGTCTAATATTACTGCCGAGATGTTAGGTTGGGTTAGGTTAGGTTATATTACGTTATTGATGTATATAAAGGTCCCACGGAGACGTAGAGGCCAACTCGCCAGAAGTGTTGTCAAATATTACCGCCGAGATGATAGGTTGGGTTAGGTTAGGCTATATTACGTTATTGATGTATATAAAGGTCCCACGGAGACGTAGATGCCAAATCGCCAGGAATGTTGTCAAATATTACCGCCGAGATGTTAGGTTGGGTTTGGTTAGGTTATATTACGTTATTGATGTATATAAAGGTCCCACGGAGACGTAGAGGCCAACTCGCCAGGTACGTTTTCAAATATTACCGCCGAGATGTTAGGCTCGCTTAGGTTATGTTATATTACGTTATTGATGTATAAAAAGATCCCACGGAGACGGAGAAACCAACTCGCCAGGAATGTTGTCTAATATTACCGCCGAGATGTTAGGTTGGGTTAGGTTAGGTTATATTACGTTATTGATGTATAAAAAGATCCCACGGAGACGGAGAAACCAACTCGACAGGAATGTTGTCTAATATTACTGCCGAGATGTTAGGTTGGGTTAGGTTAGGTTATATTACGTTATTGATGTATATAAAGGTCCCACGGAGACGTAGAGGCCAACTCGCCAGAAGTGTTGTCAAATATTACCGCCGAGATGATAGGTTGGGTTAGGTTACGTTATATTACGTTATTGATGTTTATGAAGGTCAAACGGAGACGTAGGGGACAACTCGCCAGGAATGATGGCAAATATTACCGCCGAAATGTTAGGTTGGGTTAGGTTAGGTTATATCACGTTATAGATGTATATAAAGGTCCCGCGGAGACGTAGAGGCCAACAAGCTAGGAATGTGATCAAATATTACCGCCGAGATGTTAGGTTGGGTTAGGTTAGGTTATATTACGTTATTGATGTATATAAAGGTCCCACGGAGACGTAGAGGCCAACTCGCCAGGTATGTTTTCAAATATTACCGCCGAGATGTTAGGTTGGGCTAGGTTAGGTTATATTACGTTATTGATGTGTATAAAGGTCCCACGGAGACGTAGAGGCCAACTCGCCAGGAATGTTTTCAAATATTACCGCCGAGATGTTAGGTTGGGTTAAGTTAGGTTATATTTCGTTATTGATGTATATGAAGGTCCCACGCAGACGTAGAGGCCAACTCGCCAGGTATGTTGTCAAATATTACCGCCGAGATGTTAGGTTGGGTTAGGTTAGGTTATATTACGTTATTGATGTATATAAAGGTCCCACGGAGATGGTGAAGCCAACTGGCCAGGAATGTTGTCAAATGTTACCGCCGAGATGTTAGGTTGGGTTAGGTTAGGTTATATTACGTTATTGATGTATATAAAGGTCCCACGGTGACGTAGAGGCCAACTCGCCAGGTATGTTTTCAAATATTACCGCCGAGATGTTAGGTTGGGCTAGGTTAGGTTATATTACGTTATTGATGTGTATAAAGGTCCCACGGAGACGTAGAGGCCAGCTCGCCAGGAATGTTGTCAAATATTACCGCCGAGATGTTAGGTTGGGTTAGGTTAGGTTATATTTCGTTATTGATGTATATGAAGGTCCCACGGAGACGTAGAGGCCAACTCGCCAGGTATGTTGTCAAATATTCCCGCCGAGATGTTAGGTTGGGCTAGGTTAGGTTATATTACGTTATTGATGTGTATAAAGGTCCCACGGAGACGTAGAGGCCAACTCGCCAGGAATGTTGTCAAATATTACCGCCAAGATGTTAGGTTGGGTTAGGTTAGGTTATATTTCGTTATTGATGTATATGAAGGTCCCACGGAGACGTAGAGGCCAACTCGCCAGGTATGTTGTCAAATATTACCGCCGGGATGTTAGGTTGGGTTAGGTTAGGTTATATTACGTTATTGATGTATATAAATGTCCCACGGAGACGTAGAGGCCAACTCGCCAGGTATGTTTTCAAATATTACCGCCGAGATGTTAGGTTGGGTTAGGTTAGGCTATATTACGTTATTGATGTATATTAAGGTCCCACGGAGACGTAGATGTCAAATCGCCATGAATGTTTTCAAATATTACCGCCGAGATGTTAGGTTGGGTTAGGTTAGGTTATGTTACGTTACAGATGTATATAAAGGTCCCGCGGAGACGTAGAGGCCAACAAGCCAGGAATGTGATCAAATATTACCGCCGAGATGTTAGGTAGGGTTAGGTTAGGTTATATTAGGTTATTGATGTATATAAATGTCCCACGGAGACGTGGAGGCCAACTCGCCAGGTATGTTTTCAAATATTACCGCCGAGATGTTAGGTTGGGTTAGGTTAAGTTATATTACGTTATTGATGTATATAAAGGTCCCACGGAGACGTAGAGGCCAACTCGCCAGGTTTGTTGTCAAATATTACCGCCGAGATGTTAGGTTGGGTTAGGTTAGGTTATATTACGTTATGGATGTATATAAATGTCCCACGGAGACGTAGAGGCCAACTCGCCAGGTATGTTTTCAAATATTACCGCCGAGATGTTAGGTTGGGTTAGGTTAGGCTATATTACGTTATTGATGTATATTAAGGTCCCACGGAGACGTAGATGTCAAATCGCCATGAATGTTTTCAAATATTACCGCCGAGATGTTAGGTTGGGTTAGGTTAGGTTATATTACGTTACAGATGTATATAAAGGTCCCGCGGAGACGTAGAGGCCAACAAGCCAGGAATGTGATCAAATATTACCGCCGATATGTTAGGTAGGGTTAGGTTAGGTTATATTAGGGTATTGATGTATATAAATGTCCCACGGAGACGTGGAGGCCAACTCGCCAGGTTTGTTGTCAAATATTACCGCCGAGATGTTAGGTTGTGTTAGGTTAGGTTATATTACGTTATGGATGTCTATAAAGGTCCCACGGTGACGTAGAGGCCAACTCGACAGGAATGTTTTCAAATATTACCGCCGAGATGTTATTTTGGGTTAGGATAGGTTATATTACGTTATTGATGTATAAAAAGATCCCACGGAGACGGAGAAACCAACTCGACAGGAATGTTGCCTAATATTACCGCCGAGATGTTAGGTTGGGTTAGGTTAGGTTATATTACGTTATTGATGTATATAAATGTCCCGCGGAGACGGAGAAGCCAACTCGCCAGGAATGTTGTCAAATATTACCGCCGAGATGTTAGGTTGGGTTAGGTTAGGCTATATTACGTTATTGATGTATATGAAGGTCCCACGGAGACGTAGATGCCAAATCGCCAGGAATGTTGTCAAATATTACCGCCGAGATGTTAGGTTGGGTTTGGTTAGGTTATATTACGTTATTGATGTATATAAAGGTCCCACGGAGACGTAGAGGCCAACTCGCCAGGTACGTTTTCAAATATTACCGCCGAGATGTTAGGCTCGGTTAGGTTATGTTATATTACGTTATTGATGTATAAAAAGATCCCACGGAGACGGAGAAACCAACTCGCCAGGAATGTTGTATAATATTACCGCCGAGATGTTAGGTTGGGTTAGGTTAGGTTATATTACGTTATTGATGTATATAAAGGTCCCACGGAGACGCAGAGGCGAACTCGCCAGGAATGTTGCCAAATATTACCGCTGAGATGTTAGATTGGGTTAGGTTAGGTTATATTACGTTATTGATGTATATAAAGGTCCAACGGAGACGGAGAAGCCAACTCGCCAGGAATGTTCCCAAATATTACCGCAGAGATGATAGGTTGGCTTAGGTTACGTTATATTACGTTATTGATGTTTATGAAGGTCAAACGGAGACGTAGAGGACAACTCGCCAGGAATGATGTCAAATATTACCGCCGAAATGTTAGGTTGGGTTAGGTTAGGTTATATTACGTTCTTGATGTATATAAATGTCCCGCGGAGGCGGAGAAGCCAACTCGCCAGGAATGTTGTCAAATATTACCGCCGAGATGTTAGGTTGCGTTTGGTTAGGTTATATTACGTTATTGATGTATATAAAGGTCCCACGGAGACGTAAAGGCCAACTCGCCAGGTATGTTTTCAAATATTACCGCCGAGATGTTAGGCTGGGTTAGGTTAGGTTATATTACGTTATTGATGTATATAAAGGTCCCACGGAGACGTAGAGGCCAACTCGCGAGGTATGTTTTCAAATATTACCGCCGAGATGTTAGGCTGGGTTAGGTTAGGTTATATTACGTTATTGATGTATAAAAAGATCCCACGGAGACGGAGAGACCAACTCGACAGGAATGTTGCCAAATATTACCGCTGAGATGTTAGGTTGGGTTAGGTTAGGTTATATTTCGTTATTGATGTATATGAAGGTCCCACGGAGACGTAGAGGCCAATTCGCCAGGTATGTTGTCAAATATTACCGCCGAGATGTTAGGTTGGGTTAGGTTAGGTTATATTACGTTATTGATGTATATAAATGTCCCACGGAGACGTAGAGGCCAACTCGCCAGGTATGTTTTCAAATATTACCGCCGAGATGTTAGGTTGGGTTAGGTTAGGCTATATTACGTTATTGATGTATATTAAGGTCCCACGGAGCCGTAGATGTCAAATCGCCATGAATGTTTTCAAATATTACCGCCGAGATGTTAGGTTGGGTTAGGTTAGGTTATATTACGTTACAGATGTATATAAAGGTCCCGCGGAGACGTAGAGGCCAACAAGCCAGGAATGTGATCAAATATTACCGCCGAGATGTTAGGTTGGGTTAGGTTAGGTTATATTAGGTTATTGATGTATATAAATGTCCCACGGAGACGTGCAGGCCAACTCGCCAGGTATGTTTTCAAATATTACCGCCGAGATGTTAGGTTGGGTTAGGTTAAGTTATATTACGTTATTGATGTATATAAAGGTCCCACGGAGACGTAGAGGCCAACTCGCCAGGTATGTTGTCAAATATTACCGCCGAGATGTTAGGTTGGGTTAGGTTAGGTTATATTACGTTATGGATGTCTATAAAGGTCCCACGGTGACGTAGAGGCCAACTCGCCAGGAATGTTTTCAAATATTACCGCCGAGATGTTATTTTGGGTTAGGATAGGTTATATTACGTTATTGATGTATAAAAAGATCCCACGGAGACGGAGAAACCAACTCGACAGGAATGTTGCCTAATATTACCCCCGAGATGTTAGGTTGGGTTAGGTTAGGTTATATTACGTTATTGATGTATATAAATGTCCCGCGGAGACGGAGAAGCCAACTCGCCAGGAATGTTGTCAAATATTACCGCCGAGATGTTAGGTTGGGTTAGGTTAGGCTATATTACGTTATTGATGTATATGAAGGTCCCACGGAGACGTAGAGGCCAACTCGCCAGGTATGTTTTCAAATATTACCGCCGAGATGTTAGGCTGGGTTTGGTTAGGTTATATTACGTTATTGATGTATAAAAAGATCCCACGGAGACGGAGAAACCAAATCGCCAGGTATGTTTTCAAATATTACCGCCGAGATGTTAGGCTCGGTTAGGTTATGTTATATTACGTTATTGATGTATAAAAAGATCCCACGGAGACGGAGAAACCAACTCGCCAGGAATGTTGTATAATATTACCGCCGAGATGTTAGGTTGGGTTAGGTTAGGTTATATTACGTTATTGATGTATATAAAGGTCCCACGGAGACGCAGAGGCGAACTCGCCAGGAATGTTGCCAAATATTACCGCTGAGATGTTAGATTGGGTTAGGTTAGGTTATATTACGTTATTGATGTATATAAAGGTCCAACGGAGACGGAGAAGCCAACTCGCCAGGAATGTTCCCAAATATTACCGCAGAGATGATAGGTTGGCTTAGGTTACGTTATATTACGTTATTGATGTTTATGAAGGTCAAACGGAGACGTAGAGGACAACTCGCCAGGAATGATGTCAAATATTACCGCCGAAATGTTAGGTTGGGTTAGGTTAGGTTATATTACGTTATTGATGTATATAGATGTCCCGCGGAGGCGGAGAAGCCAACTCGCCAGGAATGTTGTCAAATATTACCGCCGAGATGTTAGGTTGCGTTTGGTTAGGTTATATTACGTTATTGATGTATATAAAGGTCCCACGGAGACGTAGAGGCCAACTCGCCAGGTATGTTTTCAAATATTACCGCCGAGATGTTAGGCTGGGTTAGGTTAGGTTATATTACGTTATTGATGTATAAAAAGATCCCACGGAGACGGAGAAACCAACTCGACAGGAATGTTGTCAAATATTACCGCTGAGATGTTAGGTTGGGTTAGGTTAGGTTATATTACGTTATTGATGTATATAAATGTCCCGCGGAGACGGAGAAGCCAACTCGCCAGGAATGTTGTCAAATATTACCGCCGAGATGTTAGGTTGGGTTTGGTTAGGTTATATTACGTTATTGATGTATATAAAGGTCCCACGGAGACGTAGAGGCCAACTCGCCAGGTATGTTTTCAAATATTACCGCAGAGATGTTAGGCTGGGTTAGGTTATGTTATATTACGTTATTGATGTATAAAAAGATCCCACGGAGACGGAGAAACCAACTCGACAGGAATGTTGTCTAATATTACTGCCGAGATGTTAGGTTGGGTTAGGTTAGGTTATATTACGTTATTGATGTATATAAAGGTCCCACGGAGACGTAGAGGCCAACTCGCCAGAAGTGTTGTCAAATATTACCGCCGAGATGATAGGTTGGGTTAGGTTACGTTATATTACGTTATTGATGTTTATGAAGGTCAAACGGAGACGTAGGGGACAACTCGCCAGGAATGATGGCAAATATTACCGCCGAAATGTTAGGTTGGGTTAGGTTAGGTTATATCACGTTATAGATGTATATAAAGGTCCCGCGGAGACGTAGAGGCCAACAAGCTAGGAATGTGATCAAATATTACCGCCGAGATGTTAGGTTGGGTTAGGTTAGGTTATATTACGTTATTGATGTATATAAAGGTCCCACGGAGACGTAGAGGCCAACTCGCCAGGTATGTTTTCAAATATTACCGCCGAGATGTTAGGTTGGGCTAGGTTAGGTTATATTACGTTATTGATGTGTATAAAGGTCCCACGGAGACGTAGAGGCCAACTCGCCAGGAATGTTTTCAAATATTACCGCCGAGATGTTAGGTTGGGTTAAGTTAGGTTATATTTCGTTATTGATGTATATGAAGGTCCCACGGAGACGTAGAGGCCAACTCGCCAGGTATGTTGTCAAATATTACCGCCGAGATGTTAGGTTGGGTTAGGTTAGGTTATATTACGTTATTGATGTATATAAAGGTCCCACGGAGATGGTGAAGCCAACTGGCCAGGAATGTTGTCAAATGTTACCGCCGAGATGTTAGGTTGGGTTAGGTTAGGTTATATTTCGTTATTGATGTATATGAAGGTCCCACGGAGACGTAGAGGCCAACTCGCCAGGTATGTTGTCAAATATTACCGCCGAGATGTTAGGTTGGGTTAGGTTAGGTTATATTACGTTATTGATGTATATAAAGGTCCAACGGAGACGGAGAAGCCAACTCGCCAGGAATGTTCCCAAATATTACCGCAGAGATGATAGGTTGGCTTAGGTTACGTTATATTACGTTATTGATGTTTATGAAGGTCAAACGGAGATGTAGAGGACAACTCGCCAGGAATGATGTCAAATATTACCGCCGAAATGTTAGGTTGGGTTAGGTTAGGTTATATTACGTTCTTGATGTATATAAATGTCCCGCGGAGGCGGAGAAGCCAACTCGCCAGGAATGTTGTCAAATATTACCGCCGAGATGTTAGGTTGCGTTTGGTTAGGTTATATTACGTTATTGATGTATATAAAGGTCCCACGGAGACGTAAAGGCCAACTCGCCAGGTATGTTTTCAAATATTACCGCCGAGATGTTAGGCTGGGTTAGGTTAGGTTATATTACGTTATTGATGTATAAAAAGATCCCACGGAGACGGAGAAACCAACTCGACAGGAATGTTGCCAAATATTACCGCTGAGATGTTAGGTTGGGTTAGGTTAGGTTATATTACGTTATTGATGTATATAAATGTCCCGCGGAGACGGAGAAGCCAACTCGCCAGGAATGTTGTCAAATATTACCGCCGAGATGTTAGGTTGGGTTTGGTTAGGTTATATTACGTTATTGATGTATATAAAGGTCCCACGGAGACGTAGAGGCCAACTCGCCAGGTATGTTTTCAAATATTACCGCCGAGATGTTAGGCTGGGTTAGGTTAGGTTATATTACGTTATTGATGTATAAAAAGATCCCACGGAGACGGAGAAACCAACTCGACAGGAATGTTGCCAAATATTACCGCTGAGATGTTAGGTTGGGTTAGGTTAGGTTATATTACGTTATTGATGTATATAAATGTCCCGCGGAGACGGAGAAGCCAACTCGCCAGGAATGTTGTCAAATATTACCGCCGAGATGTTAGGTTGGGTTTGGTTAGGTAATATTACGTTATTGATGTATATAAAGGTCCCACGGAGACGTAGAGGCCAACTCGCCAGGTATGTTTTCAAATATTACCGCCGAGATGTTAGGCTGGGTTACGTTATGTTATATTACGTTATTGATGTATAAAAAGATCCCACGGAGACGGAGAAACCAACTCGACAGGAATGTTGTCTAATATTACTGCCGAGATGTTAGGTTGGGTTAGGTTAGGTTATATTACGTTATTGATGTATATAAAGGTCCCACGGAGACGTAGAGGCCATCTCGCCGGAAGTGTTGTCAAATATTACCGCCGAGATGATAGGTTGGGTTAGGTTACGTTATATTACGTTATTGATGTTTATGAAGGTCAAACGGAGACGTAGGGGACAACTCGCCAGGAATGATGGCAAATATTACCGCCGAGATGTTAGGTTGGGCTAGGTTAGGTTATATTACGTTATTGATGTGTATAAAGGTCCCACGGAGACGTAGAGGCCAACTCGCCAGGAATATTGTCAAATATTACCGCCAAGATGTTAGGTTGGGTTAGGTTAGGTTATATTTCGTTATTGATGTATATGAAGGTCCCACGGAGACGTAGAGGCCAACTCGCCAGGTATGTTGTCAAATATTACCGCCGAGATGTTAGGTTGGGTTAGGTTAGGTTATATTACGTTATTGATGTATATAAATGTCCCACGGAGACGTAGAGTCCAACTCGCCAGGTATGTTTTCAAATATTACCGCCGAGATGTTAGGTTGGGTTAGGTTAGGCTATATTACGTTATTGATGTATATTAAGGTCCCACGGAGCCGTAGATGTCAAATCGCCATGAATGTTTTCAAATATTACCGCCGAGATGTTAGGTTGGGTTAGGTTAGGTTATATTACGTTACAGATGTATATAAAGGTCCCGCGGAGACGTAGAGGCCAACAAGCCAGGAATGTGATCAAATATTACCGCCGAGATGTTAGGTTGGGTTAGGTTAGGTTATATTAGGTTATTGATGTATATAAATGTCCCACGGAGACGTGGAGGCCAACTCGCCAGGTATGTTTTCAAATATTACCGCCGAGATGTTAGGTTGGGTTAGGTTAAGTTATATTACGTTATTGATGTATATAAAGGTCACACGGAGACGTAGAGGCCAACTCGCCAGGTATGTTGGCAAATATTACCGCCGAGATGTTAGGTTGGGTTAGGTTAGGTTATATTACGTTATGGATGTCTATAAAGGTCCCACGGTGACGTAGAGGCCAACTCGCCAGGAATGTTTTCAAATATTACCGCCGAGATGTTATTTTGGGTTAGGATAGGTTATATTACGTTATTGATGTATAAAAAGATCCCACGGAGACGGAGAAACCAACTGGACAGGAATGTTGCCTAATATTACCCCCGAGATGTTAGGTTGGGTTAGGTTAGGTTATATTACGTTATTGATGTATATAAATGTCCCGCGGAGACGGAGAAGCCAACTCGCCAGGAATGTTGTCAAATATTACCGCCGAGATGTTAGGTTGGGTTAGGTTAGGCTATATTACGTTATTGATGTATATGAAGGTCCCACGGAGACGTAGATGCCAAATCGCCAGGAATGTTGTCAAATATTACCGCCGAGATGTTAGGTTGGGTTTGGTTAGGTTATATTACGTTATTGATGTATATAAAGGTCCCACGGAGACGTAGAGGCCAACTCGCCAGGTATGTTTTCAAATATTACCGCCGAGATGTTAGGTTGGGTTAGGTTAGGTTATATTACGTTATTGATGTATATAAAGGTCCCACGGAGACGCAGAGGCGAACTCGCCAGGAATGTTGCCAAATATTACCGCTGAGATGTTAGATTGGGTTTGGTTAGGTTATATTACGTTATTGATGTATATAAAGGTCCAATGGAGACGGAGAAGCCAACTCGCCAGGAATGTTCCCAAATATTACCGCAGAGATGATAGGTTGGCATAGGTTACGTTATATTACGTTATTGATGTTTATGAAGGTCAAACGGAGACGTAGAGGACAACTCGCCAGGAATGATGTCAAATATTACCGCCGAAATGTTAGGTTGGGTTAGGTTAGGTTATATTACGTTATTGATGTATATAGATGTCCCGCGGAGGCGGAGAAGCCAACTCGCCAGGAATGTTGTCAAATATTACCGCCGAGATGTTAGGTTGCGTTTGGTTAGGTTATATTACGTTATTGATGTATATAAAGGTCCCACGGAGACGTAGAGGCCAACTCGCCAGGTATGTTTTCAAATATTACCGCCGAGATGTTAGGCTGGGTTAGGTTAGGTTATATTACGTTATTGATGTGTATAAAGGTCCCACGGAGACGTAGAGGCCAACTCGCCAGGAATGTTTTCAAATATTACCGCCGAGATGTTAGGTTGGGTTAAGTTAGGTTATATTTCGTTATTGATGTATATGAAGGTCCCACGGAGACGTAGAGGCCAACTCGCCAGGTATGTTGTCAAATATTACCGCCGAGATGTTAGGTTGGGTTAGGTTAGGTTATATTACGTTATTGATGTATATAAAGGTCCCACGGAGATGGTGAAGCCAACTGGCCAGGAATGTTGTCAAATGTTACCGCCGAGATGTTAGGTTGGGTTAGGTTAGGTTATATTACGTTATTGATGTATATAAAGGTCCCACGGAGACGCAGAGGCGAACTCGCCAGGAATGTTGCCAAATATTACCGCTGAGATGTTAGATTGGGTTAGGTTAGGTTATATTACGTTATTGATGTATATAAAGGTCCAACGGAGACGGAGAAGCCAACTCGCCAGGAATGTTCCCAAATATTACCGCAGAGATGATAGGTTGGCTTAGGTTACGTTATATTACGTTATTGATGTTTACGAAGGTCAAACGGAGACGTAGAGGACAACTCGCCAGGAATGATGTCAAATATTACCGCCGAAATGTTAGGTTGGGTTAGGTTAGGTTATATTACGTTCTTGATGTATATAAATGTCCCGCGGAGGCGGAGAAGCCAACTCGCCAGGAATGTTGTCAAATATTACCGCCGAGATGTTAGGTTGCGTTTGGTTAGGTTATATTACGTTATTGATGTATATAAAGGTCCCACGGAGACGTAAAGGCCAACTCGCCAGGTATGTTTTCAAATATTACCGCCGAGATGTTAGGCTGGGTTAGGTTAGGTTATATTACGTTATTGATGTATATAAAGGTCCCACGGAGACGTAGAGGCCAACTCGCCAGGTATGTTTTCAAATATTACCGCCGAGATGTTAGGCTGGGTTAGGTTAGGTTATATTACGTTATTGATGTATAAAAAGATCCCACGGAGACGGAGAGACCAACTCGACAGGAATGTTGCCAAATATTACCGCTGAGATGTTAGGTTGGGTTAGGTTAGGTTATATTTCGTTATTGATGTATATGAAGGTCCCACGGAGACGTAGAGGCCAATTCGCCAGGTATGTTGTCAAATATTACCGCCGAGATGTTAGGTTGGGTTAGGTTAGGTTATATTACGTTATTGATGTATATAAATGTCCCACGGAGACGTAGAGGCCAACTCGCCAGGTATGTTTTCAAATATTACCGCCGAGATGTTAGGTTGGGTTAGGTTAGGCTATATTACGTTATTGATGTATATTAAGGTCCCACGGAGCCGTAGATGTCAAATCGCCATGAATGTTTTCAAATATTACCGCCGAGATGTTAGGTTGGGTTAGGTTAGGTTATATTACGTTACAGATGTATATAAAGGTCCCGCGGAGACGTAGAGGCCAACAAGCCAGGAATGTGATCAAATATTACCGCCGAGATGTTAGGTTGGGTTAGGTTAGGTTATATTAGGTTATTGATGTATATAAATGTCCCACGGAGACGTGCAGGCCAACTCGCCAGGTATGTTTTCAAATATTACCGCCGAGATGTTAGGTTGGGTTAGGTTAAGTTATATTACGTTATTGATGTATATAAAGGTCCCACGGAGACGTAGAGGCCAACTCGCCAGGTATGTTGTCAAATATTACCGCCGAGATGTTAGGTTGGGTTAGGTTAGGTTATATTACGTTATGGATGTCTATAAAGGTCCCACGGTGACGTAGAGGCCAACTCGCCAGGAATGTTTTCAAATATTACCGCCGAGATGTTATTTTGGGTTAGGATAGGTTATATTACGTTATTGATGTATAAAAAGATCCCACGGAGACGGAGAAACCAACTCGACAGGAATGTTGCCTAATATTACCCCCGAGATGTTAGGTTGGGTTAGGTTAGGTTATATTACGTTATTGATGTATATAAATGTCCCGCGGAGACGGAGAAGCCAACTCGCCAGGAATGTTGTCAAATATTACCGCCGAGATGTTAGGTTGGGTTAGGTTAGGCTATATTACGTTATTGATGTATATGAAGGTCCCACGGAGACGTAGAGGCCAACTCGCCAGGTATGTTTTCAAATATTACCGCCGAGATGTTAGGCTGGGTTAGGTTAGGTTATATTACGTTATTGATGTATAAAAAGATCCCACGGAGACGGAGAAACCAAATCGCCAGGTATGTTTTCAAATATTACCGCCGAGATGTTAGGCTCGGTTAGGTTATGTTATATTACGTTATTGATGTATAAAAAGATCCCACGGAGACGGAGAAACCAACTCGCCAGGAATGTTGTCTAATATTACCGCCGAGATGTTAGGTTGGGTTAGGTTAGGTTATATTACGTTATTGATGTATATAAAGGTCCCACGGATACGCAGAGGCGAACTCGCCAGGAATGTTGCCAAATATTACCGCTGAGATGTTAGATTGGGTTAGGTTAGGTTATATTACGTTATTGATGTATATAAAGGTCCAACGGAGACGGAGAAGCCAACTCGCCAGGAATGTTCCCAAATATTACCGCAGAGATGATAGGTTGGCTTAGGTTACGTTATATTACGTTATTGATGTTTATGAAGGTCAAACGGAGACGTAGAGGACAACTCGCCAGGAATGATGTCAAATATTACCGCCGAAATGTTAGGTTGGGTTAGGTTAGGTTATATTACGTTATTGATGTATATAGATGTCCCGCGGAGGCGGAGAAGCCAACTCGCCAGGAATGTTGTCAAATATTACCGCCGAGATGTTAGGTTGCGTTTGGTTAGGTTATATTACGTTATTGATGTATATAAAGGTCCCACGGAGACGTAGAGGCCAACTCGCCAGGTATGTTTTCAAATATTACCGCCGAGATGTTAGGCTGGGTTAGGTTAGGTTATATTACGTTATTGATGTATAAAAAGATCCCACGGAGACGGAGAAACCAACTCGACAGGAATGTTGCCAAATATTACCGCTGAGATGTTAGGTTGGGTTAGGTTAGGTTATATTACGTTATTGATGTATATAAATGTCCCGCGGAGACGGAGAAGCCAACTCGCCAGGAATGTTGTCAAATATTACCGCCGAGATGTTAGGTTGGGTTTGGTTAGGTTATATTACGTTATTGATGTATATAAAGGTCCCACGGAGACGTAGAGGCCAACTCGCCAGGTATGTTTTCAAATATTACCGCAGAGATGTTAGGCTGGGTTAGGTTATGTTATATTACGTTATTGATGTATAAAAAGATCCCACGGAGACGGAGAAACCAACTCGACAGGAATGTTGTCTAATATTACTGCCGAGATGTTAGGTTGGGTTAGGTTAGGTTATATTACGTTATTGATGTATATAAAGGTCCCACGGAGACGTAGAGGCCAACTCGCCAGAAGTGTTGTCAAATATTACCGCCGAGATGATAGGTTGGGTTAGGTTACGTTATATTACGTTATTGATGTTTATGAAGGTCAAACGGAGACGTAGGGGACAACTCGCCAGGAATGATGGCAAATATTACCGCCGAAATGTTAGGTTGGGTTAGGTTAGGTTATATCACGTTATAGATGTATATAAAGGTCCCGCGGAGACGTAGAGGCCAACAAGCTAGGAATGTGATCAAATATTACCGCCGAGATGTTAGGTTGGGTTAGGTTAGGTTATATTACGTTATTGATGTATATAAAGGTCCCACGGAGACGTAGAGGCCAACTCGCCAGGTATGTTTTCAAATATTACCGCCGAGATGTTAGGTTGGGCTAGGTTAGGTTATATTACGTTATTGATGTGTATAAAGGTCCCACGGAGACGTAGAGGCCAACTCGCCAGGAATGTTTTCAAATATTACCGCCGAGATGTTAGGTTGGGTTAAGTTAGGTTATATTTCGTTATTGATGTATATGAAGGTCCCACGGAGACGTAGAGGCCAACTCGCCAGGTATGTTGTCAAATATTACCGCCGAGATGTTAGGTTGGGTTAGGTTAGGTTATATTACGTTATTGATGTATATAAAGGTCCCACGGAGATGGTGAAGCCAACTGGCCAGGAATGTTGTCAAATGTTACCGCCGAGATGTTAGGTTGGGTTAGGTTAGGTTATATTTCGTTATTGATGTATATGAAGGTCCCACGGAGACGTAGAGGCCAACTCGCCAGGTATGTTGTCAAATATTACCGCCGAGATGTTAGGTTGGGTTAGGTTAGGTTATATTACGTTATTGATGTATATAAAGGTCCAACGGAGACGGAGAAGCCAACTCGCCAGGAATGTTCCCAAATATTACCGCAGAGATGATAGGTTGGCTTAGGTTACGTTATATTACGTTATTGATGTTTATGAAGGTCAAACGGAGACGTAGAGGACAACTCGCCAGGAATGATGTCAAATATTACCGCCGAAATGTTAGGTTGGGTTAGGTTAGGTTATATTACGTTATTGATGTATATAGATGTCCCGCGGAGGCGGAGAAGCCAACTCGCCAGGAATGTTGTCAAATATTACCGCCGAGATGTTAGGTTGCGTTTGGTTAGGTTATATTACGTTATTGATGTATATAAAGGTCCCACGGAGACGTAGAGGCCAACTCGCCAGGTATGTTTTCAAATATTACCGCCGAGATGTTAGGCTGGGTTAGGTTAGGTTATATTACGTTATTGATGTATAAAAAGATCCCACGGAGACGGAGAAACCAACTCGACAGGAATGTTGCCAAATATTACCGCTGAGATGTTAGGTTGGGTTAGGTTAGGTTATATTACGTTATTGATGTATATAAATGTCCCGCGGAGACGGAGAAGCCAACTCGCCAGGAATGTTGTCAAATATTACCGCCGAGATGTTAGGTTGGGTTTGGTTAGGTTATATTACGTTATTGATGTATATAAAGGTCCCACGGAGACGTAGAGGCCAACTCGCCAGGTATGTTTTCAAATATTACCGCAGAGATGTTAGGCTGGGTTAGGTTATGTTATATTACGTTATTGATGTATAAAAAGATCCCACGGAGACGGAGAAACCAACTCGACAGGAATGTTGTCTAATATTACTGCCGAGATGTTAGGTTGGGTTAGGTTAGGTTATATTACGTTATTGATGTATATAAAGGTCCCACGGAGACGTAGAGGCCAACTCGCCAGAAGTGTTGTCAAATATTACCGCCGAGATGATAGGTTGGGTTAGGTTACGTTATATTACGTTATTGATGTTTATGAAGGTCAAACGGAGACGTAGGGGACAACTCGCCAGGAATGATGGCAAATATTACCGCCGAAATGTTAGGTTGGGTTAGGTTAGGTTATATCACGTTATAGATGTATATAAAGGTCCCGCGGAGACGTAGAGGCCAACAAGCTAGGAATGTGATCAAATATTACCGCCGAGATGTTAGGTTGGGTTAGGTTAGGTTATATTACGTTATTGATGTATATAAAGGTCCCACGGAGACGTAGAGGCCAACTCGCCAGGTATGTTTTCAAATATTACCGCCGAGATGTTAGGTTGGGCTAGGTTAGGTTATATTACGTTATTGATGTGTATAAAGGTCCCACGGAGACGTAGAGGCCAACTCGCCAGGAATGTTTTCAAATATTACCGCCGAGATGTTAGGTTGGGTTAAGTTAGGTTATATTTCGTTATTGATGTATATGAAGGTCCCACGGAGACGTAGAGGCCAACTCGCCAGGTATGTTGTCAAATATTACCGCCGAGATGTTAGGTTGGGTTAGGTTAGGTTATATTACGTTATTGATGTATATAAAGGTCCCACGGAGATGGTGAAGCCAACTGGCCAGGAATGTTGTCAAATGTTACCGCCGAGATGTTAGGTTGGGTTAGGTTAGGTTATATTTCGTTATTGATGTATATGAAGGTCCCACGGAGACGTAGAGGCCAACTCGCCAGGTATGTTGTCAAATATTACCGCCGAGATGTTAGGTTGGGTTAGGTTAGGTTATATTACGTTATTGATGTATATAAAGGTCCAACGGAGACGGAGAAGCCAACTCGCCAGGAATGTTCCCAAATATTACCGCAGAGATGATAGGTTGGCTTAGGTTACGTTATATTACGTTATTGATGTTTATGAAGGTCAAACGGAGATGTAGAGGACAACTCGCCAGGAATGATGTCAAATATTACCGCCGAAATGTTAGGTTGGGTTAGGTTAGGTTATATTACGTTCTTGATGTATATAAATGTCCCGCGGAGGCGGAGAAGCCAACTCGCCAGGAATGTTGTCAAATATTACCGCCGAGATGTTAGGCTGGGTTAGGTTAGGTTATATTACGTTATTGATGTATAAAAAGATCCCACGGAGACGGAGAAACCAACTCGACAGGAATGTTGCCAAATATTACCGCTGAGATGTTAGGTTGGGTTAGGTTAGGTTATATTACGTTATTGATGTATATAAATGTCCCGCGGAGACGGAGAAGCCAACTCGCCAGGAATGTTGTCAAATATTACCGCCGAGATGTTAGGTTGGGTTTGGTTAGGTTATATTACGTTATTGATGTATATAAAGGTCCCACGGAGACGTAGAGGCCAACTCGCCAGGTATGTTTTCAAATATTACCGCCGAGATGTTAGGCTGGGTTACGTTATGTTATATTACGTTATTGATGTATAAAAAGATCCCACGGAGACGGAGAAACCAACTCGACAGGAATGTTGTCTAATATTACTGCCGAGATGTTAGGTTGGGTTAGGTTAGGTTATATTACGTTATTGATGTATATAAAGGTCCCACGGAGACGTAGAGGCCATCTCGCCAGAAGTGTTGTCAAATATTACCGCCGAGATGATAGGTTGGGTTAGGTTACGTTATATTACGTTATTGATGTTTATGAAGGTCAAACGGAGACGTAGGGGACAACTCGCCAGGAATGATGGCAAATATTACCGCCGAGATGTTAGGTTGGGCTAGGTTAGGTTATATTACGTTATTGATGTGTATAAAGGTCCCACGGAGACGTAGAGGCCAACTCGCCAGGAATATTGTCAAATATTACCGCCAAGATGTTAGGTTGGGTTAGGTTAGGTTATATTTCGTTATTGATGTATATGAAGGTCCCACGGAGACGTAGAGGCCAACTCGCCAGGTATGTTGTCAAATATTACCGCCGAGATGTTAGGTTGGGTTAGGTTAGGTTATATTACGTTATTGATGTATATAAATGTCCCACGGAGACGTAGAGGCCAACTCGCCAGGTATGTTTTCAAATATTACCGCCGAGCTGTTAGGTTGGGTTAGGTTAGGCTATATTACGTTATTGATGTATATTAAGGTCCCACGGAGCCGTAGATGTCAAATCGCCATGAATGTTTTCAAATATTACCGCCGAGATGTTAGGTTGGGTTAGGTTAGGTTATATTACGTTACAGATGTATATAAAGGTCCCGCGGAGACGTAGAGGCCAACAAGCCAGGAATGTGATCAAATATTACCGACGAGATGTTAGGTTGGGTTAGGTTAGGTTATATTAGGTTATTGATGTATATAAATGTCCCACGGAGACGTGGAGGCCAACTCGCCAGGTATGTTTTCAAATATTACCGCCGAGATGTTAGGTTGGGTTAGGTTAAGTTATATTACGTTATTGATGTATATAAAGGTCACACGGAGACGTAGAGGCCAACTCGCCAGGTATGTTGTCAAATATTACCGCCGAGATGTTAGGTTGGGTTAGGTTAGGTTATATTACGTTATGGATGTCTATAAAGGTCCCACGGTGACGTAGAGGCCAACTCGCCAGGAATGTTTTCAAATATTACCGCCGAGATGTTATTTTGGGTTAGGATAGGTTATATTACGTTATTGATGTATAAAAAGATCCCACGGAGACGGAGAAACCAACTGGACAGGAATGTTGCCTAATATTACCCCCGAGATGTTAGGTTGGGTTAGGTTAGGTTATATTACGTTATTGATGTATATAAATGTCCCGCGGAGACGGAGAAGCCAACTCGCCAGGAATGTTGTCAAATATTACCGCCGAGATGTTAGGTTGGGTTAGGTTAGGCTATATTACGTTATTGATGTATATGAAGGTCCCACGGAGACGTAGATGCCAAATCGCCAGGAATGTTGTCAAATATTACCGCCGAGATGTTAGGTTGGGTTTGGTTAGGTTATATTACGTTATTGATGTATATAAAGGTCCCACGGAGACGTAGAGGCCAACTCGCCAGGTATGTTTTCAAATATTACCGCCGAGATGTTAGGCTCGGTTAGGTTATGTTATATTACGTTATTGATGTATAAAAAGATCCCACGGAGACGGAGAAACCAACTCGCCAGGAATGTTGTCTAATATTACCGCCGAGATGTTAGGTTGGGTTAGGTTAGGTTATATTACGTTATTGATGTATATAAAGGTCCCACGGAGACGCAGAGGCGAACTCGCCAGGAATGTTGCCAAATATTACCGCTGAGATGTTAGATTGGGTTTGGTTAGGTTATATTACGTTATTGATGTATATAAAGGTCCAATGGAGACGGAGAAGCCAACTCGCCAGGAATGTTCCCAAATATTACCGCAGAGATGATAGGTTGGCTTAGGTTACGTTATATTACGTTATTGATGTTTATGAAGGTCAAACGGAGACGTAGAGGACAACTCGCCAGGAATGATGTCAAATATTACCGCCGAAATGTTAGGTTGGGTTAGGTTAGGTTATATTACGTTATTGATGTATATAGATGTCCCGCGGAGGCGGAGAAGCCAACTCGCCAGGAATGTTGTCAAATATTACCGCCGAGATGTTAGGTTGCGTTTGGTTAGGTTATATTACGTTATTGATGTATATAAAGGTCCCACGGAGACGTAGAGGCCAACTCGCCAGGTATGTTTTCAAATATTACCGCCGAGATGTTAGGCTGGGTTAGGTTAGGTTATATTACGTTATTGATGTATATGAAGGTCCCACGGAGACGTAGAGGCCAACTCGCCAGGTATGTTGTCAAATATTACCGCCGAGATGTTAGGTTGGGCTAGGTTAGGTTATATTACGTTATTGATGTGTATAAAGGTCCCACGGAGACGTAGAGGCCAACTCGCCAGGAATGTTGTCAAATATTACCGCCAAGATGTTAGGTTGGGTCAGGTTAGGTTATATTTCGTTATTGATGTATATGAAGGTCCCACGGAGACGTAGAGGCCAACTCGCCAGGTATGTTGTCAAATATTACCGCCGAGATGTTAGGTTGGGTTAGGTTAGGTTATATTACGTTATTGATGTATATAAATGTCCCACGGAGACGTAGAGGCCAACTCGCCAGGTATGTTTTCAAATATTACCGCCGAGATGTTAGGTTGGGTTAGGTTAGGCTATATTACGTTATTGATGTACATTAAGGTCCCACGGAGACGTAGATGTCAAATCGCCATGAATGTTTTCAAATATTACCGCCGAGATGTTAGGTTGGGTTAGGTTAGGTTATATTACGTTACAGATGTATATAAAGATCCCGCGGAGACGTAGAGGCCAACAAGCCAGGAATGTGATCAAATATTACCGCCGAGATGTTAGGTTGGGTTAGGTTAGGTTATATTACGTTATTGATGTATATAAATGTCCCACGGAGACGTGGAGGCCAACTCGCCAGGTATGTTTTCAAATATTACCGCCGAGATGTTAGGTTGGGTTAGGTTAAGTTATATTACGTTATTGATGTATATAAAGGTCCCACGGAGACGTAGAGGCCAACTCGCCAGGTATGTTGTCAAATATTACCGCCGAGATGTTAGGTTGGGTTAGGTTAGGTTATATTACGTTATGGATGTCTATAAAGGTCCCACGGTGACGTAGAGGCCAACTCGCCAGGAATGTTTTCAAATATTACCGCCGAGATGTTATTTTGGGTTAGGATAGGTTATATTACGTTATTGATGTATATAAAGGCCCCACGGAGACGGAGAAGCCAACTGGCCAGGAATGTTGTCAAATATTACCGCCGAGATGTTAGGTTGGGTTAGCCTAGGTTATATTACGTTATTGATGTATATAAAGGTCCCACGGAGACGCAGATCCCAACTCGCCAGGTATGTTTTCAAATATTACCGCCGAGGTTGTTGGTTGGGTTAGGTTAGGTTCAATTACGTTATTGATGTATATGAAGGTCCCACGGAGACGTAGAGACCAACTCGCCAGGTATGTTGTCAAATATTACCGCCGAGATGATAGGTTGGGTTAGGTTAGGTTATATTGCGTTACTGATGTTTATGAAGGTCAAACGGAGACGTAGAGGCCAACTCGCCAGGAATGTTGCCAAATATTACCGCTGAGATGTTAGATTGGGTTAGGTTAGGTTATATTACGTTATTGATGTATATAAAGGTCCAACGGAGACGTAGAGGCCAACTCGCCAGGAGTGTTGTCAAATATTACCGCAGAGATGATAGGTTGGGTTAGGTTACATTATATTACGTTATTGATGTTTATGAAGGTCAAACGGAGACGTAGAGGACAACTCGCCAGGAATGATGTCAAATATTACCGCCGAAATGTTAGGTTGGTTTAGGTTAGGCTATATTACGTTATTGATGTATATTAAGGTCCCACGCAGACGTAGTGGCCAACTCGCCAGGAATGTTTTCAAATATTACCGCCGAGATGTTAGGTTGGGTTAGGTTAGGTTATATTACGTTATTGATGTATATAAATGTCCCGCGGAGACGGAGAAGCCAACTCGCCAGGAATGTTGTCAAATATTACCGCCGAGATGTTAGGTTGGGTTTGGTTAGGTTATATTACGTTATTGATGTATATAAAGGTCCCACGGAGCCGTAGAGGCCAACTCGCCAGGTATGTTTTCTAATATTACCGCCGAGATGTTAGGCTGGGTTAGGTTAGGTTATATTACGTTATGGATGTCTATAAAGGTCCCACGGTGACGTAGAGGCCAACTCGCCAGGAATGTTTTCAAATATTACCGCCGAGATGTTATTTTGGGTTAGGATAGGTTATATTACGTTATTGATGTATATAAAGGTCCCACGGAGACGGAGAAGCCAACTGGCCAGGAATGTTGTCAAATATTACCGCCGAGATGTTAGGTTGGGTTAGCCTAGGTTATATTACGTTATTGATGTATATAAGGGCCCACGGAGACGCAGATCCCAACTTGCCAGGTATGTTTTCAAATATTACCGCCGAGATTGTTGGTTGCGTTAGGTTAGGTTCAATTACGTTATTGATGTATATGAAGGTCCCACGGAGACGTAGAGACCAACTCGCCAGGTATGTTGTCAAATATTACCGCCGAAATGTTAGGTTGGGTTAGGTTAGGCTATATTACGTTATTGATGTATATTAAGGTCCCACGCAGACGTCGAGGCCAACTCGCCAGGAATGTTTTCAAATATTACCGCCGAGATGTTAGGTTGGGTTAGGTTAGGTTATATTACGTTATTGATGTATATAAATGTCCCGCGGAGACGGAGAAGCCAACTCGCCAGGAATGTTGTCAAATATTACCGCCGAGATGTTAGGTTGGGTTTGGTTAGGTTATATTACGTTATTGATGTATATAAAGGTCCCACGGAGCCGTAGAGGCCAACTCACCAGGTATGTTTTCTAATATTACCGCCGAGATGTTAGGCTGGGTTAGGTTAGGTTATATTACGTTATGGATGTCTATAAAGGTCCCACGGTGACGTAGAGGCCAACTCGCCAGGAATGTTTTCAAATATTACCGCCGAGATGTTATTTTGGGTTAGGATAGGTTATATTACGTTATTGATGTATATAAAGGTCCCACGGAGACGGAGAAGCCAACTGGCCAGGAATGTTGTCAAATATTACCGCCGAGATGTTAGGTTGGGTTAGCCTAGGTTATATTACGTTATTGATGTATATAAGGGCCCACGGAGACGCAGATCCCAACTTGCCAGGTATGTTTTCAAATATTACCACCGAGATTGTTGTTTGCGTTAGGTTAGGTTCAATTACGTTATTGATGTATATGAAGGTCCCACGGAGACGTAGAGACCAACTCGCCAGGTATGTTGTCAAATATTACCGCCGAAATGTTAGGTTGGGTTAGGTTAGGCTATATTACGTTATTGATGTATATTAAGGTCCCACGCAGACGTAGAGGCCAACTCGCCAGGAATGTTTTCAAATATTACCGCCGAGATGTTAGGTTGGGTTAGGTTAGGTTATATTACGTTATTGATGTATATAAATGTCCCGCGGAGACGGAGAAGCCAACTCGCCAGGAATGTTGTCAAATATTACCGCCGAGATGTTAGGTTGGGTTAGGTTAGGCTATATTACGTTATTGATGTATATGAAGGTCCCACGGAGACGTAGATGCCAAATCGCCATGAATGTTTTCAAATATTACCGCCGAGATGATAGGTTGGGTTAGGTTAGGTTATATTGCGTTATTGATGTTTATGAAGGTCAAACGGAGACGTAGAGGCCAACTCGCCAGGAATGTTCCCAAATATTACCGCAGAGATGACAGGTTGGCTTAGGTTACGTTATATTACGTTATTGATGTTTATGAAGGTCAAACGGAGACGTAGAGGACAAATCGCCAGGAATGATGTCAAATATTACCGCCGAAATGTTAGGTTGGGTTAGGTTAGGTTATATCACGTTATAGATGTATATAAAGGTTCCGCGGAGACGTAGAGGCCAACAAGCTAGGAATGTGATCAAATATTACCGCCGAGATGTTAGGTTGGGTTAGGTTAGGTTATATTTCGTTATTGATGTATATAAAGGTCCCACGGAGACGTAGAGGCCAACTCGCCAGGTATGTTGTCAAATATTACCGCCGAGATGTTAGGTTGGGTTATGTTAGGTTATATTACGTTATTGATGTATATAAATGTCCCACGGAGACGTAGAGGCCAACTCGCCAGGTATGTTTTCAAATATTACCGCCGAGATGTTAGGTTGGGTTAGGTTAGGCTATATTACGTTATTGATGTATATTAAGGTCCCACGGAGACGTAGATGTCAAATCGCCATGAATGTTTTCAAATATTACCGCCGAGATGTTAGGTTGGGTTAGGTTAGGTTATATTACGTTACAGATGTATATAAAGGTCCCGCGGAGACGTAGAGGCCAACAAGCCAGGAATGTGATCAAATATTACCGCCGAGATGTTAGGTTGGGTTAGGTTAGGTTATATTACGTTATTGATGTATATAAATGTCCCACGGAGACGTGGAGGCCAACTCGCCAGGTATGTTTTCAAATATTACCGCCGAGATGTTAGGTTGGGTTAGGTTAAGTTATATTACGTTATTGATGTATATAAAGGTCCCACGGAGACGTAGAGGCCAACTCGCCAGGTATGTTGTCAAATATTACCGCCGAGATGTTAGGTTGGGTTAGGTTAGGTTATATTACGTTATGGATGTCTATAAAGGTCCCACGGTGACGTAGAGGCCAACTCGCCAGGAATGTTTTCAAATATTACCGCCGAGATGTTATTTTGGGTTAGGATAGGTTATATTACGTTATTGATGTATATAAAGGCCCCACGGAGACGGAGAAGCCAACTGGCCAGGAATGTTGTCAAATATTACCGCCGAGATGTTAGGTTGGGTTAGCCTAGGTTATATTACGTTATTGATGTATATAAAGGTCCCACGGAGACGCAGATCCCAACTCGCCAGGTATGTTTTCAAATATTACCGCCGAGGTTGTTGGTTGGGTTAGGTTAGGTTCAATTACGTTATTGATGTATATGAAGGTCCCACGGAGACGTAGAGACCAACTCGCCAGGTATGTTGTCAAATATTACCGCCGAGATGATAGGTTGGGTTAGGTTAGGTTATATTGCGTTACTGATGTTTATGAAGGTCAAACGGAGACGTAGAGGCCAACACGCCAGGAATGTTGCCAAATATTACCGCTGAGATGTTAGATTGGGTTAGGTTAGGTTATATTACGTTATTGATGTATATAAATGTCCAACGGAGACGTAGAGGCCAACTCGCCAGGAGTGTTGTCAAATATTACCGCAGAGATGATAGGTTGGGTTAGGTTACATTATATTACGTTATTGATGTTTATGAAGGTCAAACGGAGACGTAGAGGACAACTCGCCAGGAATGATGTCAAATATTACCGCCGAAATGTTAGGTTGGTTTAGGTTAGGCTATATTACGTTATTGATGTATATTAAGGTCCCACGCAGACGTAGAGGCCAACTCGCCAGGAATGTTTTCAAATATTACCGCCGAGATGTTAGGTTGGGTTAGGTTAGGTTATATTACGTTATTGATGTATATAAATGTCCCGCGGAGACGGAGAAGCCAACTCGCCAGGAATGTTGTCAAATATTACCGCCGAGATGTTAGGTTGGGTTTGGTTAGGTTATATTACGTTATTGATGTATATAAAGGTCCCACGGAGCCGTAGAGGCCAACTCGCCAGGTATGTTTTCTAATATTACCGCCGAGATGTTAGGCTGGGTTAGGTTAGGTTATATTACGTTATGGATGTCTATAAAGGTCCCACGGTGACGTAGAGGCCAACTCGCCAGGAATGTTTTCAAATATTACCGCCGAGATGTTATTTTGGGTTAGGATAGGTTATATTACGTTATTGATGTATATAAAGGTCCCACGGAGACGGAGAAGCCAACTGGCCAGGAATGTTGTCAAATATTACCGCCGAGATGTTAGGTTGGGTTAGCCTAGGTTATATTACGTTATTGATGTATATAAGGGCCCACGGAGACGCAGATCCCAACTTGCCAGCTATGTTTTCAAATATTACCGCCGAGATTGTTGGTTGCGTTAGGTTAGGTTCAATTACGTTATTGATGTATATGAAGGTCCCACGGAGACGTAGAGACCAACTCGCCAGGTATGTTGTCAAATATTACCGCCGAAATGTTAGGTTGGGTTAGGTTAGGCTATATTACGTTATTGATGTATATTAAGGTCCCACGCAGACGTAGAGGCCAACTCGCCAGGAATGTTTTCAAATATTACCGCCGAGATGTTAGGTTGGGTTAGGTTAGGTTATATTACGTTATTGATGTATATAAATGTCCCGCGGAGACGGAGAAGCCAACTCGCCAGGAATGTTGTCAAATATTACCGCCGAGATGTTAGGTTGGGTTTGGTTAGGTTATATTACGTTATTGATGTATATAAAGGTCCCACGGAGCCGTAGAGGCCAACTCGCCAGGTATGTTTTCTAATATTACCGCCGAGATGTTAGGCTGGGTTAGGTTAGGTTATATTACGTTATGGATGTCTATAAAGGTCCCACGGTGACGTAGAGGCCAACTCGCCAGGAATGTTTTCAAATATTACCGCCGAGATGTTATTTTGGGTTAGGATAGGTTATATTACGTTATTGATGTATATAAAGGTCCCACGGAGACGGAGAAGCCAACTGGCCAGGAATGTTGTCAAATATTACCGCCGAGATGTTAGGTTGGGTTAGCCTAGGTTATATTACGTTATTGATGTATATAAGGGCCCACGGAGACGCAGATCCCAACTTGCCAGGTATGTTTTCAAATATTACCACCGAGATTGTTGTTTGCGTTAGGTTAGGTTCAATTACGTTATTGATGTATATGAAGGTCCCACGGAGACGTAGAGACCAACTCGCCAGGTATGTTGTCAAATATTACCGCCGAAATGTTAGGTTGGGTTAGGTTAGGCTATATTACGTTATTGATGTATATTAAGGTCCCACGCAGACGTAGAGGCCAACTCGCCAGGAATGTTTTCAAATATTACCGCCGAGATGTTAGGTTGGGTTAGGTTAGGTTATATTACGTTATTGATGTATATAAATGTCCCGCGGAGACGGAGAAGCCAACTCGCCAGGAATGTTGTCAAATATTACCGCCGAGATGTTAGGTTGGGTTAGGTTAGGCTATATTACGTTATTGATGTATATGAAGGTCCCACGGAGACGTAGATGCCAAATCGCCATGAATGTTTTCAAATATTACCGCCGAGATGATAGGTTGGGTTAGGTTAGGTTATATTGCGTTATTGATGTTTATGAAGGTCAAACGGAGACGTAGAGGCCAACTCGCCAGGAATGTTCCCAAATATTACCGCAGAGATGACAGGTTGGCTTAGGTTACGTTATATTACGTTATTGATGTTTATGAAGGTCAAACGGAGACGTAGAGGACAAATCGCCAGGAATGATGTCAAATATTACCGCCGAAATGTTAGGTTGGGTTAGGTTAGGTTATATCACGTTATAGATGTATATAAAGGTTCCGCGGAGACGTAGAGGCCAACAAGCTAGGAATGTGATCAAATATTACCGCCGAGATGTTAGGTTGGGTTAGGTTAGGTTATATTACGTTATTGATGTATATAAAGGTCCCACGGAGACGTAGAGGCCAACTCGCCAGGTATGTTTTCAAATATTACCGCCGAGATGTTAGGTTGGGCTAGGTTAGGTTATATTACGTTATTGATGTGTGTAAAGGTCCCACGGAGACGTAGAGGCCAACTCGCCAGGTATGTTGTCAAATATTACCGCCGAGATGTTAGGTTGGGTTAGGTTAGGTTATATTACGTTATGGATGTCTATAAAGGTCCCACGGTGACGTAGAGGCCAACTCGCCAGGAATGTTTTCAAATATTACCGCCGAGATGTTATTTTGGGTTAGGATAGGTTATATTACGTTATTGATGTATATAAAGGTCCCACGGAGACGGAGAAGCCAACTGGCCAGGAATGTTGTCAAATATTACCGCCGAGATGTTAGGTTGGGTTAGGTTAGGTTATATTACGTTATTGATGTTTATAAAGGTCCCACGGAGACGTAGAGGCCAACTCGCCAGGTATGTCTTCAAATATTACCGCCGAGATGTTAGGTTGGGCTAGGTTAGGTTATATTACGTTATTGATGTGTATAAAGGTCCCACGGAGACGTAGAAGCCAACTCGCCAGGAATGTTGTCAAATATTACCGCCGAGATGTTAGGTTGGGTTAGATTAGGTTATATTTCGTTATTGATGTATATGAAGGTCCCACGGAGACGTAGAGGCCAACTCGCCAGGTATGTTGTCAAATATTACCGCCGAGATGTTAGGTTGGGCTAGGTTAGGTTATATTACGTTATTGATGTGTATAAAGGTCCCACGGAGACGTAGAGGCCAACTCGCCAGGAATGTTGTCAAATATTACCGCCGAGATGTTAGGTTGGGTTAGGTTAGGTTATATTTCGTTATTGATGTATATGAAGGTCCCACGGAGACGTAGAGGCCAACTCGTGAGGTATGTTGTCAAATATTACCGCCGAGATGTTAGGTTGGGTTAGGTTAGGTTATATTACTTTAATGATGTATATAAATGTCCCGCGGAGACGGAGAAGCCAACTCGCCAGGAATGTTGTCAAATATTACCGCCGAGATGTTAGGTTGGGTTTGGTTAGGTTATATTACGTTATTGATGTATATAAAGGTCCCACGGAGACGTAGAGGCCAACTCGCCAGGTATGTTTTCAAATATTACCGCCGAGATGTTAGGCTGGGTTAGGTTATGTTATATTACGTTATTAATGTATAAAAAGATCCCACGGAGACGGAGAAACCAACTCGACAGGAATGTTGTCTAATATTACTGCCGAGATGTTAGGTTGGGTTAGGTTAGTTTATATTACGTTATTGATGTATATAAAGGCCCCACGGAGACGTAGAGGCCAACTCGCCAGAAGTGTTGTCAAATATTACCGCCGAGATGATAGGTTGGGTTAGGTTACGTTATATTACGTTATTGATGTTTATGAAGGTCAAACGGAGACGTAGGGGACAACTCGCCAGGAATGATGGCAAATATTACCGCCGAAATGTTAGGTTGGGTTAGGTTAGGTTATATCACGTTATAGATGTATATAAATGTTCCGCGGAGACGTAGAGGCCAACAAGCTAGGAATGTGATCAAATATTACCGCCGAGATGTTAGGTTGGGTTAGGTTAGGTTATATTACGTTATTGATGTATATAAAGGTCCCACGGAGACGTAGAGGCCAACTCGCCAGGTATGTTTTCAAATATTACCGCCGAGATGTTAGGTTGGGCTAGGTTAGGTTATATTACGTTATTGATGTGTATAAAGGTCCCACGGAGACGTAGAGGCCAACTCGCCAGGTATGTTGTCAAATATTACCGCCGAGATGTTAGGTTGGGTTAGGTTAGGTTATATTACGTTATGGATGTCTATAAAGGTCCCACGGTGACGTAGAGGCCAACTCGCCAGGAATGTTTTCAAATATTACCGCCGAGATGTTATTTTGGGTTAGGATAGGTTATATTACGTTATTGATGTATATAAAGGTCCCACGGAGACGGAGAAGCCAACTGGCCAGGAATGTTGTCAAATATTACCGCCGAGATGTTAGGTTGGGTTAGGTTAGGTTATATTACGTTATTGATGTTTATAAAGGTCCCACGGAGACGTAGAGGCCAACTCGCCAGGTATGTTGTCAAATATTACCGCCGAGATGTTAGGTTGGGCTAGGTTAGGTTATATTACGTTATTGATGTGTATAAAGGTCCCACGGAGACGTAGAGGCCAACTCGCCAGGAATGTTGTCAAATATTACCGCCGAGATGTTAGGTTGGGTTAGGTTAGGTTATATTTCGTTATTGATGTATATGAAGGTCCCACGGAGACGTAGAGGCCAACTCGTGAGGTATGTTGTCAAATATTACCGCCGAGATGTTAGGTTGGGTTAGGTTAGGTTATATTACTTTATTGATGTATATAAATGTCCCACGGAGACGTAGAGGCCAACTCGCCAGGTATGTTTTCAAATATTACCGCCGAGGTGTTAGGTTGGGTTAGGTTAAGTTATATTACGTTATTGATGTATATAAAGGTCCCACGGAGACGTAGAGGCCAACTCGCCAGGTATGTTGTCAAATATTACCGCCGAGATGTTAGGTTGGGTTAGGTTAGGTTATATTTCGTTATTGATGTATATGAAGGTCCCACGGAGACGTAGAGGCCAACTCGCCAGGTATGTTTTCAAATATTACCGCCGAGATGTTAGGTTGGGCTAGGTTAGGTTATATTACGTTATTGATGTGTATAAAGGTCCCACGGAGACGTAGAGCCCAACTCGCCAGGAATGTTGTCAAATATTACCGCCGAGATGTTAGGTTGGGTTAGGTTAGGTTATATTTCGTTATTGATGTATATGAAGGTCCCACGGAGACGTAGAGGCCAACTCGTGAGGTATGTTGTCAAATATTACCGCCGAGATGTTAGGTTGGGTTAGGTTAGGTTATATTACTTTAATGATGTATATAAATGTCCCGCGGAGACGGAGAAGCCAACTCGCCAGGAATGTTGTCAAATATTACCGCCGAGATGTTAGGTTGGGTTTGGTTAGGTTATATTACGTTATTGATGTATATAAAGGTCCCACGGAGACGTAGAGGCCAACTCGCCAGGTATGTTTTCAAATATTACCGCCGAGATGTTAGGCTGGGTTAGGTTATGTTATATTACGTTATTAATGTATAAAAAGATCCCACGGAGACGGAGAAACCAACTCGACAGGAATGTTGTCTAATATTACTGCCGAGATGTTAGGTTGGGTTAGGTTAGTTTATATTACGTTATTGATGTATATAAAGGCCCCACGGAGACGTAGAGGCCAACTCGCCAGAAGTGTTGTCAAATATTACCGCCGAGATGATAGGTTGGGTTAGGTTACGTTATATTACGTTATTGATGTTTATGAAGGTCAAACGGAGACGTAGGGGACAACTCGCCAGGAATGATGGCAAATATTACCGCCGAAATGTTAGGTTGGGTTAGGTTAGGTTATATCACGTTATAGATGTATATAAATGTTCCGCGGAGACGTAGAGGCCAACAAGCTAGGAATGTGATCAAATATTACCGCCGAGATGTTAGGTTGGGTTAGGTTAGGCTATATTACGTTATTGATGTATATGAAGGTCCCACGGAGACGTAGATGCCAAATCGCCATGAATGTTTTCAAATATTACCGCCGAGATGATAGGTTGGGTTAGGTTAGGTTATATTGCGTTATTGATGTTTATGAAGGTCAAACGGAGACGTAGAGGCCAACTCGCCAGGAATGTTCCCAAATATTACCGCAGAGATGACAGGTTGGCTTAGGTTACGTTATATTACGTTATTGATGTTTATGAAGGTCAAACGGAGACGTAGAGGACAAATCGCCAGGAATGATGTCAAATATTACCGCCGAAATGTTAGGTTGGGTTAGGTTAGGTTATATCACGTTATAGATGTATATAAAGGTTCCGCGGAGACGTAGAGGCCAACAAGCTAGGAATGTGATCAAATATTACCGCCGAGATGTTAGGTTGGGTTAGGTTAGGTTATATTACGTTATTGATGTATATAAAGGTCCCACGGAGACGTAGAGGCCAACTCGCCAGGTATGTTTTCAAATATTACCGCCGAGATGTTAGGTTGGGCTAGGTTAGGTTATATTACGTTATTGATGTGTGTAAAGGTCCCACGGAGACGTAGAGGCCAACTCGCCAGGTATGTTGTCAAATATTACCGCCGAGATGTTAGGTTGGGTTAGGTTAGGTTATATTACGTTATGGATGTCTATAAAGGTCCCACGGTGACGTAGAGGCCAACTCGCCAGGAATGTTTTCAAATATTACCGCCGAGATGTTATTTTGGGTTAGGATAGGTTATATTACGTTATTGATGTATATAAAGGTCCCACGGAGACGGAGAAGCCAACTGGCCAGGAATGTTGTCAAATATTACCGCCGAGATGTTAGGTTGGGTTAGGTTAGGTTATATTACGTTATTGATGTTTATAAAGGTCCCACGGAGACGTAGAGGCCAACTCGCCAGGTATGTCTTCAAATATTACCGCCGAGATGTTAGGTTGGGCTAGGTTAGGTTATATTACGTTATTGATGTGTATAAAGGTCCCACGGAGACGTAGAAGCCAACTCGCCAGGAATGTTGTCAAATATTACCGCCGAGATGTTAGGTTGGGTTAGATTAGGTTATATTTCGTTATTGATGTATATGAAGGTCCCACGGAGACGTAGCGGCCAACTCGCCAGGTATGTTGTCAAATATTACCGCCGAGATGTTAGGTTGGGCTAGGTTAGGTTATATTACGTTATTGATGTGTATAAAGGTCCCACGGAGACGTAGAGGCCAACTCGCCAGGAATGTTGTCAAATATTACCGCCGAGATGTTAGGTTGGGTTAGGTTAGGTTATATTTCGTTATTGATGTATATGAAGGTCCCACGGAGACGTAGAGGCCAACTCGTGAGGTATGTTGTCAAATATTACCGCCGAGATGTTAGGTTGGGTTAGGTTAGGTTATATTACTTTAATGATGTATATAAATGTCCCGCGGAGACGGAGAAGCCAACTCGCCAGGAATGTTGTCAAATATTACCGCCGAGATGTTAGGTTGGGTTTGGTTAGGTTATATTACGTTATTGATGTATATAAAGGTCCCACGGAGACGTAGAGGCCAACTCGCCAGGTATGTTTTCAAATATTACCGCCGAGATGTTAGGCTGGGTTAGGTTATGTTATATTACGTTATTAATGTATAAAAAGATCCCACGGAGACGGAGAAACCAACTCGACAGGAATGTTGTCTAATATTACTGCCGAGATGTTAGGTTGGGTTAGGTTAGTTTATATTACGTTATTGATGTATATAAAGGCCCCACGGAGACGTAGAGGCCAACTCGCCAGAAGTGTTGTCAAATATTACCGCCGAGATGATAGGTTGGGTTAGGTTACGTTATATTACGTTATTGATGTTTATGAAGGTCAAACGGAGACGTAGGGGACAACTCGCCAGGAATGATGGCAAATATTACCGCCGAAATGTTAGGTTGGGTTAGGTTAGGTTATATCACGTTATAGATGTATATAAATGTTCCGCGGAGACGTAGAGGCCAACAAGCTAGGAATGTGATCAAATATTACCGCCGAGATGTTAGGTTGGGTTAGGTTAGGTTATATTACGTTATTGATGTATATAAAGGTCCCACGGAGACGTAGAGGCCAACTCGCCAGGTATGTTTCCAAATATTACCGCCGAGATGTTAGGTTGGGCTAGGTTAGGTTATATTACGTTATTGATGTGTATAAAGGTCCCACGGAGACGTAGAGGCCAACTCGCCAGGTATGTTGTCAAATATTACCGCCGAGATGTTAGGTTGGGTTAGGTTAGGTTATATTACGTTATGGATGTCTATAAAGGTCCCACGGTGACGTAGAGGCCAACTCGCCAGGAATGTTTTCAAATATTACCGCCGAGATGTTATTTTGGGTTAGGATAGGTTATATTACGTTATTGATGTATATAAAGGTCCCACGGAGACGGAGAAGCCAACTGGCCAGGAATGTTGTCAAATATTACCGCCGAGATGTTAGGTTGGGTTAGGTTAGGTTATATTACGTTATTGATGTTTATAAAGGTCCCACGGAGACGTAGAGGCCAACTCGCCAGGTATGTTGTCAAATATTACCGCCGAGATGTTAGGTTGGGCTAGGTTAGGTTATATTACGTTATTGATGTGTATAAAGGTCCCACGGAGACGTAGAGGCCAACTCGCCAGGAATGTTGTCAAATATTACCGCCGAGATGTTAGGTTGGGTTAGGTTAGGTTATATTTCGTTATTGATGTATATGAAGGTCCCACGGAGACGTAGAGGCCAACTCGTGAGGTATGTTGTCAAATATTACCGCCGAGATGTTAGGTTGGGTTAGGTTAGGTTATATTACTTTATTGATGTATATAAATGTCCCACGGAGACGTAGAGGCCAACTCGCCTGGTATGTTTTCAAATATTACCGCCGAGGTGTTAGGTTGGGTTAGGTTAAGTTATATTACGTTATTGATGTATATAAAGGTCCCACGGAGACGTAGAGGCCAACTCGCCAGGTATGTTGTCAAATATTACCGCCGAGATGTTAGGTTGGGTTAGGTTAGGTTATATTTCGTTATTGATGTATATGAAGGTCCCACGGAGACGTAGAGGCCAACTCGCCAGGTATGTTTTCAAATATTACCGCCGAGATGTTAGGTTGGGCTAGGTTAGGTTATATTACGTTATTGATGTGTATAAAGGTCCCACGGAGACGTAGAGCCCAACTCGCCAGGAATGTTGTCAAATATTACCGCCGAGATGTTAGGTTGGGTTAGGTTAGGTTATATTTCGTTATTGATGTATATGAAGGTCCCACGGAGACGTAGAGGCCAACTCGTGAGGTATGTTGTCAAATATTACCGCCGAGATGTTAGGTTGGGTTAGGTTAGGTTATATTACTTTAATGATGTATATAAATGTCCCGCGGAGACGGAGAAGCCAACTCGCCAGGAATGTTGTCAAATATTACCGCCGAGATGTTAGGTTGGGTTTGGTTAGGTTATATTACGTTATTGATGTATATAAAGGTCCCACGGAGACGTAGAGGCCAACTCGCCAGGTATGTTTTCAAATATTACCGCCGAGATGTTAGGCTGGGTTAGGTTATGTTATATTACGTTATTAATGTATAAAAAGATCCCACGGAGACGGAGAAACCAACTCGACAGGAATGTTGTCTAATATTACTGCCGAGATGTTAGGTTGGGTTAGGTTAGTTTATATTACGTTATTGATGTATATAAAGGCCCCACGGAGACGTAGAGGCCAACTCGCCAGAAGTGTTGTCAAATATTACCGCCGAGATGATAGGTTGGGTTAGGTTACGTTATATTACGTTATTGATGTTTATGAAGGTCAAACGGAGACGTAGGGGACAACTCGCCAGGAATGATGGCAAATATTACCGCCGAAATGTTAGGTTGGGTTAGGTTAGGTTATATCACGTTATAGATGTATATAAATGTTCCGCGGAGACGTAGAGGCCAACAAGCTAGGAATGTGATCAAATATTACCGCCGAGATGTTAGGTTGGGTTAGGTTAGGTTATATTACGTTATTGATGTATATAAAGGTCCCACGGAGACGTAGAGGCCAACTCGCCAGGTATGTTTTCAAATATTACCGCCGAGATGTTAGGTTCGGCTAGGTTAGGTTATATTACGTTATTGATGTGTATAAAGGTCCCACGGAGACGTAGAGGCCAACTCGCCAGGTATGTTGTCAAATATTACCGCCGAGATGTTAGGTTGGGTTAGGTTAGGTTATATTACGTTATGGATGTCTATAAAGGTCCCACGGTGACGTAGAGGCCAACTCGCCAGGAATGTTTTCAAATATTACCGCCGAGATGTTATTTTGGGTTAGGATAGGTTATATTACGTTATTGATGTATATAAAGGTCCCACGGAGACGGAGAAGCCAACTGGCCAGGAATGTTGTCAAATATTACCGCCGAGATGTTAGGTTGGGTTAGGTTAGGTTATATTACGTTATTGATGTTTATAAAGGTCCCACGGAGACGTAGAGGCCAACTCGCCAGGTATGTTGTCAAATATTACCGCCGAGATGTTAGGTTGGGCTAGGTTAGGTTATATTACGTTATTGATGTGTATAAAGGTCCCACGGAGACGTAGAGGCCAACTCGCCAGGAATGTTGTCAAATATTACCGCCGAGATGTTAGGTTGGGTTAGGTTAGGTTATATTTCGTTATTGATGTATATGAAGGTCCCACGGAGACGTAGAGGCCAACTCGTGAGGTATGTTGTCAAATATTACCGCCGAGATGTTAGGTTGGGTTAGGTTAGGTTATATTACTTTATTGATGTATATAAATGTCCCACGGAGACGTAGAGGCCAACTCGCCAGGTATGTTTTCAAATATTACCGCCGAGGTGTTAGGTTGGGTTAGGTTAAGTTATATTACGTTATTGATGTATATAAAGGTCCCACGGAGACGTAGAGGCCAACTCGCCAGGTATGTTGTCAAATATTACCGCCGAGATGTTAGGTTGGGTTAGGTTAGGTTATATTTCGTTATTGATGTATATGAAGGTCCCACGGAGACGTAGAGGCCAACTCGCCAGGTATGTTTTCAAATATTACCGCCGAGATGTTAGGTTGGGCTAGGTTAGGTTATATTACGTTATTGATGTGTATAAAGGTCCCACGGAGACGTAGAGCCCAACTCGCCAGGAATGTTGTCAAATATTACCGCCGAGATGTTAGGTTGGGTTAGGTTAGGTTATATTTCGTTATTGATGTATATGAAGGTCCCACGGAGACGTAGAGGCCAACTCGCCAGGTATGTTGTCAAATATTACCGCCGAGATGTTAGGTTGGGCTAGGTTAGGTTATATTACGTTATTGATGTGTATAAAGGTCCCACGGAGACGTAGAGGCCAACTCGCCAGGAATGTTGTCAAATATTACCGCCGAGATGTTAGGTTGGGTTAGGTTAGGTTATATTTCGTTATTGATGTATATGAAGGTCCCACGGAGACGTAGAGGCCAACTCGCCAGGTATGTTGTCAAATATTACCGCCGAGATGTTAGGTTGGGTTAGGTTAGGTTATATTACGTTATTGATGTATATAAATGTTCCACGGAGACGTAGAGGCCAACTCGCCAGGTATGTTTTCAAATATTACCGCCGAGATGTTAGGTTGGGTTAGGTTAGGCTATATTACGTTATTGATGTATATTAAGGTCCCACGGAGACGTAGATGTCTAATCGCCATGAATGTTTTCAAATATTACCGCCGAGATGTTAGGTTGGGTTAGGTTAGGTTATATTACGTTATAGATGTATATAAAGGTCCCGCGGAGACGTAGAGGCCAACAAGATAGGAATGTGATCAAATATTACCGCCGAGATGTTAGGTTGGGTTAGGTTAGGTTATATCACGTTATTGATGTATATAAAGGTCCCACGGTGACGTAGAGGCCAACTCGCCAGGTATGTTTTCAAATATTACCGCCGAGATGTTATTTTGGGTTAGGATAGGTTATATTACGTTATTGATGTCTACAAAGGTCCCACGGTGAGGTAGGGGCCAACTCGCCAGGAATGTTTTCAAATATTACCGCCGAGATGTTATTTTGGGTTAGGATAGGTTATATTACGTTATTGATGTATATAAAGGTCCCACGGAGACGGAGAAGCCAACTGGCCAGGAATGTTGTCAAATATTACCGCCGAGATGTTAGGTTGGGTTAGATTAGGTTATATTTCGTTATTGATGTATATGAAGGTCCCACGGAGACGTAGAGGCCAACTCGCCAGGTATGTTGTCAAATATTACCGCCGAGATGTTAGGTTGGGCTAGGTTAGGTTATATTACGTTATTGATGTGTATAAAGGTCCCACGGAGACGTAGAGGCCAACTCGCCAGGAATGTTGTCAAATATTACCGCCGAGATGTTAGGTTGGGTTAGGTTAGGTTATATTTCGTTATTGATGTATATGAAGGTCCCACGGAGACGTAGAGGCCAACTCGTGAGGTATGTTGTCAAATATTACCGCCGAGATGTTAGGTTGGGTTAGGTTAGGTTATATTACTTTAATGATGTATATAAATGTCCCGCGGAGACGGAGAAGCCAACTCGCCAGAAGTGTTGTCAAATATTACCGCCGAGATGATAGGTTGGGTTAGGTTACGTTATATTACGTTATTGATGTTTATGAAGGTCAAACGGAGACGTAGGGGACAACTCGCCAGGAATGATGGCAAATATTACCGCCGAAATGTTAGGTGGGGTTAGGTTAGGTTATATCACGTTATAGATGTATATAAAGGTCCCGCGGAGACGTAGAGGCCAACAAGCTAGGAATGTGATCAAATATTACCGCCGAGATGTTAGGTTGGGTTAGGTTAGGTTATATTACGTTATTGATGTATATAAAGGTCCCACGGAGACGTAGAGGCCAACTCGCCAGGTATGTTTTCAAATATTACCGCCGAGATGTTAGGTTGGGCTAGGTTAGGTTATATTACGTTATTGATGTGTATAAAGGTCCCACGGAGACGTAGAGGCCAACTCGCCAGGAATGTTTTCAAATATTACCGCCGAGATGTTAGGTTGGGTTAAGTTAGGTTATATTTCGTTATTGATGTATATGAAGGTCCCACGCAGACGTAGAGGCCAACTCGCCAGGTATGTTGTCAAATATTACCGCCGAGATGTTAGGTTGGGTTAGGTTAGGTTATATTACGTTATTGATGTATATAAAGGTCCCACGGAGATGGTGAAGCCAACTGGCCAGGAATGTTGTCAAATGTTACCGCCGAGATGTTAGGTTGGGTTAGGTTAGGTTATATTACGTTATTGATGTATATAAAGGTCCCACGGTGACGTAGAGGCCAACTCGCCAGGTATGTTTTCAAATATTACCGCCGAGATGTTAGGTTGGGCTAGGTTAGGTTATATTACGTTATTGATGTGTATAAAGGTCCCACGGAGACGTAGAGGCCAGCTCGCCAGGAATGTTGTCAAATATTACCGCCGAGATGTTAGGTTGGGTTAGGTTAGGTTATATTTCGTTATTGATGTATATGAAGGTCCCACGGAGACGTAGAGGCCAACTCGCCAGGTATGTTGTCAAATATTCCCGCCGAGATGTTAGGTTGGGCTAGGTTAGGTTATATTACGTTATTGATGTGTATAAAGGTCCCACGGAGACGTAGAGGCCAACTCGCCAGGAATGTTGTCAAATATTACCGCCAAGATGTTAGGTTGGGTTAGGTTAGGTTATATTTCGTTATTGATGTATATGAAGGTCCCACGGAGACGTAGAGGCCAACTCGCCAGGTATGTTGTCAAATATTACCGCCGGGATGTTAGGTTGGGTTAGGTTAGGTTATATTACGTTATTGATGTATATAAATGTCCCACGGAGACGTAGAGGCCAACTCGCCAGGTATGTTTTCAAATATTACCGCCGAGTTGTTAGGTTGGGTTAGGTTAGGCTATATTACGTTATTGATGTATATTAAGGTCCCACGGAGACGTAGATGTCAAATCGCCATGAATGTTTTCAAATATTACCGCCGAGATGTTAGGTTGGGTTAGGTTAGGTTATGTTACGTTACAGATGTATATAAAGGTCCCGCGGAGACGTAGAGGCCAACAAGCCAGGAATGTGATCAAATATTACCGCCGAGATGTTAGGTAGGGTTAGGTTAGGTTATATTAGGTTATTGATGTATATAAATGTCCCACGGAGACGTGGAGGCCAACTCGCCAGGTATGTTTTCAAATATTACCGCCGAGATGTTAGGTTGGGTTAGGTTAAGTTATATTACGTTATTGATGTATATAAAGGTCCCACGGAGACGTAGAGGCCAACTCGCCAGGTTTGTTGTCAAATATTACCGCCGAGATGTTAGGTTGGGTTAGGTTAGGTTATATTACGTTATGGATGTATATAAATGTCCCACGGAGACGTAGAGGCCAAATCGCCAGGTATGTTTTCAAATATTACCGCCGAGATGTTAGGTTGGGTTAGGTTAGGCTATATTACGTTATTGATGTATATTAAGGTCCCACGGAGACGTAGATGTCAAATCGCCATGAATGTTTTCAAATATTACCGCCGAGATGTTAGGTTGGGTTAGGTTAGGTTATATTACGTTACAGATGTATATAAAGGTCCCACGGTGACGTAGAGGCCAACTCGACAGGAATGTTTTCAAATATTACCGCCGAGATGTTATTTTGGGTTAGGATAGGTTATATTACGTTATTGATGTATAAAAAGATCCCACGGAGACGGAGAAACCAACTCGACAGGAATGTTGCCTAATATTACCGCCGAGATGTTAGGTTGGGTTAGGTTAGGTTATATTACGTTATTGATGTATATAAATGTCCCGCGGAGACGGAGAAGCCAACTCGCCAGGAATGTTGTCAAATATTACCGCCGAGATGTTAGGTTGGGTTAGGTTAGGCTATATTACGTTATTGATGTATATGAAGGTCCCACGGAGACGTAGATGCCAAATCGCCAGGAATGTTGTCAAATATTACCGCCGAGATGTTAGGTTGGGTTTGGTTAGGTTATATTACGTTATTGATGTATATAAAGGTCCCACGGAGACGTAGAGGCCAACTCGCCAGGTACGTTTTCAAATATTACCGCCGAGAAGTTAGGCTCGGTTAGGTTATGTTATATTACGTTATTGATGTATAAAAAGATCCCACGGAGACGGAGAAACCAACTCGCCAGGAATGTTGTATAATATTACCGCCGAGATGTTAGGTTGGGTTAGGTTAGGTTATATTACGTTATTGATGTATATAAAGGTCCCACGGAGACGCAGAGGCGAACTCGCCAGGAATGTTGCCAAATATTACCGCTGAGATGTTAGATTGGGTTAGGTTAGGTTATATTACGTTATTGATGTATATAAAGGTCCCACGGAGACGTAGAGGCCAACTCGCCAGGAATGTTGTCAAATATTACCGCCGAGATGTTAGGTTGGGTTAGGTTAGGTTATATTTCGTTATTGATGTATATGAAGGTCCCACGGAGACGTAGAGGCCAACTCGTGAGGTATGTTGTCAAATATTACCGCCGAGATGTTAGGTTGGGTTAGGTTAGGTTATATTACTTTATTGATGTATATAAATGTCCCACGGAGACGTAGAGGCCAACTCGCCAGGTATGTTTTCAAATATTACCGCCGAGGTGTTAGGTTGGGTTAGGTTAAGTTATATTACGTTATTGATGTATATAAAGGTCCCACAGAGACGTAGAGGCCAACTCGCCAGGTAGGTTGTCAAATATTACCGCCGAGATGTTAGGTTGGGTTAGGTTAGGTTATATTTCGTTATTGATGTATATGAAGGTCCCACGGAGACGTAGAGGCCAACTCGCCAGGTATGTTTTCAAATATTACCGCCGAGATGTTAGGTTGGGCTAGGTTAGGTTATATTACGTTATTGATGTGTATAAAGGTCCCACGGAGACGTAGAGCCCAACTCGCCAGGAATGTTGTCAAATATTACCGCCGAGATGTTAGGTTGGGTTAGGTTAGGTTATATTTCGTTATTGATGTATATGAAGGTCCCACGGAGACGTAGAGGCCAACTCGCCAGGTATGTTGTCAAATATTACCGCCGAGATGTTAGGTTGGGCTAGGTTAGGTTATATTACGTTATTGATGTGTATAAAGGTCCCACGGAGACGTAGAGGCCAACTCGCCAGGAATGTTGTCAAATATTACCGCCGAGATGTTAGGTTGGGTTAGGTTAGGTTATATTTCGTTATTGATGTATATGAAGGTCCCACGGAGACGTAGAGGCCAACTCGCCAGGTATGTTGTCAAATATTACCGCCGAGATGTTAGGTTGGGTTAGGTTAGGTTATATTACGTTATTGATGTATATAAATGTTCCACGGAGACGTAGAGGCCAACTCGCCAGGTATGTTTTCAAATATTACCGCCGAGATGTTAGGTTGGGTTAGGTTAGGCTATATTACGTTATTGATGTATATTAAGGTCCCACGGAGACGTAGATGTCAAATCGCCATGAATGTTTTCAAATATTACCGCCGAGATGTTAGGTTGGGTTAGGTTAGGTTATATTACGTTATAGATGTATATAAAGGTCCCGCGGAGACGTAGAGGCCAACAAGCTAGGAATGTGATCAAATATTACCGCCGAGATGTTAGGTTGGGTTAGGTTAGGTTATATCACGTTATTGATGTATATAAAGGTCCCACGGTGACGTAGAGGCCAACTCGCCAGGTATGTTTTCAAATATTACCGCCGAGATGTTATTTTGGGTTAGGATAGGTTATATTACGTTATTGATGTCTACAAAGGTCCGACGGTGAGGTAGGGGCCAACTCGCCAGGAATGTTTTCAAATATTACCGCCGAGATGTTATTTTGGGTTAGGATAGGTTATATTACGTTATTGATGTATATAAAGGTCCCACGGAGACGGAGAAGCCAACTGGCCAGGAATGTTGTCAAATATTACCGCCGAGATGTTAGGTTGGGTTAGATTAGGTTATATTTCGTTATTGATGTATATGAAGGTCCCACGGAGACGTAGAGGCCAACTCGCCAGGTATGTTGTCAAATATTACCGCCGAGATGTTAGGTTGGGCTAGGTTAGGTTATATTACGTTATTGATGTGTATAAAGGTCCCACGGAGACGTAGAGGCCAACTCGCCAGGAATGTTGTCAAATATTACCGCCGAGATGTTAGGTTGGGTTAGGTTAGGTTATATTTCGTTATTGATGTATATGAAGGTCCCACGGAGACGTAGAGGCCAACTCGTGAGGTATGTTGTCAAATATTACCGCCGAGATGTTAGGTTGGGTTAGGTTAGGTTATATTACTTTAATGATGTATATAAATGTCCCGCGGAGACGGAGAAGCCAACTCGCCAGAAGTGTTGTCAAATATTACCGCCGAGATGATAGGTTGGGTTAGGTTACGTTATATTACGTTATTGATGTTTATGAAGGTCAAACGGAGACGTAGGGGACAACTCGCCAGGAATGATGGCAAATATTACCGCCGAAATGTTAGGTTGGGTCAGGTTAGGTTATATCACGTTATAGATGTATATAAAGGTCCCGCGGAGACGTAGAGGCCAACCAGCTAGGAATGTGATCAAATATTACCGCCGAGATGTTAGGTTGGGTTAGGTTAGGTTATATTACGTTATTGATGTATATAAAGGTCCCACGGAGACGTAGAGGCCAACTCGCCAGGTATGTTTTCAAATATTACCGCCGAGATGTTAGGTTGGGCTAGGTTAGGTTATATTACGTTATTGATGTGTATAAAGGTCCCACGGAGACGTAGAGGCCAACTCGCCAGGAATGTTTTCAAATATTACCGCCGAGATGTTAGGTTGGGTTAAGTTAGGTTATATTTCGTTATTGATGTATATGAAGGTCCCACGCAGACGTAGAGGCCAACTCGCCAGGTATGTTTTCAAATATTACCGCCGAGATGTTAGGTTGGGTTAGGTTAGGTTATATTACGTTATTGATGTATATAAAGGTCCCACGGAGATGGTGAAGCCAACTGGCCAGGAATGTTGTCAAATGTTACCGCCGAGATGTTAGGTTGGGTTAGGTTAGGTTATATTACGTTATTGATGTATATAAAGGTCCCACGGTGACGTAGAGGCCAACTCGCCAGGTATGTTTTCAAATATTACCGCCGAGATGTTAGGTTGGGCTAGGTTAGGTTATATTACGTTATTGATGTGTATAAAGGTCCCACGGAGACGTAGAGGCCAGCTCGCCAGGAATGTTGTCAAATATTACCGCCGAGATGTTAGGTTGGGTTAGGTTAGGTTATATTTCGTTATTGATGTATATGAAGGTCCCACGGAGACGTAGAGGCCAACTCGCCAGGTATGTTGTCAAATATTACCGCCGGGATGTTAGGTTGGGTTAGGTTAGGTTATATTACGTTATTGATGTATATAAATGTCCCACGGAGACGTAGAGGCGAACTCGCCAGGTATGTTTTCAAATATTACCGCCGAGATGTTAGGTTGGGTTAGGTTAGGCTATATTACGTTATTGATGTATATTAAGGTCCCACGGAGACGTAGATGTCAAATCGCCATGAATGTTTTCAAATATTACCGCCGAGATGTTAGGTTGGGTTAGGTTAGGTTATGTTACGTTACAGATGTATATAAAGGTCCCGCGGAGACGTAGAGGCCAACAAGCCAGGAATGTGATCAAATATTACCGCCGAGATGTTAGGTAGGGTTAGGTTAGGTTATATTAGGTTATTGATGTATATAAATGTCCCACGGAGACGTGGAGGCCAACTCGCAAGGTATGTTTTCAAATATTACCGCCGAGATGTTAGGTTGGGTTAGGTTAAGTTATATTACGTTATTGATGTATATAAAGGTCCCACGGAGACGTAGAGGCCAACTCGCCAGGTTTGTTGTCAAATATTACCGCCGAGATGTTAGGTTGGGTTAGGTTAGGTTATATTACGTTATGGATGTATATAAATGTCCCACGGAGACGTAGAGGCCAACTCGCCAGGTATGTTTTCAAATATTACCGCCGAGATGTTAGGTTGGGTTAGGTTAGGCTATATTACGTTATTGATGTATATTAAGGTCCCACGGAGACGTAGATGTCAAATCGCCATGAATGTTTTCAAATATTACCGCCGAGATGTTAGGTTGGGTTAGGTTAGGTTATATTACGTTACAGATGTATATAAAGGTCCCGCGGAGACGTAGAGGCCAACAAGCCAGGAATGTGATCAAATATTACCGCCGATATGTTAGGTAGGGTTAGGTTAGGTTATATTAGGTTATTGATGTATATAAATGTCCCACGGAGACGTGGAGGCCAACTCGCCAGGTTTGTTGTCAAATATTACCGCCGAGATGTTAGGTTGGGTTAGGTTAGGTTATATTACGTTATGGATGTCTATAAAGGTCCCACGGTGACGTAGAGGCCAACTCGACAGGAATGTTTTCAAATATTACCGCCGAGATGTTATTTTGGGTTAGGATAGGTTATATTACGTTATTGATGTATAAAAAGATCCCACGGAGACGGAGAAACCAACTCGACAGGAATGTTGCCTAATATTACCGCCGAGATGTTAGGTTGGGTTAGGTTAGGTTATATTACGTTATTGATGTATATAAATGTCCCGCGGAGACGGAGAAGCCAACTCGCCAGGAATGTTGCCAAATATTACCGCTGAGATGTTAGATTGGGTTAGGTTAGGTTATATTACGTTATTGATGTATATAAAGGTCCAACGGAGACGGAGAAGCCAACTCGCCAGGAATGTTCCCAAATATTACCGCAGAGATGATAGGTTGGCTTAGGTTACGTTATATTACGTTATTGATGTTTATGAAGGTCAAACGGAGACGTAGAGGACAACTCGCCAGGAATGATGTCAAATATTACCGCCGAAATGTTAGGTTGGGTTAGGTTAGGTTATATTACGTTCTTGATGTATATAAATGTCCCGCGGAGGCGGAGAAGCCAACTCGCCAGGAATGTTGTCAAATATTACCGCCGAGATGTTAGGTTGGGTTAGGTTAGGTTATATTACGTTATTGATGTATATAAAGGTCCCACGGAGACGCAGAGGCGAACTCGCCAGGAATGTTGCCAAATATTACCGCTGAGATGTTAGATTGGGTTAGGTTAGGTTATATTACGTTATTGATGTATATAAAGGTCCAACGGAGACGGAGAAGCCAACTCGCCAGGAATGTTCCCAAATATTACCGCAGAGATGATAGGTTGGCTTAGGTTACGTTATATTACGTTATTGATGTTTATGAAGGTCAAACGGAGACGTAGAGGACAACTCGCCAGGAATGATGTCAAATATTACCGCCGAAATGTTAGGTTGGGTTAGGTTAGGTTATATTACGTTCTTGATGTATATAAATGTCCCGCGGAGGCGGAGAAGCCAACTCGCCAGGAATGTTGTCAAATATTACCGCCGAGATGTTAGGTTGCGTTTGGTTAGGTTATATTACGTTATTGATGTATATAAAGGTCCCACGGAGACGTAAAGCCCAACTCGCCAGGTATGTTTTCAAATATTACCGCCGAGATGTTAGGCTGGGTTAGGTTAGGTTATATTACGTTATTGATGTATATTAAGGTCCCACGGAGACGTAGATGTCAAATCGCCATGAATGTTTTCAAATATTACCGCCGAGATGTTAGGTTGGGTTAGGTTAGGTTATATTACGTTACAGATGTATATAAAGGTCCCGCGGAGACGTAGAGGCCAACAAGCCAGGAATGTGATCAAATATTACCGCCGATATGTTAGGTAGGGTTAGGTTAGGTTATATTAGGTTATTGATGTATATAAATGTCCCACGGATACGTGGAGGCCAACTCGCCAGGTTTGTTGTCAAATATTACCGCCGAGATGTTAGGTTGGGTTAGGTTAGGTTATATTACGTTATGGATGTCTATAAAGGTCCCACGGTGACGTAGAGGCCAACTCGACAGGAATGTTTTCAAATATTACCGCCGAGATGTTATTTTGGGTTAGGATAGGTTATATTACGTTATTGATGTATAAAAATATCCCACGGAGACGGAGAAACCAACTCGACAGGAATGTTGCCTAATATTACCGCCGAGATGTTAGGTTGGGTTAGGTTAGGTTATATTACGTTATTGATGTATATAAATGTCCCGCGGAGACGGAGAAGCCAACTCGCCAGGAATGTTGTCAAATATTACCGCCGAGATGTTAGGTTGGGTTAGGTTAGGCTATATTACGTTATTGATGTATATGAAGGTCCCACGGAGACATAGATGCCAAATCGCCAGGAATGTTGTCAAATATTACCGCCGAGATGTTAGGTTGGGTTTGGTTAGGTTATATTACGTTATTGATGTATATAAAGGTCCCACGGAGACGTAGAGGCCAACTCGCCAGGTACGTTTTCAAATATTACCGCCGAGATGTTAGGCTCGGTTAGGTTATGTTATATTACGTTATTGATGTATAAAAAGATCCCACGGAGACGGAGAAACCAACTCGCCAGGAATGTTGTATAATATTACCGCCGAGATGTTAGGTTGGGTTAGGTTAGGTTATATTACGTTATTGATGTATATAAAGGTCCCACGGAGACGCAGAGGCGAACTCGCCAGGAATGTTGCCAAATATTACCGCTGAGATGTTAGATTGGGTTAGGTTAGGTTATATTACGTTATTGATGTATATAAAGGTCCAACAGAGACGGAGAAGCCAACTCGCCAGGAATGTTCCCAAATATTACCGCAGAGATGATAGGTTGGCTTAGGTTACGTTATATTACGTTATTGATGTTTATGAAGGTCAAACGGAGACGTAGAGGACAACTCGCCAGGAATGATGTCAAATATTACCGCCGAAATGTTAGGTTGGGTTAGGTTAGGTTATATTACGTTCTTGATGTATATAAATGTCCCGCGGAGGCGGAGAAGCCAACTCGCCAGGAATGTTGTCAAATATTACCGCCGAGATGTTAGGTTGCGTTTGGTTAGGTTATATTACGTTATTGATGTATATAAAGGTCCCACGGAGACGTAAAGGCCAACTCGCCAGGTATGTTTTCAAATATTACCGCCGAGATGTTAGGCTGGGTTAGGTTAGGTTATATTACGTTATTGATGTATAAAAAGATCCCACGGAGACGGAGAGACCAACTCGACAGGAATGTTGCCAAATATTACCGCTGAGATGTTAGGTTGGGTTAGGTTAGGTTATATTTCGTTATTGATGTATATGAAGGTCCCACGGAGACGTAGAGGCCAATTCGCCAGGTATGTTGTCAAATATTACCGCCGAGATGTTAGGTTGGGTTATGTTAGGTTATATTACGTTATTGATGTATATAAATGTCCCACGGAGACGTAGAGGCCAACTCGCCACGTATGTTTTCAAATATTACCGCCGAGATGTTAGGTTGGGTTAGGTTAGGCTATATTACGTTATTGATGTATATTAAGGTCCCACGGAGCCGTAGATGTCAAATCGCCATGAATGTTTTCAAATATTACCGCCGAGATGTTAGGTTGGGTTAGGTTAGGTTATATTACGTTACAGATGTATATAAAGGTCCCGCGGAGACGTAGAGGCCAACAAGCCAGGAATGTGATCAAATATTACCGCCGAGATGTTAGGTTGGGTTAGGTTAGGTTATATTAGGTTATTGATGTATATAAATGTCCCACGGAGACGTGGAGGCCAACTCGCCAGGTATGTTTTCAAATATTACCGCCGAGATGTTAGGTTGGGTTAGGTTAAGTTATATTACGTTATTGATGTATATAAAGGTCCCACGGAGACGTAGAGGCCAACTCGCCAGGTATGTTGTCAAATATTACCGCCGAGATGTTAGGTTGGGTTAGGTTAGGTTATATTACGTTATGGATGTCTATAAAGGTCCCACGGTGACGTAGAGGCCAACTCGCCAGGAATGTTTTCAAATATTACCGCCGAGATGTTATTTTGGGTTAGGATAGGTTATATTACGTTATTGATGTATAAAAAGATCCCACGGAGACGGAGAAACCAACTCGACAGGAATGTTGCCTAATATTACCCCCGAGATGTTAGGTTGGGTTAGGTTAGGTTATATTACGTTATTGATGTATATAAATGTCCCGCGGAGACGGAGAAGCCAACTCGCCAGGAATGTTGTCAAATATTACCGCCGAGATGTTAGGTTGGGTTAGGTTAGGCTATATTACGTTATTGATGTATATGAAGGTCCCACGGAGACGTAGATGCCAAATCGCCAGGAATGTTGTCAAATATTACCGCCGAGATGTTAGGTTGGGTTTGGTTAGGTTATATTACGTTATTGATGTATATAAAGGTCCCACGGAGACGTAGAGGCCAACTCGCCAGGTATGTTTTCAAATATTACCGCCGAGATGTTAGGCTCGGTTAGGTTATGTTATATTACGTTATTGATGTATAAAAAGATCCCACGGAGACGGAGAAACCAACTCGCCAGGAATGTTGTCTAATATTACCGCCGAGATGTTAGGTTGGGTTAGGTTAGGTTATATTACGTTATTGATGTATATAAAGGTCCCACGGAGACGCAGAGGCGAACTCGCCAGGAATGTTGCCAAATATTACCGCTGAGATGTTAGATTGGGTTAGGTTAGGTTATATTACGTTATTGATGTATATAAAGGTCCAACGGAGACGGAGAAGCCAACTCGCCAGGAATGTTCCCAAATATTACCGCAGAGATGATAGGTTGGCTTAGGTTACGTTATATTACGTTATTGATGTTTATGAAGGTCAAACGGAGACGTAGAGGACAACTCGCCAGGAATGATGTCAAATATTACCGCCGAAATGTTAGGTTGGGTTAGGTTAGGTTATATTACGTTATTGATGTATATAGATGTCCCGCGGAGGCGGAGAAGCCAACTCGCCAGGAATGTTGTCAAATATTACCGCCGAGATGTTAGGTTGCGTTTGGTTAGGTTATATTACGTTATTGATGTATATAAAGGTCCCACGGAGACGTAGAGGCCAACTCGCCAGGTATGTTTTCAAATATTACCGCCGAGATGTTAGGCTGGGTTAGGTTAGGTTATATTACGTTATTGATGTATAAAAAGATCCCACGGAGACGGAGAAACCAACTCGACAGGAATGTTGCCAAATATTACCGCTGAGATGTTAGGTTGGGTTAGGTTAGGTTATATTACGTTATTGATGTATATAAATGTCCCGCGGAGACGGAGAAGCCAACTCGCCAGGAATGTTGTCAAATATTACCGCCGAGATGTTAGGTTGGGTTTGGTTAGGTTATATTACGTTATTGATGTATATAAAGGTCCCACGGAGACGTAGAGGCCAACTCGCCAGGTATGTTTTCAAATATTACCGCCGAGATGTTAGGCTGGGTTACGTTATGTTATATTACGTTATTGATGTATAAAAAGATCCCACGGAGACGGAGAAACCAACTCGCCAGGAATGTTTTCAAATATTACCGCCGAGATGTTATTTTGGGTTAGGATAGGTTATATTACGTTATTGATGTATAAAAAGATCCCACGGAGACGGAGAAACCAACTCGACAGGAATGTTGCCTAATATTACCCCCGAGATGTTAGGTTGGGTTAGGTTAGGTTATATTACGTTATTGATGTATATAAATGTCCCGCGGAGACGGAGAAGCCAACTCGCCAGGAATGTTGTCAAATATTACCGCCGAGATGTTAGGTTGGGTTAGGTTAGGCTATATTACGTTATTGATGTATATGAAGGTCCCACGGAGACGTAGATGCCAAATCGCCAGGAATGTTGTCAAATATTACCGCCGAGATGTTAGGTTGGGTTTGGTTAGGTTATATTACGTTATTGATGTATATAAAGGTCCCACGGAGACGTAGAGGCCAACTCGCCAGGTATGTTTTCAAATATTACCGCCGAGATGTTAGGCTCGGTTAGGTTATGTTATATTACGTTATTGATGTATAAAAAGATCCCACGGAGACGGAGAAACCAACTCGCCAGGAATGTTGTCTAATATTACCGCCGAGATGTTAGGTTGGGTTAGGTTAGGTTATATTACGTTATTGATGTATATAAAGGTCCCACGGAGACGCAGAGGCGAACTCGCCAGGAATGTTGCCAAATATTACCGCTGAGATGTTAGATTGGGTTAGGTTAGGTTATATTACGTTATTGATGTATATAAAGGTCCAACGGAGACGGAGAAGCCAACTCGCCAGGAATGTTCCCAAATATTACCGCAGAGATGATAGGTTGGCTTAGGTTACGTTATATTACGTTATTGATGTTTATGAAGGTCAAACGGAGACGTAGAGGACAACTCGCCAGGAATGATGTCAAATATTACCGCCGAAATGTTAGGTTGGGTTAGGTTAGGTTATATTACGTTATTGATGTATATAGATGTCCCGCGGAGGCGGAGAAGCCAACTCGCCAGGAATGTTGTCAAATATTACCGCCGAGATGTTAGGTTGCGTTTGGTTAGGTTATATTACGTTATTGATGTATATAAAGGTCCCACGGAGACGTAGAGGCCAACTCGCCAGGTATGTTTTCAAATATTACCGCCGAGATGTTAGGCTGGGTTAGGTTAGGTTATATTACGTTATTGATGTATAAAAAGATCCCACGGAGACGGAGAAACCAACTCGACAGGAATGTTGCCAAATATTACCGCTGAGATGTTAGGTTGGGTTAGGTTAGGTTATATTACGTTATTGATGTATATAAATGTCCCGCGGAGACGGAGAAGCCAACTCGCCAGGAATGTTGTCAAATATTACCGCCGAGATGTTAGGTTGGGTTTGGTTAGGTTATATTACGTTATTGATGTATATAAAGGTCCCACGGAGACGTAGAGGCCAACTCGCCAGGTATGTTTTCAAATATTACCGCCGAGATGTTAGGCTGGGTTACGTTATGTTATATTACGTTATTGATGTATAAAAAGATCCCACGGAGACGGAGAAACCAACTCGACAGGAATGTTGTCTAATATTACTGCCGAGATGTTAGGTTGGGTTAGGTTAGGTTATATTACGTTATTGATGTATATAAAGGTCCCACGGAGACGCAGAGGCGAACTCGCCAGGAATGTTGCCAAATATTACCGCTGAGATGTTAGATTGGGTTAGGTTAGGTTATATTACGTTATTGATGTATATAAAGGTCCAACGGAGACGGAGAAGCCAACTCGCCAGGAATGTTCCCAAATATTACCGCAGAGATGATAGGTTGGCTTAGGTTACGTTATATTACGTTATTGATGTTTATGAAGGTCAAACGGAGACGTAGAGGACAACTCGCCAGGAATGATGTCAAATATTACCGCCGAAATGTTAGGTTGGGTTAGGTTAGGTTATATTACGTTATTGATGTATATAGATGTCCCGCGGAGGCGGAGAAGCCAACTCGCCAGGAATGTTGTCAAATATTACCGCCGAGATGTTAGGTTGCGTTTGGTTAGGTTATATTACGTTATTGATGTATATAAAGGTCCCACGGAGACGTAGAGGCCAACTCGCCAGGTATGTTTTCAAATATTACCGCCGAGATGTTAGGCTGGGTTAGGTTAGGTTATATTACGTTATTGATGTATAAAAAGATCCCACGGAGACGGAGAAACCAACTCGACAGGAATGTTGCCAAATATTACCGCTGAGATGTTAGGTTGGGTTAGGTTAGGTTATATTACGTTATTGATGTATATAAATGTCCCGCGGAGACGGAGAAGCCAACTCGCCAGGAATGTTGTCAAATATTACCGCCGAGATGTTAGGTTGGGTTTGGTTAGGTTATATTACGTTATTGATGTATATAAAGGTCCCACGGAGACGTAGAGGCCAACTCGCCAGGTATGTTTTCAAATATTACCGCCGAGATGTTAGGCTGGGTTACGTTATGTTATATTACGTTATTGATGTATAAAAAGATCCCACGGAGACGGAGAAACCAACTCGACAGGAATGTTGTCTAATATTACTGCCGAGATGTTAGGTTGGGTTAGGTTAGGTTATATTACGTTATTGATGTATATAAAGGTCCCACGGAGACGTAGAGGCCATCTCGCCAGAAGTGTTGTCAAATATTACCGCCGAGATGATAGGTTGGGTTAGGTTACGTTATATTACGTTATTGATGTTTATGAAGGTCAAACGGAGACGTAGGGGACAACTCGCCAGGAATGATGGCAAATATTACCGCCGAGATGTTAGGTTGGGCTAGGTTAGGTTATATTACGTTATTGATGTGTATAAAGGTCCCACGGAGACGTAGAGGCCAACTCGCCAGGAATATTGTCAAATATTACCGCCAAGATGTTAGGTTGGGTCAGGTTAGGTTATATTTCGTTATTGATGTATATGAAGGTCCCACGGAGACGTAGAGGCCAACTCGCCAGGTATGTTGTCAAATATTACCGCCGAGATGTTAGGTTGGGTTAGGTTAGGTTATATTACGTTATTGATGTATATAAATGTCCCACGGAGACGTAGAGGCCAATTCGCCAGGTATGTTTTCAAATATTACCGCCGAGATGTTAGGTTGGGTTAGGTTAGGCTATATTACGTTATTGATGTATATTAAGGTCCCACGGAGCCGTAGATGTCAAATCGCCATGAATGTTTTCAAATATTACCGCCGAGATGTTAGGTTGGGTTAGGTTAGGTTATATTACGTTACAGATGTATATAAAGGTCCCGCGGAGACGTAGAGGCCAACAAGCCAGGAATGTGATCAAATATTACCGCCGAGATGTTAGGTTGGGTTAGGTTAGGTTATATTAGGTTATTGATGTATATAAATGTCCCACGGAGACGTGGAGGCCAACTCGCCAGGTATGTTTTCAAATATTACCGCCGAGATGTTAGGTTGGGTTAGGTTAAGTTATATTACGTTATTGATGTATATAAAGGTCCCACGGAGACGTAGAGGCCAACTCGCCAGGTATGTTGTCAAATATTACCGCCGAGATGTTAGGTTGGGTTAGGTTAGGTTATATTACGTTATGGATGTCTATGAAGTTCCCACGGTGACGTAGAGGCCAACTCGCCAGGAATGTTTTCAAATATTACCGCCGAGATGTTATTTTGGGTTAGGATAGGTTATATTACGTTATTGATGTATAAAAAGATCCCACGGAGACGGAGAAACCAACTCGACAGGAATGTTGCCTAATATTACCCCCGAGATGTTAGGTTGGGTTAGGTTAGGTTATATTACGTTATTGATGTATATAAATGTCCCGCGGAGACGGAGAAGCCAACTCGCCAGGAATGTTGTCAAATATTACCGCCGAGATGTTAGGTTGGGTTAGGTTAGGCTATATTACGTTATTGATGTATATGAAGGTCCCACGGAGACGTAGATGCCAAATCGCCAGGAATGTTGTCAAATATTACCGCCGAGATGTTAGGTTGGGTTTGGTTAGGTTATATTACGTTATTGATGTATATAAAGGTCCCACGGAGACGTAGAGGCCAACTCGCCAGGTATGTTTTCAAATATTACCGCCGAGATGTTAGGCTCGGTTAGGTTATGTTATATTACGTTATTGATGTATAAAAAGATCCCACGGAGACGGAGAAACCAACTCGCCAGGAATGTTGTCTAATATTACCGCTGAGATGTTAGGTTGGGTTAGGTTAGGTTATATTACGTTATTGATGTATATAAAGGTCCCACGGAGACGCAGAGGCGAACTCGCCAGGAATGTTGCCAAATATTACCGCTGAGATGTTAGATTGGGTTAGGTTAGGTTATATTACGTTATTGATGTATATAAAGGTCCAACGGAGACGGAGAAGCCAACTCGCCAGGAATGTTCCCAAATATTACCGCAGAGATGATAGGTTGGCTTAGGTTACGTTATATTACGTTATTGATGTTTATGAAGGTCAAACGGAGACGTAGAGGACAACTCGCCAGGAATGATGTCAAATATTACCGCCGAAATGTTAGGTTGGGTTAGGTTAGGTTATATTACGTTATTGATGTATATAGATGTCCCGCGGAGGCGGAGAAGCCAACTCGCCAGGAATGTTGTCAAATATTACCGCCGAGATGTTAGGTTGCGTTTGGTTAGGTTATATTACGTTATTGATGTATATAAAGGTCCCACGGAGACGTAGAGGCCAACTCGCCAGGTATATTTTCAAATATTACCGCCGAGATGTTAGGCTGGGTTAGGTTAGGTTATATTACGTTATTGATGTATAAAAAGATCCCACGGAGACGGAGAAACCAACTCGACAGGAATGTTGCCAAATATTACCGCTGAGATGTTAGGTTGGGTTAGGTTAGGTTATATTACGTTATTGATGTATATAAATGTCCCGCGGAGACGGAGAAGCCAACTCGCCAGGAATGTTGTCAAATATTACCGCCGAGATGTTAGGTTGGGTTAGGTTAGGTTATATTACGTTATTGATGTATATAAATGTCCCACGGAGACGTAGAGGCCAACTCGCCACGTATGTTTTCAAATATTACCGCCGAGATGTTAGGTTGGGTTAGGTTAGGCTATATTACGTTATTGATGTATATTAAGGTCCCACGGAGCCGTAGATGTCAAATCGCCATGAATGTTTTCAAATATTACCGCCGAGATGTTAGGTTGGGTTAGGTTAGGTTATATTACGTTACAGATGTATATAAAGGTCCCGCGGAGACGTAGAGGCCAACAAGCCAGGAATGTGATCAAATATTACCGCCGAGATGTTAGGTTGGGTTAGGTTAGGTTATATTAGGTTATTGACGTATATAAATGTCCCACGGAGACGTGGAGGCCAACTCGCCAGGTATGTTTTCAAATATTACCGCCGAGATGTTAGGTTGGGTTAGGTTAAGTTATATTACGTTATTGATGTATATAAAGGTCCCACGGAGACGTAGAGGCCAACTCGCCAGGTATGTTGCCAAATATTACCGCCGAGATGTTAGGTTGGGTTAGGTTAGGTTATATTACGTTATGGATGTCTATAAAGTTCCCACGGTGACGTAGAGGCCAACTCGCCAGGAATGTTTTCAAATATTACCGCCGAGATGTTATTTTGGGTTAGGATAGGTTATATTACGTTATTGATGTATAAAAAGATCCCACGGAGACGGAGAAACCAACTCGACAGGAATGTTGCCTAATATTACCCCCGAGATGTTAGGTTGGGTTAGGTTAGGTGATATTACGTTATTGATGTATATAAATGTCCCGCGGAGACGGAGAAGCCAACTCGCCAGGAATGTTGTCAAATATTACCGCCGAGATGTTAGGTTGGGTTAGGTTAGGCTATATTACGTTATTGATGTATATGAAGGTCCCACGGAGACGTAGATGCCAAATCGCCAGGAATGTTGTCAAATATTACCGCCGAGATGTTAGGTTGGGTTAGGTTAGGTTATATTACGTTATTGATGTATATAAATGTCCCACGGAGACGTAGACGCCAACTCGCCAGGTATGTTTTCAAATATTACCGCCGAGATGTTAGGTTGGGTTAGGTTAGGCTATATTACGTTATTGATGTATATTAAGGTCCCACGGAGCCGTAGATGTCAAATCGCCATGAATGTTTTCAAATATTACCGCCGAGATGTTAGGTTGGGTTAGGTTAGGTTATATTACGTTACAGATGTATATAAAGGTCCCGCGGAGACGTAGAGGCCAACAAGCCAGGAATGTGATCAAATATTACCGCCGAGATGTTAGGTTGGGTTAGGTTAGGTTATATTAGATTATTGATGTATATAAATGTCCCACGGAGACGTGGAGGCCAACTCGCCAGGTATGTTCTCAAATATTACCGCCGAGATGTTAGGTTGGGTTAGGTTAAGTTATATTACGTTATTGATGTATATAAAGGTCACACGGAGACGTAGAGGCCAACTCGCCAGGTATGTTGTCAAATATTACCGCCGAGATGTTAGGTTGGGTTAGGTTAGGTTATATTACGTTATGGATGTCTATAAAGGTCCCACGGTGACGTAGAGGCCAACTCGCCAGGAATGTTTTCAAATATTACCGCCGAGATGTTATTTTGGGTTAGAATAGGTTATATTACGTTATTGATGTATAAAAAGATCCCACGGAGACGGAGAAACCAACTCGACAGGAATGTTGCCTAATATTACCCCCGAGATGTTAGGTTGGGTTAGGTTAGGTTATATTACGTTATTGATGTATATAAATGTCCCGCGGAGACGGAGAAGCCAACTCGCCAGGAATGTTGTCAAATATTACCGCCGAGATGTTAGGTTGGGTTAGGTTAGGCTATATTACGTTATTGATGTATATGAAGGTCCCACGGAGACGTAGATGCCAAATCGCCAGGAATGTTGTCAAATATTACCGCCGAGATGTTAGGTTGGGTTTGGTTAGGTTATATTACGTTATTGATGTATATAAAGGTCCCACGGAGACGTAGAGGCCAACTCGCCAGGTATGTTTTCAAATATTACCGCCGAGATGTTAGGCTCGGTTAGGTTATGTTATATTACGTTATTGATGTATAAAAAGATCCCACGGAGACGGAGAAACCAACTCGCCAGGAATGTTGTCTAATATTACCGCCGAGATGTTAGGTTGGGTTAGGTTAGGTTATATTACGTTATTGATGTATATAAAGGTCCCACGGAGACGCAGAGGCGAACTCGCCAGGAATGTTGTCTAATATTACCGCCGAGATGTTAGGTTGGGTTAGGTTAGGCTATATTACGTTATTGATGTATATTAAGGTCCCACGGAGACGTAGATGTCATATCGCCATGAATGTTTTCAAATATTACCGCCGAGATGTTAGGTTGGGTTAGGTTAGGTTATATTACGTTACAGATGTATATAAAGGTCCCGCGGAGACGTAGAGGCCAACAAGCCAGGAATGTGATCAAATATTACCGCCGAGATGTTAGGTTGGGTTAGGTTAGGTTATATTACGTTATTGATGTATATAAATGTCCCACGGAGACGTGGAGGCCAACTCGCCAGGTATGTTTTCAAATATTACCGCCGAGATGTTAGGTTGGGTTAGGTTAAGTTATATTACGTTATTGATGTATATAAAGGTCCCACGGAGACGTAGAGGCCAACTCGCCAGGTATGTTGTCAAATATTACCGCCGAGATGTTAGGTTGGGTTAGGTTAGGTTATATTACGTTATGGATGTCTATAAAGGTCCCACGGTGACGTAGAGGCCAACTCGCCAGGAATGTTTTCAAATATTACCGCCGAGATGTTATTTTGGGTTAGGATAGGTTATATTACGTTATTGATGTATATAAAGGCCCCACGGAGACGGAGAAGCCAACTGGCCAGGAATGTTGTCAAATATTACCGCCGAGATGTTAGGTTGGGTTAGCCTAGGTTATATTACGTTATTGATGTATATAAAGGTCCCACGGAGACGCAGATCCCAACTCGCCAGGTATGTTTTCAAATATAACCGCCGAGGTTGTTGGTTGGGTTAGGTTAGGTTCAATTACGTTATTGATGTATATGAAGGTCCCACGGAGACGTAGAGACCAACTCGCCAGGTATGTTGTCAAATATTACCGCCGAGATGATAGGTTGGGTTAGGTTAGGTTATATTGCGTTACTGATGTTTATGAAGGTCAAACGGAGACGTAGAGGCCAACTCGCCAGGAATGTTGCCAAATATTACCGCTGAGATGTTAGATTGGGTTAGGTTAGGTTATATTACGTTATTGATGTATATAAAGGTCCAACGGAGACGTAGAGGCCAACTCGCCAGGAGTGTTGTCAAATATTACCGCAGAGATGATAGGTTGGGTTAGGTTACATTATATTACGTTATTGATGTTTATGAAGGTCAAACGGAGACGTAGAGGACAACTCGCCAGGAATGATGTCAAATATTACCGCCGAAATGTTAGGTTGGTTTAGGTTAGGCTATATTACGTTATTGATGTATATTAAGGTCCCACGCAGACGTAGAGGCCAACTCGCCAGGAATGTTTTCAAATATTACCGCCGAGATGTTAGGTTGGGTTAGGTTAGGTTATATTACGTTATTGATGTATATAAATGTCCCGCGGAGACGGAGAAGCCAACTCGCCAGGAATGTTGTCAAATATTACCGCCGAGATGTTAGGTTGGGTTTGGTTAGGTTATATTACGTTATTGATGTATATAAAGGTCCCACGGAGCCGTAGAGGCCAACTCGCCAGGTATGTTTTCTAATATTACCGCCGAGATGTTAGGCTGGGTTAGGTTAGGTTATATTACGTTATGGATGTCTATAAAGGTCCCACGGTGACGTAGAGGCCAACTCGCCAGGAATGTTTTCAAATATTACCGCCGAGATGTTATTTTGGGTTAGGATAGGTTATATTACGTTATTGATGTATATAAAGGCCCCACGGAGACGGAGAAGCCAACTGGCCAGGAATGTTGTCAAATATTACCGCCGAGATGTTAGGTTGGGTTAGCCTAGGTTATATTACGTTATTGATGTATATAAAGGTCCCACGGAGACGCAGATCCCAACTCGCCAGGTATGTTTTCAAATATAACCGCCGAGGTTGTTGGTTGGGTTAGGTTAGGTTCAATTACGTTATTGATGTATATGAAGGTCCCACGGAGACGTAGAGACCAACTCGCCAGGTATGTTGTCAAATATTACCGCCGAGATGATAGGTTGGGTTAGGTTAGGTTATATTGCGTTACTGATGTTTATGAAGGTCAAACGGAGACGTAGAGGCCAACTCGCCAGGAGTGTTGTCAAATATTACCGCAGAGATGATAGGTTGGGTTAGGTTACATTATATTACGTTATTGATGTTTATGAAGGTCAAACGGAGACGTAGAGGACAACTCGCCAGGAATGATGTCAAATATTACCGCCGAAATGTTAGGTTGGTTTAGGTTAGGCTATATTACGTTATTGATGTATATTAAGGTCCCACGCAGACGTAGAGGCCAACTCGCCAGGAATGTTTTCAAATATTACCGCCGAGATGTTAGGTTGGGTTAGGTTAGGTTATATTACGTTATTGATGTATATAAATGTCCCGCGGAGACGGAGAAGCCAACTCGCCAGGAATGTTGTCAAATATTACCGCCGAGATGTTAGGTTGGGTTTGGTTAGGTTATATTACGTTATTGATGTATATAAATGTCCCGCGGAGACGGAGAAGCCAACTCGCCAGGAATGTTGTCAAATATTACCGCCGAGATGTTAGGTTGGGTTTGGTTAGGTTATATTACGTTATTGATGTATATAAAGGTCCCACGGAGCCGTAGAGGCCAACTCGCCAGGTATGTTTTCTAATATTACCGCCGAGATGTTAGGCTGGGTTAGGTTAGGTTATATTACGTTATGGATGTCTATAAAGGTCCCACGGTGACGTAGGGACCAACTCGCCAGGTATGTTGTCAAATATTACCGCCGAAATGTTAGGTTGGGTTAGGTTAGGCTATATTACGTTATTGATGTATATTAAGGTCCCACGCAGACGTAGAGGCCAACTCGCCAGGAATGTTTTCAAATATTACCGCCGAGATGTTAGGTTGGGTTAGGTTAGGTTATATTACGTTATTGATGTATATAAATGTCCCGCGGAGACGGAGAAGCCAACTCGCCAGGAATGTTGTCAAATATTACCGCCGAGATGTTAGGTTGGGTTTGGTTAGGTTATATTACGTTATTGATGTATATAAAGGTCCCACGGAGCCGTAGAGGCCAACTCGCCAGGTATGTTTTCTAATATTACCGCCGAGATGTTAGGCTGGGTTAGGTTAGGTTATATTACGTTATGGATGTCTATAAAGGTCCCACGGTGACGTAGAGGCCAACTCGCCAGGAATGTTTTCAAATATTACCGCCGAGATGTTATTTTGGGTTAGGATAGGTTATATTACGTTATTGATGTATATAAAGGCCCCACGGAGACGGAGAAGCCAACTGGCCAGGAATGTTGTCAAATATTACCGCCGAGATGTTAGGTTGGGTTAGCCTAGGTTATATTACGTTATTGATGTATATAAAGGTCCCACGGAGACGCAGATCCCAACTCGCCAGGTATGTTTTCAAATATAACCGCCGAGGTTGTTGGTTGGGTTAGGTTAGGTTCAATTACGTTATTGATGTATATGAAGGTCCCACGGAGACGTAGAGACCAACTCGCCAGGTATGTTGTCAAATATTACCGCCGAGATGATAGGTTGGGTTAGGTTAGGTTATATTGCGTTACTGATGTTTATGAAGGTCAAACGGTGACGTAGAGACCAACTCGCCAGGTATGTTGTCAAATATTACCGCCGAAATGTTAGGTTGGGTTAGGTTAGGCTATATTACGTTATTGATGTATATTAAGGTCCCACGCAGACGTAGAGGCCAACTCGCCAGGAATGTTTTCAAATATTACCGCCGAGATGTTAGGTTGGGTTAGGTTAGGTTATATTACGTTATTGATGTATATAAATGTCCCGCGGAGACGGAGAAGCCAACTCGCCAGGAATGTTGTCAAATATTACCGCCGAGATGTTAGGTTGGGTTAGGTTAGGCTATATTACGTTATTGATGTATATGAAGGTCCCACGGAGACGTAGATGCCAAATCGCCATGAATGTTTTCAAATATTACCGCCGAGATGATAGGTTGGGTTAGGTTAGGTTATATTGCGTTATTGATGTTTATGAAGGTCAAGCGGAGACGTAGAGGCCAACTCGCCAGGAATGTTCCCAAATATTACCGCAGAGATGACAGGTTGGCTTAGGTTACGTTATATTACGTTATTGATGTTTATGAAGGTCAAACGGAGACGTAGAGGACAAATCGCCAGGAATGATGTCAAATATTACCGCCGAAATGTTAGGTTGGGTTAGGTTAGGTTATATCACGTTATAGATGTATATAAAGGTTCCGCGGAGACGTAGAGGCCAACAAGCTAGGAATGTGATCAAATATTACCGCCGAGATGTTAGGTTGGGTTAGGTTAGGTTATATTACGTTATTGATGTATATAAAGGTCCCACGGAGACGTAGAGGCCAACTCGCCAGGTATGTTTTCAAATATTACCGCCGAGATGTTAGGTTGGGCTAGGTTAGGTTATATTACGTTATTGATGTGTATAAAGGTCCCACGGAGACGTAGAGGCCAACTCGCCAGGTATGTTGTCAAATATTACCGCAGAGATGATAGGTTGGCTTAGGTTACGTTATATTACGTTATTGATGTTTATGAAGGTCAAACGGAGACGTAGAGGACAACTCGCCAGGAATGATGTCAAATATTACCGCCGAAATGTTAGGTTGGGTTAGGTTAGGTTATATTACGTTATTGATGTATATAGATGTCCCGCGGAGGCGGAGAAGCCAACTCGCCAGGAATGTTGTCAAATATTACCGCCGAGATGTTAGGTTGCGTTTGGTTAGGTTATATTACGTTATTGATGTATATAAAGGTCCCACGGAGACGTAGAGGCCAACTCGCCAGGTATGTTTTCAAATATTACCGCCGAGATGTTAGGCTGGGTTAGGTTAGGTTATATTACGTTATTGATGTGTATAAAGATCCCACGGAGACGTAGAGGCCAACTCGCCAGGAATGTTTTCAAATATTACCGCCGAGATGTTAGGTTGGGTTAAGTTAGGTTATATTTCGTTATTGATGTATATGAAGGTCCCACGGAGACGTAGAGGCCAACTCGCCAGGTATGTTGTCAAATATTACCGCCGAGATGTTAGGTTGGGTTAGGTTAGGTTATATTACGTTATTGATGTATATAAAGGTCCCACGGAGATGGTGAAGCCAACTGGCCAGGAATGTTGTCAAATGTTACCGCCGAGATGTTAGGTTGGGTTAGGTTAGGTTATATTTCGTTATTGATGTATATGAAGGTCCCACGGAGACGTAGAGGCCAACTCGCCAGGTATGTTGTCAAATATTACCGCCGAGATGTTAGGTTGGGTCAGGTTAGGTTATATTTCGTTATTGATGTATATGAAGGTCCCACGGAGACGTAGAGGCCAACTCGCCAGGTATGTTGTCAAATATTACCGCCGAGATGTTAGGTTGGGTTAGGTTAGGTTATATTACGTTATTGATGTATATAAATGTCCCACGGAGACGTAGAGGCCAACTCGCCAGGTATGTTTTCAAATATTACCGCCGAGATGTTAGGTTGGGTTAGGTTAGGCTATATTACGTTATTGATGTATATTAAGGTCCCACGGAGACGTAGATGTCAAATCGCCATGAATGTTTTCAAATATTACCGCCGAGATGTTAGGTTGGGTTAGGTTAGGTTATATTACGTTACAGATGTATATAAAGGTCCCGCGGAGACGTAGAGGCCAACAAGCCAGGAATGTGATCAAATATTACCGCCGAGATGTTAGGTTGGGTTAGGTTAGGTTATATTACGTTATTGATGTATATAAATGTCCCACGGAGACGTGGAGGCCAACTCGCCAGGTATGTTTTCAAATATTACCGCCAAGATGTTAGGTTGGGTTAGGTTAGGTTATATTTCGTTATTGATGTATATGAAGGTCCCACGGAGACGTAGAGGCCAACTCGCCAGGTATGTTGTCAAATATTACCGCCGAGATGTTAGGTTGGGTTAGGTTAGGTTATATTACGTTATTGATGTATATAAATGTCCCACGGAGACGTAGAGGCCAACTCGCCAGGTATGTTTTCAAATATTACCGCCGAGATGTTAGGTTGGGTTAGGTTAGGCTATATTACGTTATTGATGTATATTAAGGTCCCACGGAGACGTAGATGTCAAATCGCCATGAATGTTTTCAAATATTACCGCCGAGATGTTAGGTTGGGTTAGGTTAGGTTATATTACGTTACAGATGTATATAAAGGTCCCGCGGAGACGTAGAGGCCAACAAGCCAGGAATGTGATCAAATATTACCGCCGAAATGTTAGGTTGGGTTAGGTTAGGTTATATTACGTTATTGATGTATATAAATGTCCCACGGAGACGTGGAGGCCAACTCGCCAGGTATGTTTTCAAATATTACCGCCGAGATGTTAGGTTGGGTTAGGTTAAGTTATATTACGTTATTGATGTATATAAAGGTCCCACGGAGACGTAGAGGCCAACTCGCCAGGTATGTTGTCAAATATTACCGCCGAGATGTTAGGTTGGGTTAGGTTAGGTTATATTACGTTATGGATGTCTATAAAGGTCCCACGGTGACGTAGAGGCCAACTCGCCAGGAATGTTTTCAAATATTACCGCCGAGATGTTATTTTGGGTTAGGATAGGTTATATTACGTTATTGATGTATATAAAGGTCCCACGGAGACGGAGAAGCCAACTGGCCAGGAATGTTGTCAAATATTACTGCCGAGATGTTAGGTTGGGTTAGCCTAGGTTATATTACGTTATTGATGTATATAAGGGCCCACGGAGACGCAGATCCCAACTTGCCAGGTATGTTTTCAAATATTACCGCCGAGATTGTTGGTTGCGTTAGGTTAGGTTCAATTACGTTATTGATGTATATGAAGGTCCCACGGAGACGTAGAGACCAACTCGCCAGGTATGTTGTCAAATATTACCGCCGAAATGTTAGGTTGGGTTAGGTTAGGCTATATTACGTTATTGATGTATATTAAGGTCCCACGCAGACGTAGAGGCCAACTCGCCAGGAATGTTTTCAAATATTACCGCCGAGATGTTAGGTTGGGTTAGGTTAGGTTATATTACGTTATTGATGTTTATAAATGTCCCGCGGAGACGGAGAAGCCAACTCGCCAGGAATGTTGTCAAATATTACCGCCGAGATGTTAGGTTGGGTTTGGTTAGGTTATATTACGTTATTGATGTATATAAAGGTCCCACGGAGCCGTAGAGGCCAACTCGCCAGGTATGTTTTCTAATATTACCGCCGAGATGTTAGGCTGGGTTAGGTTAGGTTATATTACGTTATGGATGTCTATAAAGGTCCCACGGTGACGTAGAGGCCAACTCGCCAGGAATGTTTTCAAATATTACCGCCGAGATGTTATTTTGGGTTAGGATAGGTTATATTACGTTATTGATGTATATAAAGGTCCCACGGAGACGGAGAAGCCAACTGGCCAGGAATGTTGTCAAAATTACCGCCGAGATGTTAGGTTGGGTTAGCCTAGGTTATATTACGTTATTGATGTATATAAGGGCCCACGGAGACGCAGATCCCAACTTGCCAGGTATGTTTTCAAATATTACCGCCGAGATTGTTGGTTGCGTTAGGTTAGGTTCAATTACGTTATTGATGTATATGAAGGTCCCACGGAGACGTAGAGACCAACTCGCCAGGTATGTTGTCAAATATTACCGCCGAAATGTTAGGTTGGGTTAGGTTAGGCTATATTACGTTATTGATGTATATTAAGGTCCCACGCAGACGTAGAGGCCAACTCGCCAGGAATGTTTTCAAATATTACCGCCGAGATGTTAGGTTGGGTTAGGTTAGGTTATATTACGTTATTGATGTATATAAATGTCCCGCGGAGACGGAGAAGCCAACTCGCCAGGAATGTTGTCAAATATTACCGCCGAGATGTTAGGTTGGGTTTGGTTAGGTTATATTACGTTATTGATGTATATAAAGGTCCCACGGAGCCGTAGAGGCCAACTCGCCAGGTATGTTTTCTAATATTACCGCCGAGATGTTAGGCTGGGTTAGGTTAGGTTATATTACGTTATGGATGTCTATAAAGGTCCCACGGTGACGTAGAGGCCAACTCGCCAGGAATGTTTTCAAATATTACCGCCGAGATGTTATTTTGGGTTAGGATAGGTTATATTACGTTATTGATGTATATAAAGGTCCCACGGAGACGGAGAAGCCAACTGGCCAGGAATGTTGTCAAATATTACCGCCGAGATGTTAGGTTGGGTTAGCCTAGGTTATATTACGTTATTGATGTATATAAGGGCCCACGGAGACGCAGATCCCAACTTGCCAGGTATGTTTTCAAATATTACCGCCGAGATTGTTGGTTGCGTTAGGTTAGGTTCAATTACGTTATTGATGTATATGAAGGTCCCACGGAGACGTAGAGACCAACTCGCCAGGTATGTTGTCAAATATTACCGCCGAAATGTTAGGTTGGGTTAGGTTAGGCTATATTACGTTATTGATGTATATTAAGGTCCCACGCAGACGTAGAGGCCAACTCGCCAGGAATGTTTTCAAATATTACCGCCGAGATGTTAGGTTGGGTTAGGTTAGGTTATATTACGTTATTGATGTATATAAATGTCCCGCGGAGACGGAGAAGCCAACTCGCCAGGAATGTTGTCAAATATTACCGCCGAGATGTTAGGTTGGGTTTGGTTAGGTTATATTACGTTATTGATGTATATAAAGGTCCCACGGAGCCGTAGAGGCCAACTCGCCAGGTATGTTTTCTAATATTACCGCCGAGATGTTAGGCTGGGTTAGGTTAGGTTATATTACGTTATTGATGTATATAAAGGTCCCACGGAGCCGTAGAGGCCAACTCGCCAGGTATGTTTTCTAATATTACCGCCGAGATGTTAGGCTGGGTTAGGTTAGGTTATATTACGTTATGGATGTCTATAAAGGTCCCACGGTGACGTAGAGGCCAACTCGCCAGGAATGTTTTCAAATATTACCGCCGAGATGTTATTTTGGGTTAGGATAGGTTATATTACGTTATTGATGTATATAAAGGTCCCACGGAGACGGAGAAGCCAACTGGCCAGGAATGTTGTCAAATATTACCGCCGAGATGTTAGGTTGGGTTAGCCTAGGTTATATTACGTTATTGATGTATATAAGGGCCCACGGAGACGCAGATCCCAACTTGCCAGGTATGTTTTCAAATATTACCGCCGAGATTGTTGGTTGCGTTAGGTTAGGTTCAATTACGTTATTGATGTATATGAAGGTCCCACGGAGACGTAGAGACCAACTCGCCAGGTATGTTGTCAAATATTACCGCCGAAATGTTAGGTTGGGTTAGGTTAGGCTATATTACGTTATTGATGTATATTAAGGTCCCACGCAGACGTAGAGGCCAACTCGCCAGGAATGTTTTCAAATATTACCGCCGAGATGTTAGGTTGGGTTAGGTTAGGTTATATTACGTTATTGATGTATATAAATGTCCCGCGGAGACGGAGAAGCCAACTCGCCAGGAATGTTGTCAAATATTACCGCCGAGATGTTAGGTTGGGTTAGGTTAGGCTATATTACGTTATTGATGTATATGAAGGTCCCACGGAGACGTAGATGCCAAATCGCCATGAATGTTTTCAAATATTACCGCCGAGATGATAGGTTGGGTTAGGTTAGGTTATATTGCGTTATTGATGTTTATGAAGGTCAAGCGGAGACGTAGAGGCCAACTCGCCAGGAATGTTCCCAAATATTACCGCAGAGATGACAGGTTGGCTTAGGTTACGTTATATTACGTTATTGATGTTTATGAAGGTCAAACGGAGACGTAGAGGACAAATCGCCAGGAATGATGTCAAATATTACCGCCGAAATGTTAGGTTGGGTTAGGTTAGGTTATATCACGTTATAGATGTATATAAAGGTTCCGCGGAGACGTAGAGGCCAACAAGCTAGGAATGTGATCAAATATTACCGCCGAGATGTTAGGTTGGGTTAGGTTAGGTTATATTACGTTATTGATGTATATAAAGGTCCCACGGAGACGTAGAGGCCAACTCGCCAGGTATGTTTTCAAATATTACCGCCGAGATGTTAGGTTGGGCTAGGTTAGGTTATATTACGTTATTGATGTGTATAAAGGTCCCACGGAGACGTAGAGGCCAACTCGCCAGGTATGTTGTCAAATATTACCGCAGAGATGTTATTTTGGGTTAGGATAGGTTATATTACGTTATTGATGTATATAAAGGCCCCACGGAGACGGAGAAGCCAACTGGCCAGGAATGTTGTCAAATATTACCGCCGAGATGTTAGGTTGGGTTAGCCTAGGTTATATTACGTTATTGATGTATATAAAGGTCCCACGGAGACGCAGATCCCAACTCGCCAGGTATGTTTTCAAATATAACCGCCGAGGTTGTTGGTTGGGTTAGGTTAGGTTCAATTACGTTATTGATGTATATGAAGGTCCCACGGAGACGTAGAGACCAACTCGCCAGGTATGTTGTCAAATATTACCGCCGAGATGATAGGTTGGGTTAGGTTAGGTTATATTGCGTTACTGATGTTTATGAAGGTCAAACGGTGACGTAGAGACCAACTCGCCAGGTATGTTGTCAAATATTACCGCCGAAATGTTAGGTTGGGTTAGGTTAGGCTATATTACGTTATTGATGTATATTAAGGTCCCACGCAGACGTAGAGGCCAACTCGCCAGGAATGTTTTCAAATATTACCGCCGAGATGTTAGGTTGGGTTAGGTTAGGTTATATTACGTTATTGATGTATATAAATGTCCCGCGGAGACGGAGAAGCCAACTCGCCAGGAATGTTGTCAAATATTACCGCCGAGATGTTAGGTTGGGTTAGGTTAGGCTATATTACGTTATTGATGTATATGAAGGTCCCACGGAGACGTAGATGCCAAATCGCCATGAATGTTTTCAAATATTACCGCCGAGATGATAGGTTGGGTTAGGTTAGGTTATATTGCGTTATTGATGTTTATGAAGGTCAAGCGGAGACGTAGAGGCCAACTCGCCAGGAATGTTCCCAAATATTACCGCAGAGATGACAGGTTGGCTTAGGTTACGTTATATTACGTTATTGATGTTTATGAAGGTCAAACGGAGACGTAGAGGACAAATCGCCAGGAATGATGTCAAATATTACCGCCGAAATGTTAGGTTGGGTTAGGTTAGGTTATATCACGTTATAGATGTATATAAAGGTTCCGCGGAGACGTAGAGGCCAACAAGCTAGGAATGTGATCAAATATTACCGCCGAGATGTTAGGTTGGGTTAGGTTAGGTTATATTACGTTATTGATGTATATAAAGGTCCCACGGAGACGTAGAGGCCAACTCGCCAGGTATGTTTTCAAATATTACCGCCGAGATGTTAGGTTGGGCTAGGTTAGGTTATATTACGTTATTGATGTGTATAAAGGTCCCACGGAGACGTAGAGGCCAACTCGCCAGGTATGTTGTCAAATATTACCGCAGAGATGATAGGTTGGCTTAGGTTACGTTATATTACGTTATTGATGTTTATGAAGGTCAAACGGAGACGTAGAGGACAACTCGCCAGGAATGATGTCAAATATTACCGCCGAAATGTTAGGTTGGGTTAGGTTAGGTTATATTACGTTATTGATGTATATAGATGTCCCGCGGAGGCGGAGAAGCCAACTCGCCAGGAATGTTGTCAAATATTACCGCCGAGATGTTAGGTTGCGTTTGGTTAGGTTATATTACGTTATTGATGTATATAAAGGTCCCACGGAGACGTAGAGGCCAACTCGCCAGGTATGTTTTCAAATATTACCGCCGAGATGTTAGGCTGGGTTAGGTTAGGTTATATTACGTTATTGATGTGTATAAAGATCCCACGGAGACGTAGAGGCCAACTCGCCAGGAATGTTTTCAAATATTACCGCCGAGATGTTAGGTTGGGTTAAGTTAGGTTATATTTCGTTATTGATGTATATGAAGGTCCCACGGAGACGTAGAGGCCAACTCGCCAGGTATGTTGTCAAATATTACCGCCGAGATGTTAGGTTGGGTTAGGTTAGGTTATATTACGTTATTGATGTATATAAAGGTCCCACGGAGATGGTGAAGCCAACTGGCCAGGAATGTTGTCAAATGTTACCGCCGAGATGTTAGGTTGGGTTAGGTTAGGTTATATTTCGTTATTGATGTATATGAAGGTCCCACGGAGACGTAGAGGCCAACTCGCCAGGTATGTTGTCAAATATTACCGCCGAGATGTTAGGTTGGGTCAGGTTAGGTTATATTTCGTTATTGATGTATATGAAGGTCCCACGGAGACGTAGAGGCCAACTCGCCAGGTATGTTGTCAAATATTACCGCCGAGATGTTAGGTTGGGTTAGGTTAGGTTATATTACGTTATTGATGTATATAAATGTCCCACGGAGACGTAGAGGCCAACTCGCCAGGTATGTTTTCAAATATTACCGCCGAGATGTTAGGTTGGGTTAGGTTAGGCTATATTACGTTATTGATGTATATTAAGGTCCCACGGAGACGTAGATGTCAAATCGCCATGAATGTTTTCAAATATTACCGCCGAGATGTTAGGTTGGGTTAGGTTAGGTTATATTACGTTACAGATGTATATAAAGGTCCCGCGGAGACGTAGAGGCCAACAAGCCAGGAATGTGATCAAATATTACCGCCGAGATGTTAGGTTGGGTTAGGTTAGGTTATATTACGTTATTGATGTATATAAATGTCCCACGGAGACGTGGAGGCCAACTCGCCAGGTATGTTTTCAAATATTACCGCCAAGATGTTAGGTTGGGTTAGGTTAGGTTATATTTCGTTATTGATGTATATGAAGGTCCCACGGAGACGTAGAGGCCAACTCGCCAGGTATGTTGTCAAATATTACCGCCGAGATGTTAGGTTGGGTTAGGTTAGGTTATATTACGTTATTGATGTATATAAATGTCCCACGGAGACGTAGAGGCCAACTCGCCAGGTATGTTTTCAAATATTACCGCCGAGATGTTAGGTTGGGTTAGGTTAGGCTATATTACGTTATTGATGTATATTAAGGTCCCACGGAGACGTAGATGTCAAATCGCCATGAATGTTTTCAAATATTACCGCCGAGATGTTAGGTTGGGTTAGGTTAGGTTATATTACGTTACAGATGTATATAAAGGTCCCGCGGAGACGTAGAGGCCAACAAGCCAGGAATGTGATCAAATATTACCGCCGAAATGTTAGGTTGGGTTAGGTTAGGTTATATTACGTTATTGATGTATATAAATGTCCCACGGAGACGTGGAGGCCAACTCGCCAGGTATGTTTTCAAATATTACCGCCGAGATGTTAGGTTGGGTTAGGTTAAGTTATATTACGTTATTGATGTATATAAAGGTCCCACGGAGACGTAGAGGCCAACTCGCCAGGTATGTTGTCAAATATTACCGCCGAGATGTTAGGTTGGGTTAGGTTAGGTTATATTACGTTATGGATGTCTATAAAGGTCCCACGGTGACGTAGAGGCCAACTCGCCAGGAATGTTTTCAAATATTACCGCCGAGATGTTATTTTGGGTTAGGATAGGTTATATTACGTTATTGATGTATATAAAGGTCCCACGGAGACGGAGAAGCCAACTGGCCAGGAATGTTGTCAAATATTACTGCCGAGATGTTAGGTTGGGTTAGCCTAGGTTATATTACGTTATTGATGTATATAAGGGCCCACGGAGACGCAGATCCCAACTTGCCAGGTATGTTTTCAAATATTACCGCCGAGATTGTTGGTTGCGTTAGGTTAGGTTCAATTACGTTATTGATGTATATGAAGGTCCCACGGAGACGTAGAGACCAACTCGCCAGGTATGTTGTCAAATATTACCGCCGAGATGTTAGGTTGGGTTTGGTTAGGTTATATTACGTTATTGATGTATATAAAGGTCCCACGGAGCCGTAGAGGCCAACTCGCCAGGTATGTTTTCTAATATTACCGCCGAGATGTTAGGCTGGGTTAGGTTAGGTTATATTACGTTATTGATGTATATAAAGGTCCCACGGAGCCGTAGAGGCCAACTCGCCAGGTATGTTTTCTAATATTACCGCCGAGATGTTAGGCTGGGTTAGGTTAGGTTATATTACGTTATGGATGTCTATAAAGGTCCCACGGTGACGTAGAGGCCAACTCGCCAGGAATGTTTTCAAATATTACCGCCGAGATGTTATTTTGGGTTAGGATAGGTTATATTACGTTATTGATGTATATAAAGGTCCCACGGAGACGGAGAAGCCAACTGGCCAGGAATGTTGTCAAATATTACCGCCGAGATGTTAGGTTGGGTTAGCCTAGGTTATATTACGTTATTGATGTATATAAGGGCCCACGGAGACGCAGATCCCAACTTGCCAGGTATGTTTTCAAATATTACCGCCGAGATTGTTGGTTGCGTTAGGTTAGGTTCAATTACGTTATTGATGTATATGAAGGTCCCACGGAGACGTAGAGACCAACTCGCCAGGTATGTTGTCAAATATTACCGCCGAAATGTTAGGTTGGGTTAGGTTAGGCTATATTACGTTATTGATGTATATTAAGGTCCCACGCAGACGTAGAGGCCAACTCGCCAGGAATGTTTTCAAATATTACCGCCGAGATGTTAGGTTGGGTTAGGTTAGGTTATATTACGTTATTGATGTATATAAATGTCCCGCGGAGACGGAGAAGCCAACTCGCCAGGAATGTTGTCAAATATTACCGCCGAGATGTTAGGTTGGGTTAGGTTAGGCTATATTACGTTATTGATGTATATGAAGGTCCCACGGAGACGTAGATGCCAAATCGCCATGAATGTTTTCAAATATTACCGCCGAGATGATAGGTTGGGTTAGGTTAGGTTATATTGCGTTATTGATGTTTATGAAGGTCAAGCGGAGACGTAGAGGCCAACTCGCCAGGAATGTTCCCAAATATTACCGCAGAGATGACAGGTTGGCTTAGGTTACGTTATATTACGTTATTGATGTTTATGAAGGTCAAACGGAGACGTAGAGGACAAATCGCCAGGAATGATGTCAAATATTACCGCCGAAATGTTAGGTTGGGTTAGGTTAGGTTATATCACGTTATAGATGTATATAAAGGTTCCGCGGAGACGTAGAGGCCAACAAGCTAGGAATGTGATCAAATATTACCGCCGAGATGTTAGGTTGGGTTAGGTTAGGTTATATTACGTTATTGATGTATATAAAGGTCCCACGGAGACGTAGAGGCCAACTCGCCAGGTATGTTTTCAAATATTACCGCCGAGATGTTAGGTTGGGCTAGGTTAGGTTATATTACGTTATTGATGTGTATAAAGGTCCCACGGAGACGTAGAGGCCAACTCGCCAGGTATGTTGTCAAATATTACCGCAGAGATGATAGGTTGGCTTAGGTTACGTTATATTACGTTATTGATGTTTATGAAGGTCAAACGGAGACGTAGAGGACAACTCGCCAGGAATGTTTTCAAATATTACCGCCGAGATGTTAGGTTGGGTTAAGTTAGGTTATATTTCGTTATTGATGTATATGAAGGTCCCACGGAGACGTAGAGGCCAACTCGCCAGGTATGTTGTCAAATATTACCGCCGAGATGTTAGGTTGGGTTAGGTTAGGTTATATTACGTTATTGATGTATATAAAGGTCCCACGGAGATGGTGAAGCCAACTGGCCAGGAATGTTGTCAAATGTTACCGCCGAGATGTTAGGTTGGGTTAGGTTAGGTTATATTTCGTTATTGATGTATATGAATGTCCCACGGAGACGTAGAGGCCAACTCGCCAGGTATGTTGTCAAATATTACCGCCGAGATGTTAGGTTGGGCTAGGTTAGGTTATATTACGTTATTGATGTGTATAAAGGTCCCACGGAGACGTAGAGGCCAACTCGCCAGGAATGTTGTCAAATATTACCGCCAAGATGTTAGGTTGGGTCAGGTTAGGTTATATTTCGTTATTGATGTATATGAAGGTCCCACGGAGACGTAGAGGCCAACTCGCCAGGTATGTTGTCAAATATTACCGCCGAGATGTTAGGTTGGGTTAGGTTAGGTTATATTACGTTATTGATGTATATAAATGTCCCACGGAGACGTAGAGGCCAACTCGCCAGGTATGTTTTCAAATATTACCGCCGAGATGTTAGGTTGGGTTAGGTTAGGCTATATTACGTTATTGATGTATATTAAGGTCCCACGGAGACGTAGATGTCAAATCGCCATGAATGTTTTCAAATATTACCGCCGAGATGTTAGGTTGGGTTAGGTTAGGTTATATTACGTTACAGATGTATATAAAGGTCCCGCGGAGACGTAGAGGCCAACAAGCCAGGAATGTGATCAAATATTACCGCCGAGATGTTAGGTTGGGTTAGGTTAGGTTATATTACGTTATTGATGTATATAAATGTCCCACGGAGACGTGGAGGCCAACTCGCCAGGTATGTTTTCAAATATTACCGCCAAGATGTTAGGTTGGGTTAGGTTAGGTTATATTTCGTTATTGATGTATATGAAGGTCCCACGGAGACGTAGAGGCCAACTCGCCAGGTATGTTGTCAAATATTACCGCCGAGATGTTAGGTTGGGTTAGGTTAGGTTATATTACGTTATTGATGTATATAAATGTCCCACGGAGACGTAGAGGCCAACTCGCCAGGTATGTTTTCAAATATTACCGCCGAGATGTTAGGTTGGGTTAGGTTAGGCTATATTACGTTATTGATGTATATTAAGGTCCCACGGAGACGTAGATGTCAAATCGCCATGAATGTTTTCAAATATTACCGCCGAGATGTTAGGTTGGGTTAGGTTAGGTTATATTACGTTACAGATGTATATAAAGGTCCCGCGGAGACGTAGAGGCCAACAAGCCAGGAATGTGATCAAATATTACCGCCGAAATGTTAGGTTGGGTTAGGTTAGGTTATATTACGTTATTGATGTATATAAATGTCCCACGGAGACGTGGAGGCCAACTCGCCAGGTATGTTTTCAAATATTACCGCCGAGATGTTAGGTTGGGTTAGGTTAAGTTATATTACGTTATTGATGTATATAAAGGTCCCACGGAGACGTAGAGGCCAACTCGCCAGGTATGTTGTCAAATATTACCGCCGAGATGTTAGGTTGGGTTAGGTTAGGTTATATTACGTTATGGATGTCTATAAAGGTCCCACGGTGACGTAGAGGCCAACTCGCCAGGAATGTTTTCAAATATTACCGCCGAGATGTTATTTTGGGTTAGGATAGGTTATATTACGTTATTGATGTATATAAAGGCCCCACGGAGACGGAGAAGCCTACTGGCCAGGAATGTTGTCAAATATTACCGCCGAGATGTTAGGTTGGGTTAGCCTAGGTTATATTACGTTATTGATGTATATAAAGGTCCCACGGAGACGCAGATCCCAACTCGCCAGGTATGTTTTCAAATATAACCGCCGAGGTTGTTGGTTGGGTTAGGTTAGGTTCAATTACGTTATTGATGTATATGAAGGTCCCACGGAGACGTAGAGACCAACTCGCCAGGTATGTTGTCAAATATTACCGCCGAGATGATAGGTTGGGTTAGGTTAGGTTATATTGCGTTACTGATGTTTATGAAGGTCAAACGGAGACGTAGAGGCCAACTCGCCAGGAATGTTGCCAAATATTACCGCTGAGATGTTAGATTGGGTTAGGTTAGGTTATATTACGTTATTGATGTATATAAAGGTCCAACGGAGACGTAGAGGCCAACTCGCCAGGAGTGTTGTCAAATATTACCGCAGAGATGATAGGTTGGGTTAGGTTACATTATATTACGTTATTGATGTTTATGAAGGTCAAACGGAGACGTAGAGGACAACTCGCCAGGAATGATGTCAAATATTACCGCCGAAATGTTAGGTTGGTTTAGGTTAGGCTATATTACGTTATTGATGTATATTAAGGTCCCACGCAGACGTAGAGGCCAACTCGCCAGGAATGTTTTCAAATATTACCGCCGAGATGTTAGGTTGGGTTAGGTTAGGTTATATTACGTTATTGATGTATATAAATGTCCCGCGGAGACGGAGAAGCCAACTCGCCAGGAATGTTGTCAAATATTACCGCCGAGATGTTAGGTTGGGTTTGGTTAGGTTATATTACGTTATTGATGTATATAAAGGTCCCACGGAGCCGTAGAGGCCAACTCGCCAGGTATGTTTTCTAATATTACCGCCGAGATGTTAGGCTGGGTTAGGTTAGGTTATATTACGTTATGGATGTCTATAAAGGTCCCACGGTGACGTAGAGGCCAACTCGCCAGGAATGTTTTCAAATATTACCGCCGAGATGTTATTTTGGGTTAGGATAGGTTATATTACGTTATTGATGTATATAAAGGTCCCACGGAGACGGAGAAGCCAACTGGCCAGGAATGTTGTCAAATATTACCGCCGAGATGTTAGGTTGGGTTAGCCTAGGTTATATTACGTTATTGATGTATATAAGGGCCCACGGAGACGCAGATCCCAACTTGCCAGGTATGTTTTCAAATATTACCGCCGAGATTGTTGGTTGCGTTAGGTTAGGTTCAATTACGTTATTGATGTATATGAAGGTCCCACGGAGACGTAGAGACCAACTCGCCAGGTATGTTGTCAAATATTACCGCCGAAATGTTAGGTTGGGTTAGGTTAGGCTATATTACGTTATTGATGTATATTAAGGTCCCACGCAGACGTAGAGGCCAACTCGCCAGGAATGTTTTCAAATATTACCGCCGAGATGTTAGGTTGGGTTAGGTTAGGTTATATTACGTTATTGATGTATATAAATGTCCCGCGGAGACGGAGAAGCCAACTCGCCAGGAATGTTGTCAAATATTACCGCCGAGATGTTAGGTTGGGTTTGGTTAGGTTATATTACGTTATTGATGTATATAAAGGTCCCACGGAGCCGTAGAGGCCAACTCGCCAGGTATGTTTTCTAATATTACCGCCGAGATGTTAGGCTGGGTTAGGTTAGGTTATATTACGTTATGGATGTCTATAAAGGTCCCACGGTGACGTAGAGGCCAACTCGCCAGGAATGTTTTCAAATATTACCGCCGAGATGTTATTTTGGGTTAGGATAGGTTATATTACGTTATTGATGTATATAAAGGTCCCACGGAGACGGAGAAGCCAACTGGCCAGGAATGTTGTCAAATATTACCGCCGAGATGTTAGGTTGGGTTAGCCTAGGTTATATTACGTTATTGATGTATATAAGGGCCCACGGAGACGCAGATCCCAACTTGCCAGGTATGTTTTCAAATATTACCGCCGAGATTGTTGGTTGCGTTAGGTTAGGTTCAATTACGTTATTGATGTATATGAAGGTCCCACGGAGACGTAGAGACCAACTCGCCAGGTATGTTGTCAAATATTACCGCCGAAATGTTAGGTTGGGTTAGGTTAGGCTATATTACGTTATTGATGTATATTAAGGTCCCACGCAGACGTAGAGGCCAACTCGCCAGGAATGTTTTCAAATATTACCGCCGAGATGTTAGGTTGGGTTAGGTTAGGTTATATTACGTTATTGATGTATATAAATGTCCCGCGGAGACGGAGAAGCCAACTCGCCAGGAATGTTGTCAAATATTACCGCCGAGATGTTAGGTTGGGTTTGGTTAGGTTATATTACGTTATTGATGTATATAAAGGTCCCACGGAGCCGTAGAGGCCAACTCGCCAGGTATGTTTTCTAATATTACCGCCGAGATGTTAGGCTGGGTTAGGTTAGGTTATATTACGTTATGGATGTCTATAAAGGTCCCACGGTGACGTAGAGGCCAACTCGCCAGGAATGTTTTCAAATATTACCGCCGAGATGTTATTTTGGGTTAGGATAGGTTATATTACGTTATTGATGTATATAAAGGTCCCACGGAGACGGAGAAGCCAACTGGCCAGGAATGTTGTCAAAATTACCGCCGAGATGTTAGGTTGGGTTAGCCTAGGTTATATTACGTTATTGATGTATATAAGGGCCCACGGAGACGCAGATCCCAACTTGCCAGGTATGTTTTCAAATATTACCGCCGAGATTGTTGGTTGCGTTAGGTTAGGTTCAATTACGTTATTGATGTATATGAAGGTCCCACGGAGACGTAGAGACCAACTCGCCAGGTATGTTGTCAAATATTACCGCCGAAATGTTAGGTTGGGTTAGGTTAGGCTATATTACGTTATTGATGTATATTAAGGTCCCACGCAGACGTAGAGGCCAACTCGCCAGGAATGTTTTCAAATATTACCGCCGAGATGTTAGGTTGGGTTAGGTTAGGTTATATTACGTTATTGATGTATATAAATGTCCCGCGGAGACGGAGAAGCCAACTCGCCAGGAATGTTGTCAAATATTACCGCCGAGATGTTAGGTTGGGTTTGGTTAGGTTATATTACGTTATTGATGTATATAAAGGTCCCACGGAGCCGTAGAGGCCAACTCGCCAGGTATGTTTTCTAATATTACCGCCGAGATGTTAGGCTGGGTTAGGTTAGGTTATATTACGTTATGGATGTCTAAAAAGGTCCCACGGTGACGTAGAGGCCAACTCGCCAGGAATGTTTTCAAATATTACCGCCGAGATGTTATTTTGGGTTAGGATAGGTTATATTACGTTATTGATGTATATAAAGGTCCCACGGAGACGGAGAAGCCAACTGGCCAGGAATGTTGTCAAATATTACCGCCGAGATGTTAGGTTGGGTTAGCCTAGGTTATATTACGTTATTGATGTATATAAGGGCCCACGGAGACGCAGATCCCAACTTGCCAGGTATGTTTTCAAATATTACCGCCGAGATTGTTGGTTGCGTTAGGTTAGGTTCAATTACGTTATTGATGTATATGAAGGTCCCACGGAGACGTAGAGACCAACTCGCCAGGTATGTTGTCAAATATTACCGCCGAAATGTTAGGTTGGGTTAGGTTAGGCTATATTACGTTATTGATGTATATTAAGGTCCCACGCAGACGTAGAGGCCAACTCGCCAGGAATGTTTTCAAATATTACCGCCGAGATGTTAGGTTGGGTTAGGTTAGGTTATATTACGTTATTGATGTATATAAATGTCCCGCGGAGACGGAGAAGCCAACTCGCCAGGAATGTTGTCAAATATTACCGCCGAGATGTTAGGTTGGGTTTGGTTAGGTTATATTACGTTATTGATGTATATAAAGGTCCCACGGAGCCGTAGAGGCCAACTCGCCAGGTATGTTTTCTAATATTACCGCCGAGATGTTAGGCTGGGTTAGGTTAGGTTATATTACGTTATTGATGTATATAAAGGTCCCACGGAGCCGTAGAGGCCAACTCGCCAGGTATGTTTTCTAATATTACCGCCGAGATGTTAGGCTGGGTTAGGTTAGGTTATATTACGTTATGGATGTCTATAAAGGTCCCACGGTGACGTAGAGGCCAACTCGCCAGGAATGTTTTCAAATATTACCGCCGAGATGTTATTTTGGGTTAGGATAGGTTATATTACGTTATTGATGTATATAAAGGTCCCACGGAGACGGAGAAGCCAACTGGCCAGGAATGTTGTCAAATATTACCGCCGAGATGTTAGGTTGGGTTAGCCTAGGTTATATTACGTTATTGATGTATATAAGGGCCCACGGAGACGCAGATCCCAACTTGCCAGGTATGTTTTCAAATATTACCGCCGAGATTGTTGGTTGCGTTAGGTTAGGTTCAATTACGTTATTGATGTATATGAAGGTCCCACGGAGACGTAGAGACCAACTCGCCAGGTATGTTGTCAAATATTACCGCCGAAATGTTAGGTTGGGTTAGGTTAGGCTATATTACGTTATTGATGTATATTAAGGTCCCACGCAGACGTAGAGGCCAACTCGCCAGGAATGTTTTCAAATATTACCGCCGAGATGTTAGGTTGGGTTAGGTTAGGTTATATTTCGTTATTGATGTATATGAAGGTCCCACGGAGACGTAGAGGCCAACTCGCCAGGTATGTTGTCAAATATTACCGCCGAGATGTTAGGTTGGGTTAGGTTAGGTTATATTACGTTATTGATGTATATAAAGGTCCCACGGAGATGGTGAAGCCAACTGGCCAGGAATGTTGTCAAATGTTACCGCCGAGATGTTAGGTTGGGTTAGGTTAGATTATATTTCGTTATTGATGTATATGAAGGTCCCACGGAGACGTAGAGGCCAACTCGCCAGGTATGTTGTCAAATATTACCGCCGAGATGTTAGGTTGGGCTAGGTTAGGTTATATTACGTTATTGATGTGTATAAAGGTCCCACGGAGACGTAGAGGCCAACTCGCCAGGAATGTTGTCAAATATTACCGCCAAGATGTTAGGTTGCGTCAGGTTAGGTTATATTTCGTTATTGATGTATATGAAGGTCCCACGGAGACGTAGAGGCCAACTCGCCAGGTATGTTGTCAAATTTTACCGCCGAGATGTTAGGTTGGGTTAGGTTAGGTTATATTACGTTATTGATGTATATAAATGTCCCACGGAGACGTAGAGGCCAACTCGCCAGGTATGTTTTCAAATATTACCGCCGAGATGTTAGGTTGGGTTAGGTTAGGCTATATTACGTTATTGATGTATATTAAGGTCCCACGGAGACGCAGATGTCAAATCGCCATGAATGTTTTCAAATATTACCGCCGAGATGTTAGGTTGGGTTAGGTTAGGTTATATTACGTTACAGATGTATATAAAGGTCCCGCGGAGACGTAGAGGCCAACTCGCCAGGTATGTTGTCAAATATTACCGCCGAGATGTTAGGTTGGGTTAGGTTAGGTTATATTACGTTATTGATGTATATAAATGTCCCACGGAGACGTAGAGGCCAACTCGCCAGGTATGTTTTCAAATATTACCGCCGAGATGTTAGGTTGGGTTAGGTTAGGCTATATTACGTTATTGATGTATATTAAGGTCCCACGGAGACGTAGATGTCAAATCGCCATGAATGTTTTCAAATATTACCGCCGAGATGTTAGGTTGGGTTAGGTTAGGTTATATTACGTTACAGATGTATATAAAGGTCCGGCGGAGACGTAGAGGCCAACAAGCCAGGAATGTGATCAAATATTACCGCCGAGATGTTAGGTTGGGTTAGGTTAGGTTATATTACGTTATTGATGTATATAAATGTCCCACGGAGACGTGGAGGCCAACTCGCCAGGTATGTTTTCAAATATTACCGCCGAGATGTTAGGTTGGGTTAGGTTAAGTTATATTACGTTATTGATGTATATAAAGGTCCCACGGAGACGTAGAGGCCAACTCGCCAGGTATGTTGTCAAATATTACCGCCGAGATGTTAGGTTGGGTTAGGTTAGGTTATATTACGTTATGGATGTCTATAAAGGTCCCACGGTGACGTAGAGGCCAACTCGCCAGGAATGTTTTCAAATATTACCGCCGAGATGTTATTTTGGGTTAGGATAGGTTATATTACGTTATTGATGTATATAAAGGCCCCACGGAGACGGAGAAGCCTACTGGCCAGGAATGTTGTCAAATATTACCGCCGAGATGTTAGGTTGGGTTAGCCTAGGTTATATTACGTTATTGATGTATATAAAGGTCCCACGGAGACGCAGATCCCAACTCGCCAGGTATGTTTTCAAATATAACCGCCGAGGTTGTTGGTTGGGTTAGGTTAGGTTCAATTACGTTATTGATGTATATGAAGGTCCCACGGAGACGTAGAGACCAACTCGCCAGGTATGTTGTCAAATATTACCGCCGAAATGATAGGTTGGGTTAGGTTAGGTTATATTGCGTTACTGATGTTTATGAAGGTCAAACGGAGACGTAGAGGCCAACTCGCCAGGAATGTTGCCAAATATTACCGCTGAGATGTTAGATTGGGTTAGGTTAGGTTATATTACGTTATTGATGTATATAAAGGTCCAACGGAGACGTAGAGGCCAACTCGCCAGGAGTGTTGTCAAATATTACCGCAGAGATGATAGGTTGGGTTAGGTTACATTATATTACGTTATTGATGTTTATGAAGGTCAAACGGAGACGTAGAGGACAACTCGCCAGGAATGATGTCAAATATTACCGCCGAAATGTTAGGTTGGTTTAGGTTAGGCTATATTACGTTATTGATGTATATTAAGGTCCCACGCAGACGTAGAGGCCAACTCGCCAGGAATGTTTTCAAATATTACCGCCGAGATGTTAGGTTGGGTTAGGTTAGGTTATATTACGTTATTGATGTATATAAATGTCCCGCGGAGACGGAGAAGCCAACTCGCCAGGAATGTTGTCAAATATTACCGCCGAGATGTTAGGTTGGGTTTGGTTAGGTTATATTACGTTATTGATGTATATAAAGGTCCCACGGAGCCGTAGAGGCCAACTCGCCAGGTATGTTTTCTAATATTACCGCCGAGATGTTAGGCTGGGTTAGGTTAGGTTATATTACGTTATGGATGTCTATAAAGGTCCCACGGTGACGTAGAGGCCAACTCGCCAGGAATGTTTTCAAATATTACCGCCGAGATGTTATTTTGGGTTAGGATAGGTTATATTACGTTATTGATGTATATAAAGGTCCCACGGAGACGGAGAAGCCAACTGGCCAGGAATGTTGTCAAATATTACCGCCGAGATGTTAGGTTGGGTTAGCCTAGGTTATATTACGTTATTGATGTATATAAGGGCCCACGGAGACGCAGATCCCAACTTGCCAGGTATGTTTTCAAATATTACCGCCGAGATTGTTGGTTGCGTTAGGTTAGGTTCAATTACGTTATTGATGTATATGAAGGTCCCACGGAGACGTAGAGACCAACTCGCCAGGTATGTTGTCAAATATTACCGCCGAAATGTTAGGTTGGGTTAGGTTAGGCTATATTACGTTATTGATGTATATTAAGGTCCCACGCAGACGTAGAGGCCAACTCGCCAGGAATGTTTTCAAATATTACCGCCGAGATGTTAGGTTGGGTTAGGTTAGGTTATATTACGTTATTGATGTATATAAATGTCCCGCGGAGACGGAGAAGCCAACTCGCCAGGAATGTTGTCAAATATTACCGCCGAGATGTTAGGTTGGGTTTGGTTAGGTTATATTACGTTATTGATGTATATAAAGGTCCCACGGAGCCGTAGAGGCCAACTCGCCAGGTATGTTTTCTAATATTACCGCCGAGATGTTAGGCTGGGTTAGGTTAGGTTATATTACGTTATGGATGTCTATAAAGGTCCCACGGTGACGTAGAGGCCAACTCGCCAGGAATGTTTTCAAATATTACCGCCGAGATGTTATTTTGGGTTAGGATAGGTTATATTACGTTATTGATGTATATAAAGGTCCCACGGAGACGGAGAAGCCAACTGGCCAGGAATGTTGTCAAATATTACCGCCGAGATGTTAGGTTGGGTTAGCCTAGGTTATATTACGTTATTGATGTATATAAGGGCCCACGGAGACGCAGATCCCAACTTGCCAGGTATGTTTTCAAATATTACCGCCGAGATTGTTGGTTGCGTTAGGTTAGGTTCAATTACGTTATTGATGTATATGAAGGTCCCACGGAGACGTAGAGACCAACTCGCCAGGTATGTTGTCAAATATTACCGCCGAAATGTTAGGTTGGGTTAGGTTAGGCTATATTACGTTATTGATGTATATTAAGGTCCCACGCAGACGTAGAGGCCAACTCGCCAGGAATGTTTTCAAATATTACCGCCGAGATGTTAGGTTGGGTTAGGTTAGGTTATATTACGTTATTGATGTATATAAATGTCCCGCGGAGACGGAGAAGCCAACTCGCCAGGAATGTTGTCAAATATTACCGCCGAGATGTTAGGTTGGGTTAGGTTAGGCTATATTACGTTATTGATGTATATGAAGGTCCCACGGAGACGTAGATGCCAAATCGCCATGAATGTTTTCAAATATTACCGCCGAGATGATAGGTTGGGTTAGGTTAGGTTATATTGCGTTATTGATGTTTATGAAGGTCAAGCGGAGACGTAGAGGCCAACTCGCCAGGAATGTTCCCAAATATTACCGCAGAGATGACAGGTTGGCTTAGGTTACGTTATATTACGTTATTGATGTTTATGAAGGTCAAACGGAGACGTAGAGGACAAATCGCCAGGAATGATGTCAAATATTACCGCCGAAATGTTAGGTTGGGTTAGGTTAGGTTATATCACGTTATAGATGTATATAAAGGTTCCGCGGAGACGTAGAGGCCAACAAGCTAGGAATGTGATCAAATATTACCGCCGAGATGTTAGGTTGGGTTAGGTTAGGTTATATTACGTTATTGATGTATATAAAGGTCCCACGGAGACGTAGAGGCCAACTCGCCAGGTATGTTTTCAAATATTACCGCCGAGATGTTAGGTTGGGCTAGGTTAGGTTATATTACGTTATTGATGTGTATAAAGGTCCCACGGAGACGTAGAGGCCAACTCGCCAGGTATGTTGTCAAATATTACCGCCGAGATGTTAGGTTGGGTTAGGTTAGGTTATATTACGTTATGGATGTCTATAAAGGTCCCACGGTGACGTAGAGGCCAACTCGCCAGGAATGTTTTCAAATATTACCGCCGAGATGTTATTTTGGGTTAGGATAGGTTATATTACGTTATTGATGTATATAAAGGTCCCACGGAGACGGAGAAGCCAACTGGCCAGGAATGTTGTCAAATATTACCGCCGAGATGTTAGGTTGGGTTAGGTTAGTTTATATTACGTTATTGATGTTTATAAAGGTCCCACGGAGACGTAGAGGCCAACTCGCCAGGTATGTCTTCAAATATTACCGCCGAGATGTTAGGTTGGGCTAGGTTAGGTTATATTACGTTATTGATGTGTATAAAGGTCCCACGGAGACGTAGAGGCCAACTCGCCAGGAATGTTGTCAAATATTACCGCCGAGATGTTAGGTTGGGTTAGATTAGGTTATATTTCGTTATTGATGTATATGAAGGTCCCACGGAGACGTAGAGGCCAACTCGCCAGGTATGTTGTCAAATATTACGGCCGAGATGTTAGGTTGGGCTAGGTTAGGTTATATTACGTTATTGATGTGTATAAAGGTTCCACGGAGACGTAGAGGCCAACTCGCCAGGAATGTTGTCAAATATTACCGCCGAGATGTTAGGTTGGGTTAGGTTAGGTTATATTTCGTTATTGATGTATATGAAGGTCCCACGGAGACGTAGAGGCCAACTCGTGAGGTATGTTGTCAAATATTACCGCCGAGATGTTAGGTTGGGTTAGGTTAGGTTATATTACTTTAATGATGTATATAAATGTCCCGCGGAGACGGAGAAGCCAACTCGCCAGGAATGTTGTCAAATATTACCGCCGAGATGTTAGGTTGGGTTTGGTTAGGTTATATTACGTTATTGATGTATATAAAGGTCCCACGGAGACGTAGAGGCCAACTCGCCAGGTATGTTTTCAAATATTACCGCCGAGATGTTAGGCTGGGTTAGGTTATGTTATATTACGTTATTAATGTATAAAAAGATCCCACGGAGACGGAGAAACCAACTCGACAGGAATGTTGTCTAATATTACTGCCGAGATGTTAGGTTGGGTTAGGTTAGGTTATATTACGTTATTGATGTATATAAAGGCCCCACGGAGACGTAGAGGCCACCTCGCCAGAAGTGTTGTCAAATATTACCGCCGAGATGATAGGTTGGGTTAGGTTACGTTATATTACGTTATTGATGTTTATGAAGGTCAAACGGAGACGTAGGGGACAACTCGCCAGGAATGATGGCAAATATTACCGCCGAAATGTTAGGTTGGGTTAGGTTAGGTTATATCACGTTATAGATGTATATAAATGTTCCGCGGAGACGTAGAGGCCAACAAGCTAGGAATGTGATCAAATATTACCGCCGAGATGTTAGGTTGGGTTAGGTTAGGTTATATTACGTTATTGATGTATATAAAGGTCCCACGGAGACGTAGAGGCCAACTCGCCAGGTATGTTTACAAATATTACCGCCGAGATGTTAGGTTGGGCTAGGTTAGGTTATATTACGTTATTGATGTGTATAAAGGTCCCACGGAGACGTAGAGGCCAACTCGCCAGGTATGTTGTCAAATATTACCGCCGAGATGTTAGGTTGGGTTAGGTTAGGTTATATTACGTTATGGATGTCTATAAAGGTCCCACGGTGACGTAGAGGCCAACTCGCCAGGAATGTTTTCAAATATTACCGCCGAGATGTTATTTTGGGTTAGGATAGGTTATATTACGTTATTGATGTATATAAAGGTCCCACGGAGACGGAGAAGCCAACTGGCCAGGAATGTTGTCAAATATTACCGCCGAGATGTTAGGTTGGGTTAGGTTAGGTTATATTACGTTATTGATGTTTATAAAGGTCCCACGGAGACGTAGAGGCCAACTCGCCAGGTATGTTGTCAAATATTACCGCCGAGATGTTAGGTTGGGCTAGGTTAGGTTATATTACGTTATTGATGTGTATAAAGGTCCCACGGAGAAGTAGAGGCCAACTCGCCAGGAATGTTGTCAAATATTACCGCCGAGATGTTAGGTTGGGTTAGGTTAGGTTATATTACGTTATTGATGTTTATAAAGGTCCCACGGAGACGTAGAGGCCAACTCGCCAGGTATGTCTTCAAATATTACCGCCGAGATGTTAGGTTGGGCTAGGTTAGGTTATATTACGTTATTGATGTGTATAAAGGTCCCACGGAGACGTAGAGGCCAACTCGCCAGGAATGTTGTCAAATATTACCGCCGAGATGTTAGGTTGGGTTAGATTAGGTTATATTTCGTTATTGATGTATATGAAGGTCCCACGGAGACGTAGAGGCCAACTCGCCAGGTATGTTGTCAAATATTACCGCCGAGATGTTAGGTTGGGCTAGGTTAGGTTATATTACGTTATTGATGTGTATAAAGGTCCCACGGAGACGTAGAGGCCAACTCGCCAGGAATGTTGTCAAATATTACCGCCGAGATGTTAGGTTGGGTTAGGTTAGGTTATATTTCGTTATTGATGTATATGAAGGTCCCACGGAGACGTAGAGGCCAACTCGTGAGGTATGTTGTCAAATATTACCGCCGAGATGTTAGGTTGGGTTAGGTTAGGTTATATTACTTTAATGATGTATATAAATGTCCCGCGGAGACGGAGAAGCCAACTCGCCAGGAATGTTGTCAAATATTACCGCCGAGATGTTAGGTTGGGTTTGGTTAGGTTATATTACGTTATTGATGTATATAAAGGTCCCACGGAGACGTAGAGGCCAACTCGCCAGGTATGTTTTCAAATATTACCGCCGAGATGTTAGGCTGGGTTAGGTTATGTTATATTACGTTATTAATGTATAAAAAGATCCCACGGAGACGGAGAAACCAACTCGACAGGAATGTTGTCTAATATTACTGCCGAGATGTTAGGTTGGGTTAGGTTAGGTTATATTACGTTATTGATGTATATAAAGGCCCCACGGAGACGTAGAGGCCAACTCGCCAGAAGTGTTGTCAAATATTACCGCCGAGATGATAGGTTGGGTTAGGTTACGTTATATTACGTTATTGATGTTTATGAAGGTCAAACGGAGACGTAGGGGACAACTCGCCAGGAATGATGGCAAATATTACCGCCGAAATGTTAGGTTGGGTTAGGTTAGGTTATATCACGTTATAGATGTATATAAATGTTCCGCGGAGACGTAGAGGCCAACAAGCTAGGAATGTGATCAAATATTACCGCCGAGATGTTAGGTTGGGTTAGGTTAGGTTATATTACGTTATTGATGTATATAAAGGTCCCACGGAGACGTAGAGGCCAACTCGCCAGGTATGTTTTCAAATATTACCGCCGAGATGTTAGGTTGGGCTAGGTTAGGTTATATTACGTTATTGATGTGTATAAAGGTCCCACGGAGACGTAGAGGCCAACTCGCCAGGTATGTTGTCAAATATTACCGCCGAGATGTTAGGTTGGGTTAGGTTAGGTTATATTACGTTATGGATGTCTATAAAGGTCCCACGGTGACGTAGAGGCCAACTCGCCAGGAATGTTTTCAAATATTACCGCCGAGATGTTATTTTGGGTTAGGATAGGTTATATTACGTTATTGATGTATATAAAGGTCCCACGGAGACGGAGAAGCCAACTGGCCAGGAATGTTGTCAAATATTACCGCCGAGATGTTAGGTTGGGTTAGGTTAGGTTATATTACGTTATTGATGTTTATAAAGGTCCCACGGAGACGTAGAGGCCAACTCGCCAGGTATGTTGTCAAATATTACCGCCGAGATGTTAGGTTGGGCTAGGTTAGGTTATATTACGTTATTGATGTGTATAAAGGTCCCACGGAGAAGTAGAGGCCAACTCGCCAGGAATGTTGTCAAATATTACCGCCGAGATGTTAGGTTGGGTTAGGTTAGGTTATATTACGTTATTGATGTTTATAAAGGTCCCACGGAGACGTAGAGGCCAACTCGCCAGGTATGTCTTCAAATATTACCGCCGAGATGTTAGGTTGGGCTAGGTTAGGTTATATTACGTTATTGATGTGTATAAAGGTCCCACGGAGACGTAGAGGCCAACTCGCCAGGAATGTTGTCAAATATTACCGCCGAGATGTTAGGTTGGGTTAGATTAGGTTATATTTCGTTATTGATGTATATGAAGGTCCCACGGAGACGTAGAGGCCAACTCGCCAGGTATGTTGTCAAATATTACCGCCGAGATGTTAGGTTGGGTTTGGTTAGGTTATATTACGTTATTGATGTATATAAAGGTCCCACGGAGACGTAGAGGCCAACTCGCCAGGTATGTTTTCAAATATTACCGCCGAGATGTTAGGCTGGGTTAGGTTATGTTATATTACGTTATTAATGTATAAAAAGATCCCACGGAGACGGAGAATCCAACTCGACAGGAATGTTGTCTAATATTACTGCCGAGATGTTAGGTTGGGTTAGGTTAGGTTATATTACGTTATTGATGTATATAAAGGCCCCACGGAGACGTAGAGGCCACCTCGCCAGAAGTGTTGTCAAATATTACCGCCGAGATGATAGGTTGGGTTAGGTTACGTTATATTACGTTATTGATGTTTATGAAGGTCAAACGGAGACGTAGGGGACAACTCGCCAGGAATGATGGCAAATATTACCGCCGAAATGTTAGGTTGGGTTAGGTTAGGTTATATCACGTTATAGATGTATATAAATGTTCCGCGGAGACGTAGAGGCCAACAAGCTAGGAATGTGATCAAATATTACCGCCGAGATGTTAGGTTGGGTTAGGTTAGGTTATATTACGTTATTGATGTATATAAAGGTCCCACGGAGACGTAGAGGCCAACTCGCCAGGTATGTTTTCAAATATTACCGCCGAGATGTTAGGTTGGGCTAGGTTAGGTTATATTACGTTATTGATGTGTATAAAGGTCCCACGGAGACGTAGAGGCCAACTCGCCAGGTATGTTGTCAAATATTACCGCCGAGATGTTAGGTTGGGTTAGGTTAGGTTATATTACGTTATGGATGTCTATAAAGGTCCCACGGTGACGTAGAGGCCAACTCGCCAGGAATGTTTTCAAATATTACCGCCGAGATGTTATTTTGGGTTAGGATAGGTTATATTACGTTATTGATGTATATAAAGGTCCCACGGAGACGGAGAAGCCAACTGGCCAGGAATGTTGTCAAATATTACCGCCGAGATGTTAGGTTGGGTTAGGTTAGGTTATATTACGTTATTGATGTTTATAAAGGTCCCACGGAGACGTAGAGGCCAACTCGCCAGGTATGTTGTCAAATATTACCGCCGAGATGTTAGGTTGGGCTAGGTTAGGTTATATTACGTTATTGATGTGTATAAAGGTCCCACGGAGAAGTAGAGGCCAACTCGCCAGGAATGTTGTCAAATATTACCGCCGAGATGTTAGGTTGGGTTAGGTTAGGTTATATTACGTTATTGATGTTTATAAAGGTCCCACGGAGACGTAGAGGCCAACTCGCCAGGTATGTCTTCAAATATTACCGCCGAGATGTTAGGTTGGGCTAGGTTAGGTTATATTACGTTATTGATGTGTATAAAGGTCCCACGGAGACGTAGAGGCCAACTCGCCAGGAATGTTGTCAAATATTACCGCCGAGATGTTAGGTTGGGTTAGATTAGGTTATATTTCGTTATTGATGTATATGAAGGTCCCACGGAGACGTAGAGGCCAACTCGCCAGGTATGTTGTCAAATATTACCGCCGAGATGTTAGGTTGGGCTAGGTTAGGTTATATTACGTTATTGATGTGTATAAAGGTCCCACGGAGACGTAGAGGCCAACTCGCCAGGAATGTTGTCAAATATTACCGCCGAGATGTTAGGTTGGGTTAGGTTAGGTTATATTTCGTTATTGATGTATATGAAGGTCCCACGGAGACGTAGAGGCCAACTCGTGAGGTATGTTGTCAAATATTACCGCCGAGATGTTAGGTTGGGTTAGGTTAGGTTATATTACTTTAATGATGTATATAAATGTCCCGCGGAGACGGAGAAGCCAACTCGCCAGGAATGTTGTCAAATATTACCGCCGAGATGTTAGGTTGGGTTTGGTTAGGTTATATTACGTTATTGATGTATATAAAGGTCCCACGGAGACGTAGAGGCCAACTCGCCAGGTATGTTTTCAAATATTACCGCCGAGATGTTAGGCTGGGTTAGGTTATGTTATATTACGTTATTAATGTATAAAAAGATCCCACGGAGACGGAGAAACCAACTCGACAGGAATGTTGTCTAATATTACTGCCGAGATGTTAGGTTGGGTTAGGTTAGGTTATATTACGTTATTGATGTATATAAAGGCCCCACGGAGACGTAGAGGCCAACTCGCCAGAAGTGTTGTCAAATATTACCGCCGAGATGATAGGTTGGGTTAGGTTACGTTATATTACGTTATTGATGTTTATGAAGGTCAAACGGAGACGTAGGGGACAACTCGCCAGGAATGATGGCAAATATTACCGCCGAAATGTTAGGTTGGGTTAGGTTAGGTTATATCACGTTATAGATGTATATAAATGTTCCGCGGAGACGTAGAGGCCAACAAGCTAGGAATGTGATCAAATATTACCGCCGAGATGTTAGGTTGGGTTAGGTTAGGTTATATTACGTTATTGATGTATATAAAGGTCCCACGGAGACGTAGAGGCCAACTCGCCAGGTATGTTTTCAAATATTACCGCCGAGATGTTAGGTTGGGCTAGGTTAGGTTATATTACGTTATTGATGTGTATAAAGGTCCCACGGAGACGTAGAGGCCAACTCGCCAGGTATGTTGTCAAATATTACCGCCGAGATGTTAGGTTGGGTTAGGTTAGGTTATATTACGTTATGGATGTCTATAAAGGTCCCACGGTGACGTAGAGGCCAACTCGCCAGGAATGTTTTCAAATATTACCGCCGAGATGTTATTTTGGGTTAGGATAGGTTATATTACGTTATTGATGTATATAAAGGTCCCACGGAGACGGAGAAGCCAACTGGCCAGGAATGTTGTCAAATATTACCGCCGAGATGTTAGGTTGGGTTAGGTTAGGTTATATTACGTTATTGATGTTTATAAAGGTCCCACGGAGACGTAGAGGCCAACTCGCCAGGTATGTTGTCAAATATTACCGCCGAGATGTTAGGTTGGGCTAGGTTAGGTTATATTACGTTATTGATGTGTATAAAGGTCCCACGGAGAAGTAGAGGCCAACTCGCCAGGAATGTTGTCAAATATTACCGCCGAGATGTTAGGTTGGGTTAGGTTAGGTTATATTACGTTATTGATGTTTATAAAGGTCCCACGGAGACGTAGAGGCCAACTCGCCAGGTATGTCTTCAAATATTACCGCCGAGATGTTAGGTTGGGCTAGGTTAGGTTATATTACGTTATTGATGTGTATAAAGGTCCCACGGAGACGTAGAGGCCAACTCGCCAGGAATGTTGTCAAATATTACCGCCGAGATGTTAGGTTGGGTTAGATTAGGTTATATTTCGTTATTGATGTATATGAAGGTCCCACGGAGACGTAGAGGCCAACTCGCCAGGTATGTTGTCAAATATTACCGCCGAGATGTTAGGTTGGGCTAGGTTAGGTTATATTACGTTATTGATGTGTATAAAGGTCCCACGGAGACGTAGAGGCCAACTCGCCAGGAATGTTGTCAAATATTACCGCCGAGATGTTAGGTTGGGTTAGGTTAGGTTATATTTCGTTATTGATGTATATGAAGGTCCCACGGAGACGTAGAGGCCAACTCGTGAGGTATGTTGTCAAATATTACCGCCGAGATGTTAGGTTGGGTTAGGTTAGGTTATATTACTTTAATGATGTATATAAATGTCCCGCGGAGACGGAGAAGCCAACTCGCCAGGAATGTTGTCAAATATTACCGCCGAGATGTTAGGTTGGGTTTGGTTAGGTTATATTACGTTATTGATGTATATAAAGGTCCCACGGAGACGTAGAGGCCAACTCGCCAGGTATGTTTTCAAATATTACCGCCGAGATGTTAGGCTGGGTTAGGTTATGTTATATTACGTTATTAATGTATAAAAAGATCCCACGGAGACGGAGAAACCAACTCGACAGGAATGTTGTCTAATATTACTGCCGAGATGTTAGGTTGGGTTAGGTTAGGTTATATTACGTTATTGATGTATATAAAGGCCCCACGGAGACGTAGAGGCCAACTCGCCAGAAGTGTTGTCAAATATTACCGCCGAGATGATAGGTTGGGTTAGGTTACGTTATATTACGTTATTGATGTTTATGAAGGTCAAACGGAGACGTAGGGGACAACTCGCCAGGAATGATGGCAAATATTACCGCCGAAATGTTAGGTTGGGTTAGGTTAGGTTATATCACGTTATAGATGTATATAAATGTTCCGCGGAGACGTAGAGGCCAACAAGCTAGGAATGTGATCAAATATTACCGCCGAGATGTTAGGTTGGGTTAGGTTAGGTTATATTACGTTATTGATGTATATAAAGGTCCCACGGAGACGTAGAGGCCAACTCGCCAGGTATGTTTTCAAATATTACCGCCGAGATGTTAGGTTGGGCTAGGTTAGGTTATATTACGTTATTGATGTGTATAAAGGTCCCACGGAGACGTAGAGGCCAACTCGCCAGGTATGTTGTCAAATATTACCGCCGAGATGTTAGGTTGGGTTAGGTTAGGTTATATTACGTTATGGATGTCTATAAAGGTCCCACGGTGACGTAGAGGCCAACTCGCCAGGAATGTTTTCAAATATTACCGCCGAGATGTTAGGTTGGGTTTGGTTAGGTTATATTACGTTATTGATGTATATAAAGGTCCCACGGAGACGGAGAAGCCAACTGGCCAGGAATGTTGTCAAATATTACCGCCGAGATGTTAGGTTGGGTTAGGTTAGGTTATATTACGTTATTGATGTTTATAAAGGTCCCACGGAGACGTAGAGGCCAACTCGCCAGGTATGTTGTCAAATATTACCGCCGAGATGTTAGGTTGGGCTAGGTTAGGTTATATTACGTTATTGATGTGTATAAAGGTCCCACGGAGAAGTAGAGGCCAACTCGCCAGGAATGTTGTCAAATATTACCGCCGAGATGTTAGGTTGGGTTAGGTTAGGTTATATTTCGTTATTGATGTATATGAAGGTCCCACGGAGACGTAGAGGCCAACTCGTGAGGTATGTTGTCAAATATTACCGCCGAGATGTTAGGTTGGGTTAGGTTAGGTTATATTACTTTATTGATGTATATAAATGTCCCACGGAGACGTAGAGGCCAATTCGCCAGGTATGTTTTCAAATATTATCGCCGAGGTGTTAGGTTGGGTTAGGTTAAGTTATATTACGTTATTGATGTGTATAAAGGTCCCACGGAGACGTAGAGGCCAACTCGCCAGGTATGTTGTCAAATATTACCGCCGAGATGTTAGGTTGGGTTAGGTTAGGTTATATTTCGTTATTGATGTATATGAAGGTCCCACGGAGACGTAGAGGCCAACTCGCCAGGTATGTTTTCAAATATTACCGCCGAGATGTTAGGTTGGGCTAGGTTAGGTTATATTACGTTATTGATGTGTATAAAGGTCCCACGGAGACGTAGAGCCCAACTCGCCAGGAATGTTGTCAAATATTACCGCCGAGATGTTAGGTTGGGTTAGGTTAGGTTATATTTCGTTATTGATGTATATGAAGGTCCCACGGAGACGTAGAGGCAAACTCGCCAGGTATGTTGTCAAATATTACCGCCGAGATGTTAGGTTCGGCTAGGTTAGGTTATATTACGTTATTGATGTGTATAAAGGTCCCACGGAGACGTAGAGGCCAACTCGCCAGGAATGTTGTCAAATATTACCGCCGAGATGTTAGGTTGGGTTAGGTTAGGTTATATTTCGTTATTGATGTATATGAAGGTCCCACGGAGACGTAGAGGCCAACTCGCCAGGTATGTTGTCAAATATTACCGCCGAGATGTTAGGTTGGGTTAGGTTAGGTTATATTACGTTATTGATGTATATAAATGTTCCACGGAGACGTAGAGGCCAACTCGCCAGGTATGTTTTCAAATATTACCGCCGAGATGTTAGGTTGGGTTAGGTTAGGCTATATTACGTTATTGATGTATATTAAGGTCCCACGGAGACGTCGATGTCAAATCGCCATGAATGTTTTCAAATATTACCGCCGAGATGTTAGGTTGGGTTAGGTTAGGTTATATTACGTTATAGATGTATATAAAGGTCCCGCGGAGACGGAGAAGCCAACTGGCCAGGAATGTTGTCAAATATTACCGCCGAGATGTTAGGTTGGTTTAGATTAGGTTATATTTCGTTATTGATGTATATGAAGGTCCCACGGAGACGTAGAGGCCAACTCGCCAGGTATGTTGTCAAATATTACCGCCGAGATGTTAGGTTGGGCTAGGTTAGGTTATATTACGTTATTGATGTGTATAAAGGTCCCACGGAGACGTAGAGGCCAACTCGCCAGGAATGTTGTCAAATATTACCGCCGAGATGTTAGGTTGGGTTAGGTTAGGTTATATTTCGTTATTGATGTATATGAAGGTCCCACGGAGACGTAGAGGCCAACTCGTGAGGTATGTTGTCAAATATTACCGCCGAGATGTTAGGTTGGGTTAGGTTAGGTTATATTACTTTAATGATGTATATAAATGTCCCGCGGAGACGGAGAAGCCAACTCGCCAGGAATGTTGTCAAATATTACCGCCGAGATGTTAGGTTGGGTTTGGTTAGGTTATATTACGTTATTGATGTATATAAAGGTCCCACGGAGACGTAGAGGCCAACTCGCCAGGTATGTTTTCAAATATTACCGCCGAGATGTTAGGCTGGGTTAGGTTATGTTATATTACGTTATTAATGTATAAAAAGATCCCACGGAGACGGAGAAACCAACTCGACAGGAATGTTGTCTAATATTACTGCCGAGATGTTAGGTTGGGTTAGGTTAGGTTATATTTCGTTATTGATGTATATGAAGGTCCCACGGAGACGTAGAGGCCAACTCGTGAGGTATGTTGTCAAATATTACCGCCGAGATGTTAGGTTGGGTTAGGTTAGGTTATATTACTTTATTGATGTATATAAATGTCCCACGGAGACATAGAGGCCAACTCGCCAGGTATGTTTTCAAATATTACCGCCGAGGTGTTAGGTTGGGTTAGGTTAAGTTATATTACGTTATTGATGTATATAAAGATCCCACGGAGACGTAGAGGCCAACTCGCCAGGTATGTTGTCAAATATTACCGCCGAGATGTTAGGTTGGGTTAGGTTAGGTTATATTTCGTTATTGATGTATATGAAGGTCCCACGGAGACGTAGAGGCCAACTCGCCAGGTATGTTTTCAAATATTACCGCCGAGATGTTAGGTTGGGCTAGGTTAGGTTATATTACGTTATTGATGTGTATAAAGGTCCCACGGAGACGTAGAGCCCAACTCGCCAGGAATGTTGTCAAATATTACCGCCGAGATGTTAGGTTGGGTTAGGTTAGGTTATATTTCGTTATTGATGTATATGAAGGTCCCACGGAGACGTAGAGGCCAACTCGCCAGGTATGTTGTCAAATATTACCGCCGAGATGTTAGGTTGGGCTAGGTTAGGTTATATTACGTTATTGATGTGTATAAAGGTCCCACGGAGACGTAGAGGCCAACTCGCCAGGAATGTTGTCAAATATTACCGCCGAGATGTTAGGTTGGGTTAGGTTAGGTTATATTTCGTTATTGATGTATATGAAGGTCCCACGGAGACGTAGAGGCCAACTCGCCAGGTATGTTGTCAAATATTACCGCCGAGATGTTAGGTTGGGTTAGGTTAGGTTATATTACGTTATTGATGTATATAAATGTTCCACGGAGACGTAGAGGCCAACTCGCCAGGTATGTTTTCAAATATTACCGCCGAGATGTTAGGTTGGGTTAGGTTAGGCTATATTACGTTATTGATGTATATTAAGGTCCCACGGAGACGTAGATGTCAAATCGCCATGAATGTTTTCAAATATTACCGCCGAGATGTTAGGTTGGGTTAGGTTAGGTTATATTACGTTATAGATGTATATAAAGGTCCCGCGGAGACGTAGAGGCCAACAAGCTAGGAATGTGATCAAATATTACCGCCGAGATGTTAGGTTGGGTTAGGTTAGGTTATATCACGTTATTGAAGTATAGAAAGGTCCCACGGTGACGTAGAGGCCAACTCGCCAGGTATGTTTTCAAATATTACCGCCGAGATGTTATTTTGGGTTAGGATAGGTTATATTACGTTATTGATGTATATAAAGGTCCCACGGAGACGGAGAAGCCAACTGGCCAGGAATGTTGTCAAATATTACCGCCGAGATGTTAGGTTGGGTTAGGTTAGGTTATATTACGTTATTGATGTTTATAAAGGTCCCACGGAGACGTAGAGGCCAACTCGCCAGGTATGTCTTCAAATATTACCGCCGAGATGTTAGGTTGGGTTAGGTTAGGTTATATTTCGTTATTGATGTATATGAAGGTCCCACGGAGACGTAGAGGCCAACTCGCCAGGAATGTTGTCAAATATTACCGCCGAGATGTTAGGTTGGGTTAGGTTAGGTTATATTTCGTTATTGATGTATATGAAGGTCCCACGGAGACGTAGAGGCCAACTCGCCAGGTATGTTGTCAAATTTTACCGCCGAGATGTTAGGTTGGGCTAGGTTAGGTTATATTACGTTATTGATGTGTATAAAGGTCCCACGGAGACGTAGAGGCCAACTCGCCAGGAATGTTGTCAAATATTACCGCCGAGATGTTAGGTTGGGTTAGGTTAGGTTATATTTCGTTATTGATGTATATGAAGGTCCCACGGAGACGTAGAGGCCAACTCGCCAGGTATGTTGTCAAATATAACCGCCGAGATGTTAGGTTGGGTTAGGTTAGGTTATATTACGTTATTGATGTATATAAATGTTCCACGGAGACGTAGAGGCCAACTCGCCAGGTATGTTTTCAAATATTACCGCCGAGATGTTAGGTTGGGTTAGGTTAGGCTATATTACGTTATTGATGTATATTAAGGTCCCACGGAGACGTAGATGTCAAATCGCCATGAATGTTTTCAAATATTACCGCCGAGATGTTAGGTTGGGTTAGGTTAGGTTATATTACGTTATAGATGTATATAAAGGTCCCGCGGAGACGTAGAGGCCAACAAGCCAGGAATGTGATCAAATATTACCGCCGAGATGTTAGGTTGGGTTAGGTTAGGTTATATTACGTTATTGATGTATATAAAGGTCTCACGGTGACGTAGAGGCCAACTCGCCAGGTATGTTTTCAAATATTACCGCCGAGATGTTATTTTGGGTTAGGATAGGTTATATTACGTTATTGATGTATATAAAGGTCCCACGGAGACGGAGAAGCCAACTGGCCAGGAATGTTGTCAAATATTACCGCCGAGATGTTAGGTTGGGTTAGGTTAGGTTATATTACGTTATTGATGTTTATAAAGGTCCCACGGAGACGTAGAGGCCAACTCGCCAGGTATGTCTTCAAATATCACCGCCGAGATGTTAGGTTGGGCTAGGTTAGGTTATATTACGTTATTGATGTGTATAAAGGTCCCACGGAGACGTAGAGGCCAACTCGCCAGGAATGTTGTCAAATATTACCGCCGAGATGTTAGGTTGGGTTAGATTAGGTTATATTTCGTTATTGATGTATATGAAGGTCCCACGGAGACGTAGAGGCCAACTCGTGAGGTATGTTGTCAAATATTACCGCCGAGATGTTAGGTTGGGTTAGGTTAGGTTATATTACTTTAATGATGTATATAAATGTCCCGCGGAGACGGAGAAGCCAACTCGCCAGGAATGTTGTCAAATATTACCGCCGAGATGTTAGGTTGGGTTTGGTTAGGTTATATTACGTTATTGATGTATATAAAGGTCCCACGGAGACGTAGAGGCCAACTCGCCAGGTATGTTTTCAAATATTACCGCCGAGATGTTAGGCTGGGTTAGGTTATGTTATATTACGTTATTAATGTATAAAAAGATCCCACGGAGACGGAGAAACCAACTCGACAGGAATGTTGTCTAATATTACTGCCGAGATGTTAGGTTGGGTTAGGTTAGGTTATATTACGTTATTGATGTATATAAAGGCCCCACGGAGACGTAGAGGCCAACTCGCCAGGTATGTTTTCAAATATTACCGCCGAGATGTTAGGTTGGGCTAGGTTAGGTTATATTACGTTATTGATGTGTATAAAGGTCCCACGGAGACGTAGAGGCCAACTCGCCAGGTATGTTGTCAAATATTACCGCCGAGATGTTAGGTTGGGTTAGGTTAGGTTATATTACGTTATGGATGTCTATAAAGGTCCCACGGTGACGTAGAGGCCAACTCGCCAGGAATGTTTTCAAATATTACCGCCGAGATGTTATTTTGGGTTAGGATAGGTTATATTACGTTATTGATGTATATAAAGGTCCCACGGAGACGGAGAAGCCAACTGGCCAGGAATGTTGTCAAATATTACCGCCGAGATGTTAGGTTGGGTTAGGTTAGGTTATATTACGTTATTGATGTTTATAAAGGTCCCACGGAGACGTAGAGGCCAACTCGCCAGGTATGTTGTCAAATATTACCGCCGAGATGTTAGGTTGGGCTAGGTTAGGTTATATTACGTTATTGATGTGTATAAAGGTCCCACGGAGACGTAGAGGCCAACTCGCCAGGAATTTTGTCAAATATTACCGCCGAGATGTTAGGTTGGGTTAGGTTAGGTTATATTTCGTTATTGATGTATATGAAGGTCCCACGGAGACGTAGAGGCCAACTCGTGAGGTATGTTGTCAAATATTACCGCCGAGATGTTAGGTTGGGTTAGGTTAGGTTATATTACTTTATTGATGTATATAAATGTCCCACGGAGACGTAGAGGCCAACTCGCCAGGTATGTTTTCAAATATTACCGCCGAGGTGTTAGGTTGGGTTAGGTTAAGTTATATTACGTTATTGATGTATATAAAGGTCCCACGGAGACGTAGAGGCCAACTCGCCAGGTATGTTGTCAAATATTACCGCCGAGATGTTAGGTTGGGTTAGGTTAGGTTATATTTCGTTATTGATGTATATGAAGGTCCCACGGAGACGTAGAGGCCAACTCGCCAGGTATGTTTTCAAATATTACCGCCGAGATGTTAGGTTGGGCTAGGTTAGGTTATATTACGTTATTGATGTGTATAAAGGTCCCACGGAGACGTAGAGCCCAACTCGCCAGGAATGTTGTCAAATATTACCGCCGAGATGTTAGGTTGGGTTAGGTTAGGTTATATTTCGTTATTGATGTATATGAAGGTCCCACGGAGACGTAGAGGCCAACTCGCCAGGTATGTTGTCAAATATTACCGCCGAGATGTTAGGTTGGGTTAGGTTAGGTTATATTACGTTATTGATGTATATAAATGTTCCACGGAGACGTAGAGGCCAACTCGCCAGGTATGTTTTCAAATATTACCGCCGAGATGTTAGGTTGGGTTAGGTTAGGCTATATTACGTTATTGATGTATATTAAGGTCCCACGGAGACGTAGATGTCAAATCGCCATGAATGTTTTCAAATATTACCGCCGAGATGTTAGGTTGGGTTAGGTTAGGTTATATTACGTTATAGATGTATATAAAGGTCCCGCGGAGACGTAGAGGCCAACAAGCTAGGAATGTGATCAAATATTACCGCCGAGATGTTAGGTTGGGTTAGGTTAGGTTATATCACGTTATTGAAGTATATAAAGGTCCCACGGTGACGTAGAGGCCAACTCGCCAGGTATGTTTTCAAATATTACCGCCGAGATGTTATTTTGGGTTAGGATAGGTTATATTACGTTATTGATGTATATAAAGGTCCCACGGAGACGGAGAAGCCAACTGGCCAGGAATGTTGTCAAATATTACCGCCGAGATGTTAGGTTGGGTTAGGTTAGGTTATATTACGTTATTGATGTTTATAAAGGTCCCACGGAGACGTAGAGGCCAACTCGCCAGGTATGTCTTCAAATATTACCGCCGAGATGTTAGGTTGGGTTAGGTTAGGTTATATTTCGTTATTGATGTATATGAAGGTCCCACGGAGACGTAGAGGCCAACTCGCCAGGAATGTTGTCAAATATTACCGCCGAGATGTTAGGTTGGGTTAGGTTAGGTTATATTTCGTTATTGATGTATATGAAGGTCCCACGGAGACGTAGAGGCCAACTCGCCAGGTATGTTGTCAAATTTTACCGCCGAGATGTTAGGTTGGGCTAGGTTAGGTTATATTACGTTATTGATGTGTATAAAGGTCCCACGGAGACGTAGAGGCCAACTCGCCAGGAATGTTGTCAAATATTACCGCCGAGATGTTAGGTTGGGTTAGGTTAGGTTATATTTCGTTATTGATGTATATGAAGGTCCCACGGAGACGTAGAGGCCAACTCGCCAGGTATGTTGTCAAATATAACCGCCGAGATGTTAGGTTGGGTTAGGTTAGGTTATATTACGTTATTGATGTATATAAATGTTCCACGGAGACGTAGAGGCCAACTCGCCAGGTATGTTTTCAAATATTACCGCCGAGATGTTAGGTTGGGTTAGGTTAGGCTATATTACGTTATTGATGTATATTAAGGTCCCACGGAGACGTAGATGTCAAATCGCCATGAATGTTTTCAAATATTACCGCCGAGATGTTAGGTTGGGTTAGGTTAGGTTATATTACGTTATAGATGTATATAAAGGTCCCGCGGAGACGTAGAGGCCAACAAGCCAGGAATGTGATCAAATATTACCGCCGAGATGTTAGGTTGGGTTAGGTTAGGTTATATTACGTTATTGATGTATATAAAGGTCTCACGGTGACGTAGAGGCCAACTCGCCAGGTATGTTTTCAAATATTACCGCCGAGATGTTATTTTGGGTTAGGATAGGTTATATTACGTTATTGATGTATATAAAGGTCCCACGGAGACGGAGAAGCCAACTGGCCAGGAATGTTGTCAAATATTACCGCCGAGATGTTAGGTTGGGTTAGGTTAGGTTATATTACGTTATTGATGTTTATAAAGGTCCCACGGAGACGTAGAGGCCAACTCGCCAGGTATGTCTTCAAATATTACCGCCGAGATGTTAGGTTGGGCTAGGTTAGGTTATATTACGTTATTGATGTGTATAAAGGTCCCACGGAGACGTAGAGGCCAACTCGCCAGGAATGTTGTCAAATATTACCGCCGAGATGTTAGGTTGGGTTAGATTAGGTTATATTTCGTTATTGATGTATATGAAGGTCCCACGGAGACGTAGAGGCCAACTCGCCAGGTATGTTGTCAAATATTACCGCCGAGATGTTATGTTGGTTAGGTTAGGTTATATTACTTTATTGATGTATATAAATGTCCCACGGAGACGTAGAGGCCAACTCGCCAGGTATGTTCTCAAATATTACCGCCGAGGTGTTAGGTTGGGTTAGGTTAAGTTATATTACGTTATTGATGTATATAAAGGTCCCACGGAGACGTAGAGGCCAACTCGCCAGGTATGTTGTCAAATACTACGGCCGAGATGTTAGGTTGGGTTAGGTTAGGTTATATTTCGTTATTGATGTATATGAAGGTCCCACGGAGACGTAGAGGCCAACTCGCCAGGTATGTTGTCAAATATTACCGCCGAGATGTTAGGTTGGGTTAGGTTAGGTTATATTACGTTATTGATGTATATAAATGTTCCACGGAGACGTAGAGGCCAACTCGCCAGGTATGTTTTCAAATATTACCGCCGAGATGTTAGGTTGGGTTAGGTTAGGCTATATTACGTTATTGATGTATATTTAGGTCCCACGGAGACGTAGATGTCAAATCGCCATGAATGTTTTCAAATATTACCGCCGAGATGATAGGTTGGGTTAGGTTAGGTTATATTACGTTATAGATGTATATAAAGGTCCCGCGGAGACGTAGAGGCCAACAAGCCAGGAATGTGATCAAATAGTACCGCCGAGATGTTAGGTTGGGTTAGGTTAGGTTATATTACGTTATTGATGTATATAAATGTCCCACGGAGACGTGGAGGCCAACTCGCCAGGTATGTTTTCAAATATTACCGCCGAGATGTTAGGTTGGGTTAGGTTAAGTTATATTACGTTATTGATGTATATAAAGGTCCCACGGAGACGTAGAGGCCAACTCGCCAGGTATGTTGTCAAATATTACCGCCGAGATGTTAGGTTGGGTTAGGTTAGGTTATATTACGTTATGGATGTCTACAAAGGTCCCACGGTGACGTAGGGGCCAACTCGCCAGGAATGTTTTCTAATATTACCGCCGAGATGTTATTTTGGGTTAGGATAGGTTATATTACGTTATTGATGTATATAAAGGTCCCACGAAGACGGAGAAGCCAACTGGCCAGGAATGTTGTCAAATATTACCGCCGAGATGTTAGGTTGGGTTAGATTAGGTTATATTACGTTATTGATGTTTATAAAGGTCCCACGGAGACGTAGAGGCCAACTCGCCAGGTATGTTGTCAAATATTACCGCCGAGATGTTAGGTTGGGCTAGGTTAGGTTATATTACGTTATTGATGTATATAAAGGTCCCACGGAGACGCAGAGGCCAACTCGCCAGGTATGTTGTCAAATATTACCGCCGAGATGTTAGGTTGGGTTAGGTTAGGTTATATTACGTTATGGATGTCTACAATGGTCCCACGGTGACGTAGGGGCCAACTCGCCAGGAATGTTTTCAAATATTACCGCCGAGATGTTATTTTGGGTTAGGATAGGTTATATTACGTTATTGATGTATATAAAGGTCCCACGGAGACGGAGAAGCCAACTGGCCAGGAATGTTGTCAAATATTACCGCCGAGATGTTAGGTTGGGTTAGATTAGGTTATATTTCGTTATTGATGTATATGAAGGTCCCACGGAGACGTAGAGGCCAACTCGCCAGGTATGTTGTCAAATATTACCGCCGAGATGTTAGGTTGGGCTAGGTTAGGTTATATTAAGTTATTGATGTGTATAAAGGTCCCACGGAGACGTAGAGGCCAACTCGCCAGGAATGTTGTCAAATATTACCGCCGAGATGTTAGGTTGGGTTAGGTTATGTTATATCACGTTATAGATGTATATGAAAGTCCCGCGGAGACGTAGAGGCCAACTCGCCAGGAATGTTGTCAAATATTACCGCCGAGATGTTAGGTTGGGTTAGGTTAGGTTATATTACGTTATTGATGTATATAAATGTCCCACGGAGACGTAGAGGCCAACTCGCCAGGTATGTTTTCAAATATTACCGCCGAGATGTTAGGTTGGGTTAGGTTAAGTTATATTACGTTATTGATGTATATAAATGTCCCACGGAGACGTAGAGGCCAACTCGCCAGGTATGTTGTCAAATATTACCGCCGAGATGTTAGGTTGGATTAGGTTAGGTTATATTACGTTATTGATGTATATAAAGGTCCCACGGAGACGGAGAAGCCAACTGGCCAGGAATGTTGCCAAATATTACCGCTGAGATGTTACATTGGGTTAGGTTAAGTTATATTACGTTATTGATGTATATAAAGGCCTCACGGAGGCGTAGAGGCCAACTCGCCAGGTATGTTTTCAAATATTACGGCCGAGATGTTAGGTTGGGTTAGGTTAGGTTATATTACGTTATTGATGTATATAAAGGTCCCACGGAGACGTAGAGTCCAACTCGCCAGGCATGTTGTCAAATATTACCGCCGAGATGTTAGGTTGGGTTAGGTTAGGTTATATTACGTTATGGATGTCTATAAAGGTCCCACGGTGACGTAGAGGCCAACTCGCCAGGAATGTTTTCAAATATTACCGCCGAGATGTTATTTTGGGTTAGGATAGGTTATATTACGTTACTGATGTATATAAAGGTCCCACGGAGACGCAAAAGCCAACTGGCCAGGAATGTTGTCAAATATTACCGCCGAGATGTTAGGTTGGGTTAGGTTAGGTTATATTACGTTATTGATGTTTATAAAGGTCCCACGGAGACGTAGAGGCCAACTCGCCAGGTATGTTGTCAAATATTACCGCCGAGATGTTAGGTTGGGCTAGGTTAGGTTATATTAAGTTATTGATGTGTATAAAGGTCCCACGGAGACGTAGAGGCCAACTCGCCAGGAATGTTGTCAAATATTACCGCCGAGATGTTAGGTTGGGTTAGGTTATGTTATATCACGTTATAGATGTATATAAAAGTCCCGCGGAGACGTAGAGGCCAACTCGCCAGGAATGTTGTCAAATATTACCGCCGAGATGTTAGGTTGGGTTAGGTTAGGTTATATTACGTTATTGATGTATATAAATGTCCCACGGAGACGTAGAGGCCAACTCGCCAGGTATGTTTTCAAATATTACCGCCGAGATGTTAGGTTGGGTTAGGTTAAGTTATATTACGTTATTGATGTATATAAAGGTCCCACGGAGACGTAGAGGCCAACTCGCCAGGTATGTTGTCAAATATTACCGACGAGATGTTAGGTTGGGTTAGGTTAGGTTATATTACGTTATTGATGTATATAAAGGTCCCACGGAGACGTAGAGGGCAACTCGCCGGGAACGTTGTCAAATGTTACCGCTGAGATGATAGGTTGGGTTAGGTTAGGTTTAATTACATTATTGATGTATATGAAGGTCAAACGGAGACGTAGAGGCCAACTCGCCAGGAATGTTGCCAAATATTACCGCTGAGATGTTACATTGGGTTAGGTTAGGTTATATTACGTTATTGATGTATATAAAGGCCTCACGGAGGCGTAGAGGCCAACTCGCCAGGTATGTTGTCAAATACTACCGCCGAGATGTTAGGTTGGGTTAGGTTAGGTTATATTTCGTTATTGATGTATATGAAGGTCCCACGGAGACGTAGAGGCCAACTCGCCAGGTATGTTTTCAAATATTACCGCCGAGATGTTAGGTTGGGCTAGGTTAGGTTATATTACGTTATTGATGTGTATAAAGGTCCCACGGAGACGTAGAGGCCAACTCGCCAGGAATGTTGTCAAATATTACCGCCGAGATGTTAGGTTGGGTTAGGCTAGGTTATATTTCGTTATTGATGTATATGAAGGTCCCACGGAGACGTAGAGGCCAACTCGCCAGGTATGTTGTCAAATATTACCGCCGAGATGTTAGGTTGGGCTAGGTTAGGTTATATTACGTTATTGATGTGTATAAAGGTCCCACGGATAGGTAGAGGCCAACTCGCCAGGAATGTTGTCAAATATTACCGCCGAGATGTTAGGTTGGGTTAGGTTAGGTTATATTTCGTTATTGATGTATATGAAGGTCCCACGGAGACGTAGAGGCCAACTCGCCAGGTATGTTGTCAAATATTACCGCCGAGATGTTAGGTTGGGTTAGGTTAGGTTATATTACGTTATTGATGTATATAAATGTTCCACGGAGACGTAGAGGCCAACTCGCCAGGTATGTTTTCAAATATTACCGCCGAGATGTTAGGTTGGGTTAGGTTAGGCTATATTACGTTATTGATGTATATTAAGGTCCCACGGAGACGTAGATGTCAAATCGCCATGAATGTTTTCAAATATTACCGCCGAGATGTTAGGTTGGGTTAGGTTAGGTTATATTACGTTATAGATGTATATAAAGGTCCCACGGAGACGGAGAAGCCAACTGGCCAGGAATGTTGTCAAATATTACCGCCGAGATGTTAGGTTGGGTTAGATTAGGTTATATTTCGTTATTGATGTATATGAAGGTCCCACGGAGACGTAGAGGCCAACTCGCCAGGTATGTTGTCAAATATTACCGCCGAGATGTTAGGTTGGGCTAGGTTAGGTTATATTACGTTATTGATGTATATAAAGGTCCCACGGAGACGTAGAGGCCAACTCGCCAGGTATGTTGTCAAATATTACCGCCGAGATGTTAGGTTGGGTTAGGTTAGGTTATATTACGTTATGGATGTCTACAAAGGTCCCACGGTGACGTAGGGGCCAACTCGCCAGGAATGTTTTCAAATATTACCGCCGAGATGTTATTTTGGGTTAGGATAGGTTATATTACGTTATTGATGTATATAAAGGTCCCACGGAGACGGAGAAGCCAACTGGCCAGGAATGTTGTCAAATATTACCGCCGAGATGTTAGGTTGGGTTAGATTAGGTTATATTTCGTTATTGATGTATATGAAGGTCCCACGGAGACGTAGAGGCCAACTCGCCAGGTATGTTGTCAAATATTACCGCCGAGATGTTAGGTTGGGCTAGGTTAGGTTATATTACGTTATTGATGTATATAAAGGTCCCACGGAGACGTAGAGGCCAACTCGCCAGGTATGTTGTCAAATATTACCGCCGAGATGTTAGGTTGGGTTAGGTTAGGTTATATTACGTTATGGATGTCTACAAAGGTCCCACGGTGACGTAGGGGCCAACTCGCCAGGAATGTTTTCAAATATTACCGCCGAGATGTTATTTTGGGTTAGGATAGGTTATATTACGTTATTGATGTATATAAAGGTCCCACGGAGACGGAGAAGCCAACTGGCCAGGAATGTTGTCAAATATTACCGCCGAGATGTTAGGTTGGGTTAGATTAGGTTATATTTCGTTATTGATGTATATGAAGGTCCCACGGAGACGTAGAGGCCAACTCGCCAGGTATGTTGTCAAATATTACCGCCGAGATGTTAGGTTGGGCTAGGTTAGGTTATATTAAGTTATTGATGTGTATAAAGGTCCCACGGAGACGTAGATGCCAACTCGCCAGGAATGTTGTCAAATATTACCGCCGAGATGTTAGGTTGGGTTAGGTTATGTTATATCACGTTATAGATGTATATAAAAGTCCCGCGGAGACGTAGAGGCCAACTCGCCAGGAATGTTGTCAAATATTACCGCCGAGATGTTAGGTTGGGTTAGGTTAGGTTATATTACGTTATTGATGTATATAAATGTCCCACGGAGACGTAGAGGCCAACTCGCCAGGTATGTTTTCAAATATTACCGCCGAGATGTTAGGTTGGGTTAGGTTAAGTTATATTACGTTATTGATGTATATAAAGGTCCCACGGAGACGTAGAGGCCAACTGGCCAGGAATGTTGTCAAATATTACCGCCGAGATGTTAGGTTGGGTTAGGTTAGGTTATATTACGTTATTGATGTATATAAAGGTCCCACGGAGACGTAGAGGGCAACTCGCCGGGAACGTTGTCAAATATTACCGCTGAGATGATAGGTTGGGTTAGGTTAGGTTTAATTACATTATTGATGTATATGAAGGTCAAACGGAGACGTAGAGGCCAACTCGCCAGGAATGTTGCCAAATATTACCGCTGAGATGTTACATTGGGTTAGGTTAGGTTATATTACGTTATTGATGTATATAAAGGCCTCACGGAGGCGTAGAGGCCAACTCGCCAGGTATGTTGTCAAATATTACCGCCGAGATGATAGGTTGGGTTAGGTTAGGTTATATTGCGTTATTTATGTTTATGAAGGTCAAGCGGAGACGTAGAGGCCAACTCGTCAGGAATGTTGCCAAATATTACCGCTGAGATGTTACATTGGGTTAGGTTAGGTTATATTACGTTATTGATGTATATAAAGGCCTCACGGAGGCGTAGAGGCCAACTCGCCACGTATGTTTTCAAATATTACGGCCGAGATGTTAGGTTGGGTTAGGTTAGGTTATATTACGTTATTGATGTATATAAAGGTCCCACGGAGACGTAGAGTCCAACTCGCCAGGAATGTTGTCAAATATTACCGCCGAGATGTTAGGTTGGGTTAGGTTAGGTTATATTACGTTATGGATGTCTATAAAGGTCCCACGGTGACGTAGAGGCCAACTCGCCAGGAATGTTTTCAAATATTACCGCCGAGATGTTATTTTGGGTTAGGATAGGTTATATTACGTTACTGATGTATATAAAGGTCCCACGGAGACGCAGAAGCCAACTGGCCAGGAATGTTGTCAAATATTACCGCCGAGATGTTAGGTTGGGTTAGGTTAGGTTATATTACGTTATTGATGTTTATAAAGGTCCCACGGAGACGTAGAGGCCAACTCGCCAGGTATGTCTTCAAATATTACCGCCGAGATGTTATTTTGGGTTAGGATAGGTTATATTACGTTATTGATGTATATAAAGGTCCCACGGAGACGGAGAAGCCAACTGGCCAGGAATGTTGTCAAATATTACCGCCGAGATGTTAGTTCGGGTTAGATTAGGTTATATTTCGTTATTGATGTATATGAAGGTCCCACGGAGACGTAGAGGCCAACTCGCCAGGTATGTTGTCAAATATTACCGCCGAGATGTTAGGTTGGGCTAGGTTAGGTTTAATTAAGTTATTGATGTGTATAAAGGTCCCACGGAGACGTAGAGGCCAACTCGCCAGGAATGTTGTCAAATATTACCGCCGAGATGTTAGGTTGGGTTAGGTTATGTTATATCACGTTATAGATGTATATAAAAGTCCCGCGGAGACGTAGAGGCCAACTCGCCAGGAATGTTGTCAAATATTACCGCCGAGATGTTAGGTTGGGTTAGGTTAGGTTATATTACGTTATTGATGTATATAAATGTCCCACGGAGACGTAGAGGCCAACTCGCCAGGTATGTTTTCAAATATTACCGCCGAGATGTTAGGTTGGGTTAGGTTAAGTTATATTACGTTATTGATGTATATAAAGGTCCCACGGAGACGTAGAGGCCAACTCGCCAGGTATGTTGTCAAATATTACCGCCGAGATGTTAGGTTGGGTTAGGTTAGGTTATATTACGTTATTGATGTATATAAAGGTCCCACGGAGACGTAGAGGGCAACTCGCCGGGAACGTTGTCAAATATTACCGCTGAGATGATAGGTTGGGTTAGGTTAGGTTTAATTACATTATTGATGTATATGAAGGTCAAACGGAGACGTAGAGGCCAACTCGCCAGGAATGTTGCCAAATATTACCGCTGAGATGTTACATTGGGTTAGGTTAGGTTATATTACGTTATTGATGTATATAAAGGCCTCACGGAGGCGTAGAGGCCAACTCGCCAGGTATGTTGTCAAATATTACCGCCGAGATGACAGGTTGGGTTAGGTTAGGTTATATTGCGTTATTTATGTTTATGAAGGTCAAGCGGAGACGTAGAGGCCAACTCGTCAGGAATGTTGCCAAATATTACCGCTGAGATGTTACATTGGGTTAGGTTAGGTTATATTACGTTATTGATGTATATAAAGGCCTCACGGAGGCGTAGAGGCCAACTCGCCAGGTATGTTTTCAAATATTACGGCCGAGATGTTAGGTTGGGTTAGGTTAGGTTATATTACGTTATTGATGTATATAAAGGTCCCACGGAGACGTAGAGTCCAACTCGCCAGGAATGTTGTCAAATATTACCGCCGAGATGTTAGGTTGGGTTAGGTTAGGTTATATTACGTTATGGATGTCTATAAAGGTCCCACGGTGACGTAGAGGCCAACTCGCCAGTAATGTTTTCAAATATTACCGCCGAGATGTTATTTTGGGTTAGGATAGGTTATATTACGTTACTGATGTATATAAAGATCCCACGGAGACGCAGAAGCCAACTGGCCAGGAATGTTGTCAAATATTACCGCCGAGATGTTAGGTTGGGTTAGGTTAGGTTATATTACGTTATTGATGTTTATAAAGGTCCCACGGAGACGTAGAGGCCAACTCGCCAGGTATGTCTTCAAATATTACCGCCGAGATGTTATTTTGGGTTAGGATAGGTTATATTACGTTATTGATGTATATAAAGGTCCCACGGATAGGTAGAGGCCAACTCGCCAGGAATGTTGTCAAATATTACCGCCGAGATGTTAGGTTGGGTTAGGTTAGGTTATATTTCGTTATTGATGTATATGAAGGTCCCACGGAGACGTAGAGGCCAACTCGCCAGGTATGTTGTCAAATATTACCGCCGAGATGTTAGGTTGGGTTAGGTTAGGTTATATTACGTTATTGATGTATATAAATGTTCCACGGAGACGTAGAGGCCAACTCGCCAGGTATGTTTTCAAATATTACCGCCGAGATGTTAGGTTGGGTTAGGTTAGGCTATATTACGTTATTGATGTATATTAAGGTCCCACGGAGACGTAGATGTCAAATCGCCATGAATGTTTTCAAATATTACCGCCGAGATGTTAGGTTGGGTTAGGTTAGGTTATATTACGTTATAGATGTATATAAAGGTCCCGCGGAGACGTAGAGGCCAACAAGCCAGGAATGTGATCAAATATTACCGCCGAGATGTTAGGTTGGGTTAGGTTAGGTTATATTACGTTATTGATGTATATAAATGTCCCACGGAGACGTGGAGGCCAACTCGCCAGGTATGTTTTCAAATATTACCGCCGAGATGTTAGGTTGGGTTAGGTTAAGTTATATTACGTTATTGATGTATATAAAGGTCCCACGGAGACGTAGAGGCCAACTCGCCAGGTATGTTGTCAAATATTACCGCCGAGATGTTAGGTTGGGTTAGGTTAGGTTATATTACGTTATGGATGTCTACAAAGGTCCCACGGTGACGTAGGGGCCAACTCGCCAGGAATGTTTTCAAATATTACCGCCGAGATGTTATTTGGGGTTAGGATAGGTTATATTACGTTATTGATGTATATAAAGGTCCCACGGAGACGGAGAAGCCAACTGGCCAGGAATGTTGTCAAATATTACCGCCGAGATGTTAGGTTGGGTTAGATTAGGTTATATTTCGTTATTGATGTATATGAAGGTCCCACGGAGACGTAGAGGCCAACTCGCCAGGTATGTTGTCAAATATTACCGCCGAGATGTTAGGTTGGGCTAGGTTAGGTTATATTACGTTATTGATGTATATAAAGGTCCCACGGAGACGTAGAGGCCAACTCGCCAGGTATGTTGTCAAATATTACCGCCGAGATGTTAGGTTGGGTTAGGTTAGGTTATATTACGTTATGGATGTCTACAAAGGTCCCACGGTGACGTAGGGGCCAACTCGCCAGGAATGTTTTCAAATATTACCGCCGAGATGTTATTTTGGGTTAGGATAGGTTATATTACGTTATTGATGTATATAAAGGTCCCACGGAGACGGAGAAGCCAACTGGCCAGGAATGTTGTCAAATATTACCGCCGATATGTTAGGTTGGGTTAGATTAGGTTATATTTCGTTATTGATGTATATGAAGGTCCCACGGAGACGTAGAGGCCAACTCGCCAGGTATGTTGTCAAATATTACCGCCGAGATGTTAGGTTGGGCTAGGTTAGGTTATATTAAGTTATTGATGTGTATAAAGGTCCCACGGAGACGTAGATGCCAACTCGCCAGGAATGTTGTCAAATATTACCGCCGAGATGTTAGGTTGGGTTAGGTTATGTTATATCACGTTATAGATGTATATAAAAGTCCCGCGGAGACGTAGAGGCCAACTCGCCAGGAATGTTGTCAAATATTACCGCCGAGATGTTAGGTTGGGTTAGGTTAGGTTATATTACGTTATTGATGTATATAAATGTCCCACGGAGACGTAGAGGCCAACTCGCCAGGTATGTTTTCAAATATTACCGCCGAGATGTTAGGTTGGGTTAGGTTAAGTTATATTACGTTATTGATGTATATAAAGGTCCCACGGAGACGTAGAGGCCAACTCGCCAGGTATGTTGTCAAATATTACCGCCGAGATGTTAGGTTGGGTTAGGTTAGGTTATATTACGTTATTGATGTATATAAAGGTCCCACGGAGACGTAGAGGGCAACTCGCCGGGAACGTTGTCAAATATTACCGCTGAGATGATAGGTTGGGTTAGGTTAGGGTTAATTACATTATTGATGTATATGAAGGTCAAACGGAGACGTAGAGGCCAACTCGCCAGGAATGTTGCCAAATATTACCGCTGAGATGTTACATTGGGTTAGGTTAGGTTATATTACGTTATTGATGTATATAAAGGCCTCACGGAGGCGTAGAGGCCAACTCGCCAGGTATGTTGTCAAATATTACCGCCGAGATGATAGGTTGGGTTAGGTTAGGTTATATTGCGTTATTTATGTTTATGAAGGTCAAGCGGAGACGTAGAGGCCAACTCGTCAGGAATGTTGCCAAATATTACCGCTGAGATGTTACATTGGGTTAGGTTAAGTTATATTACGTTATTGATGTATATAAAGGCCTCACGGAGGCGTAGAGGCCAACTCGCCAGGTATGTTTTCAAGTATTACGGCCGAGATGTTAGGTTGGGTTAGGTTAGGTTATATTACGTTATTGATGTATATAAAGGTCCCACGGAGACGTAGAGTCCAACTCGCCAGGAATGTTGTCAAATATTACCGCCGAGATGTTAGGTTGGGTTAGGTTAGGTTATATTACGTTATGGATGTCTATAAAGGTCCCACGGTGACGTAGAGGCCAACTCGCCAGGAATGTTTTCAAATATTACCGCCGAGATGTTATTTTGGGTTAGGATAGGTTATATTACGTTACTGATGTATATAAAGGTCCCACGGAGACGCAGAAGCCAACTGGCCAGGAATGTTGTCAAATATTACCGCCGAGATGTTAGGTTGGGTTAGGTTAGGTTATATTACGTTATTGATGTTTATAAAGGTCCCACGGAGACGTAGAGGCCAACTCGCCAGGTATGTCTTCAAATATTACCGCCGAGATGTTATTTTGGGTTAGGATAGGTTATATTACGTTATTGATGTATATAAAGGTCCCACGGAGACGGAGAAGCCAACTGGCCAGGAATGTTGTCAAATATTACCGCCGAGATGTTAGTTCGGGTTAGATTAGATTATATTTCGTTATTGATGTATATGAAGGTCCCACGGAGACGTAGAGGCCAACTCGCCAGGTATGTTGTCAAATATTACCGCCGAGATGTTAGGTTGGGCTAGGTTAGGTTATATTAAGTTATTGATGTGTATAAAGGTCCCACGGAGACGTAGAGGCCAACTCGCCAGGAATGTTGTCAAATATTACCGCCGAGATGTTAGGTTGGGTTAGGTTATGTTATATCACGTTATAGATGTATATAAAAGTCCCGCGGAGACGTAGAGGCCAACTCGCCAGGAATGTTGTCAAATATTACCGCCGAGATGTTAGGTTGGGTTAGGTTAGGTTATATTACGTTATTGATGTATATAAATGTCCCACGGAGACGTAGAGGCCAACTCGCCAGGTATGTTTTCAAATATTACCGCCGAGATGTTAGGTTGGGTTAGGTTAAGTTATATTACGTTATTGATGTATATAAAGGTCCCACGGAGACGTAGAGGCCAACTCGCCAGGTATGTTGTCAAATATTACCGCCGAGATGTTAGGTTGGGTTAGGTTATGTTATATTACGTTATTGATGTATATAAAGGTCCCACGGAGACGTAGAGGGCAACTCGCCGGGAACGTTGTCAAATATTACCGCTGAGATGATAGGTTGGGTTAGGTTAGGTTTAATTACATTATTGATGTATATGAAGGGCAAACGGAGACGTAGAGGCCAACTCGCCAGGAATGTTGCCAAATATTACCGCTGAGATGTTACATTGGGTTAGGTTAGGTTATATTACGTTATTGATGTATATAAAGGCCTCACGGAGGCGTAGAGGCCAACTCGCCAGGTATGTTGTCAAATATTACCGCCGAGATGATAGGTTGGGTTAGGTTAGGTTATATTGCGTTATTTATGTTTATGAAGGTCAAGCGGAGACGTAGAGGCCAACTCGTCAGGAATGTTGCCAAATATTACCGCTGAGATGTTACATTGGGTTAGGTTAGGTTATATTACGTTATTGATGTATATAAAGGCCTCACGGAGGCGTAGAGGCCAACTCGCCAGGTATGTTTTCAAATATTACGGCCGAGATGTTAGGTTGGGTTAGGTTAGGTTATATTACGTTATTGATGTATATAAAGGTCCCACGGAGACGTAGAGTCCAACTCGCCAGGAATGTTGTCAAATATTACCGCCGAGATGTTAGGTTGGGTTAGGTTAGGTTATATTACGTTATGGATGTCTATAAAGGTCCCACGGTGACGTAGAGGCCAACTCGCCAGTAATGTTTTCAAATATTACCGCCGAGATGTTATTTTGGGTTAGGATAGGTTATATTACGTTACTGATGTATATAAAGATCCCACGGAGACGCAGAAGCCAACTGGCCAGGAATGTTGTCAAATATTACCGCCGAGATGTTAGGTTGGGTTAGGTTAGGTTATATTACGTTATTGATGTTTATAAAGGTCCCACGGAGACGTAGAGGCCAACTCGCCAGGTATGTCTTCAAATATTACCGCCGAGATGTTATTTTGGGTTAGGATAGGTTATATTACGTTATTGATGTATATAAAGGTCCCACGGATAGGTAGAGGCCAACTCGCCAGGAATGTTGTCAAATATTACCGCCGAGATGTTAGGTTGGGTTAGGTTAGGTTATATTTCGTTATTGATGTATATGAAGGTCCCACGGAGACGTAGAGGCCAACTCGCCAGGTATGTTGTCAAATATTACCGCCGAGATGTTAGGTTGGGTTAGGTTAGGTTATATTACGTTATTGATGTATATAAATGTTCCACGGAGACGTAGAGGCCAACTCGCCAGGTATGTTTTCAAATATTACCGCCGAGATGTTAGGTTGGGTTAGGTTAGGCTATATTACGTTATTGATGTATATTAAGGTCCCACGGAGACGTAGATGTCAAATCGCCATGAATGTTTTCAAATATTACCGCCGAGATGTTAGGTTGGGTTAGGTTAGGTTATATTACGTTATAGATGTATATAAAGGTCCCGCGGAGACGTAGAGGCCAACAAGCCAGGAATGTGATCAAATATTACCGCCGAGATGTTAGGTTGGGTTAGGTTAGGTTATATTACGTTATTGATGTATATAAATGTCCCACGGAGACGTGGAGGCCAACTCGCCAGGTATGTTTTCAAATATTACCGCCGAGATGTTAGGTTGGGTTAGGTTAAGTTATATTACGTTATTGATGTATATAAAGGTCCCACGGAGACGTAGAGGCCAACTCGCCAGGTATGTTGTCAAATATTACCGCCGAGATGTTAGGTTGGGTTAGGTTAGGTTATATTACGTTATGGATGTCTACAAAGGTCCCACGGTGACGTAGGGGCCAACTCGCCAGGAATGTTTTCAAATATTACCGCCGAGATGTTATTTGGGGTTAGGATAGGTTATATTACGTTATTGATGTATATAAAGGTCCCACGGAGACGGAGAAGCCAACTGGCCAGGAATGTTGTCAAATATTACCGCCGAGATGTTAGGTTGGGTTAGATTAGGTTATATTTCGTTATTGATGTATATGAAGGTCCCACGGAGACGTAGAGGCCAACTCGCCAGGTATGTTGTCAAATATTACCGCCGAGATGTTAGGTTGGGCTAGGTTAGGTTATATTACGTTATTGATGTATATAAAGGTCCCACGGAGACGTAGAGGCCAACTCGCCAGGTATGTTGTCAAATATTACCGCCGAGATGTTAGGTTGGGTTAGGTTAGGTTATATTACGTTATGGATGTCTACAAAGGTCCCACGGTGACGTAGGGGCCAACTCGCCAGGAATGTTTTCAAATATTACCGCCGAGATGTTATTTTGGGTTAGGATAGGTTATATTACGTTATTGATGTATATAAAGGTCCCACGGAGACGGAGAAGCCAACTGGCCAGGAATGTTGTCAAATATTACCGCCGATATGTTAGGTTGGGTTAGATTAGGTTATATTTCGTTATTGATGTATATGAAGGTCCCACGGAGACGTAGAGGCCAACTCGCCAGGTATGTTGTCAAATATTACCGCCGAGATGTTAGGTTGGGCTAGGTTAGGTTATATTAAGTTATTGATGTGTATAAAGGTCCCACGGAGACGTAGATGCCAACTCGCCAGGAATGTTGTCAAATATTACCGCCGAGATGTTAGGTTGGGTTAGGTTATGTTATATCACGTTATAGATGTATATAAAAGTCCCGCGGAGACGTAGAGGCCAACTCGCCAGGAATGTTGTCAAATATTACCGCCGAGATGTTAGGTTGGGTTAGGTTAGGTTATATTACGTTATTGATGTATATAAATGTCCCACGGAGACGTAGAGGCCAACTCGCCAGGTATGTTTTCAAATATTACCGCCGAGATGTTAGGTTGGGTTAGGTTAAGTTATATTACGTTATTGATGTATATAAAGGTCCCACGGAGACGTAGAGGCCAACTCGCCAGGTATGTTGTCAAATATTACCGCCGAGATGTTAGGTTGGGTTAGGTTAGGTTATATTACGTTATTGATGTATATAAAGGTCCCACGGAGACGTAGAGGGCAACTCGCCGGGAACGTTGTCAAATATTACCGCTGAGATGATAGGTTGGGTTAGGTTAGGGTTAATTACATTATTGATGTATATGAAGGTCAAACGGAGACGTAGAGGCCAACTCGCCAGGAATGTTGCCAAATATTACCGCTGAGATGTTACATTGGGTTAGGTTAGGTTATATTACGTTATTGATGTATATAAAGGCCTCACGGAGGCGTAGAGGCCAACTCGCCAGGTATGTTGTCAAATATTACCGCCGAGATGATAGGTTGGGTTAGGTTAGGTTATATTGCGTTATTTATGTTTATGAAGGTCAAGCGGAGACGTAGAGGCCAACTCGTCAGGAATGTTGCCAAATATTACCGCTGAGATGTTACATTGGGTTAGGTTAAGTTATATTACGTTATTGATGTATATAAAGGCCTCACGGAGGCGTAGAGGCCAACTCGCCAGGTATGTTTTCAAGTATTACGGCCGAGATGTTAGGTTGGGTTAGGTTAGGTTATATTACGTTATTGATGTATATAAAGGTCCCACGGAGACGTAGAGTCCAACTCGCCAGGAATGTTGTCAAATATTACCGCCGAGATGTTAGGTTGGGTTAGGTTAGGTTATATTACGTTATGGATGTCTATAAAGGTCCCACGGTGACGTAGAGGCCAACTCGCCAGGAATGTTTTCAAATATTACCGCCGAGATGTTATTTTGGGTTAGGATAGGTTATATTACGTTACTGATGTATATAAAGGTCCCACGGAGACGCAGAAGCCAACTGGCCAGGAATGTTGTCAAATATTACCGCCGAGATGTTAGGTTGGGTTAGGTTAGGTTATATTACGTTATTGATGTTTATAAAGGTCCCACGGAGACGTAGAGGCCAACTCGCCAGGTATGTCTTCAAATATTACCGCCGAGATGTTATTTTGGGTTAGGATAGGTTATATTACGTTATTGATGTATATAAAGGTCCCACGGAGACGGAGAAGCCAACTGGCCAGGAATGTTGTCAAATATTACCGCCGAGATGTTAGTTCGGGTTAGATTAGATTATATTTCGTTATTGATGTATATGAAGGTCCCACGGAGACGTAGAGGCCAACTCGCCAGGTATGTTGTCAAATATTACCGCCGAGATGTTAGGTTGGGCTAGGTTAGGTTATATTAAGTTATTGATGTGTATAAAGGTCCCACGGAGACGTAGAGGCCAACTCGCCAGGAATGTTGTCAAATATTACCGCCGAGATGTTAGGTTGGGTTAGGTTATGTTATATCACGTTATAGATGTATATAAAAGTCCCGCGGAGACGTAGAGGCCAACTCGCCAGGAATGTTGTCAAATATTACCGCCGAGATGTTAGGTTGGGTTAGGTTAGGTTATATTACGTTATTGATGTATATAAATGTCCCACGGAGACGTAGAGGCCAACTCGCCAGGTATGTTTTCAAATATTACCGCCGAGATGTTAGGTTGGGTTAGGTTAAGTTATATTACGTTATTGATGTATATAAAGGTCCCACGGAGACGTAGAGGCCAACTCGCCAGGTATGTTGTCAAATATTACCGCCGAGATGTTAGGTTGGGTTAGGTTATGTTATATTACGTTATTGATGTATATAAAGGTCCCACGGAGACGTAGAGGGCAACTCGCCGGGAACGTTGTCAAATATTACCGCTGAGATGATAGGTTGGGTTAGGTTAGGTTTAATTACATTATTGATGTATATGAAGGGCAAACGGAGACGTAGAGGCCAACTCGCCAGGAATGTTGCCAAATATTACCGCTGAGATGTTACATTGGGTTAGGTTAGGTTATATTACGTTATTGATGTATATAAAGGCCTCACGGAGGCGTAGAGGCCAACTCGCCAGGTATGTTGTCAAATATTACCGCCGAGATGATAGGTTGGGTTAGGTTAGGTTATATTGCGTTATTTATGTTTATGAAGGTCAAGCGGAGACGTAGAGGCCAACTCGTCAGGAATGTTGCCAAATATTACCGCTGAGATGTTACATTGGGTTAGGTTAGGTTATATTACGTTATTGATGTATATAAAGGCCTCACGGAGGCGTAGAGGCCAACTCGCCAGGTATGTTTTCAAATATTACGGCCGAGATGTTAGGTTGGGTTAGGTTAGGTTATATTACGTTATTGATGTATATAAAGGTCCCACGGAGACGTAGAGTCCAACTCGCCAGGAATGTTGTCAAATATTACCGCCGAGATGTTAGGTTGGGTTAGGTTAGGTTATATTACGTTATGGATGTCTATAAAGGTCCCACGGTGACGTAGAGGCCAACTCGCCAGTAATGTTTTCAAATATTACCGCCGAGATGTTATTTTGGGTTAGGATAGGTTATATTACGTTACTGATGTATATAAAGATCCCACGGAGACGCAGAAGCCAACTGGCCAGGAATGTTGTCAAATATTACCGCCGAGATGTTAGGTTGGGTTAGGTTAGGTTATATTACGTTATTGATGTTTATAAAGGTCCCACGGAGACGTAGAGGCCAACTCGCCAGGTATGTCTTCAAATATTACCGCCGAGATGTTATTTTGGGTTAGGATAGGTTATATTACGTTATTGATGTATATAAAGGTCCCACGGAGACGTAGAGGCCAACTCGCCAGGAATGTTGTCAAATATTACCGCCGAGATGTTAGGTTGGGTTAGGTTAGGTTATATTACGTTATTGATGTATATAAATGTCCCACGGAGACGTGGAGGCCAACTCGCCAGGTATGTTTTCAAATATTACCGCCGAGATGTTAGGTTGGGTTAGGTTAAGTTATATTACGTTATTGATGTATATAAAGGTCCCACGGAGACGTAGAGGCCAACTCGCCAGGTATGTTGTCAAATATTACCGCCGAGATGTTAGGTTGGGTTAGGTTAGGTTATATTACGTTATGGATGTCTACAAAGGTCCCACGGTGACGTAGGGGCCAACTCGCCAGGTATGTTTTCAAATATTACCGCCGAGATGTTAGGTTGGGTTAGGTTAAGTTATATTACGTTATTGATGTATATAAAGGTCCCACGGAGACGTAGAGGCCAACTCGCCAGGTATGTTGTCAAATATTACCGCCGAGATGTTAGGTTGGGTTAGGTTAGGTTATATTACGTTATGGATGTCTACAAAGGTTCCACGGTGACGTAGGGGCCAACTCGCCAGGAATGTTTTCAAATATTACCGCCGAGATGTTATTTGGGGTTAGGATAGGTTATATTACGTTATTGATGTATATAAAGGTCCCACGGAGACGGAGAAGCCAACTGGCCAGGAATGTTGTCAAATATTACCGCCGAGATGTTAGGTTGGGTTAGATTAGGTTATATTTCGTTATTGATGTATATGAAGGTCCCACGGAGACGTAGAGGCCAACTCGCCAGGTATGTTGTCAAATATTACCGCCGAGATGTTAGGTTGGGCTAGGTTAGGTTATATTACGTTATTGATGTATATAAAGGTCCCACGGAGACGTAGAGGCCAACTCGCCAGGTATGTTGTCAAATATTACCGCCGAGATGTTAGGTTGGGTTAGGTTAGGTTATATTACGTTATGGATGTCTACAAAGGTCCCACGGTGACGTAGGGGCCAACTCGCCAGGAATGTTTTCAAATATTACCGCCGAGATGTTATTTTGGGTTAGGATAGGTTATATTACGTTATTGATGTATATAAAGGTCCCACGGAGACGGAGAAGCCAACTGGCCAGGAATGTTGTCAAATATTACCGCCGATATGTTAGGTTGGGTTAGATTAGGTTATATTTCGTTATTGATGTATATGAAGGTCCCACGGAGACGTAGAGGCCAACTCGCCAGGTATGTTGTCAAATATTACCGCCGAGATGTTAGGTTGGGCTAGGTTAGGTTATATTAAGTTATTGATGTGTATAAAGGTCCCACGGAGACGTAGATGCCAACTCGCCAGGAATGTTGTCAAATATTACCGCCGAGATGTTAGGTTGGGTTAGGTTATGTTATATCACGTTATAGATGTATATAAAAGTCCCGCGGAGACGTAGAGGCCAACTCGCCAGGAATGTTGTCAAATATTACCGCCGAGATGTTAGGTTGGGTTAGGTTAGGTTATATTACGTTATTGATGTATATAAATGTCCCACGGAGACGTAGAGGCCAACTCGCCAGGTATGTTTTCAAATATTACCGCCGAGATGTTAGGTTGGGTTAGGTTAAGTTATATTACGTTATTGATGTATATAAAGGTCCCACGGAGACGTAGAGGCCAACTCGCCAGGTATGTTGTCAAATATTACCGCCGAGATGTTAGGTTGGGTTAGGTTAGGTTATATTACGTTATTGATGTATATAAAGGTCCCACGGAGACGTAGAGGGCAACTCGCCGGGAACGTTGTCAAATATTACCGCTGAGATGATAGGTTGGGTTAGGTTAGGGTTAATTACATTATTGATGTATATGAAGGTCAAACGGAGACGTAGAGGCCAACTCGCCAGGAATGTTGCCAAATATTACCGCTGAGATGTTACATTGGGTTAGGTTAGGTTATATTACGTTATTGATGTATATAAAGGCCTCACGGAGGCGTAGAGGCCAACTCGCCAGGTATGTTGTCAAATATTACCGCCGAGATGATAGGTTGGGTTAGGTTAGGTTATATTGCGTTATTTATGTTTATGAAGGTCAAGCGGAGACGTAGAGGCCAACTCGTCAGGAATGTTGCCAAATATTACCGCTGAGATGTTACATTGGGTTAGGTTAAGTTATATTACGTTATTGATGTATATAAAGGCCTCACGGAGGCGTAGAGGCCAACTCGCCAGGTATGTTTTCAAATATTACGGCCGAGATGTTAGGTTGGGTTAGGTTAGGTTATATTACGTTATTGATGTATATAAAGGTCCCACGGAGACGTAGAGTCCAACTCGCCAGGAATGTTGTCAAATATTACCGCCGAGATGTTAGGTTGGGTTAGGTTAGGTTATATTACGTTATGGATGTCTATAAAGGTCCCACGGTGACGTAGAGGCCAACTCGCCAGGAATGTTTTCAAATATTACCGCCGAGATGTTATTTTGGGTTAGGATAGGTTATATTACGTTACTGATGTATATAAAGGTCCCACGGAGACGCAGAAGCCAACTGGCCAGGAATGTTGTCAAATATTACCGCCGAGATGTTAGGTTGGGTTAGGTTAGGTTATATTACGTTATTGATGTTTATAAAGGTCCCACGGAGACGTAGAGGCCAACTCGCCAGGTATGTCTTCAAATATTACCGCCGAGATGTTATTTTGGGTTAGGATAGGTTATATTACGTTATTGATGTATATAAAGGTCCCACGGAGACGGAGAAGCCAACTGGCCAGGAATGTTGTCAAATATTACCGCCGAGATGTTAGTTCGGGTTAGATTAGATTATATTTCGTTATTGATGTATATGAAGGTCCCACGGAGACGTAGAGGCCAACTCGCCAGGTATGTTGTCAAATATTACCGCCGAGATGTTAGGTTGGGCTAGGTTAGGTTATATTAAGTTATTGATGTGTATAAAGGTCCCACGGAGACGTAGAGGCCAACTCGCCAGGAATGTTGTCAAATATTACCGCCGAGATGTTAGGTTGGGTTAGGTTATGTTATATCACGTTATAGATGTATATAAAAGTCCCGCGGAGACGTAGAGGCCAACTCGCCAGGAATGTTGTCAAATATTACCGCCGAGATGTTAGGTTGGGTTAGGTTAGGTTATATTACGTTATTGATGTATATAAATGTCCCACGGAGACGTAGAGGCCAACTCGCCAGGTATGTTTTCAAATATTACCGCCGAGATGTTAGGTTGGGTTAGGTTAAGTTATATTACGTTATTGATGTATATAAAGGTCCCACGGAGACGTAGAGGCCAACTCGCCAGGTATGTTGTCAAATATTACCGCCGAGATGTTAGGTTGGGTTAGGTTAGGTTATATTACGTTATTGATGTATATAAAGGTCCCACGGAGACGTAGAGGGCAACTCGCCGGGAACGTTGTCAAATATTACCGCTGAGATGATAGGTTGGGTTAGGTTAGGTTTAATTACATTATTGATGTATATGAAGGGCAAACGGAGACGTAGAGGCCAACTCGCCAGGAATGTTGCCAAATATTACCGCTGAGATGTTACATTGGGTTAGGTTAGGTTATATTACGTTATTGATGTATATAAAGGCCTCACGGAGGCGTAGAGGCCAACTCGCCAGGTATGTTGTCAAATATTACCGCCGAGATGATAGGTTGGGTTAGGTTAGGTTATATTGCGTTATTTATGTTTATGAAGGTCAAGCGGAGACGTAGAGGCCAACTCGTCAGGAATGTTGCCAAATATTACCGCTGAGATGTTACATTGGGTTAGGTTAGGTTATATTACGTTATTGATGTATATAAAGGCCTCACGGAGGCGTAGAGGCCAACTCGCCAGGTATGTTTTCAAATATTACGGCCGAGATGTTAGGTTGGGTTAGGTTAGGTTATATTACGTTATTGATGTATATAAAGGTCCCACGGAGACGTAGAGTCCAACTCGCCAGGAATGTTGTCAAATATTACCGCCGAGATGTTAGGTTGGGTTAGGTTAGGTTATATTACGTTATGGATGTCTATAAAGGTCCCACGGTGACGTAGAGGCCAACTCGCCAGTAATGTTTTCAAATATTACCGCCGAGATGTTATTTTGGGTTAGGATAGGTTATATTACGTTACTGATGTATATAAAGATCCCACGGAGACGCAGAAGCCAACTGGCCAGGAATGTTGTCAAATATTACCGCCGAGATGTTAGGTTGGGTTAGGTTAGGTTATATTACGTTATTGATGTTTATAAAGGTTCCACGGAGACGTAGAGGCCAACTCGCCAGGTATGTCTTCAAATATTACCGCCGAGATGTTATTTTGGGTTAGGATAGGTTATATTACGTTATTGATGTATATAAAGGTCCCACGGAGACGTAGAGGCCAACTCGCCAGGAATGTTGTCAAATATTACCGCCGAGATGTTAGGTTGGGTTAGGTTAGGTTATATTACGTTATTGATGTATATAAATGTCCCACGGAGACGTAGAGGCCAACTCGCCAGGTATGTTTTCAAATATTACCGCCGAGATGTTAGGTTGGGTTAGGTTAAGTTATATTACGTTATTGATGTATATAAAGGTCCCACGGAGACGTAGAGGGCAACTCGCCGGGAACGTTGTCAAATATTACCGCTGAGATGATTGGTTGGGTTAGGTTAGGTTTAATTACATTATTGATGTATATGAAGGTCAAACGGAGACGTAGAGGCCAACTCGCCAGGAATGTTGCCAAATATTACCGCTGAGATGTTACATTGGGTTAGGTTAGGTTATATTACGTTATTGATGTATATAAAGGCCTCACGGAGGCGTAGAGGCCAACTCGCCAGGTATGTTGTCAAATATTACCGCCGAGATGATAGGTTGGGTTAGGTTAGGTTATATTGCGTTATTTATGTTTATGAAGGTCAAGCGGAGACGTAGAGGCCAACTCGTCAGGAGTGTTGCCAAATATTACCGCTGAGATGTTACATTGGGTTAGGTTAGGTTATATTACGTTATTGATGTATATAAAGGCCTCACGAAGGCGTAGAGGCCAACTCGCCAGGTATGTCTTCAAATATTACCGCCGAGATGTTAGGTTGGGCTAGGTTAGGTTATATTACGTTACTGATGTGTATAAAGGTCCCACGGAGACGTAGAGGCCAACTCGCCAGGAATGTTGTCAAATATTACCGCCGAGATGTTAGGTTGGGTTAGATTAGGTTATATTTCGTTATTGATGTATATGAAGGTCCCACGGAGACGTAGAGGCCAACTCGCCAGGTATGTTGTCAAATATTACCGCCGAGATGTTAGGTTGGGCTAGGTTAGGTTATATTACGTTATTGATGTGTATAAAGGTCCCACGGAGACGCAGAGGCCAACTCGCCAGGAATGTTGTCAAATATTACCGCCGAGATGTTAGGTTGGGTTAGGTTAGGTTATATTTCGTTATTGATGTATATGAAGGTCCCACGGAGACGTAGAGGCCAACTCGTGAGGTATGTTGTCAAATATTACCGCCGAGATGTTAGGTTGGGTTAGGTTAGGTTATATTACTTTATTGATGTATATAAATGTCCCACGGAGACGTAGAGGCCAACTCGCCAGGTATGTTTTCAAATATTACCGCCGAGGTGTTAGGTTGGGTTAGGTTAAGTTATATTACGTTATTGATGTATATAAAGGTCCCACGGAGACGTAGAGGCCAACTCGCCAGGTATGTTGTCAAATATTACCGCCGAGATGTTAGGTTGGGTTAGGTTAGGTTATATTTCGTTATTGATGTATATGAAGGTCCCACGGAGACGTAGAGGCCAACTCGCCAGGTATGTTTTCAAATATTACCGCCGAGATGTTAGGTTGGGTCAGGTTAGGCTATATTACGTTATTGATGTATATTAAGGTCCCACGGAGACGTAGATGTCAAATCGCCATGAATGTTTTCAAATATTACCGCCGAGATGTTAGGTTGGGTTAGGTTAGGTTATATTACGTTATAGATGTATATAAAGGTCCCGCGGAGACGTAGAGGCCAACAAGCCAGGAATGTGATCAAATATTACCGCCGAGATGTTAGGTTGGGTTAGGTTAGGTTATATTACGTTATTGATGTATATAAATGTCCCACGGAGACGTGGAGGCCAACTCGCCAGGTATGTTTTCAAATATTACCGCCGAGATGTTAGGTTGGGTTAGGTTAAGTTATATTACGTTATTGATGTATATAAAGGTCCCACGGAGACGTAGAGGCCAACTCGCCAGGTATGTTGTCAAATATTACCGCCGAGATGTTAGGTTGGGTTAGGTTAGGTTATATTACGTTATGGATGTCTACAAAGGTCCCACGGTGACGTAGGGGCCAACTCGCCAGGAATGTTTTCAAATATTACCGCCGAGATGTTATTTTGGGTTAGCATAGGTTATATTACGTTATTGATGTATATAAAGGTCCCACGGAGACGGAGAAGCCAACTGGCCAGGAATGTTGTCAAATATTACCGCCGAGATGTTAGGTTGGGTTAGATTAGGTTATATTTCGTTATTGATGTATATGAAGGTCCCACGGAGACGTAGAGGCCAACTCGCCAGGTATGTTGTCAAATATTACCGCCGAGATGTTAGGTTGGGCTAGGTTAGGTTATATTACGTTATTGATGTATATAAAGGTCCCACGGAGACGTAGAGGCCAACTCGCCAGGTATGTTGTCAAATATTACCGCCGAGATGTTAGGTTGGGTTAGGTTAGGTTATATTACGTTATGGATGTCTACAAAGGTCCCACGGTGACGTAGGGGCCAACTCGCCAGGAATGTTTTCAAATATTACCGCCGAGATGTTATTTTGGGTTAGGATAGGATATATTACGTTATTGATGTATATAAAGGTCCCACGGAGACGGAGAAGCCAACTGGCCAGGAATGTTGTCAAATATTACCGCCGAGATGTTAGGTTGGGTTAGATTAGGTTATATTTCGTTATTGATGTATATGAAGGTCCCACGGAGACGTAGAGGCCAACTCGCCAGGTATGTTGTCAAATATTACCGCCGAGATGTTAGGTTGGGCTAGGTTAGGTTATATTAAGTTATTGATGTGTATAAAGGTCCCACGGAGACGTAGAGGCCAACTCGCCAGGAATGTTGTCAAATATTACCGCCGAGATGTTAGGTTGGGTTAGGTTATGTTATATCACGTTATAGATGTATATAAAAGTCCCGCGGAGACGTAGAGGCCAACTCGCCAGGAATGTTGTCAAATATTACCGCCGAGATGTTAGGTTGGGTTAGGTTAGGTTATATTACGTTATTGATGTATATAAATGTCCCACGGAGACGTAGAGGCCAACTCGCCAGGTATGTTTTCAAATATTACCGCCGAGATGTTAGGTTGGGTTAGGTTAAGTTATATTACGTTATTGATGTATATAAAGGTCCCACGGAGACGTAGAGGCCAACTCGCCAGGTATGTTGTCAAATATTACCGCCGAGATGATAGGTTGGGTTAGGTTAGGTTATATTGCGTTATTTATGTTTATGAAGGTCAAGCGGAGACGTAGAGGCCAACTCGTCAGGAATGTTGCCAAATATTACCGCTGAGATGTTACATTGGGTTAGATTAGGTTATATTACGTTATTGATGTATATAAAGGCCTCACGGAGGCGTAGAGGCCAACTCGCCAGGTATGTTTTCAAATATTACGGCCGAGATGTTAGGTTGGGTTAGGTTAGGTTATATTACGTTATTGATGTATATAAAGGTCCCACGGAGACGTAGAGTCCAACTCGCCAGGAATGTTGTCAAATATTACCGCCGAGATGTTAGGTTGGTTTAGGTTAGGTTATATTACGTTATGGATGTCTATAAAGGTCCCACGGTGACGTAGAGGCCAACTCGCCAGGAATGTTTTCAAATATTACCGCCGAGATGTTATTTTGGGTTAGGATAGGTTATATTACGTTACTGATGTATATAAAGGTCCCACGGAGACGCAGAAGCCAACTGGCCAGGAATGTTGTCAAATATTACCGCCGAGATGTTAGGTTGGGTTAGGTTAGGTTATATTACGTTATTGATGTTTATAAAGGTCCCACGGAGACGTAGAGGCCAACTCGCCAGGTATGTCTTCAAATATTACCGCCGAGATGTTATTTTGGGTTAGGATAGGTTATATTACGTTATTGATGTATATAAAGGTCCCACGGAGACGGAGAAGCCAACTGGCCAGGAATGTTGTCAAATATTACCGCCGAGATGTTAGGTTGGGTTAGATTAGGTTATATTTCGTTATTGATGTATATGAAGGTCCCACGGAGACGTAGAGGCCAACTCGCCAGGTATGTTGTCAAATATTACCGCCGAGATGTTAGGTTGGGCTAGGTTAGGTTATATTAAGTTATTGATGTGTATAAAGGTCCCACGGAGACGTAGAGGCCAACTCGCCAGGAATGTTGTCAAATATTACCGCCGAGATGTTAGGTTGGGTTAGGTTAGGTTTAATTACATTATTGATGTATATGAAGGTCAAACGGAGACGTAGAGGCCAACTCGCCAGGAATGTTGCCAAATATTACCGCTGAGATGTTACATTGGGTTAGGTTAGGTTATATTACGTTATTGATGTATATAAAGGCCTCACGGAGGCGTAGAGGCCAACTCGCCAGGTATGTTGTCAAATATTACCGCCGAGATGATAGGTTGGGTTAGGTTAGGTTATATTGCGTTATTTATGTTTATGAAGGTCAAGCGGAGACGTAGAGGCCAACTCGTCAGGAATGTTGCCAAATATTACCGCTGAGATGTTACATTGGGTTAGGTTAGGTTATATTACGTTATTGATGTATATAAAGGCCTCACGGAGGCGTAGAGGCCAACTCGCCAGGTATGTTTTCAAATATTACGGCCGAGATGTTAGGTTGGGTTAGGTTAGGTTATATTACGTTATTGATGTATATAAAGGTCCCACGGAGACGTAGAGTCCAACTCGCCAGGAATGTTGTCAAATATTACCGCCGAGATGTTAGGTTGGGTTAGGTTAGGTTATATTACGTTATGGATGTCTATAAAGGTCCCACGGTGACGTAGAGGCCAACTCGCCAGGAATGTTTTCAAATATTACCGCCGAGATGTTATTTTGGGTTAGGATAGGTTATATTACGTTACTGATGTATATAAAGGTCCCACGGAGACGCAGAAGCCAACTGGCCAGGAATGTTGTCAAATATTACCGCCGAGATGTTAGGTTGGGTTAGGTTAGGTTATATTACGTTATTGATGTTTATAAAGGTCCCACGGAGACGTAGAGGCCAAGTCGCCAGGTATGTCTTCAAATATTACCGCCGAGATGTTAGGTTGGGCTAGGTTAGGTTATATTACGTTATTGATGTGTATAAAGGTCCCACGGAGACGTAGAGGCCAACTCGCCAGGAATGTTGTCAAATATTACCGCCGAGATGTTAGGTTGGGTTAGATTAGGTTATATTTCGTTATTGATGTATATGAAGGTCCCACGGAGACGTAGAGGCCAACTCGCCAGGTATGTTGTCAAATATTACCGCCGAGATGTTAGGTTGGGCTAGGTTAGGTTATATTACGTTATTGATGTGTATAAAGGTCCCACGGAGACGTAGAGGCCAACTCGCCAGGAATGTTGTCAAATATTACCGCCGAGATGTTAGGTTGGGTTAGGTTAGGTTATATTACGTTATTGATGTATATAAAGGTCCCACGGAGACGTAGAGTCCAACTCGCCAGGAATGTTGTCAAATATTACCGCCGAGATGTTAGGTTGGGTTAGGTTAGGTCATATTACGGTATGGATGTCTATAAAGGTCCCACGGTGACGTAGAGGCCAACTCGCCAGGAATGTTTTCAAATATTACCGCCGAGATGTTATTTTGGGTTAGGATAGGTTATATTACGTTACTGATGTATATAAAGGTCCCACGGAGACGCAGAAGCCAACTGGCCAGGAATGTTGTCAAATATTACCGCCGAGATGTTAGGTTGGGTTAGGTTAGGTTATATTACGTTATTGATGTTTATAAAGGTCCCACGGAGACGTAGAGGCCAACTCGCCAGGTATGTCTTCAAATATTACCGCCGAGATGTTAGGTTGGGCTAGGTTAGGTTATATTACGTTATTGATGTGTATAAAGGTCCCACGGAGACGTAGAGGCCAACTCGCCAGGAATGTTGTCAAATATTACCGCCGAGATGTTAGGTTGGGTTAGATTAGGTTATATTTCGTTATTGATGTATATGAAGGTCCCACGGAGACGTAGAGGCCAACTCGCCAGGTATGTTGTCAAATATTACCGCCGAGATGTTAGGTTGGGCTAGGTTAGGTTATATTACGTTATTGATGTGTATAAAGGTCCCACGGAGACGTAGAGGCCAACTCGCCAGGAATGTTGTCAAATATTACCGCCGAGATGTTAGGTTGGGTTAGGTTAGGTTATATTTCGTTATTGATGTATATGAAGGTCCCACGGAGACGTAGAGGCCAACTCGTGAGGTATGTTGTCAAATATTACCGCCGAGATGTTAGGTTGGGTTAGGTTAGGTTATATTTCGTTATTGATGTATATGAAGGTCCCACGGAGACGTAGAGGCCAACTCGTGAGGTATGTTGTCAAATATTACCGCCGAGATGTTAGGTTGGGTTAGGTTAGGTTATATTACGTTATTGATGTATATAAAGGTCCCACGGAGACGTAGAGTCCAACTCGCCAGGAATGTTGTCAAATATTACCGCCGAGATGTTAGGTTGGGTTAGGTTAGGTTATATTACGGTATGGATGTCTATAAAGGTCCCACGGTGACGTAGAGGCCAACTCGCCAGGAATGTTTTCAAATATTACCGCCGAGATGTTATTTTGGGTTAGGATAGGTTATATTACGTTACTGATGTATATAAAGGTCCCACGGAGACGCAGAAGCCAACTGGCCAGGAATGTTGTCAAATATTACCGCCGAGATGTTAGGTTGGGTTAGGTTAGGTTATATTACGTTATTGATGTTTATAAAGGTCCCACGGAGACGTAGAGGCCAACTCGCCAGGTATGTCTTCAAATATTACCGCCGAGATGTTAGGTTGGGCTAGGTTAGGTTATATTACGTTATTGATGTGTATAAAGGTCCCACGGAGACGTAGAGGCCAACTCGCCAGGAATGTTGTCAAATATTACCGCCGAGATGTTAGGTTGGGTTAGATTAGGTTATATTTCGTTATTGATGTATATGAAGGTCCCACGGAGACGGAGAAGCCAACTGGCCAGGAATGTTGTCAAATATTACCGCCGAGATGTTAGGTTGGGTTAGATTAGGTTATATTTCGTTATTGATGTATATGAAGGTCCCACGGAGACGTAGAGGCCAACTCGCCAGGTATGTTGTCAAATATTACCGCCGAGATGTTAGGTTGGGCTAGGTTAGGTTATATTACGTTATTGATGTATATAAAGGTCCCACGGAGACGTAGAGGCCAACTCGCCAGGTATGTTGTCAAATATTACCGCCGAGATGTTAGGTTGGGTTAGGTTAGGTTATATTACGTTATGGATGTCTACAAAGGTCCCACGGTGACGTAGGGGCCAACTCGCCAGGAATGTTTTCAAATATTACCGCCGAGATGTTATTTTGGGTTAGGATAGGTTATATTACGTTATTGATGTATATAAAGGTCCCACGGAGACGGAGAAGCCAACTGGCCAGGAATGTTGTCAAATATTACCGCCGAGATGTTAGGTTGGGTTAGATTAGGTTATATTTCGTTATTGATGTATATGAAGGTCCCACGGAGACGTAGAGGCCAACTCGCCAGGTATGTTGTCAAATATTACCGCCGAGATGTTAGGTTGGGCTAGGTTAGGTTATATTAAGTTATTGATGTGTATAAAGGTCCCACGGAGACGTAGAGGCCAACTCGCCAGGAATGTTGTCAAATATTACCGCCGAGATGTTAGGTTGGGTTAGGTTATGTTATATCACGTTATAGATGTATATAAAAGTCCCGCGGAGACGTAGAGGCCAACTCGCCAGGAATGTTGTCAAATATTACCGCCGAGATGTTAGGTTGGGTTAGGTTAGGTTATATTACGTTATTGATGTATATAAATGTCCCACGGAGACGTAGAGGCCAACTCGCCAGGTATGTTTTCAAATATTACCGCCGAGATGTTAGGTTGGGTTAGGTTAAGTTATATTACGTTATTGATGTATATAAAGGTCCCACGGAGACGTAGAGGCCAACTCGCCAGGTATGTTGTCAAATATTACCGCCGAGATGATAGGTTGGGTTAGGTTAGGTTATATTGCGTTATTTATGTTTATGAAGGTCAAGCGGAGACGTAGAGGCCAACTCGTCAGGAATGTTGCCAAATATTACCGCTGAGATGTTACATTGGGTTAGGTTAGGTTATATTACGTTATTGATGTATATAAAGGCCTCACGGAGGCGTAGAGGCCAACTCGCCAGGTATGTTTTCAAATATTACGGCCGAGATGTTAGGTTGGGTTAGGTTAGGTTATATTACGTTATTGATGTATATAAAGGTCCCACGGAGACGTAGAGTCCAACTCGCCAGGAATGTTGTCAAATATTACCGCCGAGATGTTAGGTTGGTTTAGGTTAGGTTATATTACGTTATGGATGTCTATAAAGGTCCCACGGTGACGTAGAGGCCAACTCGCCAGGAATGTTTTCAAATATTACCGCCGAGATGTTATTTTGGGTTAGGATAGGTTATATTACGTTACTGATGTATATAAAGGTCCCACGGAGACGCAGAAGCCAACTGGCCAGGAATGTTGTCAAATATTACCGCCGAGATGTTAGGTTGGGTTAGGTTAGGTTATATTACGTTATTGATGTTTATAAAGGTCCCACGGAGACGTAGAGGCCAACTCGCCAGGTATGTCTTCAAATATTACCGCCGAGATGTTATTTTGGGTTAGGATAGGTTATATTACGTTATTGATGTATATAAAGGTCCCACGGAGACGGAGAAGCCAACTGGCCAGGAATGTTGTCAAATATTACCGCCGAGATGTTAGGTTGGGTTAGATTAGGTTATATTTCGTTATTGATGTATATGAAGGTCCCACGGAGACGTAGAGGCCAACTCGCCAGGTATGTTGTCAAATATTACCGCCGAGATGTTAGGTTGGGCTAGGTTAGGTTATATTACGTTATTGATGTGTATAAAGGTCCCACGGAGACGTAGAGGCCAACTCGCCAGGAATGTTGTCAAATATTACCGCCGAGATGTTAGGTTGGGTTAGATTAGGTTATATTTCGTTATTGATGTATATGAAGGTCCCACGGAGACGTAGAGGCCAACTCGCCAGGTATGTTGTCAAATATTACCGCCGAGATGTTAGGTTGGGCTAGGTTAGGTTATATTACGTTATTGATGTGTATAAAGGTCCCACGGAGACGTAGAGGCCAACTCGCCAGGAATGTTGTCAAATATTACCGCCGAGATGTTAGGTTGGGTTAGGTTAGGTTATATTACGTTATTGATGTATATAAAGGTCCCACGGAGACGTAGAGTCCAACTCGCCAGGAATGTTGTCAAATATTACCGCCGAGATGTTAGGTTGGGTTAGGTTAGGTTATATTACGGTATGGATGTCTATAAAGGTCCCACGGTGACGTAGAGGCCAACTCGCCAGGAATGTTTTCAAATATTACCGCCGAGATGTTATTTTGGGTTAGGATAGGTTATATTACGTTACTGATGTATATAAAGGTCCCACGGAGACGCAGAAGCCAACTGGCCAGGAATGTTGTCAAATATTACCGCCGAGATGTTAGGTTGGGTTAGGTTAGGTTATATTACGTTATTGATGTTTATAAAGGTCCCACGGAGACGTAGAGGCCAACTCGCCAGGTATGTCTTCAAATATTACCGCCGAGATGTTAGGTTGGGCTAGGTTAGGTTATATTACGTTATTGATGTGTATAAAGGTCCCACGGAGACGTAGAGGCCAACTCGCCAGGAATGTTGTCAAATATTACCGCCGAGATGTTAGGTTGGGTTAGATTAGGTTATATTTCGTTATTGATGTATATGAAGGTCCCACGGAGACGTAGAGGCCAACTCGCCAGGTATGTTGTCAAATATTACCGCCGAGATGTTAGGTTGGGCTAGGTTAGGTTATATTACGTTATTGATGTGTATAAAGGTCCCACGGAGACGTAGAGGCCAACTCGCCAGGAATGTTGTCAAATATTACCGCCGAGATGTTAGGTTGGGTTAGATTAGGTTATATTACGGTATGGATGTCTATAAAGGTCCCACGGTGACGTAGAGGCCAACTCGCCAGGAATGTTTAAAAAAAATTACCGCCGAGATGTTATTTTGGGTTAGGATAGGTTACATTTCGTTACTGATGTATATAAAGGTCCCACGGAGACGCAGAAGCCAACTGGCCAGGAATGTTGTCAAATATTACCGCCGAGATGTTAGGTTGGGTTAGGTTAGGTTATATTACGTTATTGATGTTTATAAAGGTCCCACGGAGACGTAGAGGCCAACTCGCCACGTATGTCTTCAAATATTACCGCCGAGATGTTAGGTTGGGCTAGGTTAGGTTATATTACGTTATTGATGTGTATAAAGGTCCCACGGAGACGTAGAGGCCAACTCGCCAGGAATGTTGTCAAATATTACCGCCGAGATGTTAGGTTGGGTTAGATTAGGTTATATTTCGTTATTGATGTATATGAAGGTCCCACGGAGACGTAGAGGCCAACTCGCCAGGTATGTTGTCAAATATTACCGCCGAGATGTTAGGTTGGGCTAGGTTAGGTTATATTACGTTATTGATGTGTATAAAGGTCCCACAGAGACGTAGAGGCCAACTCGCCAGGAATGTTGTCAAATATTACCGCCGAGATGTTAGGTTGGGTTAGGTTAGGTTATATTTCGTTATTGATGTATATGAAGGTCCTACGGAGACGTAGAGGCCAACTCGTGAGGTATGTTGTCAAATATTACCGCCGAGATGTTAGGTTGGGTTAGGTTAGGTTATATTACTTTATTGATGTATATAAATGTCCCACGGAGACGTAGAGGCCAACTCGCCAGGTATGTTTTCAAATATTACCGCCGAGGTGTTAGGTTGGGTTAGGTTAAGTTATATTACGTTATTGATGTATATAAAGGTCCCACGGAGACGTAGAGGCCAACTCGCCAGGTATGTTGTCAAATATTACCGCCGAGATGTTAGGTTGGGTTAGGTTAGGTTATATTTCGTTATTGATGTATATGAAGGTCCCACGGAGACGTAGAGGCCAACTCGCCAGGTATGTTTTCAAATATTACCGCCGAGATGTTAGGTTGGGCTAGGTTAGGTTATATTACGTTATTGATGTGTATAAAGGTCCCACGGAGACGTAGAGGCCAACTCGCCAGGAATGTTGTCAAATATTACCGCCGAGATGTTAGGTTGGGTTAGGTTAGGTTATATTTCGTTATTGATGTATATGAAGGTCCCACGGAGACGTAGAGGCCAACTCGCCAGGTATGTTGTCAAATATTACCGCCGAGATGTTAGGTTGGGCTAGGTTAGGTTATATTACGTTATTGATGTGTATAAAGGTCCCACGGAGACGTAGAGGCCAACTCGCCAGGAATGTTGTCAAATATTACCGCCGAGATGTTAGGTTGGGTTAGGTTAGGTTATATTTCGTTATTGATGTATATGAAGGTCCCACGGAGACGTAGAAGCCAACTGGCCAGGAATGTTGTCAAATATTACCGCCGAGATGTTAGGTTGGGTTAGGTTAGGTTATATTTCGTTATTGATGTATATGAAGGTCCCACGGAGACGTAGAGGCCAACTCGCCAGGTATGTTGTCAAATATTACCGCCGAGATGTTAGGTTGGGTTAGGTTAGGTTATATTTCGTTATTGATGTATATGAAGGTCCCACGGAGACGTAGAGGGCAACTCGCCGGGAACGTTGTCAAATATTACCGCTGAGATGATAGGTTGGGTTAGGTTAGGTTTAATTACATTATTGATGTATATGAAGGTCAAACGGAGACGTAGAGGCCAACTCGCCAGGAATGTTGCCAAATATTACCGCTGAGATGTTACATTGGGTTAGGTTAGGTTATATTACGTTATTGATGTATATAAAGGCCTCACGGAGGCGTAGAGGCCAACTCGCCAGGTATGCTGTCAAATATTACCGCCGAGATGATAGGTTGGGTTAGGTTAGGTTATATTGCGTTATTGATGTGTATAAAGGTCCCACGGAGACGTAGAGGCCAACTCGCCAGGAATGTTGTCAAATATTACCGCCGAGATGTTAGGTTGGGTTAGGTTAGGTTATATTTCGTTATTGATGTATATGAAGGTCCCACGGAGACGTAGAGGCCAACTCGTGAGGTATGTTGTCAAATATTACCGCCGAGATGTTAGGTTGGGTTAGGTTAGGTTATATTTCGTTATTGATGTATATGAAGGTCCCACGGAGACGTAGAGGCCAACTCGTGAGGTATGTTGTCAAATATTACCGCCGAGATGTTAGGTTGGGTTAGGTTAGGTTACATTACTTTATTGATGTATATAAATGTCCCACGGAGACGTAGAGGCCAACTCGCCAGGTATGTTTTCAAATATTACCGCCGAGGTGTTAGGTTGGGTTAGGTTAAGTTATATTACGTTATTGATGTATATAAAGGTCCCACGGAGACGTAGAGGCCAACTCGCCAGGAATGTTGTCAAATATTACCGCCGAGATGTTAGGTTGGGTTAGATTAGGTTATATTTCGTTATTGATGTATATGAAGGTCCCACGGAGACGTAGAGGCCAACTCGCCAGGTATGTTGTCAAATATTACCGCCGAGATGTTAGGTTGGGCTAGGTTAGGTTATATTACGTTATTGATGTGTATAAAGGTCCCACGGAGACGTAGAGGCCAACTCGCCAGGAATGTTGTCAAATATTACCGCCGAGATGTTAGGTTGGGTTAGGTTAGGTTATATTACGTTATTGATGTATATAAAGGTCCCACGGAGACGTAGAGTCCAACTCGCCAGGAATGTTGTCAAATATTACCGCCGAGATGTTAGGTTGGGTTAGGTTAGGTTATATTACGGTATGGATGTCTATAAAGGTCCCACGGTGACGTAGAGGCCAACTCGCCAGGAATGTTTTCAAATATTACCGCCGAGATGTTATTTTGGGTTAGGATAGGTTATACTACGTTACTGATGTATATAAAGGTCCCACGGAGACGCAGAAGCCAACTGGCCAGGAATGTTGTCAAATATTACCGCCGAGATGTTAGGTTGGGTTAGGTTAGGTTATATTACGTTATTGATGTTTATAAAGGTCCCACGGAGACGTAGAGGCCAACTCGCCAGGTATGTCTTCAAATATTATCGCCGAGATGTTAGGTTGGGCTAGGTTAGGTTATATTACGTTATTGATGTGTATAAAGGTCCCACGGAGACGTAGAGGCCAACTCGCCAGGAATGTTGTCAAATATTACCGCCGAGATGTTAGGTTGGGTTAGATTAGGTTATATTTCGTTATTGATGTATATGAAGGTCCCACGGAGACGTAGAGGCCAACTCGCCAGGTATGTTGTCAAATATTACCGCCGAGATGTTAGGTTGGGCTAGGTTAGGTTATATTACGTTATTGATGTGTATAAAGGTCCCACGGAGACGTAGAGGCCAACTCGCCAGGAATGTTGTCAAATATTACCGCCGAGATGTTAGGTTGGGTTAGGTTAGGTTATATTTCGTTATTGATGTATATGAAGGTCCCACGGAGACGTAGAGGCCAACTCGTGAGGTATGTTGTCAAATATTACCGCCGTGATGTTAGGTTGGGTTAGGTTATGTTATATTACTTTATTGATGTATATAAATGTCCCACGGAGACGTAGAGGCCAACTCGCCAGGTATGTTTTCAAATATTACCGCCGAGGTGTTAGGTTGGGTTAGGTTAAGTTATATTACGTTATTGATGTATATAAAGGTCCCACGGAGACGTAGAGGCCAACTCGCCAGGTATGTTGTCAAATATTACCGCCGAGATGTTAGGTTGGGTTAGGTTAGGTTATATTACGTTATTGATGTATATAAATGTTCCACGGAGACGTAGAGGCCAACTCGCCAGGTATGTTTTCAAATATTACCGCCGAGATGTTAGGTTGGGTTAGGTTAGGCTATATTACGTTATTGATGTATATTAAGGTCCCACGGAGACGTAGATGTCAAATCGCCATGAATGTTTTCAAATATTACCGCCGAGATGTTAGGTTGGGTTAGGTTAGGGTATATTACGTTATAGATGTATATAAAGGTCCCGCGGAGACGTAGAGGCCAACAAGCCAGGAATGTGATCAAATATTACCGCCGAGATGTTAGGTTGGGTTAGGTTAGGTTATATTACGTTATTGATGTATATAAATGTACCACGGAGACGTGGAGGCCAACTCGCCAGGTATGTTTTCAAATATTACCGCCGAGATGTTAGGTTGGGTTAGGTTAAGTTATATTACGTTATTGATGTATATAAAGGTCCCACGGAGACGTAGAGGCCAACTCGCCAGGTATGTTGTCAAATATTACCGCCGAGATGTTAGGTTGGGTTAGGTTAGGTTATATTACGTTATGGATGTCTACAAAGGTCCCACGGTGACGTAGGGGCCAACTCGCCAGGAATGTTTTCAAATATTACCGCCGAGATGTTAGGTTGGGTTAGGTTATGTTATATCACGTTATAGATGTATATAAAAGTCCCGCGGAGACGTAGAGGCCAACTCGCCAGGAATGTTGTCAAATATTACCGCCGAGATGTTAGGTTTGGTTAGGTTAGGTTATATTACGTTATTGATGTATATAAATGTCCCACGGAGACGTAGAGGCCAACTCGCCAGGTATGTTTTCAAATATTACCGCCGAGATGTTAGGTTGGGTTAGGTTAAGTTATATTACGTTATTGATGTATATAAAGGTCCCACGGAGACGTAGAGGCCAACTCGCCAGGTATGTTGTCAAATATTACCGCCGAGATGTTAGGTTGGGTTAGGTTAGGTTATATTACGTTATTGATGTATATAAAGGTCCCACGGAGACGTAGAGGGCAACTCGCCGGGAACGTTGTCAAATATTACCGCTGAGATGATAGGTTGGGTTAGGTTAGGTTTAATTACATTATTGATGTATATGAAGGTCAAACGGAGACGTAGAGGCCAACTCGCCAGGAATGTTGCCAGATATTACCGCTGAGATGTTACATTGGGTTAGGTTAGGTTATATTACGTTATTGATGTATATAAAGGCCTCACGGAGGCGTAGAGGCCAACTCGCCAGGTATGTTGTCAAATATTACCGCCGAGATGATAGGTTGGGTTAGGTTAGGTTATATTGCGTTATTTATGCTTATGAAGGTCAAACGGAGACGTAGAGGCCAACTCGCCAGGAATGTTGCCAAATATTACCGCTGAGATGTTACATTGGGTTAGGTTAGGTTATATTACGTTATTGATGTATATAAAGGCCTCACGGAGGCGTAGAGGCCAACTCGCCAGGTATGTTTTCAAATATTACGGCCGAGATGTTAGGTTGGGTTAGGTTAGGTTATATTACGTTATTGATGTATATAAAGGTCCCACGGAGACGTAGAGTCCAACTCGCCAGGAATGTTGTCAAATATTACCGCCGAGATGTTAGGTTGGGTTAGGTTAGGTTATATTACGTTATGGATGTCTATAAAGGTCCCACGGTGACGTAGAGGCCAACTCGCCAGGAATGTTTTCAAATATTACCGCCGAGATGTTAGGTTGGGTTAGGTTATGTTATATCACGTTATAGATGTATATAAAAGTCCCGCGGAGACGTAGAGGCCAACTCGCCAGGAATGTTGTCAAATATTACCGCCGAGATGATAGGTTGGGTTAAGTTACGTTATATTTCGTTATTGATGTATATGAAGGTCCCACGGAGACGTAGAGGCCAACTCGCCAGGTATGTTTTCAAATATTACCGCCGAGATGTTAGGTTGGGTTAGGTTAAGTTATATTACGTTATTGATGTATATAAAGGTCCCACGGAGACGTAGAGGCCAACTCGCCAGGTATGTTGTCAAATATTACCGCCGAGATGTTAGGTTGGGTTAGGTTAGGTTATATTACGTTATTGATGTATATAAAAGTCCCGCGGAGACGTAGAGGCCAACTCGCCAGGAATGTTGTCAAATATTACCGCCGAGATGATAGGTTGGGTTAGGTTACGTTATATTACGTTATTGATGTTTATGAAGGTCAAACGGAGACGTAGAGGACAACTCGCCAGGAATGATGTCAAATATTACCGCCGAAATGTTAGGTTGGGTTAGGTTAGGCTATATTACGTTATTGATGTATATTAAGGTCCCACGGAGACGTAGATGTCAAATCGCCATGAATGTTTTCAAATATTACCGCCGAGATGTTAGGTTGGGTTAGGTTAGGTTATATTACGTTATAGATGTATATAAAGGTCCCGCGGAGACGTAGAGGCCAACAAGCCAGGAATGTGATCAAATATTACCGCCGAGATGTTAGGTTGGGTTAGGTTAGGTTATATTACGTTATTGATGTATATAAATGTCCCACGGAGACGTAGAGGCCAACTCGCCAGGTATGTTTTCAAATATTACCGCCGAGATCTTAGGTTGGGTTAGGTTAAGTTATATTACGTTATTGATGTATATAAAGGTCCCACGGAGACGTAGAGGCCAACTCGCCAGGTATGTTGTCAAATATTACCGCCGAGATGTTAGGTTGGGTTAGGTTAGGTTATATTACGTTATTGATGTATATAAAGGTCCCGCGGAGACGTAGAGGCCAACTCGCCAGGAATGTTGTCAAATATTACCGCCGAGATGATAGGTTGGGTTAGGTTACGTTATATTACGTTATTGATGTTTATGAAGGACAAACGGAGACGTAGAGGACAACTCGCCAGGAATGATGTCAAATATTACCGCCGAGATGTTAGGTTGGGTTAGGTTAGGTTATATTACGTTATGGATGTCTATAAAGGTCCCACGGTGACGTAGAGGCCAACTCGCCAGGAATGTTTTCAAATATTACCGCCGAGATGTTATTTTGGGTTAGGATATGTTATATTACGTTACTGATGTATATAAAGGTCCCACGGAGACGCAGAAGCCAATTCGCCAGGTATGTTTTCAAATATTACCGCCGAGATGTTAGGTTGGGCTAGGTTAGGTTATATTACGTTATTGATGTGTATAAACGTCCCACGGAGACGTAGAGGCCAACAAGTCAGGAATGTTGTCAAATATTACCGCCGAGATGTTAGGTCGGGTTAAGTTACGTTATATTTCGTTATTGATGTATATGAAGGTCCCACGGAGACGTAGAGGCCAACTCGCCAGGTATGTTGTCAAATATTACCGCCGAGATGTTAGGTTGGGTTAGGTTAGGTTATATTACGTTATTGATGTATATAAAGGTCCCACGGAGACGTAGAGGCCAACTCGCCCGGTATGTTGTCAAATATTACCGCCGAGATGTTAGGTTGGGTTAGGTTAGGTTATATTACGTTATTGATGTATATAAAGGTCCCACGGAAACGTAGAGGCCAACTCGCCAGGAATGTTTTCAAATATTACCGCCGAGATGTTAGGTTGGGTTAGGTTATGTTATATCACGTTATAGATGTATATAAAAGTCCCGCGGAGACGTAGAGGCCAACTCGCCAGGAATGTTGTCAAATATTACCGCCGAGATGATAGGTTGGGTTAGGTTACGTTATATTACGTTATTGATGTTTATGAAGGTCAAACGGAGACGTAGAGGACAACTCGCCAGGAATGATGTCAAATATTACCGCCGAGATGTTAGGTTGGGTTAGGTTATGTTATATCACGTTATAGATGTATATAAAAGTCCCGCGGAGACGTAGAGGTCAACTCGCCAGGAATGTTGTCAAATATTACCGCCGAGATGATAGGTTGGGTTAGGTTACGTTATATTACGTTATTGATGTTTATGAAGGTCAAACGGAGACGTAGAGGACAACTCGCCAGGAATGATGTCAAATATTACCGCCGAAATGTTAGGTTGGGTTAGGTTAGGCTATATTACGTTATTGATGTATATTAAGGTCCCACGGAGACGTAGATGTCAAATCGCCATGAATGTTTTCAAATATTACCGCCGAGATGTTAGGTTGGGTTAGGTTAGGTTATATTACGTTATAGATGTATATAAAGGTCCCGCGGAGACGTAGAGGCCAACAAGCCAGGAATGTGATCAAATATTACCGCCGAGATGTTAGGTTGGGTTACGTTAGGTTATATTACGTTATTGATGTATATAAATGTCCCACGGAGACGTAGAGGCCAACTCGCCAGGTATGTTTTCAAATATTACCGCCGAGATGTTAGGTTGGGTTAGGTTAAGTTATATTACGTTATTGATGTATATAAAGGTCCCACGGAGACGTAGAGGCCAACTCGCCAGGTATGTTGTCAAATATTACCGCCGAGATGTTAGGTTGGGTTAGGTTAGGTTATATTACGTTATTGATGTATATAAAGGTCCCGCGGAGACGTAGAGGCCAACTCGCCAGGAATGTTGTCAAATATTACCGCCGAGATGATAGGTTGGGTTACGTTAGGTTATATTACGTTATTGATGTATATAAATGTCCCACGGAGACGTAGAGGCCAACTCGCCAGGTATGTTTTCAAATATTACCGCCGAGATGTTAGGTTGGGTTAGGTTAAGTTATATTACGTTATTGATGTATATAAAGGTCCCACGGAGACGTAGAGGCCAACTCGCCAGGTATGTTGTCAAATATTACCGCCGAGATGTTAGGTTGGGTTAGGTTAGGTTATATTACGTTATTGATGTATATAAAGGTCCCGCGGAGACGTAGAGGCCAACTCGCCAGGAATGTTGTCAAATATTACCGCCGAGATGATAGGTTGGGTTAGGTTACGTTATATTACGTTATTGATGTTTATGAAGGTCAAACGGAGACGTAGAGGACAACTCGCCAGGAATGATATCAAATATTACCGCCGAAATGTTAGGTTGGGTTAGGTTAGGCTATATTACGTTATTGATGTATATGAAGGTCCCACGGAGACGTAGATGCCAAATCGCCATGAATGTTTTCAAATATTACCGCCGAGATGTTAGGTTGGGTTAGGTTAGGTTATATTACGTTATTGATGTATATAAAGGTCCCACGGAGACGTAGAGGCCAACTCGCCAGGTATGTTTTCAAATATTATCGCCGAGATGATAGGTTGGGTTAGGTTAGGTTATATTGCGTTATTGATGTATACGAAGGTCAGAGGGAGACGTAGAGGTCAACTCGCCAGGAATGTTGTGAAATATTACCGCCGAGATGTTAGGTTGGGTTAGGTTAGGTTATATTACGTTATTGATGTATATAAATGTCCCACGGAGACGTAGAGGCCAACTCGCCAGGTATGTTTTCAAATATTACCGCCGAGATGTTAGGTTTGGTTAGGTTAAGTTATATTACGTTATTGATGTATATAAAGGTCCCACGGAGACGTAGAGGCCAACTCGCCAGGTATGTTTTCAAATATTACCGCCGAGATGTTAGGTTGGGTTAGGTTAGGCTATATTACGTTATTGATGTATATTAAGGTCCCACGGAGACGTAGATGTCAAATCGCCATGAATGTTTTCAAATATTACCGCCGAGATGTTAGGTTGGGTTAGGTTAGGGTATATTACGTTATAGATGTATATAAAGGTCCCGCGGAGACGTAGAGGCCAACAAGCCAGGAATGTGATCAAATATTACCGCCGAGATGTTAGGTTGGGTTAGGTTAGGTTATATTACGTTATTGATGTATATAAATGTACCACGGAGACGTGGAGGCCAACTCGCCAGGTATGTTTTCAAATATTACCGCCGAGATGTTAGGTTGGGTTAGGTTAAGTTATATTACGTTATTGATGTATATAAAGGTCCCACGGAGACGTAGAGGCCAACTCGCCAGGTATGTTGTCAAATATTACCGCCGAGATGTTAGGTTGGGTTAGGTTAGGTTATATTACGTTATGGATGTCTACAAAGGTCCCACGGTGACGTAGGGGCCAACTCGCCAGGAATGTTTTCAAATATTACCGCCGAGATGTTAGGTTGGGTTAGGTTATGTTATATCACGTTATAGATGTATATAAAAGTCCCGCGGAGACGTAGAGGCCAACTCGCCAGGAATGTTGTCAAATATTACCGCCGAGATGTTAGGTTTGGTTAGGTTAGGTTATATTACGTTATTGATGTATATAAATGTCCCACGGAGACGTAGAGGCCAACTCGCCAGGTATGTTTTCAAATATTACCGCCGAGATGTTAGGTTGGGTTAGGTTAAGTTATATTACGTTATTGATGTATATAAAGGTCCCACGGAGACGTAGAGGCCAACTCGCCAGGTATGTTGTCAAATATTACCGCCGAGATGTTAGGTTGGGTTAGGTTAGGTTATATTACGTTATTGATGTATATAAAGGTCCCACGGAGACGTAGAGGGCAACTCGCCGGGAACGTTGTCAAATATTACCGCTGAGATGATAGGTTGGGTTAGGTTAGGTTTAATTACATTATTGATGTATATGAAGGTCAAACGGAGACGTAGAGGCCAACTCGCCAGGAATGTTGCCAGATATTACCGCTGAGATGTTACATTGGGTTAGGTTAGGTTATATTACGTTATTGATGTATATAAAGGCCTCACGGAGGCGTAGAGGCCAACTCGCCAGGTATGTTGTCAAATATTACCGCCGAGATGATAGGTTGGGTTAGGTTAGGTTATATTGCGTTATTTATGCTTATGAAGGTCAAACGGAGACGTAGAGGCCAACTCGCCAGGAATGTTGCCAAATATTACCGCTGAGATGTTACATTGGGTTAGGTTAGGTTATATTACGTTATTGATGTATATAAAGGCCTCACGGAGGCGTAGAGGCCAACTCGCCAGGTATGTTTTCAAATATTACGGCCGAGATGTTAGGTTGGGTTAGGTTAGGTTATATTACGTTATTGATGTATATAAAGGTCCCACGGAGACGTAGAGTCCAACTCGCCAGGAATGTTGTCAAATATTACCGCCGAGATGTTAGGTTGGGTTAGGTTAGGTTATATTACGTTATGGATGTCTATAAAGGTCCCACGGTGACGTAGAGGCCAACTCGCCAGGAATGTTTTCAAATATTACCGCCGAGATGTTAGGTTGGGTTAGGTTATGTTATATCACGTTATAGATGTATATAAAAGTCCCGCGGAGACGTAGAGGCCAACTCGCCAGGAATGTTGTCAAATATTACCGCCGAGATGATAGGTTGGGTTAAGTTACGTTATATTTCGTTATTGATGTATATGAAGGTCCCACGGAGACGTAGAGGCCAACTCGCCAGGTATGTTTTCAAATATTACCGCCGAGATGTTAGGTTGGGTTAGGTTAAGTTATATTACGTTATTGATGTATATAAAGGTCCCACGGAGACGTAGAGGCCAACTCGCCAGGTATGTTGTCAAATATTACCGCCGAGATGTTAGGTTGGGTTAGGTTAGGTTATATTACGTTATTGATGTATATAAAAGTCCCGCGGAGACGTAGAGGCCAACTCGCCAGGAATGTTGTCAAATATTACCGCCGAGATGATAGGTTGGGTTAGGTTACGTTATATTACGTTATTGATGTTTATGAAGGTCAAACGGAGACGTAGAGGACAACTCGCCAGGAATGATGTCAAATATTACCGCCGAAATGTTAGGTTGGGTTAGGTTAGGCTATATTACGTTATTGATGTATATTAAGGTCCCACGGAGACGTAGATGTCAAATCGCCATGAATGTTTTCAAATATTACCGCCGAGATGTTAGGTTGGGTTAGGTTAGGTTATATTACGTTATAGATGTATATAAAGGTCCCGCGGAGACGTAGAGGCCAACAAGCCAGGAATGTGATCAAATATTACCGCCGAGATGTTAGGTTGGGTTAGGTTAGGTTATATTACGTTATTGATGTATATAAATGTCCCACGGAGACGTAGAGGCCAACTCGCCAGGTATGTTTTCAAATATTACCGCCGAGATCTTAGGTTGGGTTAGGTTAAGTTATATTACGTTATTGATGTATATAAAGGTCCCACGGAGACGTAGAGGCCAACTCGCCAGGTATGTTGTCAAATATTACCGCCGAGATGTTAGGTTGGGTTAGGTTAGGTTATATTACGTTATTGATGTATATAAAGGTCCCGCGGAGACGTAGAGGCCAACTCGCCAGGAATGTTGTCAAATATTACCGCCGAGATGATAGGTTGGGTTAGGTTACGTTATATTACGTTATTGATGTTTATGAAGGACAAACGGAGACGTAGAGGACAACTCGCCAGGAATGATGTCAAATATTACCGCCGAGATGTTAGGTTGGGTTAGGTTAGGTTATATTACGTTATGGATGTCTATAAAGGTCCCACGGTGACGTAGAGGCCAACTCGCCAGGAATGTTTTCAAATATTACCGCCGAGATGTTATTTTGGGTTAGGATATGTTATATTACGTTACTGATGTATATAAAGGTCCCACGGAGACGCAGAAGCCAATTCGCCAGGTATGTTTTCAAATATTACCGCCGAGATGTTAGGTTGGGCTAGGTTAGGTTATATTACGTTATTGATGTGTATAAACGTCCCACGGAGACGTAGAGGCCAACAAGTCAGGAATGTTGTCAAATATTACCGCCGAGATGTTAGGTCGGGTTAAGTTACGTTATATTTCGTTATTGATGTATATGAAGGTCCCACGGAGACGTAGAGGCCAACTCGCCAGGTATGTTGTCAAATATTACCGCCGAGATGTTAGGTTGGGTTAGGTTAGGTTATATTACGTTATTGATGTATATAAAGGTCCCACGGAGACGTAGAGGCCAACTCGCCCGGTATGTTGTCAAATATTACCGCCGAGATGTTAGGTTGGGTTAGGTTAGGTTATATTACGTTATTGATGTATATAAAGGTCCCACGGAAACGTAGAGGCCAACTCGCCAGGAATGTTTTCAAATATTACCGCCGAGATGTTAGGTTGGGTTAGGTTATGTTATATCACGTTATAGATGTATATAAAAGTCCCGCGGAGACGTAGAGGCCAACTCGCCAGGAATGTTGTCAAATATTACCGCCGAGATGATAGGTTGGGTTAGGTTACGTTATATTACGTTATTGATGTTTATGAAGGTCAAACGGAGACGTAGAGGACAACTCGCCAGGAATGATGTCAAATATTACCGCCGAGATGTTAGGTTGGGTTAGGTTATGTTATATCACGTTATAGATGTATATAAAAGTCCCGCGGAGACGTAGAGGTCAACTCGCCAGGAATGTTGTCAAATATTACCGCCGAGATGATAGGTTGGGTTAGGTTACGTTATATTACGTTATTGATGTTTATGAAGGTCAAACGGAGACGTAGAGGACAACTCGCCAGGAATGATGTCAAATATTACCGCCGAAATGTTAGGTTGGGTTAGGTTAGGCTATATTACGTTATTGATGTATATTAAGGTCCCACGGAGACGTAGATGTCAAATCGCCATGAATGTTTTCAAATATTACCGCCGAGATGTTAGGTTGGGTTAGGTTAGGTTATATTACGTTATAGATGTATATAAAGGTCCCGCGGAGACGTAGAGGCCAACAAGCCAGGAATGTGATCAAATATTACCGCCGAGATGTTAGGTTGGGTTACGTTAGGTTATATTACGTTATTGATGTATATAAATGTCCCACGGAGACGTAGAGGCCAACTCGCCAGGTATGTTTTCAAATATTACCGCCGAGATGTTAGGTTGGGTTAGGTTAAGTTATATTACGTTATTGATGTATATAAAGGTCCCACGGAGACGTAGAGGCCAACTCGCCAGGTATGTTGTCAAATATTACCGCCGAGATGTTAGGTTGGGTTAGGTTAGGTTATATTACGTTATTGATGTATATAAAGGTCCCGCGGAGACGTAGAGGCCAACTCGCCAGGAATGTTGTCAAATATTACCGCCGAGATGATAGGTTGGGTTACGTTAGGTTATATTACGTTATTGATGTATATAAATGTCCCACGGAGACGTAGAGGCCAACTCGCCAGGTATGTTTTCAAATATTACCGCCGAGATGTTAGGTTGGGTTAGGTTAAGTTATATTACGTTATTGATGTATATAAAGGTCCCACGGAGACGTAGAGGCCAACTCGCCAGGTATGTTGTCAAATATTACCGCCGAGATGTTAGGTTGGGTTAGGTTAGGTTATATTACGTTATTGATGTATATAAAGGTCCCGCGGAGACGTAGAGGCCAACTCGCCAGGAATGTTGTCAAATATTACCGCCGAGATGATAGGTTGGGTTAGGTTACGTTATATTACGTTATTGATGTTTATGAAGGTCAAACGGAGACGTAGAGGACAACTCGCCAGGAATGATATCAAATATTACCGCCGAAATGTTAGGTTGGGTTAGGTTAGGCTATATTACGTTATTGATGTATATGAAGGTCCCACGGAGACGTAGATGCCAAATCGCCATGAATGTTTTCAAATATTACCGCCGAGATGTTAGGTTGGGTTAGGTTAGGTTATATTACGTTATTGATGTATATAAAGGTCCCACGGAGACGTAGAGGCCAACTCGCCAGGTATGTTTTCAAATATTATCGCCGAGATGATAGGTTGGGTTAGGTTAGGTTATATTGCGTTATTGATGTATACGAAGGTCAGAGGGAGACGTAGAGGTCAACTCGCCAGGAATGTTGTGAAATATTACCGCCGAGATGTTAGGTTGGGTTAGGTTAGGTTATATTACGTTATTGATGTATATAAATGTCCCACGGAGACGTAGAGGCCAACTCGCCAGGTATGTTTTCAAATATTACCGCCGAGATGTTAGGTTTGGTTAGGTTAAGTTATATTACGTTATTGATGTATATAAAGGTCCCACGGAGACGTAGAGGCCAACTCGCCCGGTATGTTGTCAAATATTACCGCCGAGATGTTAGGTTGGGTTAGGTTAGGTTATATTACGTTATTGATGTATATAAAGGTCCCACGGAAACGTAGAGGCCAACTCGCCAGGAATGTTTTCAAATATTACCGCCGAGATGTTATTTTGGGTTAGGATAGGTTATATTACGTTATTGATGTATATAAAGGTCCCGCGGAGACGTAGAGGCCAACTCGCCAGGAATGTTGTCAAATATTACCGCCGAGATGATAGGTTGGGTTAGGTTACGTTATATTACGTTAATGATGTTTATGAAGGTCAAACGGAGGCGTAGAGTCCAACTCGCCAGGAATGTTGTCAAATATTACCGCCGAGAAGTTAGGTTGGGTTAGGTTAGGTTATATTACGTTATTGATGTATATAAATGTCCCACGGAGACGTAGAGGCCTACTCGCCAGGTATGTTTTCAAATATTACCGCCGAGATGTTAGGTTTGGTTAGGTTAAGTTATATTACGTTATTGATGTATATAAAGGTCCCACGGAGACGTAGAGGCCAACTCGCCCGGTATGTTGTCAAATATTACCGCCGAGATGTTAGGTTGGGTTAGGTTAGGTTATATTACGTTATTGATGTATATAAAGGTCCCACGGAAACGTAGAGGCCAACTCGCCAGGAATGTTTTCAAATATTACCGCCGAGATGTTAGGTTGGGTTAGGTTATGTTATATCACGTTATAGATGTATATAAAAGTCCCGCGGAGACGTAGAGGCCAACTCGCCAGGAATGTTGTCAAATATTACCGCCGAGATGTTATTTTGGGTTAGGATAGGTTATATTACGTTACTGATGTATATAAAGGTCCCACGGAGACGCAGAAGCCAACTGGCCAGGAATGTTGTCAAATATTACCGCCGAGATGTTAGGTTGGGTTAGGTTAGGTTATA